>OX104067.1:96783844-97184188 GCA_944474145.2 Dicrocoelium dendriticum | reverse complement strand
CATTTGACAAAGTAGGAAGAGGAATGATGGACAAGGCTATGTTATCTAGTCAAAAATCCATGATAAGCGAATTTGTATATCATGTTCGGTCGCCAAGCTTTTCTCCATATCTTTATTTGTATTTTCTATCGCAAATCACACAGCTAGTTAGTTAATATCAGGTTCGTTCTCGTACACTCATTCGTTTGTATAACGGACGAGAAAATGTTCTTTAATTTTAATAACAGTTATATCTCTTTTATATAAATCTTAAAGTTAGCTAAAATTCCTCCTGCTCATGCAATTCTTCCTGGCATGAATACGCCTCAGCCTATAAAGTGTCCGAGAGTAATATGATGGACAATATTAATCAATATGGCAGGTTAACCTAAGTCTTATGGTGGCACAAATCTCTCGGTCAGTTGTTGACATATTGGATTCTGTTTGGATACTTATACTTAACGTTGTGTCGTTGCATATTCTGAAAATTTGCGTATTTTTTATTAGCAAGTTTTGTTATCTTTTGTTTCTTCATACAATTGTGGCAGCGATAATTACGTTTAAACTCTTGGTGGTACTAAGATTACTTAGTGAATATTTTTGAGAATTAGTGCAGAAGCTTATTTAATCAAAATTTTTACATAGGTTAATAAAATGTGCGTTTTTGCATAATACGCAAGTAAAAAGGTCTAGGCAAAGAAATAAATTTTGTTTGTATTAGCAGTAGTTGATATTTCGATATACGAAAAACTTATAATCTGCCTTAAAGGGCAGTTGTCATGTGGAAGCGCCCGCGAATTACAGTTGTGTCTTTCACGCCACGCAAACAGCCTGCTAATGATTGGATGAGCGTCCTCAATAGATCAATGTCAAGATCATTCTGCCTGAACATTACCTATCACATATTTTTAATAGAGTGATCAGAGCCTGTCCGCCCCTTGGACTACTTTCTTTTATGGGTACGGTCGTATTGATTTAAAACCCCGCTTGTTCATTGGCCTAGTGTGCGTATTTAGTTACAACAGCTGAGTCTAAAACGGTTATTTCTATGTATTTCTTTCACGCGGAGGTTTTCCTATCTTCCGGGTAATAAAGTAGTATTACTGACACTTCTGTAATAACCCTAATTACCTTGTCATTAAAATCACTTTACTGCCTGCGCATCTTACGTGTAGCTTCCGGCGACACTTAAGCTGACTGTACTGAGTAGAAACTTTCAATTTATAACCCTTAAATTCTGTGTTGCAGCTAAACTTCAGGTGGTGGCAGGCGTTGCTAGGGGGTTTAAAATCTAGAACTACCGGATGTGGTCACCCCGTAGACGTCGATTTTTCTCGCTGTACACTCCCGGGGCTCTCAGTCGTCTATCATGTTGCAGACAGGACAACACATTCAGATTTTTCGTTATCCGTTGCTGTGTGGTCACCAACACAAACAGGTCGCGATTTAGCAAGTGTTGCCTAGGCTGGATCGTGTACTCTACATGAAGCTTCACATATGCTTTGAGCATTTGGTGGAATATGGAGGCATTTAACATGCCAAAAGCAATTCGTATCAGACCAACCTAATTGTGCTCGGTTTCGGAAGCAAATAAGGCATGCACCGAACAGCAGAATTTTTCTTGATAACAACCCTAACGCCTCGTCATTGAAGGGCGTTTTTCAGAATGTCGTCTCCAAGCTTATATGCGTACGTGTGCTTTTGGCCGACATACGCGGCTTTGCATTTGTCCATTCAAATGCGCTGTCTAAGGCCCGTTTAAACGTATCGGGATCTTCCTGACAGTCGATTGCCCGCCATGTTTTGATGTCAACGGCGACATGCATGAAAGTTGGCTTGATGAAACTATTAAGGTAGTGGTGAAAAAGTATAATCGTGGCCCCAACACCGACCCTTGTGAAACACTGCAGTTCGCACGAGATAAATCTGAAAATCTGCTTTAAACTCGATGCTGAAGGTGAAGCTGACAAAGGAAGTCTCCATTCTATCCAAAGGCAGGAATTCCAAATCAGTATGCTTGCAGCTTTTGCAGAAAGATTATTTGATCTACGCGGTCAAATGCTTTAAAAAGGTCCAGGTAGGTGAAATCACTGTCGGATATTTCCGTCAAAGTTTGTATATTTGTTGGATACTGCGCACAACACACGAAGTCTAAACTTATGGTTACACGCTTGCTTCACCACTTAGGGCTCTCAAACTTTAGTTTCTCATCTATGAGCTATTCATTCATGAGCACAATTTAAGCACACATGATTTATTATCGGCTCTGAATCAAGTGTGAGAAGTGACATGAGTGAATAGCGGATTGCTAGCAATATTTTTGGCGGACCAGGCTAAAGTGCTCGTGGGGATGATGAAACTTTAAAATTTTGAATATTGAAGTTGCCTAAGATGATAACATGCCTATATCAACACCCTAAGAGCCTACACAAGGATAATGCCAGAAAAGATTCTTCTCCATGGCGGATAATATGGGAGGGTTAACAAAGTACAAAAACGCAATGTCATTGCGTCTCAGTGGCAGAATGCACCAGAGTGCGTCTATTATCAGCGTTTCCGTAACAGCCAGCAGTTCGCACTGCAGGTCGTTGCCCACCTGTCTTTTCTATGCCGAGTTGAGGGAGTAGAGGCATCGCATTTATCGCGACTTCGATATCGGTGATCTTATGAGTGTAACTAGTTTTCCGTAACGAATATGTGGTCCCAGGCATATGCGGCTTGACGTAGTTGCAGTGCGGCAAGCTAGTTCAGGAAACTTCGTGCATTTTTACACATGCATGAACGGTTTTCTGGTAACGCCAGACAGATTGACCGTCTTATTTACAACACCTATAGTGTCACATATTAAATTCCACTGGTTTGCGTCATCGAGATGTTTACCTTTTAAGGAATTTGACGCCGAGTCTTGAGCGCTGACGCATATTACCGCTGAAATAATACGTGCAACTATGGTTAAGGTCAGACGGTCTACTGGTCTGTATAAAACCAATGGTTGATGTGTGCGCATATATTCGTCTTCTTCATTGGCTATGGGTCCCGTGGGAGTAGCCGAACATCTCGGTTTTCGGTCATCATTGGTAGCAACCAAGTTCCAATCGCCACTGAAGTCAAAATCACTCTGAATTTTGCGAACCATGTGGATGTTGGACGAGGCCGTAACCTCAATAATTGCAATAAGAATGGCGGTGGGTTTTAGAGCACAATCAAGCAACTGGCGGTATGGGGCTTCAATGTCATAGATGATGTCTTTTTACCACACTTCCTAAACTTCTTCATCAGTTATAATATTAAGCCTGCTGGGAATGATTGTGTGTTGCTCTCTGTCACACTTAATATTAATTAATCGGTTTTGGTGCTCTTTTGCTGTTCAAAACTTGTCACTAGCCTTTCCTATTTCTGGTCTAGATCATGTACAAGATATACCAATACGATGACACTAGTACTGAACATAACCACAGTGAAACTAGTTTACCTTTTTGTGTCTTCAACTGTTTCCTTCGGAGCTTGGATCATTCAAGATACAATTTATCAAGACAACATCTAAGGTAGACTCCAATATGCCCATTTTCCGGCATTAACGATGGCCAAAAAATATTGTGAATCTGGATGCGGTAACTTACGTTTTTGTTTGCTCAACACATTTCATTGCTTCGATCGATGGTATTCCCAAAAAGCCCGAGCAATTGTGGTTTCCTGTCAATCGCGTTTGCGCTAAATTGCCTGATGGTTCAAGGCTGTCACGTTGTGCGCATCTGGTCAAGGCGGGTTAGATTTATGCTGCTAGATCCTTTATGCGGCAAACGGCGATTGTGCGATACAGACACAAAGTTTGCGACAGCGACTTTGATGATGGATCCACAGATGTGTCGGTTTATTCAGATTTAAACTGTAACTGGCTTCGGTTTGAGACGAAATATTTTTGTGTTGCATGTGATTCGGAAAATTCCTCAAATGAGTTTTCGCGGTAATAGTGCGAAATCGTGATGTAAATATAATAGGCTATTCACAAAAGCAATAATCGAAAGATGGAGTGCACCAAATAGCGCTAATGAATCAGGCTCGGATGACATTGCACCTATGTTCGGGAAGCAAAGGAAACGCGTAGCTTATTTTAAATATTGAAAATGTATTTAGTTAATTGTTGAAGTTAGCACATTCTTTTAGGTTCGGTTCCTTTCAGTTTATCATAAAGCTCCCCAAATGTTAAAGCTGAGTGCTTTCGTCCTGTGTCCATGCATACCCTTAGCCAAGGGAATGAAACATATGCAGTCAAACAACCACGTGTGACAAGGAAACCGATTTCACTAAATTCAACTAATTTTTCTTGCATATTCGAGCAATTCCTCCTTTGTAACCGTTGTTGTAATTGCTAGTTTAATAGATTCATGCTAGAATCCAAATGCTTGCGCATGCATCCGTTTTCATGCCTGAATCACAATGCTGAGCAACATTTACTTCGCAATAAAACTTGATTGTTCCTCGCGGTATATTACAAATTAATTTATTCACAATCCTTCCTATGTTATATACAGACTAAATAACATATTTCCCATTGTAAACTCTTCTGGTGAAAATATTGCAAAATGCGATATATCCTCAGCACAGTGTGGTATAAAGTTATTCCTAAATCAGTAATCCATTGAGTTCCGTGGATGGCGCTTAAGGAAATCCATGTTACCATTCTGTATATTTGGTACTACTGTGTCCGGAACCGAGACGGTGAGTGCCAACCCAGGGCAACGTTATATCCACCCTTCGACTTTAAACAATCAGGTAGCGAAGTAATACAGTTCTAAGTGGTGTGTGGAATAACCAACAACACATTCAAGCGAAAGAAATGTACCTATCAAACATTTTGAGACATCTTTGAACAAAAGTACGTAGAACATGTTTCTTCCTGATTATTGTTACGTATTTTTGCTTGCATTCCTTATGGTTCTCTATGTTTTTCAATAATTATCGTACTTGTTTATTGTAGTTATTAGACTTGCAGCACTATATTTTAAGTTTTAGCGCCAGAGCTGATACAGTGCCAACTCAAAATAGCAAATAGGACATATAGTTAAATCCGGCAACCTGCATTACTACTGAACAGCCTCAGTTGTTCGTATTAATTCTATACTAATAAATAAGGTTGTGATTATGAGCAGGTGAGTGAAACGTTCAAATTCAGGTTAGGATGTGGGTCGCTGTTTCGTTGTGGCGCATTTAATTTATTAAATGTGCTGCCTAGATTTATATATTGTTCCTCTCCACAAGCGTTATTTATACGGTTTCTTTTGCCATGTTGCTTAAACGCAGACTAGTTATTTCTTTATAGAGATGCATAAAACCACCAGAAGTGCCTCCCTTTCTAACTTTAGCATTTTGCAATGTATCAAATTTGTCCATTTTTAAAAATTATTCATGACCACACCATATATAGATATTTCTTCCCAAACATGTACAAGCAAACTTTGTCAACTAAATCTAGGTTTAACTAACTTTAACTGGGTTCAACCTCATAAAATATGAGCCTGTAGTGTAAGAATAGCACAACTGCTAAGGCATCAAACATTTAAAAATGCTCCATTCATTGGCTCAGATGCATTGCCAAATAACAACAGCGCGTTCAGCTTGGTATCCTTGCGCAATACAGCAACTTCATTTTGTAGTTAAGAATAAATTTTCAAATATACTATGCCTACATAGCAAGAGGCTTTTGTACCTTAAACCTGAAATGCATTTAGATTCGCGCCTGTTAGGTTTGGATAAAATCTGTTCTGTCTGTGGTAAATGTAGAGCTAGTATTCGCTCTAAAATTTAAGACCAGTTTATGCGCCTTTTTTAAAAATTGTGTGTTAATCAGCTCCGTGAAACAAAACTGTAACTATTTTAAATTAACAACCATGTTTCCTCGGCACGTACATTTACCTCTAAGTTTCGTGTGCGTTCCAGTTTACGGACGCTCAAGTGAGCAATCCAATTTATGGAGTTTACTGAGTTTACTGTCGAAGATAAGGCGGCTTTTGTGTCTGAGGTAGAGTAGTGCCGTAGGGATTACATCAGCATGCACAGATAAATATCTGCAGTTAGATTTCTGAACTTTTATATCAATCACAAATTGTAAGCACTGCGGAGTTCACTTTTCGCTTGCGCCGCAACGCAACAATTTACGAGTTACTTTCGGTTCAACCTTATTCAAAATTGCAACCCTACGTCCTACTTTTAAAAACATGGTGCATAATGATCTGATCAACCTGTGCTATTACTGATCACACTTATTTTGAACTGACGTGGCAGGAAAAACTTGTTTGCTGCTGGCGTTTGTTAACAAACCCTAGTTAAAATATATTTTAATTTATTAAATAGAAACGTAATTTATGTCGTTTGCTGAATAGGTATTTTGAAATTCTATAATTCCTTTCATTAAACGTTCCGTTCGGGACCTAGTTTATTCTGTGCAGCTATGGTATCCTCAGATACTTGACCGCCTTCAGCGGTATACACCTAGGAAGTGGAATTTAGAAGTTACTCATGCATCCGCTGAGGAAGATTAATGATTCCTTACGATGTCGTCTTGTTTTGTACACGATGTCAAACGTGATAAAGATCAGGCGTATGCCGTTTGGTTTGAGTGCGCTGGGGTCTGGTATATGGGGGCGACTATTCATAACAGAGCTAGAATATCGCTCACGGTCGCGCGAAATGGGTCTTCTCAGGGGCTGTTCACTTCTGAAGCAATGATAGCTGCGTCATAACTATGTTGCTTCACACAATTGGGTGGTTGCAGCCGAAGATATACCGGGTTCGTTTTGCAGTTAGTCTAAGGAAACCAACATGGTCAGGTCAATATCTATGCTTTACCAGTTGCATACAGGTGGGCCACAAGCGTACCCCGGTGAAAACCTTGTTAACTCGTGCAGGCGTAGCTGCTCGAACGATTGTCTGACTGATGAGGTAAGAACGATAACCGGAACACTCATGGGTCTTTTATCCTAAGGGCGTCGTCACGATGCATAGCTAAGTCAACGCCAAAATAACGGTGTTGACGACACCTAAGGAAAATGTATACCTCGAGCTCCCATTTAATTGTAACACCACTTCAACGACAGCAACCATGCGCTTCCTCTACGTCACTCAGATAATGTAATATATTACAGATGCTGTGGTTATAAACAGAATCCGGAAATTGCCCCTACTTTCAGCATAGGAAGTTGAAACTATCAACGCCAAATCACGCAATATTCACTAATCCGATTATCCCTGCTGCATTAGTAAGATAAGCAAGAGTGAGAGAGGTTTTTAATTCCAGATTAAATGAACACCGGACCAAAAGGTTTCAAAGTGAGGTCAGCCATCTCTTGCCCAATATTCCGTGTGCACGCAAACGCAAACATTTATTATTGACCCGCTATCGGCATTTCAGCTGACAGTACGTAATACGAATCCACGCTTAGTACGGTTCGCCTAAGCCTTGACGACCCGCCAGCTAAGACCTGCCCTGTGAGTGCAGAAACGGTCAGTTTTTGACCTACGAGTACCTTGGTCCTAGGATGATTGCCGCCGTTCATCTCACGGCATTTCACTGATTGGGAACATCCCTGGGACTGTATAAGTTAATTGTTAGTTATTGTTTTGATACTGGTAAGACAACATGAAATGCGTGCACTTATCAGTGATTGTCTTCTCATTGTGTTATTCAAACTATAGGAGGAACCTATCTGTTGTAAAAAAACAGTTTATCTCACGGCGATGCGCGAGACTATGAGGGCATAGGGAAAAGTCAATGCTGACATGAATTTCCTGAGGCCGGTCAAACATGCAATTTTAGTGTCCCACTGGCGCAAACCGCACTTTGGCATAGTAGGTGAAACGATGTGTGCATCCGTTCACACGTGAGTTATACTTTGCGACAAAATTTAGCAACACGTCATGCCCTAGTTACATCGCTCGCACGTGTTCACTTGTGGCCACGGTACGTTATGCTACTTAAGGACAGGTTCTCAGGGCTTGTAGCAAATGTCCATTCAGTTGCACACGTGGCCACTATCTCTTTTCTCTACTTAGCCCCTACTTCAGTCGAGTTGTGGATCAGGTGTCTGTCGCCACCGTGATAGCTCAGTCAACCATTGCTGACCCCGCATGTACGTCCGATCTGTGGCTGCGGAGTAGGAGGCTTGCATATATGACCTGCCGTCCGATTAGATCAACCCGGAAATCAAGGACAACGATTTGGTTTTATATTGGTAAACATCCAGTCTCCTTCTGATTGACACTTGTAGGAGGTGAAAATCTTGAAACAAAATCTAGGCTTTGACCGTCAGTGATGTCTCTTGAGTACGCTTGTGTTTATCAATGGGTAATAGGTCATGTGATGTGGTGCATCATAATAACTGCAAGATCAACCCTGTATTTGAACTCTGCCTGCGAAGAGCACATATGACATATTTCCTTATAGCATTACATTTTCTACAAACTCGTACGGAAAAGCAATTTTCGATGGCATTCTAAACGACTTTGCTACTCTGCTAGCTTGATATATTGGCCTCTCAAATTGCGGTTATTTAATGAGCTCCAGCAAATGACGGCACGTGTAGTTGGGATCTCTCAAAATATGGCAAGCCAAAATGGGGTTTCGGCGCAATCGCCGATATTTTTCCGCTGACGACCGGGAGCACTGGAAGCCTTCGTTCATGCAGCAAATTATACAGACGCTTGACGTCTCTTATTGCTCGGCGTCGGGGTGTCTCCAAGATGGTGATATCTCTCCTCAGCCATGGCTGTCGAACCTATACTACTTATTCGCCATGTGGCCGTATGCATGAGCCGAGTTGTGAAAAAGTTGCAGGGTCGAATCGTCAGACTGCATGGTTCAGGAAGCCCACGTGTTGGATGCCCCTCATTGACGTCGTTTCAGTCTGATTCAAACATCCAAGGTCAACCTGGACAAAAATCCCACATCCTTCTCGCCAGAAGACGTTTGCAGTTTCTGGTTGCCGAGTTTGTGGGAATGAACTAAATTGTGCCTCAGATGCAGCACTCTACATTTTTCCAAATTGAATCGAAGCATATTCTGGACAACGCACTTTAGCGTTTAAACACTGAAAGCGTTATTTCTGGTGAAATGCAGTTCTGAAGACAAGAGTGCAGTGTGTCCATGTGAACAACTTCATGTCATGATGATGCAACGACCAGATCTACTACGAAAAGTACATTCAGCTATATAGACGTACAACCGCTACGTGACGCCAGCTGTTTGGTTCAGGTTTATCCATTTCCAGCAAATTTTTCGGAGGCAGTGTTTCAGGACATGGTGAGTTTTCGCCTGGCAAGCGTTCTTTTTCTATAGAACGCCACAAATGTTCGTTTAACAACACTGTGACGTGGCGGATGTGACGTGCCGCTCACTAATCTCACTGCTTTTTACGTCTCTGGATGAGCTAACCCAATTCACGGATGTGAGTCATCCAATACGCAGGATTCATTTCTGTTCTTCCTACTCCTGCCCACAAACAATCAAATACGTCGTCATTCTCCCAAATTCAAACAACAGAACAACGCCACACATCCATGCGCACTTAACACATGTATCCATATGTTAGTTATAAACTCGTGTCGTCTTTACATTAACCAGTCCTTGCTGTGTCTTCATGATCATGACTAAGCAGGCATGTCTCGCGCTGTCGAGAATAAAACATTTCGTTCTTTATTTATTTAGGTATTGCTCGATAACTATTGTTCCAGATAACATATGTCAAGCAGTTCATGAACTTTTAATCGGAAACACTTGTACCGACATTTTACTTTGGCTCCTGTGCGCATGAAAACATAGATTACAACATGGCGAAGTCATGCCGACCGTTGGTTATTGCCAATATAATAATTACCTTGGTTTTTCCGCAAACCATCGCCATAATATTCCTGGATCCCATTATTATCCCACGAACTTCTCAAATGTGTATCCCAAGAAATGTTTGGTTGTACTTTCTTTTAACCACACCTTTCACTGTTCCAACAACTATGTTAGTAGGCATATTTAGTCGTGCCTTCATTTGTATGCCTCGTTCTACCGAGAATATACCGATCATTTATTTCTTTAAAACCTCAGTAGAGTAACCATCTTACTGACTAAAAACGCAAGTACCTTTATTATTGCCTTGAAACAATAAATGTGGATATTTATCTTTTAGATATGTTGTACGGTCAGCATATGCAGAAAAAAACGGGGGTGGGTTAAGCGTCTCGGTTTGCCGTGCAAGAGGTCTGGAAGCATATGGGTTTGGCTCACCAATAATCTGGCAACCTTACATGCACCATACCTAACACGTGCGTCGAAACCGCTGTATCTCACAGTAGAGCATTTTGCTTATACGTCGCCGTGACATGCGCCTCAGATGTTCCAGCAGCGTTGTGTGCAGTTCGCTCGCGGTAACACCTTTACACACATATTCCAAGTTATTGTGAATACATTTGTAAACACAGTTACCCATCTTATCTACGCAAAGTCTATCTTTCAGATACGCCATTGTGGAACAGATCCCAAATTTTATTTCTTGATTATTGCCGTCGGAAATGAAATGATGTTCCTTCTACGTATAATATTCGTATCATTACAATCCAGTCCGCTGTATATTTTCAATGTGGGTTTGCATAATGTGAAACGTAGCTTTCACTACCGGTTTTGCGTGTCCACTATTTAACAATTACCTTACTGTCTACTTCCTTCTCTGTGTATATGGCCTTATCTGTGAAATACAGAGATTGGAATTGTAATGCTATATCCCATCTGGGTCCGTCGGTTGACGAAATATCCGTTCGCAAGCTAATCATTCTTGCAAACAGATGAGTCAAGGACTGGCAATGTGCTACTCTATGGTGGGAGATTTCACATTCTTCACGAACTGCATTTTCTTATTCACTGTTTTGTTCAAAATGTTCATCCACTTGATACCAACAACCTTTGGCCATTTACCGGAGTTTGCCAGTACTAGGCACAACATAGTGGACATTGGCGATCTAATAATAACACCATGTTTTTGAGTGCTTACTTCTGACTGAAACCCGAGCTGAAACCACATACCGCGCAATGTCACTCTCGTTTGTTTTAACCAACTTAATTTTCGGTCAATCCCTAGGTTAATCCTTTCACTCAAACAGCGTTTTACGAAACCCAGTGCGTCGCATTTCGGCATCTTGGTGATGAGTGAGCTAACTTTGACATAGATCATCGTTTCATTTTCGTTGCACACGAACACATGACGACTCTT
Organism: Dicrocoelium dendriticum; assembly: GCA_944474145.2. Lineage (NCBI taxonomy): Eukaryota > Metazoa > Platyhelminthes > Trematoda > Plagiorchiida > Dicrocoeliidae > Dicrocoelium > Dicrocoelium dendriticum. The sequence goes on along the minus strand of OX104067.1, from coordinate 97,172,960 downwards.
TACAAACGTATTCCTTCACCCTGTCAACGGCTTCATTATACTAACGATTGCATATATACCAGTAAATGCGAACTTTTGCCAACACGGTAACCTTATTACATTTAACATGGTACACTTCCGCAAAGCTCAGTGCAGTGCATCACGCATTGATGTGCAGATGCTTATGCTAACCTCCTCATTAAGACCGATCGACTGCAGTTAACAAGTAATTCGGCCGCACCCGCCGATACTTAACGCATTATTCCATGATAACTCGTAGGGAAGCACCGCAAGCATTAATAATTTCACCTAGCCAATATTAAGCACACCCCAACACACATAGACACCGCTAAGTTTAGGTCACGCCACCTGAAGTTAACGTATCTGCCTGGCAGCATGAATGCCGCTAGTTTCAGTGAAGGCAATCGATACTGTCTCATTGTAGGGTACATTTCATCTTCGGTCGTCTGCGCGTAACAGTGAGCACTTTAAAGCGGATGGTCGCCCAGTTCTGTGTTGTGTGTCTTGATGCCGCGTAAGTGAGTGGGTGAGGGTTACAGTACTTACTCAACCGTTCATAGAGGCCGCGTGCTAGTCTGCACTTATCATACAGGGAATGAGCTCACTTGTTGTTTTCACGTCCACGAGTTCATCACGTGGTTTTTCGGCTGAGCGCAGTCTAACCGCTGCACCAACCGATGCAGATGTTCTTGTTATTTCTGTAATGATTTGCAATTGGTTAAGTCGATGGATTCAACTTGATGTGCTTATGAATTGAGTTGAATATTCTTAAGGAGGAGTTTTCTTCCGCTATGGATGGACTTGAGTCGTAAAAGTTATAGTTACTGTATCATTTATGACAGACTTAAAGCAGCTCAGCCGAATGGTATTGCAATTCGAATGTTATTACAAAGTTTCAAATGCAATTAAAGAGCAGTTACACATATAGGCCTTATTGAATAGATTTGTGAAGACATCGTTTTTGGTATACCAGCTTGTCGTTGGACTTACTTTGAAAACATAGATTCAGTTGTATCCAGCTCGGTGATCCGAATCGAGCAAGTGCACTTCTGATGAGATGGCATGATAACGTTATTGTTTACGCTAATTTACTCTATATCATTCTGGGGGAATCTTCAAATTAGCGGTCGCTTTTTCTGTTGTTCGGAATACACTTTTACCCCACTTACTGCGGATGTATTCATTTTATTGTGCTGTTATCTCAATTTTTTAATATGAACTAATCTATGGTCATCAATGATATTCTACTTTGCCACAGGAAGCATACCTTTATTCGAGTGCGGTAAACAGTGCAATAACACTATCAAACCAATTATAAAACACGTTTTGGTAAAATGAGAAAACATCGTGCAGTTTTTTGGTTGTCCTGAAATACAGTCTTGTAGATAGAAAATATCCTGGAGATTTTCTCAAACCACTTGCGCTTTCTCTTGAGTAAGGACTTTGCAATTAAATAAGTCATAAAGCGTCAAGAATACTTGGCTCCGAGCTGAATTGAGGACGAGGTTATCCAACTCAATGACTACATTTTCATGGAGAGATAGACCTGGAAAGCCTCCAAATCTTGGAGGAGAAGTCAACAATTAAGCAAAGGACCTCTGGTGTAAATCGATTTCCTTGTTGTTTACATACCAACTCCAAAGGCTTAGTTGCCATTTACTTGCATGTAAATCTAAATGTCTGAGCGGTTTTATCCTCTAGACATTAGAATGGTGCTTACAGCTACCAAAGGAATATCGTGTGAGATAAATAATTGCCGATTATTTTTCCCCAGCGGTACTGTTCGAAATTGGTAGCTCTCACTGTATCGTTATTAGAGATTTCAACGAGAGTGACAATTATTACATAATATCTCTTGTTCCAACAACTATGACGAAGTTTGAAACCCGACGGAAAGCGCCGTTAGATTTTGGCTTTACAAATAAAAATATATACATTCCCTCAAAAAAGGGCTCATATCTGCCAAACTGGGTAATGCATTCTGAAGATATGACCATACGTGTACTGCAGGACCAAGCTTTTCACTTTGACGGAGAGCCTATTCAAAACTGTCAGTGGGAATGACCACTCGAGAATACAGATTGGGAAACTTCAAGCGACGTTGGCATCAACTTACTTTTCAGTCTAAGAAGGAAAATTTATCTTTAGACATTGACCACTTGATTTAGTACATTAAATTCTGCTTTGATTTGTACTGCACTGTTTAAGACGTCTAGCTACGGAGGGATATATTTTATTTGCTGCTACTGAAGCAAATTAAGAGAGAGAAAGCACAAGCCTTTAAATACCAAATGCTTGCGCATATTAAAAATACTCGATGGCTATCAACTTTGAGATAAACCTGTTAAACCTCATGTATATTGAGAAAGTTCTGGGCTCGCGCGATTATCATGATCTCTAGAGAATTTCGAAATGTGAACAAAGTTGCCATAAGCGTATTTATAACGTGGATGTACACAAACAGAACGCTAATTACTGTTCTTCTCAACATTATTATGTATTTGCCCCACTTCACCAACACAAGTCAGGTAGTGACCTTATAGCAATTTAATGTACGCCAAGATCATAAGAATGCAAATAAGGCAAGTGGACTCCATGCATTATTACGGCTTGCCTTATAGCACTGCGTAGACTATCTTGCGGATGCTGTTACCGCAATTTTCTACCGACGCCTTTCTTATGGATGGCACCATCCCTAACATTAAATACCTATTAGTACAAGGATTGTTCTGAAGAAGGGCTCTCAAATGTGTCGTGCAATAGCATGTATATCGGTGAAATTGTAAGTCTTCGAAAAACTGCTTGCATCTCTGCTCTTTACAAGCAGCAATTCAAACGATAGATAAAAGTTAGCCCAAAAATATGGCCGATCAACAATAGATGCTTTGTCATATATTGTGCATTCTGTAACATATCCACTAGACGAAATAAGCAAGACAGTTCGCCTTCCTTTTTTCTATCTTACAGATACATTTTAGAGGTTACGGTTTCATCCGGCTCAACCAACTGTCCATAAATAGGGTGCCAACAAGCTTTTGCGATGTACTAAAACACTACTTAATAAACCGCACTCTATTCACCCGGATTAATGGAGTGAAGTCTTCTGCGTAGCACATTTTCGAGGTGTTTTCAAGGAGTCTTCCTATCATCCGCTCTATACTTCTTAAATATCAAGATGCTCCCCATACCATCCATCTTTATTGAATGCGAGTATGCTTATTATATCGGGTTGGAATGCGTAACTTTAACCGCATTGCGACATCTTGTACTTTTCAGGAAGTTCTTGAAGAGCTCGTTTATGGTCCTCATCGCAATCCCCATCTTGAACCCTTCGAAATGTCCTGACTAAAAATTCTGCTTTCTCCGAGTACACAAGTTACCACTTGTTTTGGACGCAACTTCTCAATTAGAGATGAGTTAACAGTTCGTACCTAAATGCTCAAGTATGTAATTTCTGGGAGTCATTTTATCCTGAAAAATATGTTTGTATATTCTCCTTGCCAACAAACTTTTCTAAATTTAGAATGTAGTCTGGTTATGCTTTTCGAGTTAGAATAATTTCAGTACCCGTAGGTTAAAACTGCATCTATACTGCCACATTTGATCTTCTGTTTCCTTAGTCATCTTTGCTTGATTATAAAAAAGGACCATACATTGATTTACGGTCTATAAACGTGTTTCCAGAATCTCCGGCTTTCTGGCGAATCCTGTTTTTATTTTATTTTTTAACAACTACCTTAACACTTTTATCAATTTCCTCCAAAATTATAAACGATTCCCTTCATATACTAGCTGGTTGGCAGATTTCGCTTGCAGACATGATGTCACCCTGCAATAACTTACTTTCCTCCATGCTTGCATACGAAATGCGTTCTTCCTCGAAGTATCAACTAAAAGTAAGCAATTAACCCCTGGCTTGCATCCGCAATTGCAAAACAATTTAGAAAAATTTATGATACCAGTGCGAATGAGTACGCTCCAATTCGCTTTAAGAAATATGAGAGGTGCATAAAAGAACACAGGACAATATCTGTCAGAACAACTAAGCTCAGCAATCGGTCGTGGAACAGCAAACGTTAGAGCAATGGTGCAGGAAGCATTGCAAGACAAATTAGTTAAAGTAACCGTCTTCAAATGTGAAAGTGCCAATAAGATCGGGGTCGGGAACCAGTTTAGCCACATGCTCAGGAATGCTGAAAAACATGTGCTTATCAAAGGGTGAACCTATAACTTCAAGGACCCCAGATCCAAGGAATATCTGCCAGAATTCTAGAAGCATTTGCAATCCGATGGCTTTGACAAAGCGAATAAAACACGACAAATACGCCGTCGTTCTTATCCTAACACACAACTGGCAAATACATTGTTTAGCGCAGCAAGGGAAGAAAACAATAAGGTCTTTAAAGCCAGATGAAATTAAAGTGATCATGCCTCTGTCATTGCTGTAATGTATTAAACGGAACATCTTTAATATACAAGGAACCTAGCCAACCCAAAACCATCGACCGCTGCTTGTGAACCGATGAACCAGTGGAATTAATAAATAAAATGACTGACACTGCAAAAGCTTTAAGATTTGAAGCAATGCATAATTGACAAGAATAGAGAATGAAAGCTATTGACACAAACATTGACCGATTCTACGGACTTTCAAGGGTGCGCAAAGTTGGTGTATCACCTCGGTCAATCGATTTAGTCCATGATATGCCCAACTACAACGTACCTAAAGTATTATGTAAGTGCTTTATATATATTACTAGTGGATTGCCGCATAACGTAAACAACGCTGAGCAGTTTTTGAAGCAACTACAAGGTTGCGAAACGGTCATGAAGAAATAGTTGTGTCCATTTACGTTATTGAACTGTTCACTTCTGTCAACTTATCAATGATGAAATAAAACAGCAGATAACGCCTGCATATTGTCGGAGCCATAATTTGAAATCTGACGACTTAGAGTATGTGCGAGATTCTTGACCTGTGTCCCACGACGTAATTCAAATTAGAAGGAGTATTCTATGAACAAGTGAAAGTAGACAAATATGGTACCATATATATGCACTCATTGCAGTGGTCGTCATGGAAGCGTTAGAAAAAATCGCACTCACTTTTTGGAATCCGAAATTGTTGGTCACGTATGTAGACGACATGTTTGTGATACTTTAACGCAACCAGTTTCAGATGGCACAAGATTTTTCTGAACGATGTGATGCGCGGCATTCCCTTCACCAATGAGTCACAAATGGAAAACGAAATGTTCTTCTTTGACACACTGATAACCAGAAAGCGGACAGGACACAATGAACATAAGTTCACAAGAAAGACACGCGAACAGATCAGATTCAAATGGTAATTAAATCAGCTGCATACTAATCTTGTTTCGCAGGATAGCATCACGCAGTAATACTGAGGAAGCTAAACGAGCAGAAGAAAACCATATGTTTACATCGTTTATACGCAATGGATATTCATGCAAGTTTATCCGAATATACATAATCTGCAAGAAATGCCATATCTAAACCAACGACAACGCAGTGGATTGCTTTGCTCTACATCAACAAGGTATTAAAAACGACTGCTCGAATCCGTTAACTATATCAGCTGTTGTTGGCTCATATAACAACCGCTGCATGATAGCCACCGAATCTAGACCGAATAAGAAGCCGGGAGCGCATGCAGCTCTGAACGTTATCTACAGGATGCAGTGCTAACATTTGATAAACATTGTGTGGACAAACAGGTAGGTAGTTAATTACAAGTTTACAAGAACACAACCTAGTCTGTCGAAACAAATATGTATCATTAGTGGTTTCGATAAATGTTGACGAAGTAATGCGCATGTTTGATTGGAAGAGGACGGAAGTCCTAGCGCAAGGATGCATAAATACATAGAGAACATGTTGAAGCGTGATTCTCTATGGAGAACTCGAGAAACCTACGCATTTACTTCAACCCGATCTACCATCAAGTGCAAAAAGAAAACTAAAGGCATGGTCATACACCACATGTGATTAAAGAGGCAGCGATCGGACTGCGAAATAGTAATGGTAACTGGAAGTGAATCAATTTGGCCAAGTTCAAATATCACACTTTTATCTTTCAATTTTTGCTTTTATACGTTGATGAATTCACCTCCATTGTTGATAAAACATCTGCAACAAAATGGTTGGTCTTCTGGTATATACCCGTAAAACAACGGTTATGTTTTATCTGATTGTTTTTGCTTATTGCCTTTTTTTACTAATATTTATTTAGACATTTGAAATTAGCAATACGTTATTTTTGCTATGTGTCATTTATTTACAACGAACACGGAAAGATTGATTTTTGTTTATTTCAAACTATTGTTTCTACCTTTATACCTGTGATACATTAAATCATGCTAGGGAAAATCTCACATCCACATCCACTTGTGTGCACATATTTCCATCTTCTATATACATTATACATGGTTTTTTGCTGCCCGCTATATTTCAACCATAGAGTATATGTGAATCATTCAAGCTTGAATTTATTTTAGACGTTATAATTAGTAGGACTACTAAACCTCAAATATTGCTCAGAATTCAAAACTGTGAGAAGAGCCTGAAGCACTACGATTGTTGGCTAGAGCCATTGCAGGAATATTTACTGCATGTCAAAATCACAATGGCGAGAAAATGCGAATGCTAAATCCATGTTCCGAAGTTAGAAAAGGAACTATGGACCAAGCACACCGTACCCAACAGCTTGTGTTTTTGCCTTCATGGTAAATACATCGACAGACGAGAAGCTGTAACCCTTGAATATTCGCATTTTCCGAAATAACGACAGACTGACGTATCAAGAGCTAGAAAACGCCGGTTGGGAAACTAAATGCTTATGGAGCTGTTACTGTTTATGCGTAATATATTTTTATCATATATTCATCTAAGGAACTATTATTATTAAGATTAATTGTTATGAGTACCTCTAAAACGCAGGACCTAATGCAGGAGATCCTTAAAATCCAGAACATTCAGGACGAAATAACATTGAGACTGAAATTTGTGGTCGGTGCCTGTCGTGCAGCGATTGCGTAAGGTTTAAGGGCAAAAAACACTCTACTGAAGTAAACACCGCTGTACATTTAAACGTGATAGTGGTTTTCGACGTTGACCAAATGTCATTGACTTCTCTACGGCATGGTTATTAAATGCTTTGAATTAATAACCCTCACAATAAAAACGTATGTAACATGGCACGAGGTGCATTCGGTTATCTACTTTCAAGTATGGGTTCAACATATTAATACTTATACCCTAAGACCGGAGCCAAATTTAAAATCACGCGTGTGAGTATAATGTGACGAATCTATGCCATCCGGAAGTCAAGGAATACTGCTTATCCTCCGGAAGGAAACGGGCTAGTAGAATGCACCAATCGTAGGCTAAAGGCATTAAACAGTCGTTTCTCAATCGAGAGACACCACATGAATGGGACACAAGCTTCTACCTAAATGCTTACTCGCTTCTAGATCGTCTGACCTTTCCTCGACCGACCAAACAACAGACCATATGATGACAGGCCGTGTGTAGCAAATGTCCATGTATACTTTGTTGCCGACGTCATAATATGAAGCACTTATCGCATCCCACCATATAGTTCGATTAGAGTCAAGTTCGTTTGCGAGCCCCTTAGTTAGCACGAGCGCAACTGTAAAACTAACAGCCCATCTGAAGGCTACATTTGACTGAATAGCTTTCAAGACTACGTGCCAACGTGTTGATAAGGACTGGATAAAAATGGCAAAAACACCGTGCCTTCCTGCGAAACTTCGTCGAAACTGATAACCAAAGTTATTCGTGGCGGAAGTGCTGTAGCATCTGAAGTAAGGAAACGTAAATACTGAGACTTTTAGTTCCTCGTTAGCTGTAAAAGTTAACAGGTTAAAACTAGCTGACCTAGTCTCATACGATAAAACGGTGATGCTAAGAAGATGTTGCGCAGGCGTATTTGCTAGATCCACCCCTGCCTTCCTGCCCCACTTGAACTCTCACGTGTTTGTTCTTGGCCATCTGATTAGTCAAACTATTTCGGCTTTATATCATCGATTAGCATTCGAGCATTAGGGTTCAGCTTGCACCTGCAACGTTGCCACGAGACATGTCTGACTCAACTCCGGTATATTAATGCAATTTATTATGTCCATCCCTAAGAATTTTGTTGCACAATATAAATATTTTCTACGAACCGGATGGTTATTACAAATAATTATAGAGTTTCAAATAATCTATTCAGAAAACAAAAGAACAAGTTAATTAAATACGTTTAACTATATATTAACCAACGCATGCAGCACCAAGTTATTGACGCCAAGCCAGTTCACAATCAATGTGGTGACTAATATTACAGGTTGATCAAATGGGTATCCAAATTGGTTTTAAAAAGACGACCGAGGGTTGCATTACTGGACAACTTTATACCGAACGTTTCTTGCAAATTGCTGCAAGTTGAAGCGCAAAAGTAAAGTGAACTACGCAGTGCTTAAAATTTCGATTGATATGAAAGTTTAGAAATCTAAAGGGCAGACACTCTGTGAGTGATGATGAAATCCCTACGATTTTACTCTAGCGCAAACACAAATCCAAGTTATGTTCTATACTAGACTTAGTAAAGTTCATTAATTTGGGTGCACTCATTTGAGCGCCCGTAAAATGGAACGCCCAGGACACTTAGAAAGAAATGTACCTGCTGCGGAAAAAAAATTTGCAATTTTAAAAGGATTACTCTTTTGTTTCACATAGCTGATTAACACGAATTTTAAAAGCAATCTGATACAACCGATCTTACCTCTTAAATCGTTTACTACATTTACTTTAACAGCAAACGGAATAGTTTTCGTCTAATCACAACAGGTGCGAATTTAGGTTTAATTCAGTTTTATTTTGCCGAAACGTCTATCTGTGTACGCATAATAAACCTTGAAGCTTTATTCACAGCATCAAAATGAATGTGCTGTATCGTGCCAGGCTTCCAAGCCGAAAGCATTAATGATATTTGGCGATACATCTAAGCGAATGGATGTGGTGTTTTTATGTTTTTGTTGAATCAGCGTTTGTAGTATTCTTGAAATTCAGATTAAAATTTTATATTTTTGGACCAAATTGACGTTAGTTAAATATCGATTAATTTGACACGGTTTGCTTTTATAGGTTTGGAAAGAGAGCGGTATATGGTGTGGTTAGTAATAATGGTAAAGGACAAACACGTGGTACATTGAGATCTAAATATTGAACAAGAAGCCATTACCTTATTTTAGGCATCGGTTTGAAGAAATAACAAGTTGGGTTTTAGCGGAACAGCAGGGCAAAAGACAACCATATACGTAATGCTTGTAGGGAGTAACAATATATGAAATTGAACAGCGCACTGATGCTAGACGTTTTGCTCACCTGTTCGTTATCAAAACCCAAAATTGGGAATATGGAATTTGTTACAATCAAAGTAGAAGAAAATGACGATGTTCCTTAGAATTGCTAGTTCCTTGGGTTAACTGAATGTTTCGTTTGCTTATTTGAATTGGCATTATGTCACATCCGTAACTAAACGTTCGTATAACATGTATCCGGGTTGGTAGCTATCAAAAGAAGTAATTTAATGTAGTCGAATACAAGAATAATGATGCAGCATGCACCGAACAGTTTGCTCATCTTAAAACGGGGAAATCATATTTTGCCTGGTTGTGTTCACAATAAATTCCCAGAGGTAGAGATGAACATTTATTCGCATGTACATGTCCGTTTTTCTACACAACACATAGAACCGCATTACTTCGCTTACCGATTGTTTGAAGTCGCATGGTATATATAACGGTGCCTCGGATTTTCACTCACCTCCTCGATTGAGGCGAAAGTTTTAACTCAAAATCGAGATTGGAAATATGGACATCAAGTTAAGCCCTATGCACAGAATTCATTTGTTTACCCATTCAGGAAATAACTTTCAGCAACACTGTGCAGAGGCCATAATGTTATTTGCAATATTTTCACCGGAAATGTTTAAAATGGGGAAATTGTTTGTTCGGTCATTGTATACTTTAGGGAGTATCGCGAATAACCCATTTTGTAATAGGTCCAAGTGCGAGGAACAATCGAGTTTTATTGCGGAGTAACTCTTACTCAGTACTATTTTTCAGCCATGCAAATGGATCCAAGTGTAGTTATTCTGATTCTAACACTATTATATTCAAGTAGCTCTTAAAATAATGGTTACAACGGCATCATTGATCGGGTGTTCGGTGAAATTAGTTTAATTTAGTTGAACCGGTTTCCATGTCGCGCGTGATGGTATTACTGCATATATTTATTCCCTTCGCTAAGCGTATGCTGGGACACAGGCAGGAACAAGTCGCAAATCAATAGGCTAGTAATGTCGCAACGTGGTATCACATAGCACAGAAGTGGATTGGGTAATTCGGTATCAAGTACACTAAGGTGAGTTATATGTTTAGAAGTTAAGGAGGGCAGCTTCAATTGTACAGTCTTTAGACTTGCTTGTCACTGAACTTACGGAGTATTTGCACCCATAATATCTTCATGATTAGCTACTACCTGTTTGCCAAAAGCATAATAAGGTCGGCGTACATGTCGTCCAAGAAAATAAGATTAGGTCCTTCAGGGTTTCTCTCATATTCATGCTTTCAATTACGTATTTACCCTTTGTCTTGACTCATCAAATACAGACAAACTTAACTGGGAGTAGAACACTGTACACAGTGAGTAGTGACTATCCAACAGTTAAACTTGCTATGGAACTCGGCCACCTGCTATTAACAAATAGGATAGATTTGGTAGGTTGAATTTTTGAGTATTGTCGTTTGATTTCAGAAACTTTAACAGCTAACCGTTAGGTATAATCAGTTGGTAAGCTTTCGCTTTTGACAAAATGATTCGTCAGACCAAGTAAACAGGCAACGTACGAAAATTAGTAAGTGAATTATTTTGACTAACTAGCCTATAAGCTAATTTGTAACATCATCGTATTTCAGCATTAGCATTCCCCAGAAAATTGTAGCAAATCCACCGTACAACTCTTAAATTTCTGCTGAAAGAGATTTCAACGCCCGTACATCATTCACAAAACAACGGATTTAACTGAAAACTCGACGCCTGGATGAAAACCGCTTTGATGTAAATCGAAGTTGCAGATTATCGTAACGCAGATAGAATATGACCGGCTTTATAACAACGCTTCCGATGTTAAGTCAACGCAAGTAGGATCACGACAGCAAGGCAAATGGTTAAGTGCTAACATTTTATGTCTATACGTTGCAAGGCCAACAGTCCAACTAACAGGATTGTAGTAAGCAGCAGATATTATATGGTAGTTAATACATGGTTTAGGGTCCTGTTTGAGACAGAGCGTAGACTACTGGACATTTACTATCCATAAACGCAGGGTAAAAGTTAAATAAGTAATTCCTATTGTTAAGACTGCCTTAACGAATTTAACTACTTTAATTGCTGAGCGTATTTTTGCAGAGCTTGTAAAAATTATATAATTACAACACCCGGGGGAGCGGAATTTTGCGCCAATACGGAGTGGATTGGATCGGTCGGACTTCCTTATAAAATGAAAAATCGGCAACCAACCGGTTAGTAAAAACTAAAGAAAACGTAATAGCAATTTTTCAGAAGGGTAAAAAGCTGCGATCTACACTTGTACGCTTGTTGTGTGTACTTCCAGCAGACAGGACAACCAATTGGGTCTACAAAATTAGTTGAAAAGCCTGCGCACACAAGCATATAAACTAAACTGCGAGTGATCCACGCTCAAGCATAACAGAATACAAAAGACGTATAACATGACCAACAATAAACGAGTTTAAATATAGGGCTTTGCTAAGAAAAACAACAGTATCGAAGCAATCGATATATACAGAACAAGGGCTCGGCTTAGATAACCTCGAAATCGCTGGTAAACACTTTTGATTAACCCTCCAGAAGCTGATTACTTAGGCGGGTGAGACTAACAAGTTGAATATTTGCAAAACAGACGATTGGAGGCAGCCCTTTAGAGCGTATGTCGAGCTCTCTGAACACGATCAGTCTGAGGAGCGCCTGCAGACGGATCAATGGCAGGGAATAAACACCACATCATCCCCGCACCCGTCGTTAAGATGGCTGACATGTGTGACCTTATAACGCAGACCAGTGGTAACCGTTTCATGCATTATTTGGAGTGATGTTTTGGCCTGTAACGCGACTGACCGTTGGAATACATCTTGTTTGCCACGATATTCAATACACTTCGCTTTAAGTGCCATACCGATTCACCAACGCTTCACTAGGTCTGAGGAATCTATTGTGCCAAAATCGAAAGGTTGCCCACAAAAAATAACAATAACAAACAATAACAATAACAATACAAAACTGTAGTTTTTTATCCTTTCCAAAATCATGAGCTCTCGATTGTTGCCAATTCTTTTCCTAGATGTTGATCACCTGTGGTGTATTTTGCAATAAATGTTGACCAAGTATATATCATTGAGATACATAACAGTGGAATTCCATCGGTTAAGAGCTAAAGCTACGAAACCTCACATATAGCTGACTTTGATGGTGGAAGTTGCTTACTCATACCAGCAGAGTGTCACGGATTTAATAACTTACATAGTCATGAAGTAAATTGCGGTGGTCCAGGCGGTACAACATTTTAGACGACCTCGATGTTCACGCTTGTGTCGACTGATTCTATACAGCTTGCTCAACCTAGCGAAGAAACCGTGCTACTGCGAAGCCATAATATTGTTGCGCTGAAGACAACTGGTAAGCTCGTCTTTGATAATACCTAAGTAGAATTTTGATAGCACTTAAGAAAGTGATTAGACGATAGCCCTAAGGTCCTCTGGTTTCACTGTATGGTTTTTATGATTTACTTATTAGAATTTTATGCAGTATATGATCCTGTGCATCAACAAAGCATTGTTGAAGGAACCGAGATAACGCTTTAGCGATATTCTTTCTAGCTGCTAATAATGCATTTGGCATTGTGTCGACCAAGTCATTAGAGCTAAGCTGGCGCAACTGCATGTAATTTAAACGTGTTCACTGTGGCATGTACGTAAAAAGTGGCGAATTGACGACTAACGCTAAGAAATGCGGATGAATACTTGACTAAGCTTGTTAACCGCCTATCATGTACTTAGCCACAAACTAGTTGATGCATATAAAACTGCGTTTCCGCGCTTTACTCGACGGAGGATGTTGAGGCGTCAGTAATTTATTTTTAGTACCAGTCTTCACAGTTATGACCTGCTGGCGCTGAAATACACTTTACGAACGAACAACAATGTGTTTATCCTGACTTAAGTCAACAAAACTTGACTGTGCAAATGCACATGAGTTTTAAGCGCATCAGGCTGAATTCATCAAAATCATAAACGTTTGGTTGTGGCTGTTCGTAAAGGACTTCCGTTGCTTTGAGAGAATGATTTTGGTTTCTTATGCACTTGAAAACAGATAGGCAAACTGGGATGACAAACATTCTCCAGATGACATCTGACTGTTGCTTGACCAGGGACGACCAGTTTGATATTGAACGAGATCGGACAGGATACAATAATGGGAGACGGTATAAACGTTCTTGTTATTTATACCGTTGTAGTCCACTGCAACAGACGGAAGTGATTGCTACGATCAAGCGGTGTACCCATGATTAAGGTGTTGGTCAGTGGTTCTTCGTTGGTGAGCACAAAGAGAGAAGTAGCTGGTTGATTACCGGGGCTGATGTTCTTAATAGCGGTGACATGGTGTTATATTAGTACAAGGAAATAATGACTCACAACGCCACCTTGTATCGTCCGCTGGGAGATGCGGGCATTTATGTAGCTTACATGTAAACTATTGCTCGAAGAGCGTTATTAATCAATTTTGGGTAGGACGAAGACTAGGCTGGACGATTTGAATTAAGCCAAAATTTACTCACGATAGTCTATGCCAAATCAAACGTTATTTACTATTTAATTTACAAATAGAATGAGCTGGTAGTTTTCTCTGTATAATGACATCCCTATACACTAATTACCAAATTAACAGTGGAACAATGATTTATTACTGGTGAAATACAATGCACAACCAATCCCTTGGGATCGAATTTATTGTGTGAAGTAAAATGAATGATAAAATGTAAAGCGTTTCTTCTTGGACTCATTATACACTTATGTATCATAGCAGAGATCTTCGAGTGTTTGAAATATAAATCCATAACTCCGCTGCATGGTAGTTTTCTAACACACCTTTTGAGTGTGTTAGGTCGCTGATTGCCAAAATACATTCAATTAAATTCAAATAAAAAGGCGCTTCGTCAGCTCGTTTTTAAAATATTGCAAGGTTGTGAGCAGAGAGGACATTCTTCTGGAAGTCGTTACAAATCTGGCACACTCGGAGAGAAAAGATATTTCTGCGGCGATCAAGCCGGATATAATGAAATGTCTGTTTCAGAGGATGACTTCATAATTTCTTATTGTGGTTCATTCCCAGCAGCTGACGGCCAATGTTGTTTGCGTTTTAGAGAATCTCGTAAATCATTATTTTATCCCTAAGCAATAGCCAATATCGACCGTTGAACATTCTCAGTGATTTCAGACTAAGCTGATAGGGCAAATGAAACAGACCCATGACGTTTTTCGTTGCCCTACGTTGAGGAGTCTCACGAGCAAGGAGATCCAGTTTCTGAAACGGCTGTCACTCATGAATAACATATTCAACGTACGATCGCACGTAGGTCTTAAGCATTTGGAGAAAGATTGGGGCTCAAACCGACAGGAGGCTATACAATGCAGGCCAAAGCGTTGATTTCAAGTTCTCGTCGTTTTCTCTGCTTGTTTGAACACCCGAGATATTCCTGTACAAATATGTCCATTTCAAGCTCCGGACAGGTCTCGTCCACATGTGCAAATCCAGTGGTGTTAGATAACATGCAACAACAAAACTTTAAAAATCTCTAGGTATGAATAATTGTGAGATTAGCACGCAGGCGGCCGTCTCGGTGCGTTTTGTAACTCCTACACAAACAATGCAATATTGTCACCTACGTTAATCTGTGATAATAAATTCGTTATGCATTTGATGTTACTGTCTATTGTTTCATAGGTTGACGTTACCCATTAACCAACAGTGTGGGCAATAATTGTTTAACTGTATTATGTACTTGTTTATATATATGTAGTGGCCATCATGACGTATTTTTGTGCTCAATTAAAAAACCGTTTTATGAATATTTAAGGTGGTTTACCTGAACGTAGCCTAATTATATTTTTATAGACTTTGTTCCAATATAATGCGCATTGCAATGTTCGCCCTTTCCACCGTTCGTTTAATGTAGCTAACAAACCACAACGGTAGTATGCACGAAAATGTTACATGATTCGGTCAGTGCGTCTTTAGATGTGGGATAAATGACGCTTTAGCTCGCATAAACAAGCAAAACAACTGATCAGCGATTACATGCAGATAGATACACACCATCTATTGAATCAAGGCACTCGTGACGTCCTCTGGTCTTTATTCAACTCATTTAGCTAACCGCCACTTTCAAGCTGTTTCGGCAGTGGTTGTGTACGAAATGGGCGAGCATAATTCCGTGAAGAATAATTAAAAGAACAAAGGATGGTCTTTGGTAAATAGTATATTGCTAAGAATATGGTCAAAGCTTGACATCTCCGCCCGGATCATCGGTTTTGATTGAGCAACAAGTCGGCGAGAATAGCAGTATAAAATATAGTGAATAAATGAAACTTGCGACTGGCCAAGGGATTTAAATGGCCAAAAACAAGATAAGCTTTTGCGTTAAATCTTGGAACTTAAAATTTGTGTGGGCTTATATACTGTGAACCATTGTGGATAACAGTTTGCCCATCAATTGATTATCGTTCTGACTAAATTTCCATAAACCAAATAGTGAACAATAATAGCAATTTAACATTTTATATTTGCATAACTGCCGCTTGGTTTCATTATTAAAATGAATAAATGTAATGATTTACATAATATTATTCCATGGGATCCCTTTTTATTTGTAAAGAGCAAATATGGTGCCGACTGCAATTGGTAATGAGTAGAACAGCGCAGTCGATCAGCCCAGCGAAACAATGCACAAAAAAACACAAGCTAATATAAACAACGGACCTGGAACAAAATACATCTAGCTATTTCTGGAAACAGAGAGCAACTAATGGCCGAACAAAGTTTTAAATACTTAACGCAAAGCGTCATGTTTTCAAACGACTGAAGGCATGCGACATTAGTGAGTGAGACGCGAATCATCTCTGTAAGTGCCTGGCCAACGGATTTTTACTGCCTGGACCTGCTTTTTCTGAATGAATAGATTAGGTTTAATCAACCTGTTTGATACTGCTTCAGTAATGCCAATTAGCCGAGCCCCTGACCGATGGTGTATTTGTGATGGCATTCGCTAGAGGAACTCAAATGACTTGCGATTATCAAGCAGCTGACTGGTGCAGATTAGATGGTTGGTTAAGTCAATCAACTTAGTTTTGTCCAGCCAAGGAACGAGGACAGTTGATAAATGTTCCTTTTATTCGCTTTTTCAACTGTCTGGTTGTGCGCTCAATGTACCTAACCCCTAGGAACTGGTGAACCGGTAGATTAAAATCGACTAGCTCTGATCCGGCATATTGCTTTTAAAACTATCCTAGCTTAAATACTAATCAGGATAATGCTGTACAACAGATCATTTTATATTTTAAATACCCTCAACTGACACTTATGGAAATGGTTTCCAAAGTTTCAAAAATCATTTGTGCAAACGAATATTATTAAATACCATTGTAACTAAAGCTTCCGCTTTATATTTCAGTCCAAAGTCGACGTGAATCTGCATAATTTGGCAATTTTTCTTCATTAACTTACCATGACAACTCTTTGCTTCAAAGACATATATAACATAAGACATATATATAACTGTATTCAAACAAGTTTACTCATATTCAAAGTGTTGTTCCCGTTTAAAAAAACCTATAGTTTTTTTCTGATTTCAAGTGGTGCGTGCAAGATTGTGTACTATTTTGCAATGTCACTAACTTATCTTATAATAAGTCGGCTAATCCAGCTTTTTCTACTTTTTGTCCAAGAATTTTTTTACCATATTGTGCATGCGTGAAGTTAGACTGTGCTGATTGACCCATTATGAAATTCTATCGTAATGAGAATCCGGCAGTAGTTAGCTCACATCCGTTTCATTCAGCTTATTTTAATATATTTTGTTGTATCACAATTTGGCATGGATTGCACGGACGGTCCTGAAACACTTACATAAGTGAACATATTTGAATAATAAAAAGAATTTTAGTGTCAAGCATGCTGGGATAAAATGTATTGTTGACCAAAGTAGGAGGGAAATATTCATCATAAACTGCTTGCGCCGTTTACTGATTTAATGGCTTGGCAAAAATTAGCGGAAGCTCTGTGCTTTTCCTTTGGTTTTACAAAAGCGCAACTAAATTAATCACACAAATAAAACATTACTTGATGTAATGAAAACTAGTCATTAAGAGTTATGATTGTGATAAACAAATGTGGTACAGGCCAGAAAGGAAGAATCAATGCCGTTTGATGACCGATTTTATCGTTCATATCATGTCGGTAGCAAATCTAGAAGATTATGCGACACAAAGCGCATACCTGTGCAGAAGGGAATGAACCGTCTCAGAGACCGATTTATTCATCATATTTGCGCAATGTACTTAAAAATACTCAAATTATTTGTATCCGTTTATCTTAACTACGTTATCAGGTATTGCCTAGTGTTTGCCATTATTGCTGGCATTAATGTGGTGTACCTTCTTCTTGTTTATACTATGTTCGTAGAAATTAATCAGGTAGTTGGTATACATCTAAGAGAAATTGGTTTACAACTGCAAATCGTATAAATTTGCCGCCATATTGTAGCCCATAACAAATGTTCTAAAGTAAAAATGTTATGAATACAGTGGATTCGTATTAGGGGATATCATAACTTATTTCCAGGAGTTGCGGACAACTTTGTGTAGTTTTAAATACTATGAAACTCATTTATCTCTGTTCGCATGCTTTCTTTTCCAACTGTTTCTGCTGGCGTTATTGTCAGTGGATGAATTGCAGCTTGTCCAGGTTCACTGGCTGTCAAAATATAGGTGCAAACCTCCGCTATTTTCTTTAAATAAAAGCGATTATGTATAATAAACATTTTGGCAAAAGTCATATAGCTAAGTATTGACACAAATTCATCAGAAGTCGAATAAATTTATAAAGGAAAAGTATGACAGCTAAATCATTTAGTTTACAATCTTGTGGTCATCTAAAAACCGAACATTTAGTCAGTTTTATCTGGCCCTAAATTTTATTTATTATGTAAATAATCACATAAATTAACGCAAAATAGATGTCCAATGAATTACACTGCAGTAGAAAGTTAGACGTCAATTCGTCTGAATATTGTACGCCAACATTAGGCAAATAACTTTTTCTGTAGGAATTTTCTTTTACTGCATCAAATGTTAATTCTGTTTGTTGCGTACTCTACTTAGATTGACGACCTGAAATGTAAAATATTCATATATATGCCAGAAAAAACGTTTGGTAACCGCAGACAGCCAGGGCTATATATATAAAATTCAGGGACAATGCTGTGAAATAAGGGTTAGAATTCTATAAATTCTAACGAAGATTCGTATAAATTTTTCTAAATTATTTTATATATTGGCAAAGAAACAGATATACTAAGCACGGTAAGTAGACCACCGACTGCGAATAGCGATCGCGTAGTAGCTTTTGCCGCTTTATTTAACATACCAGTTTGCATATGTAATTACTTTGTTCAGAGCTGGTTGTTCCGCTCTATTTTTATCAAATTCAGCTTATTTTGTGTTTCAGAATATTGCTAATATTTATTAGTTTCGTGTCCGTATATTTCACTCTGATACTTAGGTCGTATTTTTATCGCTCATATTATTAACTTTACGGTGACATTTTCTAAGCTATCGACAATTATAAAGCTGACTCCCAGAGGCAGTAGATGCAAAGCATTTTTGCAAATACCCAGTTGTAGTACATGCCTCGTGTGTGGTGTTAATTTTCACATTTCGTGTATTGGTTTGTCTTTAGATCAGTTTAACTTACTGCGTGAAATCCAGCATGACGTTGTTAAAATATTTTGCAAGAAATCAAAGCCAATGTGCAGTCACAAATAAATGAGAAGCTGAGCGCTTCTACAAGACGAACGAAGCGTTCCATGGGGAAACAGCGTGGGTTTATGCAAGCAAGCGGATAACCAGACAAATCTATGTTCGCATCAGCCGAACGTCCCAGTGGCTGTAGACATTCCAGAGTTATGTCCACCAGTATCTGTAGTCTCAACTGGCATTCCTTTGCAGTTATAGACGTCTGAGGAGCCGCGCGGGCTTACAGGAATGGTGAAACGTTCTACAGTGAGGAGGTGCGTGGGTTTATCCAAACTAGTGGAAACCCAGTCATCGCTAGGTTCGAAGGAGCCTGCCTGCACACGGGTAGCACTATCTCCAGCATCATGCCTACTCGTTGCCTGAGACTCAGCTGGCGTGCTTGTTTTGCTTTCTACGGACACTAACATACCGGTGTGTGAAAGGGCAGGCGTTGAAAGCCGAAGTAGAAAGCATAGAAGCAAAATAAGTAGAAAGCCGTCAGCAGTCAGCGGCGTTAAATCCCCACGATATTTCATGCGTCTGAGTCGTCAGATGTTACACCTCGGGCTCATTAAGACCAGGAAGTATATTTTATCCAAAGCCTGATTGAAAAGCGTCTCAAATTGCATGAAGCGACGTGTGGATGGAGCAAATTACCCGTCTTAAAAATAACCAATGCACCAACACCACTGCAGCCTACCTGCGCAATTACGTCAGCCTTTTCAGTATATCCGTGGATTTGAGACACATGTTGATAAGGACTGAATACAGCAAAATCTGCGTAGACAGGATGTTCGATGAATGTACACTCCGGAAGATACGACTTAATGTTTCTCCATGCAAACTGATCACCATTGGTGACGTTCGCGCTAAACTGCATGTTATGCACAGAGAGAGAATGGTACGTTAAACACTAAGAAAATATTTTTAGAATTTTACTAGCATATATATATTAAAAAAATTTCAAAGTTTGATGACATGCTGAGATCAAACACCACAATTTTTCTATGACCATACACGTTTTTATTCATAATCTAAAGAGCTCCCAAGGTCAACATCTTAAATAAATACAAACAGTTAACGCGAATATACATCGACCATTTTGGTGTCAGTTGACAAGTGCTTTTTCTGGCGAATTTCTGGCATTCCCTCCTGGGGTATTTCAAAAGCTCGCTTAGAACGCTCACTACCTTCGCCTTAAGAGGCGACTTACGGCTAATTTTTCTGTTGCTCATTTTAGACCGCTGGGGACTTGTATTTCAATCGCCTGAATGTGACATTTGGGACAAATTCGCGCTGTCTTCATGTTCTTTCACGCAATACCTTCCTAGATTAAACTGCGCCCGGTTTTAATTCTGGTTGCACATCAGTGCGCAAATTGTGCCAAATATTGTGCGCCTTTCAGCCCTTTTTTGGAGTAGAGCAGTACTTGCTGCACTCTTGGAAGACATCCTATATATATATATTTCTGTAATTAGTAACCTTGACTTTAAACTAACATTCGCGTCGCGGTTGTAACAGCCAAAATACGATGCAAGGGCTTTAGATTGCAACTCGTCGGAAGGCTGGATTTCGTGAACACCGTGAACCACCAGCGTCCTTTGGACGTTTTGCCTGCGGTTTTCTCCTGGATCTGCTTCATTTTCGAAGCTCAAGTTATTGGTTTCGTGAAATGTACAAAAGATGTACAACACAAAGTAATGATAGTAATATGGCTTTATCAATGGAATATTTTCCCCCAAAGTAGCCTTGGTTCTTCATAATAAAAGTTAAGTAGTCAAACGACGCGAACCAATCTAGCCTGCTTGGCACATGTTTTCTCTTTTTAGGTTTTCCATTTGTTCTTTTTCATAAACTATGTCTTTAACGCAGACAAGCTGGAACACATTATTTATTCGAATTCTGCACATTCTTGTTGTTTATTTTTGTAACAAACTCCCAATGACTTTGCTGTTGTTGTGACAAACGTCCATATCTAATTCGTATTGGTACTCGTGTTGTTTATTTCTCCAGCTCTGGAGAAGTTGCAAAATTGGGCATTATATTCAATTTGCTTCGGCATGCAGCGACGAAAAATATGTACGTTGTCAGGATTTTTGTAGTGTTTTATAGACAAATTACAGTGGAAAATCATTTGAAATAAACAAACCCATTTTAATTCATGCACTACCATGTTGGAGTAGCCCGGGTTCCAGACACTGGGGGTTCGACTATTTCTATATAACGTGCTTAATCTTGGTGGATCTACGTCGTTAACTTCATACCTGTTTTTGCCATTCGCTTTTAAGTCTGAACTTGCGTTAAGTTCAACTAGTCATGATTTGTTACACCTAATGTTGATTCGACTGCTATGCCAGTGGTTGCACCATACGACCGCTGTCACGTTTTCATATCCTATGATAGCAGGGAACTGCAACCTTTGAGTAGATTGACCATGCATTATGAAAAGTATCAAATGAAACCTACTGCGCAGTGTTCTTCTTGCACTCGCCCTATGTTTACAGTTCGCACTTGGAATATCTTTCTTAATACATTCACAACATGTAACTGCAATTCGAATAATAATGGAGCATGCTTTCACATCAAAAAACTAAGGTTTTGTACTGCGTAGACTGTGGGCATCTTGTCCTCCAGGTTGCTGTGTTACAAATCATGAATTGCCTCAGTCACCTGGATAAGTTCCGATCGACATTCGCTGCCAGCTTTCAACAAACCGAGTGTCTTGGCACAGACACACGTTGGGAACAAAGCCGACAGAAGTCAACGAACTTCCTGTAGTAGGCATTAGGCGCTTTGCGATCAACTGGGCCGGGCTTCCAGTTTTCGAAAGTTAAGCTTTGGTGAGAGGAAAATTTTCCGGCTCTTTTTGCGAGCGTCAGGATAACGGCCGGTACACAATCTACACCCATCAAACAGAGTGTTAGATTTTTGTAGTTTAATTATTGCTGGGTAATTTTAAGGGAACACTTTCTGATGGTAGTAAAGATAATGAAATGGATTGGAAAAGGTTAATGTATGTAGACTTCCGTGCTCATTTTCCAGACATTGCAGTAAAACCTCAACGGTTTTGTGTGATTGACAATCTTGCAGTTTTAGATCAACCTGATAGTGCTGCCAAAAATTTGTTGGTTAAATGTAAGTACTTCTGTGTGCGTCGGACATTAGACGCAGTAGATAAAAACGGATCAGCAAGGATTATTTCGAAATTAATGTAAAGCTCAATGCAGTAAACTTCAAACTTGTTGCATAGTTTAAATAAAAAATGGTTTTTGATGATTTGCATCCTTGGCCTTAATTTCTTATAACCATTAAGCCACCATTTGTGATTTAGCGTCTTTCTTGTTGATCATACACATGTATTTGCTACATTAGGTAGGTGCTAATGCGGCAGTAAATAAAATCACAAGTTATCACGCATGCACGCCCTGTTTAATTCCATGAGTTTACAGTTTACATACCATTAATCGGGCGAAAACCACGCATTTGGACTTGTTTACCTAGCAGATTACTCCAGCATCATCACCAGCATCATTATGCCTGTTAACTAGCTACCTTGCCGAAATAAATAAAAAGGCAAAAATGCAAATGGTGCAAGCCTGCTGAACTAGCGATATCGAATTGGCCTCGTTCCGAAAATCTAAAAGCCGCACCGAGCTGTCGTGCTCTATTTTCGCGCCTTTAAATTACCTAAAATTTCAGCATTTGCTATACCAGGACATTGCATTAAAATTGGTAGATTACGTACGTTAATGCGCTTACCTTGAATTTCGAATAGTCGTCCAAGTCCTTCTGCAGAGGAATTTAATTTTATTTGGAATCAAAAAAAATAGTAATTTTTCTGAAAGATAATGGGACTGTAGTTTCTATCGGCTGAAAACAATTGCGAATCCTTTGCCATTATTAACTTATTGATTTTTGAAATGCAACTTTCACTTGCTTAGACTGATTTCCATTAATAGATACCCAATGCTGTTTTAGCGAAGAATACCGAAAAACTATTACATCAACTGCTTTATTTTTAAGAACTACTATGACTAGCGTTTAAATATATGTACAAGAATGTGTAGATTTTCTAAAATAGAAATATTATGATAAACATACTGTTTATTATTTAAAAATAAGCAAAACATATGAATGACACATGCTTGAATACATAGGTTCCCCATCGGAAAATTAAACATAAACAAAATGGGTTTTATGCTCATTACATTCAAAAAAATGGTCTATAATATTTCCGTTGTCCCCAGTTATTTGTGTGCTTAAAAGTTTGCGTGAATTTGGTACCGACAAAAAACGTATGTGCCAAGGGATTATCCGAATTCATTTCGTAATTGTGCCTGGTCTTATATTGTACATAGTTTAATGTTTTGTATTATGCAAGAATGTTTAAAGGATCTGTTAAAGTATCTGTTAAGGTATCTGTACATACGTTCAGTGGACGGAAGTGAACCGAATATGTCCTCTTTGTTCAACAAATTGTTGTACACTAAATTAAAGTGCGTATCCATTGCGTTCTATTTGTCGTCGAGCTGGCTTGCTCTGTGGTTATTGACGATGATCCTGAACAACGCTTCCCCTTCCTACTAGTCCATTATTTTTTATGGCTTAAAATGATATCAAAGTAACTGCCAGGTTACAAAACGTTGCAATTCCATCCAGTATATGGAATATGGCGATACTTTTTCAAATTTATAGCGAATACTTAACGGTCGGTATTTCATTTTATTTTAGCGCGGCGAGAGTTTCTGCTGTAAATGTCATTGACTAAACTCACATAATATCTACCGTAAGTTCTCGTGCGAAGACTTGATGTAAAATGGCCTATAACATTGTAATGGGAAAACAAAAATCCTCCTAGGAACCCTAATGGAGACAGACATATGACGTAAGAGGTCTCCGGTAATACGCTGCAAAGCAAAGTAACGAGGAAACAATAGCAAATTCTGAGCAACACTCCTAAACTTAACGGTTCACAGTGATTTTTTTGGAAAAAGTGTAATTTATTATAGTAAGCATGTGGATGCAATAAATTGCGCTTCGGTGAATCTATAGGGAAACAGTTTATTCGAAGCGAGGATGTAATGATTACACATATCTTAAGAATAATAAATATCAATGATATTGGAAACAGTAATTGCTTTGCTCACTTGCTTACATTATCAGACGTGTGCTCGTTGCTTTTATTTGCTAATTTTTGATAGCCGCAATATATTTTAGAATATTTGTTCAAAGAAAAATGTTCATGTTGCTGAACTCGATGTCCAATGGTTTGTTAAACATGATTAGTGGGGGAACACACGAATATGAGTTTGGATGGGCGTTTCAAATTTATCAATCCCAGGGTGGAGGTAGGTTGGTAAACATTAAAGGCGATAAATTTTGAGAATTAGTTGCAACATATTGCCGCAATCGTTAAGGTTTAAGCTGAGTTTCTAAAGGTGGCGAAATACTTGAGTTGGATCCCAGTTATCGTCTATTGAAGCTTCCGAGCTTATTCAGTCGTTATTGTAATGGAAGTTAAAGCAATCCTTTGATATTTCATGTTGCTCGAGGTTGTGGTGTCTCTAGTGCTGCGAGGTCACGCTTTATCCACTGTCGTCATTCCTGGAGTGCGTATATGACGTGGAAACGCACGTAGAAGATCAGCATTCTGGAGAAATCGATAAACAATAATTCCAGTGACTTACTAAGAGATAAACAAGTTGCTTGCCATTTTTGAAGTTGTCTGAGCCTGTAATGAAAAGTCGATTTCGTATTCCTGAGAGGTTGTGCGCATTTTTTGCGCCTCACACCGATGAACATGAGTCAAGTCCGGAAGTAAAATCGATGCATTTGCACATAATGATTGCCATTAATCATAAATGTTTTGCCCGTGGTTACCGCGATTTGCTAACGATTCATTTGCTTACCAATTAATAACATTGTTCTCAGAGAGTAAAATACTTTATGTGCGGCGCACTCGATTTTAACTGCATCTGAGAAAATGTTAAAAAACTAACACACAAATGACTTTCGAAAATAAACGTATCGATCTAAACCAATGATTGATCCGCGATGCCATACTGATGGAAGTTGTGACGCTAACTACTGTAATCCAAACCATGTAAGCTCCATAAACCTCCTAGTTAGTGACATCAGTTGCTTTCCTCACCGCATTCCTGATGCATGAAAACGCTGAGCATTGCTGCGCTGTTTCCATCGGATAAACCTGTACCTTTCCACATGGTCCATCATTACGACTGCCATGATGGCTTCCATTTCCTTAGCAATCAAAGTGAGAAGTTATACCGGTGTAATTAGTAAGTTCCATTTTACTTCTTTAATTATGAGTAGGGCGGTGATTCCACAATCCTACTTCGACGAGGTAGTGTTCTGGTCTAGACGGCACTGAAATAATCTTACAAATGCGCAGCTGCCACATGCATTGCTTCCGAGTGAACGCTACCCCACGCAGGGGATGTTAGTGTGCACAGGGATAACATATCATTTTAGCACTGCTTGTATTCGAAAAGTCTTGTTCAATGTTAAAATAAAAAGTAAATTAATAGCGTCCAAATATTACATTCATTAGCTAGGTAAAATAAAACACTTAGAAACTTCCGTCGCTACTGCTTAATCCGAATATCCATAAATCGTAATGCTTTTTGGGATAAGGCAACGCTACTTGCAAAAACCACTAGAGCTTCTGCAAAAAGCTTATGGTTAACAAAACGTTTAAACTGTCTTTGTGTTATCTAGTATATACCAACCAAGTAGTCACAGCAGTTGGACTAATATGCGGACTAATATGTTGAGTTGGGAGATTTTGTAAGCGCGCGATACCTGATCTCTTGAAAAAAATTATTTTTATTATCTGCTTATCAAAGTGCTTTGTTTTAAAGGGTGAAAAGAAGGTATCGGTGTTTTCAGCGTATCATAAATTTTAGCTTTTAAAATCCGTTAATGCTGTTAGTGGTGTGTACTGTGTTATAAATAACATTAACATTTTCCGTGAATGCGGATTGTTGGTCGTATAGTATACTAAACATAAATTGTTTGGGATTTGAAGAAGCAATGGATAATTTGTGTTGGGTTTTTACTTTGACCCAAATGACTATTTATCCGTATTGATAATCCCTAAGTAAAATCAATAGGTTACTCAATATTCTGATCCTGAGGGCGCCTGTACCGTGACCTTAAGCTCTCTTTAATATTATCTAATGCATGTTAAATGTGAACGGTTCGCTATCCGATTCGCGAGCTTCCAGATATTAGATGACTAGCTCATTAATGAGAAAAGGTTTGCATTTCCGAATCATTATGGTACACAAAGCACTTGTTTGTTTGTGGTTAACTTCCGGAATGATTTGGGATAACTAGGAAACAAAACAGATTGCGTCGCTTTGATGCAGCATCAAGGGAAATCAATGGCAAGGTTTTATCGACAGTTAATGCTTTAATAATGAAAATGTTTTAGTTAAATCGGCATATCTGCAAAAGGGTGTCATACCGATGAAACGACAAAAGGAAAAAAAGTAATTTCGGGTTACGCAACTACAACTTTAGCCAAATTTTGGTGATTATCAAGGACTATAAATTTTATAAAGGCAGGTGCTGTAGTGATTTTGTCAAACGTTAACAAAGCTTTGTTCAATTTTGTAATAGTAGGTCATCTTTTTACTAAAGAAAGTTTAGTTAATGTCAGTTTAATCAAGACCACAAATAGTGATGATCGCTGTTATATCGAATTTTGTCGTCTTAGTTTACTAGTTGATAGGCTATGAGATTGTGCTGCGTTACCTGTCTACATGCAGTTGTTTGGATGTTGATGATCTCTGGCATTTCGCTATTTAATTTCGCGCGCTGAATTTGCCACCAGTTCATCCTAATTACAATAAGGGTTGCGTACGATTTACTCATTCTTTCCTGTAGTGGATTATCAGTCACATGTGAACGTGCACGACCTGCCTCCAAGCAGATTTCTATGGGTAACTTCGTGCTACACTTAGAAGATATTTACACTATGTGCAGTGTTAATATATCAGGATTAACAACCACTTTAACATTGAATCACTTCTCTATTATTTGGTAAAAAATGGAATTTTTGACAACCTATTGACAATTCTAATATCGAAAGAGAAGGTTTGGCGGATACACAACATTTCTCTCGGTCATGTGCTACTTCTTCCCTTCAAATATTTCGAAGCAGAGGAATTCCAAAAATAGTGATCTTCTATCTTGCCAGATTTAGTAATTCCTCATGGTCAGTGCGTATATTTTGACGTTACTTTTGCTGGTTGCGCAACACTATGCACACATGTGTTGTGATACGGAAGAGAATGCTAAAGGATAGAACAAACCCGTGCAACTAACATTGTCACATACCTAAGCAAATTTAAACGCATTATGCTGCATTTGACTGATGTTTGACCAGTCTCACTGTCCTGGCATCAAACATGATGCTAAGCAGACTGTCTTAGTTGTCTATCAACTAAAAATATAAGAATCCTACTGCTATTAAGGGACATTTTGTATAAAACATCCACGCTACCATTATTCTTTATTGTAACCGTTGTTTTTATTACATTAATTAATAACGCTTTTAGCGGCTGAAGGAAAATCCTATAGTTGAAAAATATTATTTTTGCTCAATGCGGTGTTAGCACAGAGAAGGCCGATGGGCTTTTGTTCCGGAACCTAGCCGTACTTGGATGATATCACATAGGATTTTCAGTATTCCATTGACATTATGCGCCCTGGGTACTTGAAATGGTTGTAGGCAGAAACGTTCGATTCCGTTTCACTTAGAAATGCCAGATAATATATAAGAATAGGATATGGACATTCCGGTAAATTGTATTCTCTGTCTTTCTTTGTTGTACTGTTTGCGGAGCTGGAAGTGTTTGCCTTATGCGCGAATGTATTAAACTATACTTCTATAGATGCAACGGTGGTAGCAACAGAGTCTCGATTGTTAAAGTCAGCCCATGGCATTGGTGTAAATCTTCGAAACCCTAGGGCCACATGGGTGCTATTTGTGGTCACGGAGGCTGCACAGGACAACTAGTTGCAGTAATCTTATATTTATTTGCCTGCAAAAGAAATAGTAATATTTTAATTCCGTTAATTTAATGGCTTCTGGGGTGCGTTTCGACACCGTCAAAATTGCTACGTAATGCACTAGTTGCAAAATGTTAATCTCGGTATACAGGTTCATGCCATGAAACAATATGTGTAGTTTAAGCATTTTAATTTAAAATGACTATTCGAGCCGCTTTTTAAAAGCTTTCACACTTCTTTCAATGAACGTTGTGTCACTATCCAAATGACAAACAGCTTCACTTACTAATTGTATATGCACTGATAATTGTTACGCGGAAATCAGTGTTCCATGGGATTGCTTTGTAATTTTTAATGAAATAAAACAACAGCCAACCACACATATTACCAGTCAAGGCAAGAAAATTGTGGCAAACCTTGGAATATTCAGAACGTTTGAAAGGGTTAATTAAGGGATCAGGTATTCCTACTGCACGATAATTTGATCAAAGTTAAGAATTCGATAGCAATTTTAATCGTTCAATTTACCGGATTTCTTGTGTATTGGCAGCGTCAAATACGAATCGTAGTGAGAGTGATGTAAACTTGCGTGCATAATCTGAAAAATCACGAAATCATTTTCGTAATTTTTTGATATCATACCCAGGTGACCGATATACGTTGCAAAGCTATATACCGACTATGTGTCAGCAATTTCTTTTAGTTATTTTTACTTAGTAAACTGAAAAAAGTTTAATTTGACAAATGTAACTACCATAATGTTAGTTTTGTATTGAAGCACTTGATTCATGCTAAGCATGTGTGCTTTATTGTATATGCCCTGAAATGAAAATAAAAATCAGATAACTTTCAATAATTTCCACTCGACTTCAAGATTCTAAAGCCAACATTTAATTTATACATTGCATTCTAATAAATTATCAATACTAAACTCAATATTAAGTCTACTGTTATCCGGTAAAGTCTATTCTGCAATTAGTTTCATTACAAGCGCCGGAATTGCGTGCATAATAGCTTATCCAAAACTACCAACAAATGGCTGAATCGATGGAGTTAAAAGCAAGACAAATGATCCAATCTGATGTCAGTTACAATTTCGAACGAGCCGGATTTGCACTTGTATTTTTGCTTATTTTACGATTTTGAAATCCATTTATCGTAATTGACTATTTCATTTTGAAAAACACATGTTGAATCAGGAAGATCTTGCTGTTTTTCCCTGGATGACGAATTTTATATTATTTAAATCATAAAACTGCAAGTTTTGTCCATAAATAACTAAATTTCAACACCCTCCGTACGAAAAGCATTTGTGCTTACGAACGGCAGCATCATACTAGCGGATCTCTTGTTTTATGTGTCCGGCATATACATATTTTCAAAACACATATCAAAACCCACAAAAAAGAAATAACCGTAATGCCCGAACAACCAAATGTTTTGGTTAATTGAGGTGTACTCAAACTTTTAGACCTTCTTCCTGACACAGGCGGTAGTGAATCAAATTGGGAGCAAATTACGCATAGTTGAGGACTACATTGGTTTAGAAATGCATACTGGCCGTGTTATACCAGCATTACACTGCTATCAGTGTTTCTGGTATCGTGCCTGTTATGAGCCATGGCGATTCTCGTGGACGACACGCAGATAATGAGTATTTTTAATATAAATTGGTCCTGCCTATCGCCGTGATGATCAGATGATCAATCAGGTTGTGAAGTTTTCGGATGATGGCTGAAAACCGCTGGTGAACGTGCATATCCTAAATGTTATTGTAGGCAAGCCTTAGATGCAAATTGCCCTTATGCTGCCTAGATTTACAACATATAGTAACGAGTCTAAGCATGTCCGAAAGGTCCAAGATTGCTATATCAAACAAAGAGTGCTCCTTGAGGTAAGACGTAAATGCTGAACCTGTACGCTTGAACTCAGCATGAAACCTGTAAAATATTGGAAGGTACCGTAATCCTGAAGCGCTGAAAAAGAACATGGGCATGGTGGCTCAGAAGATATAACAATTTGGATAATCATAATGAATATGAACAAAATATTTTAGCAGCAGATGAAGACGGGTAGTTTTGAGAGGACATAAGCAATTAAATGATGCAGATCACAAAAATTCGCAGTACTGGTGAGCACAAATTAGTGTGGCCTGTAATCTAGTTGTAATTAATTTTGGCGATACAAGATCGTCGTCTGAATTAATTGCAGTTGATTTCCCCGTAACATGAAGAAATTGAATCAAATTTATGATCGAAGTTAGGTCACATGATTTAAAGCAGCTATTTTAGAAATGTTATATTATTTCCCCGTGTTATATTGGTGAATAAAATGAAGAGAATTCCTTATCATAACTCATAACTTTAATCTTCTTAACATTTATATTATTCGCTCATTACTCAAAAATAATGTTATAATTCTACCAGTAAGTTGATCATCGTATTTTATTGGACCAAACTCCAATTGTAACAGACAGCGAAATGTAGCTGTGTATAATAAACATGATAATAACGTGTGGAAAAATACATTTATATCATGCTACACTTAACAACTGTTCCCATGCTGCACCTTCAGATTACTGACTACATGGCTCTGTAAAAGATACGCGAAAAACACAAATTACAAGAGGACCCAATTCAACTCAGCATATGTGACTGCTATGGTCTAAAATATTTCTACTGAATAGCGCCTTCGTGACGGAAGAAACAACTATCTTTAACAGAACAGTTGTACTTATGATGGTCGATTTAATGGCTTTTTACTAGAAACAAGGTATCAAAATCTTCCAATGGATTTTTGTTGTGAAAACTAATTGATGTCAAAAATATAGCGGCTGAATTTCGGCTGTCAACTCGTAAAGTGACACTTATTAAGAACCGGCATCATTACCAGAGCTGTTTCAATGTAGAACACCAGCGGTGACACAGATAAATTAGATGGGAATTAGCCCATTCTTTTTCTACTGTTTCAATACTCTCCTTAACCGATAAAATTTAGTTAAGTCGGGTGCATGTATTTTTTCCAGCATGTTTATTTCATTTCATGGCAGTACGAATGTCTTGATAAACACTTTAAATAACTATGAAGCTTTTCTGCCAATTGCGATGGCATTACAATTTATGCCGATATGTAGCATTTGTAAGGCTGCCAACAGTATATAATACATCCCACATAGGCATAAACAGGGAACATATCTGATAGCATTCATTGATTCATACCAAACAACGATGGGGTATTTTACATGCATCCATCTTCCTACACTCAAGATAAAAGTGCGAAGACACATTGGATACAGTACAGGCCTAAATAAATGTGGCTAGAACTTGAATTCATCTTATTCAGTCTCAAACAAGTGTGCTCACTAATAGTCCCAAACTTCTGCGTTACCTAACTTGCGAAGTTGCCAAGACATTTACCTTGACAATGCCGGTGAATACATATTGGTCACGTACTGTAGCGCTCACTACCAATGAGTGCAAACCATATGCGATAACAATTCCAAATCGAAATGGACACTAACCTAGGATACATTTTGGGTAAAACAGTCACAGTTGTCTGAGAGCAAGTGTTGACATAGTTCTGCCAATGCTGAATAGCTTCTCCAAGGAAAACTATTCATTTCACCAATGTAAACGGATAAAAAAGCGAGTAAACGTCATACACAGTCCATGTAGTATGGCAATTTGATTAAATACGGGAAATGTGTGCCCATATTTATTTGGTAACCAACAGGAAATTCCGAACCTCCGGGAAAAAAATGATCTATCCTAAATTGAAATAAAATTACTCTACACGTTAATGCAGCTAAAGCGTTCTAACTGAGGCTGTTCCGCCTTCTTAAAGGACGTTGTTACTATACCACCCATTTTACAAAGTCGTTTAACCATTTCGCAAATTACAGCATATATATACATATATATATATATATATATATATATATATATATATGTACGGAGGGGGAGCCTATGGTGCTCTGATGCTAGTTTTGGCTAGATTCTGACAGATGATCAACCCACTGCTGAAATTGTTATGCCATTTGCTCATGTCCTGGGCGCCTCCTCGTGTCGACCGCTGGATGGAATTTATGTTTAGCCCTTCGCACTGCTAAGATCCAGGACACTAATCCGCATGAGTCAGTGAATTGACCATGTGCTAGACCCGCTGCATTTAAGGTGTTCATTTAAGCGAAGACTTTGACTGAGGACCCGAGTTTTTCTCCTGGCGCCCTGGTAGTATCATTGTCCCTCCTCTTCGGAGGTTAGGAATTGGTCGATGGCCCACTTCCCGTAAAACCAAGCCATGGGAGAAAACAGGTCTACGGGTAATAAGCTCACAGCTTGATTGGCGTAGAGCATGAGTGCCACATATTGTCTCTGACGGTGGGAGGGCACCTCCAAGTGTTCCATTGTTTGCTACTGGCCGCCTCAAGCTAGGCAGCCCCTGATCAAATTGGTGTAAACCCGCAAAAACCCTACTTGTGTCTGGCCATGGTCGCATGTGTATCCTACTACGGTCGCAAAACATAAATAAGTATTTCCGGAACCTCAAAGGCTGCCTGTGACGGCCGACAAGCTGATCCCAATCTGTCTCTACAATCATAATCCCGAGCTGGATCTGCTCCCCACTGCCTGATGGGTCAGGCTTTTGAGCCATAGGCTCCGGGCGTAGTCCGCCAAGCAAACCACCGAAGCACAACGACCACCTTGCGTGCGATTGCCCACCAACGCAATCGTATGCCTGCGCCCAAAGCACTTAGCATCGGGTGCTGAAACTTGCGCGCACTACAGGACCGGAATACCAGCGATCGCCCGGAGCGATGCACTGCACTAGTCGCGATGGAGCTGGTGCGCTTCAAAATCGATATTGCGGCGCTCAGTGAAACTTGGCTCGCTGAGCAAGGTAAGTTGCATGAAACAGGTGCTGGCTACACATTCTACTTGGTGGGCAAGGCCGCCTCAGCACCACGTGAACATGGGGTCTGAATTGCAATATTTGATCACCTCCATGGCCAACTGGTTGGTGAACCAACGTGCATCAACGCGCGACTGATAACTGTTCGCCTACGACTCGGAAGATGTACGTTTGATACTTCTATAAGCACGTACGGACCGACCATGGGTTAACATGATGACAAGCTTGATCCATTTTAAACTAAGCTATCCTCCGTGATACGATCTGTGTCGAGGAGCGATCTACTATTTCTGCTGGGTGATTTCAACGCGCGCGTTGGGCGTGATGCATCAGCGTGGACAGATGTCATCGGTTCGCATGGCATTGGCTCAGCGAATGCGAACGGTGACAGGCTGCTCTCAATTTGTGCCACTTACGGCCTGACGATCACGAACTCTCGGTTTGCACTAAGTGCGAGTGATATAGCAACTTGGACGCACCCTCGAAGTTGTCACGCTCACCTGCTCGACTATGTCATCGTACGTAAGCGTGATATGCGTGAAGTGCGCATGACACGTGTACTGTGTGGAGCTGAGTGTGGCGCTGATCACAAGTTGGTGCGGACCAAACGGTACATATATTTTCGTAAATCCCCCTATTGCACTCCCGCCGTGAATCTGCTTAAAATTATCATTCTCTTCCTCGATACTGTGGCAAAACGTATTGAGCTAGAGAAGGCGATGACGGCACGCACGTGTGATGTAGACTGCATAGTGACAGTGGGCGACCTGTGGCACCACATTCGCGATCAGGTGACAGCTGCTGCCAGGACAACATTGGGCGCGCTAACTCTAAGTGGCCTGATCGGTTTAATGAGAACGATGCGAAGATTAGCGCATTTGTGCCGGGGAAGAATGCAGCATTTGCTGCAAATTTGAAAGACCTCAGTGAGTTGGGGAAGAAGAGTCAGTTTCGCAAACTTCGACGGCGACTGACCCGAGAGCTTCGTCGCATTAAAAATGCATGGTGGTCGGAGAAGGCGACGCAGATGGAATGCTATGCCGAAAACCGCCAACGTAAGGAATTATTTGACTTCTTGAAGACCGTGTGTGTACCAAGGTTGGAGCTGCTGAGGAAAATGATTGATAGTATTTCAGGCGCTACCTGCACACAGACTGCAGACATAATGCAGGTCTGACGGGAAAACTTCGACTGTCTCTTGAACGACCGTTTGGAGATCGGCTGGCCTACAATGAACGGCCTCAAGCAGCAAGATGTGAAAGCGAAGCTGGCGGACATGCAGACACTGGATGAGACGCAAACATCATTTGATCAGCTGCAAAAAGGTAAGCGCGCTGTGGCTAACGGAATCCCGCCTGAAGTATTGAAACAAGGTGGACCTGCGCTGTTTACTACGCTGCACCACTTAGAGCAATGCGTACGGATGGAAGAGGAGGTGCCTCCTGAGCTGAAGGATGCCCCTGTGCTAACAATGTACGATTGAAAGATAGCAAGCAATGTTGCACGAATTATCGTGGCATCAAGTTGCTTAGTTGTGTGGGTAAGGTGATTGCCCGAATCCTGCTCAACCGCCTCGTCAGTCAAATTGTGGAACCGGACGTGGCGGAAAAGCAATGCGGATTCCGTTCGGGTCGCAGCACTATAGATATGGTGTTTGCAGCTCGTCAGTTGTAAGATAAGTGCACAGAACGACACCAGCCATTGTGTTCGCTTTTTGTTGATTGCACCAAGGTATTTGATACCGTGAACTGCGAGGCATTGTGGCTGGTGTTTTGTAAGTTTGGTTGCCCGCATAAGTTTTTACGTTTACTTTAATGTCGGCACAGTGGTATGCGAGCGAGCGTGCAGCTGAGTAGAGAGACCTCGGATGACTTCTCTGTTGTCTCTGGTGTGAAGTAAGGCTGTGTCTTAGCTCCTTGCCGGTTTAATATAAATCTTCGTGCAATGTTGTCCTGTGCCTTTGATGCGGCTTGTGCTTACGGTGTTCGTGTAAAGCACCTTATTGATGGTGGGTTGCTGAACATCCGTCGTTTCGGTGCTAGAACTCTAGTATGTGAGGCAACTATTCGTATGTTTATAATACAAATCCTCATCAAGCGATTTCATATAAATGCTAAGTCGTTTCCTGGCTGCCGTTACTGGAATTCCTGACAACGGAAGGTCAACCGCTGTCATCTGCATAGCAGGTGCGTGCATGGCATAGAAGGATGGGTCGTAATAAATCGTCGTTAACTGAAAAATTATGATGGTCATCTGTCGTCGTCCATGACTAAGAGGATTCAGCTACTAGCTAGTTGTCGCATGTCACTATCATACATAGATTTCATCCGCAAGAGACGTCCGAAGTTTGCACACCAATGACGAGCCCCAATGGCAAGAAACGGACGTCTGGTGGTTTCTTGGAATGATAGTTGATATACATTTCTTAACAAAGAAAGCGAAATTGACGTTTGGATGCGTTTTCGATGCGACTGTATCTATAAACCTCGATTGCGAGTACTGCTAACATGAAAATTCCTGAGTTGGTTATTTTCGTGTTTTGCTGTGAAGAATTGTGTGTTGGAAGTTTGTTAAGGATTCATTTACGGTCTGAAATTATGAGGCTTTGCGAATTTAAAAGTGGCAGTGGTGGCAACGATTTTACTTCCGCCGCGGACTAAATAAATATTTGCTGCGCCAGTGCAAGCACTTGATAACTTTAGAGGCAATGACACTGGCCACCGGCTGCTATGTAATGCGAAACAAATCTCAGATTTTTGTGCCAACAATATTGGGTAATAGGATAACGTGTTATATGCTCCGTTCCCTTGTCCAACTTTGTCTCAACTTCATCCAACTGCGCATCTGCTGGCCCAAGTCTTTACTAGTCTCACCCGCGTCCTGCCATCCGTCGTCGCATTGGAGGTGAATTGTTCTCGAGCATTTACGATGGGCAGTCTATCGCCGTCCGTGGTTATATTGCTTCTATAACTAAATCTGATCTCTAATTGACTGACCTAATATAACCAATGAGACAGCTACGCGAAAGCAAGGGCAAAAACAGTCACCGACACATAGACCGGAGATCTTGTAAGAGTATTAGATGAAGTTGAAATCCTTACGGCAGATGTGTAATGCTTTGTGTTTTTCAAGTGTCTAGGAAATCTCATTGCCGGCTCCCATCAATCGTCATCTCCCTTGAGCTTATCTAACTTAATATTTTTACATTCCTGCTTCATACCGTATCTGCACTTTGTCAGGACAACTTAAAGACGCGCATCAATAAGTTTATCCAGGATAGCGAAAAACCTTTTATTTGTTATTTACACTACAAGGCGACCAGTGATTGCTACCTTGCCACGCACATGACCCATCCATTGGTACCAAAACAACATGCGAAATTAATTATGTGTTTAAACTCTCTGCGCGGTTGTTTCAATTGATCATTTAATTTGATGTAATTTTAAAGTACGATTATCGATTTAAAATGTTTTGGCAGCAATGGACTGCCTGGCGTAAAAACATAAATTAACAGAAGCATCTTTAGCTTGTTGTAAACGTATAAACAACTAACAAATTTATTCACCTTTTACGTTAGGAGCAATGTAGCATTTTCCTTGCATGGCTCACATGTTGATCGTGTACACAAAATGACAAAGCTGAAACTTTAGCAAGTATTCTTTTAGCCACATATAAATAATTATGCAATTGTAGGCGCTTTGGACAAAAAAGGTTCACTGAATTTTCAGAACCGGTTAAGTAATTATTTTATCAATGAAAGTAGGAATGTTGCACAAGAGATGCTCTTCAGAAACAGTAGGAAACTATATGTAGTCGCCTAATTTTGATACCAACTAACCAACCAACCAATTTTGATACCATCCATGGTGCAGCTGTACTTCACTTTCCATATTGGTTCTAGCGGGTTGGTTTTCCTAGTTGTTTGATCAGCTAAATCGTTCTACTAACTGGAAATATTTGCAAACACAAGCTGGATAGCCACGAGGTAACGTGGGAATAGAAAAATGCGTGCTTTACTTTAAATTACGGAGGCAGAAATTCAATCTGAATTGCTGTACTTAAATTAATTTAACAATTACTTAAACTTAGTGGCACAGAATACTAAATACCTTTAACTGGGTCATCATGCTCACTAAAGAACCAATGAATTGCGAACGGACTTATTTGCTTGAGTGATCAACTTATGAAAAAGTTTGTTTGCATAAAAAGCGAAAGACTGGCTGTTTCTTAGCCACGCATGCATGTGAGCGCTTCTTATGAGGGGCTGTTGGTGAAACCGTTCGAGGCTCTTCCCACATGAACGTGGGTATCAATGTGCCGGCTCCAGGAATGGCCGTATAACTTCAAACAAACTTTAGTAATTTACCTCCGTCATTGGTTAGTATCCGATGGGAACCTTGTTCTTTGTTATTGGTCTTACTGACAGCGTACACACTGTGCCAACATAATATTTGCACATGAGACCAGTTTCATTGAACTGAAGGCTGCATATTAAGTCTATCTTCCACAGCAGAAATAAAATTTGTGTAACACTTTTGCTGCATAGCTTAGATCCCTAATCAATTTCGCTTGCCCTTATTAAAAATAAATACAAACCTTCACTGTTTGTTGAGTATCTCATCAACATCAACAGCAGTACAACAGCCATTTGAACTGATGCTTCGCTGCCATACAACCATGAGGACCTATAAAAGAAAAAATAAGAGGGAGAGAGGGGGACTTGCCTAAATACCATAATGACCTAAGCAAACATCCAGGGCCAAGGAGCCTACACCTTGTGTAAAAAAACATACCGTCACCAACAGCTGGCTATCGTGCAAGGATAAGGCGGCATCGGCGAGACAGCTTCCTTGCGGCTTTCACTGCCACGCGTCATAATCAGCCATTACCCCGCAGATAACTCAGCACCAAACACACTTTAAACAGACAATCCGATTAGGAGACGGCAGCAGACGCGCCACTGGTGTCGGTTGCGTGCCATGTCCTGTAAAGTCTCGAGCCAAGCACAAGGTGAGTCACGTGGACTCCAACCCGGAAGGCGAGAAGGACCAACGGCACCCAGTTTGGTCGTCAGTGACTTCATTTCCCGCTGCCAAGTCAACTTCTGTCCACCTCGAGCCTTGCGCCATCCTACACCTGGTAGACTGAACAAGGCCCTCCTAGGTAAGCGGTGACCAGGCATGCGTAGCACGTGCCCGAGCCAACGCAATTATTCAGTGCTATTTGTTGTTCTAGGGAGCTAGCATGATTATCACCACCTAGTACTCGCCTACGCACATCATCGTTGCGGACACGCTGGTGCCATCCGACACCAGCAATGCTTCGCAAACAACGATGATCAAAGACTTGAAGGCGCCTCAGATCTTCAGACCGAAGGGGCCAAGTTTCACTACATAGAGCAGAACGGCCCTCACTGTGGTCTTGTATACACGGCCTTTCAGACGGAGGGAAACTCCCTTCTGTCGCCAAAGATGACGCAGGTTCAAGAAAGCAGCTCTGGCCTTTGCAATGCGTGAGCTCACGTCAGTTTCTATGCGCCCATCATTGCTGATGCAGCTGCCAAGTTATGAGAATTAATCAAACACCTCGGGTTTCTCGTTAGCAAGCGTCAAGGGTCCATCAAGTGGCTGGTGGTCCTGCAGCAACACTTTGAACTCTGAAGGTGCGAAGTGCATATCAAATAAAGGGACCACTCTGGAGAGGCTATTCAGGGTAGATTGTGCCGCCTCAACAGTGTCGAAAAGCAAGACGATATCGTCCGCATAATCTAGATCAACTAACCTTTCACCAGGCAGCACTTCAACGCCTCCATCGTGCGATTCCACAAAGGAACACTCCATGATAGAATCCACGACGAAATTGAACAAAAATGGGGAAATAGCACAACCCTGTCGAACGCCACTTGTAGTCGAAAATATATCAGATAGGACATCATTGACCCTGACGCGGCCTGTAGTGTTCGAGTATAGAGCACGAAAGATGTCCACATATTTCGTGGGAACAGATTTTCGCGCAAGTAATTCGAACAGAATCGATCGATCGACTGAATCGAACGCACTCTTGAAATCGAGGAACACAGCTATTGTCGGTCTGCGGTATGCGTGGCGCTGCTCTAGCACCTGCCGCAAAGTAAATTTATAGTCTATACAGCCACGTCCTGGGCGAGAACTGGCTTGCTCTTCCCTAATCCGAGATTCCCGTTCTGCAGTGAGGCGACGAACGATAATCGAGGCAAGTAATTTTGTCACAACTTGGCGTTAGGCTAATAACCCTGTGGTTAGCACAGTCTGTTCGACTGCACTTTTTGTATATTGCCACTATAATCGATTCACACCTTAATTAGCCGGCACACTTTCTTCGTTCCAGATACGTTCGAATAGGGAGGTCAGTGCCCTGCAAAAGACCTCACCTCCATCATTAAAAAGTGCAGGTGGGAGGGAATCCGGACCAGCCGCACGAAAACGATTGAAAGCTGTGATCGCGCTTCGGACCTCGGCCTCCGAGGCTCTAAACTAAACGTCCATGGCAAGTCCTGCATTACCTGAGTAGGAAGAGGTCCGGGAGCAGGGGGCCAGCTGGACTGACCTCCAAGTGTTCAGCTCAACGAGACATACGGCGCTCCTTATTGTGTATCAGCGCACCCGCGCTGTCTCTGATTGCCTCACTGACGCCTGGTTTTCTCGGACCAGTGGCGCGTATTAGCTGGAAGAGCTTGCGGTAATTGCCTACTGCTCCTGCCTCCTCCATTACTTGAGCCCGACTGGTCCACCAGGCCTCCTTGTCAGCACGTAGGCTCCGCTTTAGTTCACGCCTAATAGCCCGTCTGGTCACATTGTGTTCAGAACCAGCCGGGTGGTGTCTTCTAGCTTCCAACAGGTTCAGCGACCTCTCGGATATCCAGTGACTGGTGCGGTGACGAATGATAGTGCCACAAACAGATGATCCTGCGTCGCGCATAGCGGCCGAGATCCTATTCCACTGAAGTTCAGTGTCATTAGGACAATACAGCGAGAGTTCGTTATGCAGTGCTTCTTGATAGGCTTGCCTGACAGACAGATGGGACAATTTCTAAGTTGCCAATCGGAGGAGACGCTTTGTGCGCCTTCCGGTAAAGTTCATGGAGAAACGACAGCTCACCAAGGCATGATCAGAGTCGACACAGGTACCCCAGTACGAGCGTCAATCCAGAATGGAACCACGCCACCTGTATGTTATGGCTATGTGGTCAATTTGGGTCCATCGCTGGCCAGCTACAGGTGGACGCCAAATGGCACTTCGGCGCCCACTGTGTCTAAAAGCAGTGCTACTTAGAAAAAAACTGGTGCTCCGCACACAGTTGCAGCTGACGCTCGCCGTTGTCAGTCTTTTAAGAGTTAAGTCCATACTTACCACCCAGCTGAGCTTCTGAACAGCTCAGACGCCATACTTGTGCGTTCATATCCCCTGCAATTAATATAATATCTGAACTGGTAGCACTGCGTAGTAGCGCGTTCAGTTCGTGATAGAAAGTGTCCTTGACTGCATTAGAACGGCAGTCGGTGGGAGCATAAACGGAAATCACAAACCATTTTGCTTATCTCGTAGTACTCAGCAACAACTAAGCAAGCCTCCCCGGCTCCAATATTCCAATTTATTTCAAACACCTACGTGCGCTCAACGATCCGCACTGCTTGTCGTTAGAAGGAATTCGCTTGCCGAAATGCTTCCACACTGCAACAGCTCCACTTCCTCCATGGAAGCTTGAAAAGAGACATCCTTCCACGCAGTGTCAACTATAGACCACCGATGAACCATCCACATGCATGGACAATTGCGCGGCAATTTGTAAAGCGTATGGTACGAATGGTGATCACAGACGCCAACAACCGTATCCGAAAATATGAACGTTGTCTAAACGAACATTGAACCAAGTGTTTACAAACAATTAGCAAAAACTGACTGAACAAGTGCAACTCGTAATAGAGCGCAGAGCTAAAAGCACCAAAGCAAAACAGCAGACTGCGCTTCACCGGAAGTTGACCAAACTGACAACCAGCACAGACCAATGTATCTACAATGGTTGGATCAGAAACCTCTCAAAACGGCCGCTCCATGGTAGGGAAAAACTAATTCTCGTCAAAGGACTAAATTACAACTACAAATAAGCGACAACCTCGGATTTTCTGGCACGAGTTGAAAGCGTTTTATAGTCGAAAATACTAGACGGCGGAACACAGAAACAAATCAGCTACAATGTCGTCCCAGCCATGACGAATTTAGAGCAAAACAACCCGCTATCCCGACAAAAGAAAGAAGCAATAAAAGCTCTGAAGTCGGACGAATCAATTGTTATCCTACCTGCTGATAAATGATGGTTCACAGTAATTACGGCCAGACCAGCTTACACCGAGAAAGCGGAGAAGCGCCTGAAAGAGAGTACAACCTACCTATGCATTAAAAATGACACAAAGTTGCAAATAACCAACAGAGTAAACAGGGTGTTGGCGAAGCTTACGCAGTCGAACGAAATATCGGATAAGGAGAGATAACAAATGAGAACTCGCGACTCTAACCTTGCAAAATTCTATGGACTACCTAAAGTACACAAGGATGGAGCACCCTTAATACCAATTGTGTCATTTTCAGGCACACCCACCTATTAGCTGGCAAAGAAACTATGGACCTTATCAGTAAATCACAACACTCCATAAAAAATGCCCAACGATTCTTGGCAAAATTCAAAGACCTGCGAATAGAACACGAGGAAACCATGCTGTCCTTCGAAGTAACCGCCTTATTCTCTTCCGTCAACTTACAGCTGGCCAAAGAAATTATGGCAGAACGTCTGGACTACAGCATAGGAAACATTGAGAACACGGCGACCAGAAGCGTATGCGAAATTCTCAATTTATGTCTTTTAACGTACTTCGTGTTTAACGGAAAAAAATATAAAAAAAGTTAAAGATGCATCGATGGGATCACCTGTATCCGGACTCATCGCAGAGATTATCATGAAAAATTGGAAGATGATCTACTACCAGCAATTAATCCTCAACTTTGGGTTCTCTACATCGATGATACGTTCGGGATACTAAAACGTAGTCAAGAATCGGTGGCACATCAACTGCCTAGCAACCCTATGGACGGCATAAGTTTAACAAGGAAATAATAAAGGAAAACAAACTTCATTTCTTGGATGTGTAAGTAGCCAGAACAATGGACGGTGAATTGCTAACCTCAGTTTAGAGAAAAAGCACGCACACGGACCAGATTTTGAATTTTAACAGCAAATACCCAATCTGTCACAAAATAAGGTGTATGTAAACACTGATCCATAGAACAGCAACTTACTGCAGTACGACAGAAGTGAATCGAGCAGAAGAAAAAAAACACATATTCATGTCATTCGAACGCAATGATTACCCACGCAGTTTCCTCCGAAGATATTTAAAACAAAAGCCCTCCGAAACCGAACCTACGTCAGCTATGACAAAACGTATAGTTCTGCCATGCATAAAGAATGTGTGTGAAATGAAGTCCAGATTGTTCAAACCACGGCATATCATGGTAGCCCACAAGCCAACCGTCGCTCAGAGGAAAACATTGTCAAAATCAAAAGGAAATCGAGAGACACTGGAACGACGGAATGCAGTATATAGAATAAACTGCGTAAACTGTGAAAAGCAATATGTGGCACAAACAGGAAGGAATCTGTCCACCAGGACACATAAACACCAAAGTGGGTGCAAGAAACATTACCCAAACTAATTGTGTTTACCACATGTGGATGAAGAGGGACACAAGTTCGACTGGCACAAGGTAGAAATCTTGACCGAAGGAGAAATACAAAATGTGAGAGAGTTTCTCGAAGCTTGATTCTAAACCACGAACACAATCAATATGCATATAGACCTCGATACAATGTACCAAAGGCTGAGAGAGAGTGGTCAAGAGGAGCAAAACAGTTGTGCGAATGAAACTAGTCCAAAACACGGACAATGAACAACGTGGACAATATGAGCCCAGACAACCACCCACACCCGTTCCACAAATCAGAGTGCAATCCCAACCATGTCGCAAAAACATTTCCGCAGACAATGATAATTACTAGAGCAAAACCAATGAACACAAGGATTCACCAATAAGACAAAAGAAAATTACTAGCCCCACATGCATAAATAATGCTCGGAATGGCGGCGGAATGTATCCATTATGGGGTTTGCTTTAAAGCAGTTACCGTCAATTAAATGATATCAATCACAAAAATGAAAGTGCCAGGTCGAATGGTGGTGAATCTTTTACAATCACGATGCCTGCTTGCAGAACTCCACAAAAAGTAAGCAAGTATCACAAGAAATAAATAATTTAAATCGTATCAGATATCATTCCAATTGTCGCGGGAAGGTGGCCTGCTGTCTCCAAATGATGGGACGAAACTACATGAAAACGCGTCGTGGGTGTGCAGCGATTTGGGTGGGCAACATTTAATTTTCATCTGATTTGAATACAGTAATATTGATCGCACTGACTGAGGTTCATTTAAAGAGAAATCACGCGGCATTTTATGGATATTAGGCTTCGCAATCAACTCACACAACGTGCAGTCCAAATTTAACCATCCAATTAGTCATATACCGTTGTACCAAGCGTTGCCCACCGTAAACCGGTAGCCAAAGGGGTACAGATTTCAGCAACTATTAAAATGGTCGAAGGATAGAGGCCAGCTATCTCCACATGATGAGATGAAAATACATCGGTTAGCGTCGTGGATTGCTGTTTTTTTCTGGTGGGCAGAACACAATTTCAATCTAATTTGAATATCTTAGCAGTGTTCGCAGTGGCTAAGGTTCACTACAATGTGAAGCACAGTCCAATACTTTGAGATTGCGCGTCGCACTCCAATCACCCAACGTGTTGACCCAAGTTGACCCTCCAATTAGTCGTGTACGTTATGCCACGCGTTTACCAATGTAACCCTGTAGCCAAGGGGTAGAGGTTTCTGCCACTAGTTCAATGGTGGCAGAATAGAGGCTGGCCGCCTCCACCTGATGTGATGATACTACATCGAAACGCTTTGTGGAAGTGCAATGTTTCCTTTGGGCAACACATATTCTCCATCTGCAATGCGTAGGGTTCTAGTTATCGCAGTGACTAAGGTTTACATCCATGTGAATCACCGTCCATTACATTGTGATTGCGCTTTGCAATCTAATAACACATCTTTGAGTGTAATATAACCCAGTAATTAGTCATTTGCCGTTGTGCCAAGCGTTTCACTCCGTGAACCAGTTGCAAAATGTTTAGAGGTTTCGGCAACTATTCGAATTTTCAAGGATGGAGGTGTGCAGTTTCCAACTGATTAAATGGACTTTCTTCGCAACACGTCGTGGTTTTGCAGTGTCCTCTGGTGCGCAACACCCAATTTCCATCTGCGTTATATACAGTCCTATTGATCGCAAAATAAAATGCTATATAATTTAGTAGGCGGTGGGCGGGTAATACTTCGCTGAATTTCCGGTCCCGTCATTCGAAATGACCTCGGTTTACCATAAATGTATTCTTGGTTTGAGTTGAGATTTCGCTTTGCACTCAAGTAACGGAAACATCACGAAAATTGGCCCTTCCTCCAAGGAGTGAATTTCAAATTCCAGTTGTCGCACTAATGTCGGAGAGCCTAAAGTTCCTTTCGGACACTAAAAGTCCTTTGTTAATTGTG
Source organism: Dicrocoelium dendriticum (assembly GCA_944474145.2). NCBI lineage: Eukaryota > Metazoa > Platyhelminthes > Trematoda > Plagiorchiida > Dicrocoeliidae > Dicrocoelium > Dicrocoelium dendriticum. Next base: position 97,128,137 of record OX104067.1, on the reverse strand, counting down.
CCGAACAGGAGGATAAGACCACCTTTTTGCCCCGGTGAAAAAATGGGCAAATCCTGTGGATGCATATCAGGTAATTGCCATGGAGCAGCAATAGTTCTGGGACTAAACACTATATAGAATCTATGCTATGGCACGCTGATTCAGGGTTATGTAACTCAGCCGAATGAATACGATTTTTACGATAATATTAAAAATTACTTTTTAGTGAGCTAGATATACGTTGGAAGTTCCCCTTTTCCACAAACGCTCTGCACTCTTTGTGGCTACCAAATATGTCGATATAGGCCTATCCGTTTGTTTGTGTCTACGTTTTTGTTTAATATCCCCTGACCCACAATTGCACATTCAAACCTGTGGCATTACAGGTCTTCGGCAATGACAGGTTCTCTCCTATATGTGTGAGTGCATTGATGTCGGTTTATTTGTACGTATATTTTCCGGCCCGTTTGTCATACAGCGCAATGGCACACATTCACGAAATGACCTTCACTTTTACATTCCGGATAGCCGTGCATCGCGCCCTCCGAGAAAGTCTTGAGATTCGTTCTTGCAAGTTAAACCGGTGTAACGAAACTATGTTTAGGTGCTAGTGTGCACGTGTTGACTGATATAATATCCATGTTGTTCATGTTTTGCCGCCTGCTTTCGTGTTCCTTTAGGCTTGGGGATTGCTTGTCATTTATTCTCTTCAGCAAGATCACAGCACTATTTATATCATAGCTTGATTAGCTGAAGTTTGTTAATGTATATACACTTGATGCGTTATGAACTCTAACACAGATTTGGAATCCCAGCTTTGAGCTGTTAACAGTAACAAATGTCTCTACACAAAACTCGAAAATAGCTTTGATCCTTAAAATAACAGCCGTCTACAAAACATTAAAAGCGACGTGTATAATGCGCAAACTTAAGTAAAGTATTTGGACGAACTTGTTCGTCTTACGAAAATAAGCGATTATAAACTCCGCCCTACATCTACATCTAAGACCACGCGTGCTAAATCTCACAAACCCACTCTTTGTATACTCAGTTGCGAGTTCTCCGCTTATAGTTAAATTAATGGTTATGCCAAAACGCCAATGGGTAAACATTACATACTAATAATTATCGCATGCTTATCCACACGCTTACTAATTTAAGAGAGCTAGAGGTGATTGTCAAGGGAACATGCTTAACTTTCTGTTGCCTGGCAAGCTTTTCCTCAAATATTAACTCGGATCCATAAGACGAGTACGTTTAAGATTGTGAGCTCTACATTAGGAAAGCATACTGTTAATCAGACCAGCGGGATGATCTCCTTAGCAGGAGTTAAAATATGTTTAAACTAAGAAGTAACGAAACGATGATGTGTGTGATTGGAAGAGTACGTCGGATTGAGCAGGTAGAACAGCGTGGTACCTGAAAGAGCTGATCGGATGACGTCGGCTAACCAATGTCTAACCGCAGGAAAATGGAAAAATTAGTAGTGGACTTAAGTCGTTGTGGATGATACTGGCCGCTAACATTTGTGAAAATATATAAGGAACGAATTACGACTGTATAGCGAGCATTTTGATTCATGCTTCAACCTTTCATCCGAGGTTATTCCAGAACACTGCAACCCTGTACACAGTGTTCTAGCATGTATGAGATCTGGTTCATCCAGGTGTTTGAGGTTTGTAGCTTAATTTTCCGGTATTGCATCTCCAACATACCTTAGAAGTTTTTCTTTCTAGTTGACCTAAAAGTAATCATGCATCAGAAGCAATAACGTTTGCTTGTATGATAATGAACTCTTTACGTTCCTTGTCATTTCCCATGATTTACCCACCAAATCCATGTTGTGGTATGTCCGTGTGTTAGCGGAACATGCTGAAAATATTCCACTATAGCTGTATAAAGGTTATCGGGACTCAAGATGAAAATGCTCAGACAAATAAAAAGCATCGGTTTAACCGTTGTTTAGGTTTCTGTGGAGAATCTCTCTGCGATTCTCAACATGAATTCAATTCTGTCCTTTGTTCTGTTCATTCTAAGCCTGAGAGTTTCATGCATACTTGTGATGTTTAAACTGATTTTAATTACAGATATCCGCCTTTGTTTAATGCAGACGTAGGTTATTTACAGGTGCTTCTCATCCGACTCTAGGGCTACCAGTTGACATTCGGTGTAGAAGTTACAACTGCGCTGAATGATACGCTTTGCACCGAATTAGATAAATGCACAGGGATGTGTGCGATCGTTTAGTTAGATGGATTAAAAGTCTGCGACAGTCAGGTTGCCATCGTGAAAGAAACGTACAAGGAGCTGTATGTGAATCGATCCACGGCAGCTGAAGGAAGCTCTGTGTAGAAAATATAATGCACTGTCAATAATTGAAAGCCCATTACTCCGTCCAGCAAACACTAACAACTTTTCAAATGATGTTAAATAGTTAGCATTCTGGAGCGTTTTTTGATGAATTGCAATAAATCTTTTTTGTTTCATTTATTAATTTTTCTGAAGCTATTTGTCTGAGCTAGTTTGGAACAGCTTAGAATAGGAAATAGACCATGCTGACCATGTGAGCTATGTATTTTCTATTTGGAGTTGGGACATAATTTTAACAGATATTTTATTTAAATGTAAGAAAGTTTGTCAAAAACACCCTGGTTAACGTTCGACATTTACCTAACATAAAATGATGTAGCACTGCAATCTTTAAATAATTAACGTTGCTTGGCATCTAGCTTGATTATTATTAGGCTATGCTCCGATTAACCCACATCAGCTGTGTGCCAGTTTAATACAAACATTTGTAGCTGTATCAGAATATGTTAAACCTAATGAAAATGTGCCGGTTTCCAGCTGAGTTGTGCATCTGTACTCATCTTATAATGCATGCTAAGTGACAACTTACAAGGCACTAAGCTCTCTACATTTGCAGCTTAATATGGTTATCCGGGAAGTTCGAAAGCCTTACTTGGCATGACATTAGTTGTTGGATTATTTCTGCTAGAAAACCTGTATGTAGACCTTCATATTTTGTTGATATTAGCGGTCTTTTGTATCGCATTTAATTGTCCAAATAGGTTTCAATAGATTCATTTGGAATCACTTTTATTTGATACTAAAGCAACTATCTAGTATGGCTTTAATCAGAGCATCTAATGCGTAGCTAAAAAATCACAGCGCAAATAATGCCATTGAACTGTGTACGTGTCCTTTGGGACAGGCTTCATTAGTGCTATTCCCGAGGCTGTTACCAACAATGTGGAAAACAACTTGAATGGCCATAATAAACTAAGTATTGTTGACATTGTGATGTCGGTAAATTATCATGGGGCTGTGAGCTGCAATGCGATTTACTTGCATTTGTTCAATAAAAACCGGGTCCACAAATGTCCTCTTTGTGGTTCAATAACTAATAAGAGTTTCAGTGAATAGAAAAGCACTATACGACAGGTAAACAAAAATAAAATATTAGATTAAAGCCAAGACCACATGCAAAAAGTATAGTGATTGCTGGGATGACTCCATAAGTTGGAGTACTTGTTTCAAGATGTTTAATGTAGGACATTCAGCAAGCAATCGGTGACACATGCGTATGCCATGTCTTGGTGTCTAAATAGCCAATTTGAAATTCTATGAGAAAGTGCGGAGCACTAATGTTCAGCCGCAAAAGGTCAATGGTTAACATGTAAGGAAACAGCAGCGACGAGCTATATAATCATAGCTGTGTAGTCGAAATGGTGCACTAAGATATACCATGTTTCGCGAATTACGCTGTTTATGCGCTTGAGTTCGAATACGGGCACGTGCAATTTACAGCTTTTAGATTCGCTTAAGATGCAACCAGATACTATTGGACGTCACTGTGATAAAAAGCTGTGTCTATATATAAATTATTTTGAGCTTTCATTTAAGAATATATTTGATGATTAATATTAACCTACGATCCATTCGGGTGAACATATTCAGGAAGATTCAAAGAAATTGCTCAATCAAATTGGGGCCGAAATATTTAACCTGATGGCACCCACCGATATGGAATATTGACCGGTAATATGATTCAAACACTGATTGCGATGAGTTAAATGCAGTCCCATTAAGTGTTGCTCTCAGCTGCGTGTCCGTTAGTTTAATATTATTATAATCGCAGAAGGGTAACTGATGTTCCTTCAATACTTACTGGTAAATTTTCTCAGTCATAACGTGCATATCATGCTGTCCAAATTTTAACTTGTAGATATATACAAAATATTATCTAAATTGTCTTGGGTAACCAAGCACTTCACAGTGCATACACATTCATTATTGTAAAAAACCTGTGGGAACATATTTGGTCCCAACTCTGTAAGAGGAGGACAGATATTCAGAGTGACGTTACCTGGAATCTCCGCAGTTAGGCAGAAGCAAATCTATTATAGCCCAACAAAATTTATGGAAAAAATATGCTATTACACAATAGATTTTAGGAAGGAATCGCTTTTCCATCAAACAATAAATAAATACTTAATAATTAAATAAAAATAAAATTAGCCTCCTTAATTTGGTACTCTATTTGATGATTTTATTGCTTTTATTATCACTGCAGAGGGGTCACTGATGTCCCTTCATTGCATACTAGTATAATTTTGACTCACAGCATGCTTATCTAGCTGTCCGAAGTGTAACTTGTTATTATATACAAAAATATTAGCTAAATTATCTTTGATAACCATGCACGTCACTGTGCATACACACTCATTATTTTAACATACATAAGGGCACATCTCGGGTTCCAACTCTGTAAAATGATGGCAGATATTCAGGGAGCAGTTACCGGGCTTCTATGCCGTTAGCCTGGAGTAAATCTATTATATCCAAATAAAATTTATTAATAAAAATATGCTGCTTAACTATAGATTTTAAGGAAACATCGCATTTCTTTCGACAGCATTATATATTTTGGGCAGTTCCGTTTCATGATTTATTAGATAAAATGAATCACCTGTCTATTTGTTTTTGAATGAATACATCCACACCGTAGCTTATGCGGAATTTAGTTAGATTACATGTGTGTATGAACGTCGCGATAGTATGAAGCATTTCAAAAGCGAGTATAGTCTAGTGTATACGCCCCCAGTAGCGATTAAATTTTATAGCATATCTGGGTTATCAGTACTCCTTACTTTAAAAGTACCTGTTCACATTTGCACCCTTGACAGCTCAATAGCCAGATTAAGAAAAAAGACAAACTAAGAGATTCACGTTCTTAGACAAGAAAATAATGCGCTTTGCTAAGATAGACACTCAGAATTCTTAAACTGCTCTTGGATATTCTGAGTCTTTCAAAGAAATTTCAAATGAGACTTTAAATTCAAAATCTAGCGTAAACTTTTAGAAACCAACGGAACCAAAATTACTTCCCCGGTCAAACGTAAACCATTTTCTGAATGCTGCAGTTTGCATTGGACACTGTAAACGCACTTAGTATGATTAGTTCAAAAGATATAAACTTATACAACTTTACTACACATTTGCCTCATTATTAAAATTTTGAGTCGCAGATTTAGAGGTAAAGAATGAAGCACTACCTGGGACCATAGACACAGTGAAGATTTGACTGAGATTTTCTACCATAATATAAGCTGTCTGTGCATAGTTATGCGCAAAATCACTAAAGCAAATACATAAGCAAGGCAGATTAACGAATTTTCTGCTATATATAAGGTAACGAGGTGGCATTCTCTAAAACCTCAATGTGGAGATTTGTAAAGTTATCCCATATTACAGATCCCAGAAAGATTAAATTTCCACAAACAGATAAATAAAGAATACAATGTTAAAACACTGCCATTGCCTTGACGTCTGCTTGGAGAAACTAAAATAAAGAAAAAAACCACGCCTGATTAACAGAAGTGTCTAAAATCCTTTCTATCATTTTTCATATGTCAAACCAATAGCTGAAATTTTCTGGGAAAACTAAAGCCACTTTGCCATACAGATTGGAAGCTGATAGCATTCTACATATCCAGCGATGGCATTGATCCCGTCGGCTGAGTTAGAAATCGTGTCATCTTGACTGCCTAGACTTATTAGCTTTCCGCGTGACTTGACGTCTAAACCAAACCGGACCCTAACGTAATGCATCAGCGTGCTTTCCTGATTTACCAATTGAGCTATACTAGGTAGTGCCTCCGGTCCCTATAAGAGCTAATCCAACCAGGTTTTTCAGTGGTTATTACTAATAAAACACAGTCTCCTGGTCTTCCAGGTTTAAGATTTCATAGAGGATAGCGTCCATTTCTATACGACTAATTCATTGCCATCTCCCTACGAGCTTACCAATGGGCATTTGATCCACCGACTATGGTTGAATTCCCTATTCGTCCTCTTGTCTAGCTCTGGGCTCCCTGGCAGAATCTCGGCTCACATTCAGCGTTGACAATTTCCCATAACTCTTACTACATCCTGAATCGACCGTTGCGAATACGTCTGTGGTAAGGTTATCTGCTTCATAAACCTGTAACCGGTAATCTTCTTAAATTATCGGTCAAGATGCACTGGAATGTGGACTCGAACTTGATAGCAGCATCACACAATGATCGTTTTCTTGTAGGCGCACATGTATGAAAAAAGACAGGACTTTCGTTTGGCTGCTTGTTTGGATAGATCTATACTGTATACTGTAACGGTACGCCAACATTATAGTCGCCTTGCTTAGTAACCTACTTGCAGTACAAAGGAAAGTTCCTTTCTTTGTGAGAAAATAACGACGGCAATGATTTATAATCAGTCAGGAAATTAAAACGCACGCCATAGAGCATTTTGTAGAACCCCTTTTTGGTGAAAACGATTGGGAGGCATATTTCAATTTGGCAATGGTTTATCTCAGCCAAAGTTAAGCAACGTTAGGCCTGCCGAATGTCCTTCCACCTTCCGTTCCGAAAGATGTGGCAAAAAGCGGCTCCTAACCATAATCCGACGTGACCAATGCAACTATGATTTCCATGTTACGAAGAAAATTATTCAAGAATAGATAAGAAGTGAGTACAATTTTTGCTGCTTCTATTGTTTATTTCCATATGATGTCTTTAGTTTACGGCTGTTTCAGCGGACCTCTAGTTTGATGCAGGCTTTGGTTAGAAATAAATCTAACGAATTAAGAGTCTGAGGAGCTTGCGTAGATATGTGACCATTTTCAGAGGCACCATCTGTTTGTCGGCCATGATATTTAAAGGATCTAGGTGCCAGCCTTTTTGATCCATGAAAACCAGATGAATTTAAACCTAGCTAAATCTAACTCACATTTCCTGCGCTATGATCGAAATCCAGATTCTTCCAACCGTGACAGTACTCTGTCCAATTTGTGCGCCAAGTTCAGCCATTCATGGCCTGTAATATAAGTCTCCTCCAGGTAGAATGTGGTGTTGAATATATCGTTGGAGTTAAAGTCATCTGGTACAGGCTATTGGTGTTGATGGGTCCGCAGCGCAGAAATCAAACCCCTTGAAAAGTCAGCACATTTCTTGACATTATCTTTAGCCTTATTTACTACAACAAGACGTGTCGCACATTCTGAGTAGTGGACCCTGTCTTTTACACCTTCGGATTGTAAACGTTTTAACTCGGCTTTCACTAGATATTGAGTTCCTTAAAGCCATAGGCATTTTAGTAGTACATACTTGTTTGACATCCGATTTTAGCTTTATCTCCGCCCTGGCTACCCGACAGAATTGTAGACTAGGTTTGAACGATTATTTATAGTGTCTCTTCAGTTCTGCAACTGGTTAAGTAATTTTCATCGCTGGCATATGCTAAGTTTGTTTGACTTGCGGTTGTTAGTATATACTGTTGACCGAATTGTCGAGCATATTCAACCCGTCTAACCAATCGAGCTGCAGCAATTCTAACTGCAGTTGGTCCGCCCCAGAGTTTGCTGTGGGGATTTATCGGCTTTGGGAATTGACTTGAGAGTTCAATTTACTAGGCAATGTAAACGTACTAGCTGAATATTTCCGTGCAATATGGGCCGTACGCACGAGGTTTTTGCGGAACGAGTCAATGCCAAGTATCGCCGGAGCTCGGAGTAATATCCAAAAGATTATCAAGTGGTAACTTGACTACCCTGTCTTTGATTTCTCCCCCGTCGTACATATGGCTGTGGACGCCTTCAGCCTTGAAAGTCACAACGATTGTTCTGATCCTATCGGGTCGTCTGAACGGTGTGGCTTTTTTGCAATCCTTCCTCCACAAATTGGAACCAGTTGCCAATTAATACGATACTTTAGGGCCTATTCTGCCAAGTCGGTTGCAAATGTGATTCTTACTTGGACAGCTTCAAGCCAAATGCAATCATCTACAAAACCAAGTAGCAAAGAAAGGTTGGAAATGTGATGAACATTGGTGGATCGTCATCTATTGTGTAGATCGGTTATGCAAATGAGGATACTTGGGTGTGTAGTTGACAAGTGCTTAATCATTGGTTTATAGTGTTTCAGTTTTATCATTCTTTGGCCATCAACGGTCAGTTGCCGTAAGTTGGACGCAGGATTTACGAAAATCATGCTCTGTAATCTTGTAAGAGTGTATGCATCTTCCACTAACTTTAGGATACAAACATGTATGAGAAACACACTTACCGAAAGTCATCTTGCGCAGCTGGGATTGTTCGTCTTCGCGATTCGCAAGAATTAAATGGATACTTCACTCTTTGTCTTTTTTCTTAACCATTGGCAGAAACTTGTAACAAATATAAAACGACACCTGTTCACAGAAAAATGGTAGGATAACTGTTACAAATTTATCAAAACACATATTCATGCCTGTGGAATCAGAAAGTAGAAGTAACACAAACATCAGCAACATAAGGCAATTCATTGATTTGCAGATTAAATATCAATAGAGAGTGGACAATTTCACTTACACTTGTACATAGGATGACCTGTGTTGGTAACTTCAAAATAAAAATACATATGAATTTAGCCAGCTCACTTTGGTACTCTACTTAATGATTCTGCAATGTGCCAGCAATCATTCGAAGCAGACGGACATTTCCGTGTTAAATTGAAAAACTTATTCGGTACGGTTGTAACGCTGCCCTCATATCTCCTGTCTGGTCGAAAAGCCAGCGTAGGAAAACACAAACGGAGATTAAGTTCTGCTAGGGCGAGTTGTATTAAGAAAAGTTCACGGTTTATTTTATAGTTCACATGAAATCATCTCCGGCTGTACCTGTCTGGGCTAACTCACGTCACTTGGCCATACAGATTGGAAGCTGATAGCTTTCTACACTATCCAGTGATGACATTGATCCCGTCAGGTGAGTTGGAACTCGTGTCATGTTGACCGCATAGATATATTAACTTTCCGCTTGACTTGCCGTCTAAACAAAACTGGACACTGACGAAATACAACAGTTTTGTTTTCCTCATGGATCCCTTGAGCGATACTAGGTAGTGCCTCCGGTCCCTTTAAGAACTAATCCAACCAAGATGTTCAATGGTTAGTGGTAATAAACACACAGACTGCTTGTCGTCCAGTTTTAAGATTTTATATTGGATACCGTCCTTTTCTTTAAATTAACCTTGGGGACAGCCGTATTATCCAAAGTCTAGGGTTGAATACCCTAATCATCCTCTTGTCTAGGTCTGGATTCTTGGCAGAATCTCAGCTCACATTCTGCTTAACAACTTCCACTAGTACCTACTAAATTTTTCATTGTCCGCCGCGGCAACGGTCTCTTTTAATTATATGCTCTTCTGTTTACTTAGTAACGTTCTACTTTCCCTCTTAAAGATAATTAGGTCAGGAGGCAACACTCTTACGTACGTTGGACAAAATGTGTATGTTCTAAGGTTTTGCTCCTGAAACTACGGTAACTATCACCAACCGGGTTGTAGAACTAACTCCACCCGGCTTGTCATCTTGTTTTTGTTTGCACGCATCCGCAGACGATGGTGAAGCACTCATGTGACAAGATCGGGTAATCGTCATTCAAAGTGCTTAGACTGTTTCATCTTCCTTTGATGGAATTCCGTTGAACAGCATTTGGTGTGCATCCCGTTGAATGACATCACATATGTTTTATACACTACGTAGTATAGAACGCTAATTGTCTGTGAGTTCCTTTTATGGTGTAAATATGTACGTACTACCAGTTAGTTGTTGTATAATTGGTTTCAGTCATAGTGTGTGCCGAAGTGCCAATTTGTCTCCTCCTGTTAATGGCAAAATATGTAATCAAATTGACGACATTGCCGTAAGTTATATTTGGTATAGTTCCATCCTGGATAGCCGCTCGTACAGAAATACCAGCGTTGACAATGGTCATGCCCTTTTCTCCGTCATTTCTCAATGAAATTTACCGATAGCCAAATGATAAATTGTCACTGCTCTCGTTCATCCAAGCCATCAAGAAACATTGCGTACCGAACTTTATTGTCCTAATGACACTGAGCTTCAGTGATATAGGATCTCGGCCGACATTCAAGAAGCCGGAACATCTGATTTTTTATAAGAATCGTCTCCGTACCAGTCACAGGGTATCCGAGGGGTCGGTGAATCGGTGGAATCCAAAAAATTCCTCCCGACTGGCTTCGAGCATAATTTGACTAGGCGGACTACTAGCGGGAAATATAGCAGAGCCTACGTGCTTGCAAGAAGTTCCGGCTGACCAGCCGGGCTAAAGAAATGGAAGAGGCAGGAAGAGTAGGCTTTTACCGCAAGCTCTTCCTGCAGTTACAGATCGCCATTTGATCAATAAGCTGCTTTGTCTACATTGACACTGAAATCGCTATGTATCTCTGCGGGGAGTGCTGTGTGATATATCGCTGCATTCGAGACATTGATGAGCTTCTTTACACAAATGTTATACTAACTAATATTTGCCGCTAGTATAGCCTACATCGTGTTGGCCACCAAGAGGTAGTCATATGCCTAAAAGATGCCCCAACTAGGCGTTCTGTTTAGTATGTAGCAGTGGAGTATGTGTACCTAGACATCGCGGGGGCACATAACGATGTCTTCACTGGCTTAACCGATAATTATAGTTGTACTATATCATGTTGGATGTCATGTCTTCGCCCCCAAATTCGTCTGCTAAAGTAACTCGTCGAGTGAGCACAGATCTGGATGATTTTTGACGGGTTTCCCATAAGTCAAATAATCCATTAACGGAGTCTCCGATATTGGTACAAGTACACCCAAATAGCTTATTTATGATAGCTGACGCAACTTGATGCATGTTATTTTCAATGACGCTCAGTAGTGGTATATTGGAACGGATTATCTTAGGTTCTTCGCTTGATTGAACATGAATTTATCCACTGGCCCACGTCACAACATTAGGACTGTGTGTGAGTCAAATGCTGAAGGTCTCCATTATTACTTCTGTTATTTGTGGAAAGGACAATTGTAAAGTGGTTGAAACTAGTTAAATAATAACTATAGTTGGAACATGAAGGAAATCGTAAGATAAGGATTATTGACTGGAGCAGATGAGTAGCTCAATAATCAGCTACCTATACCCCGTTCGACGCTGCAGAGATGGTGTTGTTGCTCTACGTTTGCGATGGTCAGGGAAGCAAGCGTTATTTAATGTGCTTAGCGTTTTTCTGTTGCCTTTAGATAACATCTAGTTGGTCAGCTCCGGCCAGCGGATTATGTATGATATTGATCCAAACACAAAAGAAGAACAACCTGAGCACAAGTCATGCGGATTGATAGAGTTGGTTTCAAATATTCCGTTTTATGAATTAAGTAAACATTTCACTCCCACCCCCAACCCGGATGTTAAGTAAAATGAGGCCGTCCGGCCTATAACTGTTGAGGCGCTTACAGACTGCACTCCGGAGTCAGTTAAAAACGGGTTATAAAGTGAACTGTTCAGCCTTGACCTAGAAACGCGCCATACATACATCATTGTGTTCGCCGGGGAAAAAAACGCGCGGGTCGGTAGACTTACATTTGAAAAGCGGGAATTCGGTGGTCAACATGACTATGTTATTAGCAAGGCATGTAACATTGTTCTCTTACTAAATCTTCGCTGATCACGCTTATTTGCTTTCAAGTATTAGCTTTTATTCAGCCTCATGCCGTTGCGCGACCTACAGGGTCATTGTCCTGGCTAGAAATGGACGCAGATTCACCAGACTTCCCTTAGTTATCTCTAGCGGAACTGCATACAGAATTGCAAATAAATCTGGAGTACTTGCCTCACTTCGGATGGCGCGCTCGTGTGTGTCAAAGTCGCTTTGATTTTTGCTGACTTTCAAAGCGGTCACTGAAAGCTTTTAACATTTCTGAGCAACTTACCTAAAGGCTTCTCGGCACGCTTCAGGTTGATTTGACCTGAAATATCAAGAGCACATCACTCAATGACATTGAAAAGCATTAGATACCTATCCGCAGGGCCATGCATAACTCTGGGACAATGGTCCGTGGATTCACCAGTAGTCCTGTCAACCAATGGCTTCGTGCAAGATATCTCTAATTTCTGGAAGACGGTGTGGCAATATCTGCTGACATTAGACATCCTTCACTACAGAGGACCACAAACGGCAAACGGAAACAGCTGATCCGGGAAGCTTGCGAGCCGGGGGAAGCAAATGGTTATTTATGTGGAGTAGGCGACGCGTTCGGTTAATTTTTAAAGCTTTTCTACCTGATCCGATCGACTGACTACACAAGGCCGATTGTATGCGTCGTTTTGCGCGTAACCGAATGCGAGCCATTTACTGTCAAAAACGACAAATTAAGCGTTGGACTGAGCGTTTTGAACAGCAGTTTAATTGACCAGCTTTGCCAATATGTTCCTGTTCTGGAATCCAGATTGCTCTCTTGTGTGTGGAGATCACAGCACCATCTGAGGCTGCTTTTGCTCAAGCTTTTTTTGTTTGCTAATTATCTGGAAGCAGTTTAGCTAGGCGAAGTTCTACTATTTTCATAGATGGAGGTTCATCAATTTTTCAGGAGTTAGCGCTCTCCTTCTTGAGGTTTGGAAAATTGAAGCCATCCCGTCTACTTGGGATTTGGTGCACATCGTGTCAGTTTTCAAAAGGCTGCGCAACAGCCTGCGCTAACCAAATGCGTTGCATATCGTTTGTTCTCCACCTAGCGTTTAAAGAGTTTCGGCCTGGTACTAAAAGAGTACATACGCGGAGAACAAACTGGGTTCCGCTTTGGCCTGAGTTTTAACGATCAATACTTCACGCACCAACGTCGTCAATCGTTTAGTCGTATATCGACGGTTACCGTCTTAGATATGCAAGCTCTGTTTGACTCAGTTAACCGCGTTTTTCACTGGAACATTTGAGAGGATGTGTGCCTGAGAATTAAGTCATTATTATCCTAGCCATCTACCCTCTAACTTCAGGCCGAGTGCGTGTATGGGGAAGTTTACTTCCTTGTTATCAACAGAGGCGTGAAACATGGCAGCTCACCTTCTCCCTCGCTGTTCTATTTCACAATAACTAATATTATGGAGAGTGCAATAGTGAACTGCGGGTCGTTGGCTTTGAGTCCTTTCCTGAGGACCGTCTTCGCAAGTTGCAGTATGCGGATGTTATCACGGTAATTTGCCATTCTTCACAGCTCGCCTAAACTGTATTGCGCACGTTGGAGGTGTCTGCCACCCATTGGCCGCCCCTTCGAGCTGTGAGGTCTTCCTACCTAATTGGCCAGGCTGTGCTTCTCTTCCAGGTCATCCTAGAGAAGTGTTAGACACGTTTGGAAGCCTCGGAGGCTTCATCAGTGTTAGCAATTTAACGGGTTAGGTACCCCTTCAAGTCCTTTAGGTCTGGTTGGCGTTTGCTACTCTCCGTCAACTCTGAACTGAGACCGCAAAAACAGTACCATCTGAACACAACCAACTATTTGTTAAGGAATTGAGATTCAAATCGTTTACTGTCTAAAGAAACGTTTGATCGGCCTGTTTATTGAGAAGGCCTTTGGCATTGATATGTATTCAGGAAAAGTTTCATGTACACAGCGGTACATCGAATTACAAGTGTTTCACGTAAAAGTTTGTGCCGACCATTTTATCGTCGACTGGTATAGCTTTGAGGCTTCAGTATCGGCGAATTCATTTTGTTGGAGTTCAGCGACATCCTACTTAACCCCAAGAAATTAATTCTGCACATTATATGAGGTGTGTTTAAAGAACTACATTTGATAGTCTTAGTTTTTATCAGTCCTGCTACAATTTCGCGTTTTTAAAGGGGTTCCATATGTAGTGTACTCGTAAATATAGTATTTTCAATCCGGCGACGGTGTTCTTTGAACCGTAGCACTGGGGCTAATCTGTTCCAACACGTCACACCTACTGAGTAGTGTTGCAGTTCTTTTCAGCTTTATTGAAACCCGATGTTACTGGACAATATTTGCTGGTGGGCGGAGTCTGTTTTAAAAGAATCACAAAACAGTATGTTAGCAGCCCTGAAAAACCAAAAGCCTCAATCACTTTTAAGTTTGATTAAACAGTGATAATTGTTGGGTAGATTGACTGTAAGAGAAAACAAGGCAAAATTAATCGACTATTACTCCACTAATGCAAAAAAGCTTAGCATCACTATTCACAAATAACATGCAACAATATATTAGGAATGCATCTATACAAAATTGCTATTCTGCTGATGCTGGAAGATTTAATAGCACTATAACTGAGGCTTTTTCTCCTACTTATGAGGCGCAAATCTAACAGTGACGAGATGGTGAGATTGATCAACGAAAATGTCATTCGCCTTATTTGTTCTTAGGTTCGATCTGGATAGGATGTTTGCAACCAACTGTCAGTCGTAATATAAGGTTAAATATGGAGAACGTAGTTAGACCTGTCAAGACCGTCAGTAAAAAAATGGTTTGCATAAGTTTTGAAGAATTTAGAAATGAATTAAGTTGCATTGCCCAACCACTCACTCTTTCGGCTTATAAGGAACCATGATGAGGTTTGGTTCCAAATTGGTTTGCTACCTTATCCATATATCATGCGGAAATCAACGATATGTTTCCTTGCTTTGTGCTACTACGATAGGCATATATCAAACAATACGGGCCAATTTGGACCATCCCGGTTTCTTTAAAATAAAATGTAATCCTAATCATCATGTAATTGGTACTTCGTGGTGCGCATTTTCCTTTCAATCAAAACTTTTGCCTTTGAGTTATTGATAATAAGTATAACAGCTGCACGCGCTATATTAACCCTAATATCTCAAGTTAATGAAATTGTTCCAACAGTGCAATGTAGGCGGTTATATAGCTTCACGAATACTAGAAATTAGAAATTGTCCGCTTGCTGAAAATGATTTGTTTTAACATGATGTGAAAGCAAGTTCAAATTGATAACCTTTCCTTACACACATCACTTGACGCGTCGAGCACTCTTAAAAGCGAATCTGTTGTTGTAACTATAGTCAAACGGTTAATGAAGCCGAACTGTAAGGGAAGACAGTAACTTACAGTAAGCAGATTATTTATTTTTATTAAAATTTCTCTGTCGAATGACATTCATGACATAAGTACCAGAAATTCTGTCAAATTAACAGTGGAATTTTAGCAATAATTGAAAATCATCATACCAACCTGTTTGTTTGCAATGTCATAAAATAGCTATTTTCTCTTAAAATTGGAATTGAAACATTTCTGATTTATAATGCTTGTTACAAAATTCTGGGAACTTGATTTCATGTACACGTCTTGCGCTAAATGGAATTTAACATTTATTTTTTTATTTTACATATGTTAGGACAAGCTCACGTGGGTTACCCAGAATCTATTATTCTCCAATCGAGGCACTTTTACTTAAGTTAACAACTGCCGACTTGTCCCAAATGTGAAAATGAATCCCTACATGCTGGATCTGTTTCGCTAATGCTCTACAACTTTATACATATCCTCATAGATTTTTTTTGGTTATGCAAAATATTATACTCCTTTACTCGCTTGACACTTGAGGTGGGTCATTTCTCATTTTCGTGCAGCATGACTTAATTGATGACGTGCGATTCTGTGATGACATTTTGCAAAGCACATGGAGCACGTGTGATTAGCCTTGCTGATTTCGTGTGCAGCTATACTGTCTTTATGTAGTTCTGTATCGTACAATGCGATTTGTCATCTTTAAGTGCATGTGATGCTTATTTAATCAGCTGCACACCCCATTATGCACATACGAGCAATTATGTCTGTTATTTATTTCATACATTAGCCATATTTGGCAATAGCAAACGCATCAGTGAGTTTCATGAACAAAAATTCAACATGTATTTGTATTCGATTCCTTCAGAAAATTAACCCCTAATCACATCAAGCCAACGCTAACTACAGTTTAAATACATCTGCCATATTCTGCATAAAGGTTTTTACTGGTATGAACAAGCAATCACTAGACAGTAAATGAATCGGGGGAAATGTGCATATATACCAGTATATATGCAGGCTGGCTGGCCGAACCATACAGGCAGGCCAAACAACCTCTTCGCGGTGCCAACTGGGTAATTCGGGTTAATCCCGTTATGCCAATGGTTCGGCGGCAGTGTTCCAGGATGTGGTAGAATTCAACCTGGAAATCGTTAATCCCTATAAAAAGCCACCAAAATCTGTTGAACAGCATTGCGACGTGGCGGATGTGACTCGCCACTAAATAAACTCACTGCTACTTGCCTTCTCGGAGGATCTTATGTAAATCACGCACGTAATCCAACCAGAGGTCTTTATTCGATCTTTCATTGATAGAGAATCTGACCCTCAAAACCACAAATTCAGTCACTTTAACAAATTGAACATGACTACTTGCACATACACACAAACAACCACATGTATACCTACACATATTTCACTGGTTAACTTTTACTTATGTTATGCGACTTCCGATCACACTTGTTTGTATTACCATGATCATGCCTTTATAGGCATGCCTAGCACTGCAAATAATATACCAGTTATTTATTTTTTACTAAGGACGAAGAAAGTTGATCGCAAATATTTTTGCAAGCTTGTAATCTCGAGTTTCGATAATAGCACTCAACTCGCAATCTTACTGAGGGCAGTCGAATGATGGATGAGTAAGTTACGTGTAGGCGCTCTCAAAAGTACGCATTAAGTGTGCACAACGCACGCTGTAAATGTAGTTTCTTTTAGTGGATATAGTAAAATCATAACTTTAATATCGTTCGCATAAATACCCATTAGACTTAGTGGATGTCCGTCGAACTGCGATCATCTCGTCTACTTTAATCTGCTACATTAACCACGTGATAGGTACAACAAGAATACAACATTGTTAAAAGCAAGCCACCGACATACTCCATAGATAAACACCTTTGATTACTGCTCATCGGAAACGGTTTGATACCGCTTTCAAGTTCTTGTTGCGGCACTCTAAGTCGTTATATCTTCTTTTCCCTGAGGTTATAGTTATTAGCCGAATATAGCCTATTCTGTGTGTTCATAAACAGCTATTACTCGGTCTCAACTTTCCGTGGACATCAGGGTCCAATCGTTTTCGCCCATCTTGATCCCCAAGTTTGCTTTTTCTATTTTGGTTACATCCACCACTTGTCATTTTTCTTCATTACTTGGTGTTATTGATCCTGAAGAGACAACACGAAATGCTTGCATCTACTAAAGATCGTCTTCACGTCGTACCTTTCAAATTGCTGAAGGGAATTAGTTGCTTTCTGATTACACATGTGCAGCCGATGGCAATAGGAGAAGAACGTTTAGCTATGGTTAGCTATTCTATTATTTTATTGAATTGCATTAACCTTTATTAATGATTTGTGTCCAAATTAAACATCCATAAATCACCCATTCAATAGCAGTCAAATATTTTATTCAACCCCTCAACGAAGTGACTTACACATCATGATTTGTGAACCGCAGGAGCTGCCTCTCTTCCGGTTCGGATGAGTAAATCTGTACAGATAAGTGAAAGATTACATTGACAGGTCTTTTGGACCAAGGATGAGCAAAATCAAATTGTTGAACATACTACAATGCGCGATTTAAGTAACATGATTCAAAACTGTTAACATGATAACCGTGGATTTGCAACTGCGGAATTCAACGCATATCAGCCTTATTGCTTGCATTAGCTTACACATACATCAAAAAGTCAGCTGTCGCGTAAACCACTGTCGTGCCAAATATATGTAATTTCTTTCCAAATGTTTTCCACAAAATTTTAGCTTAGATGCAGAATATACAGTTGTTCAATAATGAATTATTATGAAACCATGTGATTTTTTATATATATTTTACCCGTCCGTATCTTTAAACCGAGTGCTTTGCTTCGCAATTTTGCAAGAAACTCTAACACATTATCGGCCTATTTGTTACCGTAGATTGAATGTTAGCGAAAGGCAGCATTAATGTCGGGCGGATGATTACAACGATGGCCGAAATTTTAATTTCTAATGAGGTAATCCATTTACCAACATTCATATAGACTCTGGGATACGTCGTTTTAGGCAGCGTAACATAATTTGTTTATTCACTTCATAGCGTGACGTATGAATGGTTGCTAACTGACTGCAGGAAAGTGAGATTTTATTGTGTTTTATGTATAACGGAAAATAGAAAAGTAAGGCACTAGGCAACAGTCGTGTTTGAATGCTTCTAAATGGGTTCTGTTTTACTGTAATTTGCGATTTATCTGTTAACTTTCTAACAGATTTGTGTATCGTTTATTCGATGCCAGCATTGGGTTGTACAAAAAGCCTTCAAACATTAACATATTAAACACTACGCATAGCAGATTGATATCAGATTCACCGTATACTTGGACAATAGCAATTAATAATACCATGTAAATGGGACTCGTCTACCTGGTGATGTTTTGTACAAACCTAACACAATTCTCACTGATTAAAGAAAAGTTACCAAATGTGTTATTGAGTTCACGTGGACTTTAATTTGCTACTACGAAAGTGGCTGCCGTAACAAATAAGTCGCCTCCAATAGGTGCTAATAAATATATATTCCTCAGTCTTTGGCTGCCAGGTGAACAAATTAAAAAATTAACACAGACGGAAATTAATTACTGTTGTGAATAGCATCGCAATGTTCGAGTTGAGTGCACGACGATCTCATGTGTTTGCAATATGCTTCCGGATAATTGAAAAAATATACGTTCACAGTGTAAGGAACAAACATCATAGTGACTGATGTTTTCCAAGCCACCCTGCTCTAAGATTTATTTGTTCCATACGAACCAGCGCATAAAGAAAAATTTGCATTTAAATAAAATGTATTTTCGGTTGATTTTATACCGGACTGCAATTTGTTTCGGTGATTTATAATATTGTATGTTACTGTTCTGTCTTCTTTATTTAAAGAAACCCAGCGCTGATACGGTCATCAAGTTTTATGGTTGATTTAAAGTCTAAATCCTGCAAGCCTACATGATGACAGAACATTAATTATCACCTCAACCGGCACACCTAATCGTTTACAACATGAAAAAATGCTGGTCTCATTCGTGTAAACATTAAGTAAACTATTGGAGCATGAGGACACCAAGCATTCTAAATTTAAACAAACTTATAGTCAATGGTATTTTCCAGTTAACTAATCACTAATTCGCCCTTGCATGTCAGCTACAGAGTGGCCATAATGAAGTAGACCTATATATCGCTGACGTTTATGCGCATATTTGTAGCTGAGTAATCCAGAGGCCAGTCCAGTTATACTTCCAACTGCGACCCTATATTTTCGCGAATTATGAAAGAGGACGCTATCACTAGTAGTGTTTGGTATCAGAAGCAAGCACCGCCGAGAATTTGGACGCGATCTCAATAATCGGGATGACAATAGTATATTTAGGATCGAACGAACCTCTGGAGAACGCACTTTATCCGGCATTTCCTATGTGTTATCTTAAAAGTATGTGGTTTTATTACCATCGGAGATAAGGCAAGTAAAAAAACTGTCATGAATGCAAACTTTTCATGGTGAACTACAGTTTACTTGCAGCCGGGTAGGTTTGGTACATTCACATCCAATGATGCTTTGTTCTTCTCAAATGAATTCAGGGAAGATCTACTAATATTTAGTGTATCTGAATCATTGCGGTACCCGATGAGCATCTGTTCTCTGAGCAAACTATAATATGCGTATGCATTAAAAATTTAAGGTACTTGTGTTCAAAACGATTAAGGTAGACCATAACGCCAATCTTTGTCTATTTTGTTATTATACTACTCAATCCATTTACACAGTGAGTGTTCAAAATTCTCCCCCATAAGTGTTATTTATTTTGCAAACATGCTTCAAAGCCATCAGCTCTATTTTCATAAATCTACACTATGACTTATCCTTACGTAACCTTTTCGCACCATAATGTTAGCTTGTAAACAGACAGGCGAACCTAAACTTCGCTATAAAATGTTTCCTAAGCAATTCCACGTAAACAACAATTAACAGTGGTATGAATTCTTATAACAAAATCTGTATATGACCAAATGTTTCAGACAAATTATATCAAATATTCTTTAAATTTTCGATGTTATAACTTCAAACGTATCATACGCTTATAAGTTATGCCGTTTAACATTTGTATTTGACAAAATAAGGATCAATTTTAACCATGAGGGTAAACTTTGGTAAAAACAGTGTTATGAACTAATGTGGTATTGGAACAAATGGAACGCATTCATGTGCTGTGAGTGTAGTTCCCGGTTGAGCAGGAAACCATGTACTTTTTGGGCTGAAGGATTGGTAATTCCCCACGAATTGACAAAAGTATGCATACGTATGCCAATGAACAAAAATGAATTTATGTTTCGGTCATTAAACATGCTCGTCATAATAATCTAGAGGATCTCACGTAGCTTGCGCAACTAAATGTTTCGCCGCTTCTCAGCAAAAATATGCAATCAACAAAGTGACATTTAAGTGTTGAATGCTAATGTCGTTAAAACACAACGTATGATGGACTGAAAAACAGAACATTTGCATTTGTGGCACATACTACCACCAGGCAAATGTTGTTAACCTACTTTTTTATCGGCTAAATTGTGAAATATTATTGATGGTCATTTTATATGTCGTCACCTGCTGCGCGTTAAAAGCTGCATTAATTGGACCGCAGCTGCAAGAAAAACTAATTCTTAATGAGTGCTGGTTTGTTTCCTTTATGTAAATGACTATATTAAAGAGAAGTGAGTGTTGTTAAGGCATATTGGCTATTATATATCGGCGTTCTCTCTACCAGAGTTAAAGACAACATATTTCTTCTCGTCTCTTTCAAAAGTGGTTGGTACAGATGGCGAGCACAATATTCTTGGTGTAGTTAAGTTAAATGAAAACCTTTATGGAAATGTCAAATAGCGGAAGCATCGATGTGTAACAAGCATCGCACATCTTCTACGCAAACGTATAGTGATTAGCATATTCAACGACACCAGTCTTCCATTTGATAACACGCCCGCGGAATTTTAAACTAAAGAAATCCGCATAACTGCTTATCAAAATGGAAAACAACGCTTGTCAACGGAGAGCCAGAACACCTTAAACGCGGCTGTGTGTGTTTAGTAACATTAGTTTAACACTCTCTAATGTGACCATGCAAATGGAACACCGCCTAGCTACTGCGATGAAGCTGGTCCTAGCAATACCACCAGACACTTCATTTATCTGGGAGGAATTTTATTTTCACGCAATCGAAGTCCCAGCCTCGCGCTGCGATCAATTTAAGCCTTAATTGCAACGATTAATCACCGATTTAACACCGCGCAAACATGTTACCCCACCCCACACTATTCGGAACATGTGTCGCACCAACTTTGTTGACCTCGTACCAACCTACGTGAAATTGATGTTCGATAACGGGACCAGCGATGCACTAATTGGCATGGTGAACATGCGAGTATTCTGTATCGTCATATCTGCTACGCGGAGTACAGCAGTGCGAACAACCAGGAAACATTCTTCTTCACATAGTAAGGTAACTTGTCCGACCTCGTTCAAGAAAACTAATTCTCCTTCCTCGCAGAAAAGCCATCCGCTGCCGCTTGGATGGTGTGCTTCATCTATTCAGCGGGATAGTGAAAAGTGCGTCAGAACCCATGGTTTTCACCTGAAGAGAATAAAGCACATCTTGAGCAGCCGTACTAAAATTAACATGATTTTAATGGATTCAGTCTGCCGCGCTTACAATGTCTGTCCGAGCAATCAGAGCTGGGATTATTTTATAACTCAACCGAATAACTGCCCTTTGTTATCCGAGAGTCGAAAATCAAGAAACAACAGAACTTAGCGGCAAAATTCAGTACCGAAACTCAAGTTTTGTATGGCGCATCAACAACCTCTACAAAGTGCATCACGGAATACTGACTTTGTATGTAGCAAATGGTCTGGCGCACGCTAACACGAGACGGCCATAGCACTTTGCCAACATTTCGTCTAAACTTTTCCAAAAAGAATCGTAATTTCAACCCTATTGTCAAACTTCTCAACGCCAGCATGGTTGAACTACGTGTTGTTTTTTGCAGCAATATGATGAAACTTTCTTGTCATTGTGCATGCAGGGCTTTACTGGCGTGCACGTCATTGGACAGAATGCATTGAAGACAGCCGTTAAGAAATGTACCGAAATATTACCTCGGTTCCTTTAGCGCTATCTTCATGAAATGCAGGTACAGACCCTGGAAAAACATGGAATATTCGCTAATATTTAAATAGTGAACATTTTTTAGAGCCGTCAATCTACCGATGAATAAGTTTCCACCGAGGTTATCCCATCAATGGAAGGTATCATTACGGTTGCGCTCATGAAAAATCCTTAGGTAAACAACATCATGTCACAGCAGCACGGATTCCGCCGAAATCTGTCTTGCACTTTAAACTTGCTTCTAGCTCAAATGAGCTGGACCGAATCATTGGATGCCAGAATAAGAGCTGAAGCCACCTGCATGGATTCCTCAAAAGCGTTTTACCAACTCAACCACCGCACTCCAATTCATGGGCTTCGAAGCGGTAGAATCGATAACACACTGCTTATATTCGTAGTCAACTTTCTCATTTAACAGCAGAATGTGGGCGTAGGCAACTTCATTTCCGACTCATTTAACGTCCAGTGTTGCGCGCCTCAAGTATGTGTAATGGAGATTGGTGTATGCTTAGCATTTAGTAACGTTCTTATTAGTGTATTGCATTTAAGCTTTCGGCTATTTGCAGATAATCTCAAAACCTGAAATGACATTTATTGAGCAGACGACCACAGGGCATTGCGTAGCGATCCTGACAGGGCCTATACTAGGTCATCCGAATAACGAATCCAGCTAAACGTGCCAAAGTACAAAGTCGTGATAATGCGCCATAAGCATACTCAGAAATATCGACTTGGGGCCCAGATGTTGTAACGTGCTTTCCAGGTAAGCGATTAATGCGTGCTCATGTAAGGTGATCTTATCTTTTCATTCAGGTTGAGAACGCAGCGAAACTGGCTGGTCAAATCAATTGAAATCAATCAACATAGCACTACATAAACAATTTTAACTGCTGCTTCGCTGCCATAAAAGCATGATGACCTATGGAATGAAGAAGGATAGAGGGGAGGGTAGGGAGACGTTCCTGAAAACATTAATGCTCAAAGCAAATGTTTATGGTCAAGGCGCCTAAGCCTTGTGTCAACAACATGCCAACACAAACAACTTTCTGTCATGCAAAGATAAGGCGGCATCAACGGGAAAGTTTCGTTGAGGCATTCCGTTCTAACCGGTATAATTATCTATTACCCCACATATAATTTAGCACCAACCATAAGTTTAACAACAGCCCGACCAAGAGACGGCAGCAGACGCGCCACTGGTGTTGACTGCGAACCCTGTCCTGTCAAGTATCCAGCAAAAAGCAACGCTGGTCACGTCTACCCCATCCAGGAAGGCGAGTAGGACCGAGTCTCCCAGTTTAATTGTCGGTGACTTCATTTCATGCTACCAATGAACCATTTATCTGGCAGATTCAACAAGACCTTTGTCGATAAGCAGTGGCCAGTCATACATAGTACAAGACCAAGCTAAAGCAGCTTATTCAGTGTTATTTGTTGTTCTAAAGAACCAGCGTGGTTATCACTGCCTAATCCTCACCTACGAATATAAGGTTTGCGGACAAGGTGCTTACAAACGACACCACGAACGCTCCGCAGACAACAATGATGGAAGACTTGTAGGCGTCTCAATTCTTTTGACCGGATGGGCTAGGTCTCAACCCCGTGGAGCAGGACTATCAGCAGATTTAACGAAACTCTATTCCGTCGCCAGGGATGCCGCAAGTTTAAGGCAGCAGTTCTGGTTTTTGCGATGCCCAAGTTTAAGTCAGTTTCTGTGCTCCCATCTTTGCTGATGCAGCTGCCAAGTAAGGTTAATTCATCAACCATCTCGAGTTTCACGTTATTACTGGTCAAGTGATCAGGTGGCTGACGGTCCTGCAGCAAGGCACGTAGTGTACAGTGAATAACAGTACTATCCTAAGGAGGAAATCCAGGGTTGATTTCGCTGTTCGAATATGGTCAAAAGTAAGACGTCATCGTCCGCATAATATAGATTCACTAACCTACCAACATGCAACAACTCAGCCCCTACATCATGAGATTCTGCAAGTGAATACACCATTAAGCAGACAGCGACGAAATTTAACAAAAACGGGGAAGAAGATAGCCCTGATTAAGTCTTCTATTTCTCGGAAGGCTATCCGACAGCACATCGTAGACCCGAAGTGGCCTGTACTTTTCCTGCACAGTGCACCTAACATGTTTACATACTTCGTAAAGTAATTTACTCTCGCTTTTCGAAAATAAACTATCGCTCGGCTGAATTTAATGCATAATTGAAATATAGTGATACAGCTATTGTGAGCATGCGGTATGATTGATGGTGCTGTATCTCAGTTAGGTTGCAAATTAAGTAGGTCGGCCAACGTCCCCATAGCTCAGTGACATATGGTGCCGTCCATTTAGCATCTGCCTCTAGCGGTCATGGGTTCGATCCTCCCTAGAGGAACGATAGTTTGTGCACCGCTGACCAGACGTAATAAGGCGAAAAGGCTCTGGTACTTTTCCGTACTAGGCTGTGTTATGTACCTTGTGAACTAATGGGAGACATATCTTAAAATGTATTTACGATGGATGCGCACTACTGATGATGCCCAACAGGCTGAAACTGCAGTCTAGTGCTTTTCCGGGCACGTGGACGAATATCTGATTGGGAAACTGGCTGCGAAGAACCTCACTTAATATCTTAAAATATTTTTCCAGTTTGTTCAAAGTGCATGCGAGAGTATACTCGCTTGACCTACTTACCATGAACGCCGCTATGGAATAGCGTAAACTTTTAAGAAAGTGTTGCCGGAAGGCATCCAGTAGGTTTTGTAGGAAGGTGTCTGCAGTTGGATCTACCCCAGTGGCACTTGGGTTGTTGTCGCTTAAACTGGTAAATATAGAATTATAGCTAATACTAAGGATAGGGATTGGAGTAAGAGCAATAAGTAGAAAAATAAGAAGGTACGCAACAGCAATAGCCCATTTTCGCTTATCCGATCTGCTGTATGAGGCAGATAAGGTGAAGCGTGTCCAGCTGCATGACGACCAATGCAAGATTTAGTTAGATGTTGCGGATATTGCCGCGGTTAGCTGTGGGCTGAGGTACTGCCAGTGTGCCTTGACCTAGACCGGAGGAATCT
This sequence comes from Dicrocoelium dendriticum, assembly GCA_944474145.2. Classification (NCBI taxonomy): domain Eukaryota; kingdom Metazoa; phylum Platyhelminthes; class Trematoda; order Plagiorchiida; family Dicrocoeliidae; genus Dicrocoelium; species Dicrocoelium dendriticum. Next base: position 97,102,514 of record OX104067.1, on the reverse strand, counting down.
TCGTGTCCTCAAAGAAAGGCTTTCTGCAAGGTATCGCGGAGGTGGCAGTGACTTAATTTTACCAAAATGAACGCCATCCATTTCTAATTCTCAAACTGCATTATCAGGAGACTGAGCTTTACTAAGTTTCACCATTTACGAAATTAGCAGGAGAGGCTATTAAGTAGCCCGGAAGAAATAAGCAGTTAGCCTATTGAGTCAGAGTGGTACGCAATCCTTCACACCGCCTAAAGTTCCAGTCATGTTGCGCAGAGAAAGGAGTCGGTCAACATATTGGATTTTACTTATGGAATTCGGAAAATTGCAATCATCAAACTTTTCGCGAGTGCTTCAGGACCACATGAGGTCGTACGTTGAATGCTCGGTGCAAGTCTTGCGTCCAAGGCGCAAGCGCAAATTCGATTGACTGGAATATCCACGAAGTACAGCATTCAAACTCTTTAGAGTGTTGTTTATCTTCTTTACCAGCGCAGAATGCAAGGCATGAGATAGTTCAGTGTTGAATGTAAACATCAGTGAGCCGATCTCATCATGGGTCACTTATTAGAGACGAACCAAATTCAATATTATCGCAACCTGTATAGCTTAGCCAAGACACACAAATGAGCGATAACGAGCTCAAACGCTCCAATAACTAAAGTTAAATAGATTGCCGACAAATCGTTTCTTATCTACGAGTGTCCCAATCTGGAAAGCCCTTACAAATCATGACATTCTTGTGCCTACATTAAGCTTTTTTTAAAAATTAATGAAACACTTTATGAATTTAATTACTTGGTATACGCTGCTTTAATCAGATAACGAAATAACGCGAAACAAACAATGATCTTTGCCTCTCCCTCCGCGACGACTCGGAAAAGATACACGCATAGGTGTGTTTGTGAATAGCTTTGGTGTACCTAATGTCGCTTAGCATAGCACATCGGTCAAACGAATCGACACACCGTTCACACCGTTCACAAAAAGGTGAAGTATCCAAAAGTACCATGGTCAGTTTCGTTATGCAATCAGCACTATCCAACAACATGGTCCCAGGCCCTCTGAATAGTTTTGTTTTTATGAAATGCTCTAGCAATCAATGTAGGCATTTGTCTGCAATCCATGCAGTTTAGTTACTTGTATTTGGTATTAAAAGGAAACATTGAACAACATTTGATTAGAACCGCTCACGTTCCATATTAGTGTTGTCCACTAAGTCCTTCTTCTGTTTATTAGGTGTTCACACTAGATTTATATTTCAAGACAATCACATTACCTTTGCAGATGACTAAATTTAAAAGAAAGTGCGTGCTTGTATCTATATTCTCTCTAAATAAGCATCGGAAAAATGGTGCACGTGTTGTTCTGGAGCTGATGGAAACTTAGTCTGACATTTTTTTGCTCAACTTTTACTGCATGCTATATCTTTTCTTGTCTACGTGTTTAGGTGTTACTTCTAGCGCAAAGTAAGTACACGAATACTTTCTTAATTGCGTAGCGATGATTTCTGTGTCATATGCCGTGTGGTTTATACTAGTCTTGTTCTATCCATGTAGTAGGGTTGCATGTCATTTCATAGCATTTGGTCGGATGTGATGCCTATGCAGGGCTTTCCATAATCATAATGGGTAATCCCTCATTTTGGTACAATGCTCGTGGAACGCAGTGAATGCTTCGGTTTCAGCAAATCTCACAAAAAATTTAGAATAATAATTTTTTTGCGCACCTTGACTCATCTTCTTGGTTTTCATTAGCAGAATGTCCATTTGTTACCTCAAGTTTATAAATTTAAAGAGCACGTAGATTTAAGCGAAAAATGCATTTTGTTTATATCTTCTTCAGACTTACAAACCGATATACACTAGGATAAGATCGGTTGCAATCGCTATGTAAGCAAGAAACAATTATTCATATAATTTAACTTGCAAATATGATGGCAGCTATTTGATCATACAATTGAAGTCCGGTTGATTTGAAGAGTGCCACCACATCCTTCCAAGGTGGTAGTCGTCCACGGAGTGCACACTGTTTGTACTATGAACTTCTGTACACCCAATTCCAGGTGTGTCAGGCATATGCATGCTGTCTGAGCGGTAGCAAGTAGGCTTACCTGCAAACATCTGTTCCCGCAGGGCTTGTGAATGTTAATAGCATAGCTCGAACACCAACCTATTTATCGCCAATGTTATTGCAACGCCAGTTATTTTGGTGCTCACATATTTTGAAACGTGCATTTAGCGAAATAGCGGAGTTGCCACAGGCATATCTGATCCGTCCGGAAAAGTTTAGTAGATGACTGCACCGAATCCGTAACTGGATGCATCCAATGCCACAAAACCATCCAGTTTTTGTGAAATCGCCTTGGTTTTAAAATAACAACAAAATGCTTTCGAAATGTAGTTGACATTCGGTTTTAGGTCTATAGAACATCTTTGAATCAAACATAGTTTCAGTGGTCCACGTCTGTGTTGCATGGACTGTAGGCGGGTAATGTTGTGACTGACCCTGAAAAGAAAAACGTTTTTATCTGCAAGCTGTCAGGTAGAGGCATTCCAATGATCTCTAATGTGTATGGCGGATCGTGTCATCTCCCATGATGATTAACCACAAAAACAAACTGAAGCCAATACAGTCTTGTAATGGACTTACTGAAGTTACGTAATAGTTGAACGGATCTAATGGTAGTGAAATAGGACTCCAACTCATATACATAAAACTCAACGACTTATGACTCAGTAATCAATGTATCCTACTATAATTTTCTTGCGAAATTGTATAAGGCATAAGAGACGAATATACTTTCATTATGTTACATCATACTGCTTATAATTGCTTATATCGGCATTGTAAAGCTCCTCGAGAATATGAATGCACGAAGCTAAAAATATGCTTTATGATAGTAGAAACTATGGTACTACATATATAAATTATGCATCAGCATTATAAGCATATTGTAAAGGTCGATTTGTCCAAGGTTAATACGTAGTGTCAAGTATTGGTTTTAGCACTCACATGATATTGTAGAGACGACTAGTATAAGGGAATATATTAGTTGATCGTAATGAAGGGTATACGAACATTAAGGATGATGACTCTTTATATAAGGGCATCTTCAGTTAGTTGCTTTGTCTCACTACGCAATTGCTATTGAGAATAATGTTAGTGGCATAGGCGTGCCGCAGAAAGAATGTGTAGAAGGTGCGTCGAGTGACCATTCCAGTGTAATTATCGCCTTATGTTGTAGAATGTGTTCTGGATTATTTGAATACTGGGCCTTGTTCGTACACTCGACTATTATTTATGTTATATCCCAATAGGTTTCACAACTTTTGCACGGTCATGTTTTTCTGTTACTTATGCGAAAATTGTGTTCTGAATTGTAACCAGGTATTTTGAATGTTAATTTGTTCCAGCTATTCATACACTTGTTAAGAAAGAATTTGGCGTATCTGGAGATCCGCAATCAGCATTCCACATTAGAATTTACCTTAATTCGTGAATGGTACAACTATGATTTTTTTATTGCCATGGCGAGGTTATAAATATGTATTTTATTGTGCAGAATATTATAGAAAATCATTACGGTGTGTTTCCTGTTCTTCAACCGGAGGTAATCAGTTTGTCTTTCGGCAAATTTCGATTTATTTTGATTTCCATGTGTTACCCATTAATCGCGTTGTGCGTGTTCTTTTTAACTTCTAGTAACTGCGGTGCTGTGGTTAGAACAACAGTACACAATTAAGCGCTATTCCATAAGGGAAGTGGCACGGATGAATTAGCACAAAATAGGGAATCATAAAACTTGAATGCTTTAAGTCACACACAAATATTCTTTTTGAACTTTGCGGTAACGTAAGCTACTTGTCCGGAAAATTTTGAAAGCATGTGTATCTCAGGCCTCGGTTTTCATCGGAGTTGAAATTATCAATTGATTTTCACACATTTTCGGACTGCATGTTCTGTCGCTTTAGTTTATAATATCTAACTCTACCTGAGGTCAGACCATACAGAACATGCAGAATGAAAATGAACTTCCCGGGAATGACATTCCTCAACAGACATTGCCACAGTAGAGCCATCTCGATAGAATCGAAGGCAACCTGTATATCCGGGAACACAACTATCGCTGGTTTTTAAAACACATGGCGGAGCTCGGGAATCTAGCGCAGTGTGACTGTATGATGGAAGCAGTTGCGACTAGTACAGTACCTAGACTGTTCTTCTCGATGTACCGCTTCACAAAAGAATGTTGCCACCGACGGTAAAGAAAATTATGCCTAAGTACTTGGAGCCGTTTCTTTACGTGCCCACTTTGAAGACGCGGCGATTATTGACTTAATCCAGAACCATGGACACTCCTCTTTTGCCCAGACTTCTGAAACGGAAGCGCTGATTTCACAAACTAGCGAATAGCTTCCATTTTTAAATAAAGCATGATGTATATCATCAGGACCGGGTGCCTTATAACGCTTTAGGGAGCAGAGTTCCCGTCAGCTTTCCTGATGTGTGGGTGGATCTGTTGGGATAGTCCACACAAGAACAGAGCGTGCACCAGGAAAAGCAGATAAAGCTGGCAGACAGGAATATTGCAACCAAAAATGTTCGGCTTATCGCTTCAACCCTCGTTGATGATATGTGATTAGGGAGCAATCTTCATCGCATATTGTGCCACTTAGTCCAGATTGGAAGGCTTTAGCTACTCGGATACGGTGGAAGAGTTTTATGATATTCCTAGAAAGATTCACAATTTCAATGGCTTTGGCAGGTTTACAACACCAGGTATGACGGTCATTTTGTTAGCTCCTGCAAAACGCTTGTTCCAGGGATCGGCCTTCCTTACTACAACGGGTATCGGCTGTGATCAAACGGCGTCTGTTTGTCAGGAACGAAAAGGCAGTTGTAATCCAGCTTTTTGGCGGGTGACAAGCAAACCCGCAAAAGACAGTAGTTTCATAAATGAAGGTGCTCATCCATTTCAAATTGGGAGCAGTGTTAAAGTATGAATCAAACAGTGTTGAAAGAGAAGCCTGGTACTTGTCTAACGTCGGAAGTTGTTGCGAATTTTCAATGTTCGGTGGCTTGTGCGGTCGTCTGGCTGATCCTCCGAAACGCATGCATGTTGTGTCGCGAAGCATTGCGTGATCGTAGTCCAGACAATTTAACCAGTACGAGCAGTTACCTGTAACACTTCCGCACCATCTTTAGCTTATTGCCATCTAGATAGACAATATACGTCTAGTTGATTTTCATTTAAAAATATGACAACAATAATATTTGTAACTTATGATATAATTAAAAATAATATAATAATATAATATCATAATATATAATACTTGCATACAGCCGGTAGCCTAACTAGAGAAAATATTAAGGCCTTCCCCCTAATGCAACGCAACATGTATCACATTATTTTTGTTTTTTTTAAGATTTGGAAAAAAGCACGAGGTAGTGTAGAATACGTGTACATGAAGTTTTTGCAACAATATTGCTTGGATTTAAACGGATCATTACTGCAAAACTGTAAATCAAATGTCTTGGGAAGACCAGATCAACACCTGATATCTAGCGCAAAACCAAATGCGTCCAGCCTTGCTAATTCCCTATCAATTAGGCCACCGAATTGACGACGGCGTAAGTCTGGACAGAACATTAACACTGTTAATCGGCATGTCAAAACTTACACCTCCACGAAGAGTACTCTACAGAGGAGTACAATCAATAACTCAGCGAAAGACAATAGACAAACTCCGAAAATAATCTATACAGGCAAATTACAACAATGAAGCTAAACACGTGTGCTCCCCATCTAAATGTAACACGTATGAAATGATTTTTGTGCAAAACTGGAACAGAACGGTATAGCGAGGTTTAAAATTAAGGCCTTAGTAAATTAAGGGAATCGTACTTTATTAATTACCAAACATGAATTTACGACGCTACTTCTAAGTATTTACCACAAATCAGAGCATCATTAACTTACAAGACAACAAAATGTGTGATTGAACAAACGACCGTGCTAACCGCCCATATGTGTACACGGAATTATGTTCGCTGTTACCAAATAACAATTTGCCTTACACCTTCGGATTCATGTCTATTTACCTTGCTTTTAAAATCTCTATTGCTTGAAACCATGTTCTCGAAGACACTACATTGCAAGCAACATGAATCTGGATTTGTAAACTATGGGCAGTTTTTCATCTATACCCATTTGCTAGCGTCGCACAATTTCAATCGTTGGAGTACATGTATGGTGGGACTAAATAAATTATTTCATCATCTCTGACACTGTCAACACTGACATTGTGAATCAAATAAAAATTAATCATGCTTTTACCCGCAGCAAACTGCACTTAACATAGACTTTAAGAAAAATAGATCAATTCTTACTGTGTGTTAACCACACTCCACTAGAAACTGAACAGGTACTACGTCAAAGGCTTGGAGACATCGCCTCACCGCTCCACCGTTACCGTGTAAACCTCAACGCATGCTCTGAACTTGACGTGTTTACACCCTCAGTATAGTAGTCTAACGTGTGTCCGTCTCAACACAAAATTGACTAGAAGCTTTGCATTCAGCCTACCAATTTACAGCTTTCAATAAACGGTATCCGCAACATTGAGGAACACGAATGCATGCAACGCTTGCTTCCAAAAATCCAGACCAAAGCTTTAGTATTGACGGTTTATTGCTGCTCAGAATTTGTGTTAAACTTGTGCAATTCAGGTATATTATGTAAAAAAATGCCGGAAAAATCGTCGCCCTAGGTGTGGTTGCCTTAGTCTTATCGATATAACGAAAATTTAAAATAATTTTATTCCCTCTGGTACTACACTAATTGCTTGGCTATTCCACTTGACAGACATATAGCAGTGTTGGTAGAAAAGTGCGATCGAATGACAGATACGTTACTCCAAGCAGCCGCCGTGAGAGCTGTCACACAGGAAATAGTCAAATCGGTGCCTCGCATTCTATGCTCAAGACCCAAGTTCAACTCAGTGCAGTATGGCCAAAATGAACATATGGACTACGGTGAAGATTTAGCCACCCTAATACTTGGAGCTGCTCATAAAGATGCTTTCGCCTCACTTTACTCACCAGAGCGACACGCAACATTGAATAATGTTAGAGGAATGACAAATTACACGTCCGTAGTTGATACCTACTTCCCAAGCGGACCTGCAAATTTAACTCAGCCGCAGATAAATTAGGTTCAATTAACACTAGCAATACCAGTACGGGACTCAAAGTCCTTAAGTTGTCCAACTACAGAAAGAAGACACTGGTCCTCAAGGGAAATATGAAGCAATATGCCACTTCTCTGACGAAATCATAATTATTTCACGGTTAGATTATCCACTGTGACTAGATTGGGGAGGAACTCATTAAAGAAAACTGCTAGACAAAAGGAAACAGTAGGATTATATGTCAACTGGTATGTTTTCAATTTAAGCAAGCCAATATAGTGCTCCAAGTCCGTCAAACAAACTACGTACTTTACAATGAATCTTGATTACTCGAGGTCACACTCCAGTAAAATAAAGTCACAGAGGCATTTCACTTGTCAGGCACTCGTCTTCGTACCTCCAAGTACACTGTTCGAATATTCCCGGATGTTCCTTGGAGTGAATGTCAAAAACGCAAGCAGATTTCGTACGACCGCCGAGAAAACTGACGTAAAAGCTATCCTTGACCACGATGTCCCGATCTCAAGAGTATGCAAAAGCTATAAGCCAAAGCTTATGACAAAATAAATCACAAGATTACCACTAACACATAACTATCAATTGGTTGGTCCCGAAAGGAGGAATGCAGCATTGCCATACAAACGTTTGGTAGAAAATGTAATGGAAAAGTGGCACAAAATGCGTAAGTTGTTGATATCCAAATCAAGTATAAAAGCCAGAAATACACGCGGTTACCCTGATCAAACATTCCGCATGTACAACCCCATAATAATACAGCTCAGAACAGAAGTTTTTTTAAATTACGCGGGCAGCTGAAGTAGGACAATTTGCTAATTATCTTGCTAGCACCAAGTGCAGTGCAAAACAACCTGCAAAGGCGCAATGGCAGGCGTCTGCGGTCCCAAAATAGATCGACAGGCGGCCGATCCCACAAGTGTCGGCTTAGACCCACACTGGAAATCGGCGTTCAATACACGTTTCTAAACTCTGACAACTTGCTCTGCTTGTGTACCATTGCACAAGAACTCCACACAAGCTAACAAAATTTTGTATTCGTCAAGTGTCTACTCCTTGTGATATAGTTTTGGTCACAGAAACACTGATGAGTACGGAGATCACTGATGGATACATGTTCCCTATGCTTAACTATGATCGACATTATTAGTGTAGACTATCAAACCGCTGAATTATGTTGACACCGAAGCGCAAGGAATTTGAGCATTTAGAACCTAAGACATTTGCACCTCAACAAAGTCAAAACTTGCATGTGCGATGTGTTTTGTTGTTTTGGTAAAGATTTAAAGTAGAGCAGACAACATTAAAATGCAATACGCACTATGCTCACAGCCCCACAATTTGCAATTCGTATCCACGGATTTCGTTGTAACAACGAGTTAAACCTGTTCAGATCCAGGTTGCTTATTTTCGATGCATTGTGCAGCAAATCCTAAGTATAAATGAGGTATTTTGGATTTTTGCACGGTAGGCGTCAGCAATAGTGTTATTCAAGCAATTGACAGAGTTAACCCCTTCGACTGAGGAATCACAGGTGAGCTGAAAATTCAAATTTGCTGGGATTTATCTGTTCTGCAAAGGATAACTATTGCAGTTAAAATTAATACATTTGTATAATCCATACCTAAATACTTTGTTCAATTGACGGTGGTTATATGGCATTATTTATATTTGTTCAAAATAAATATTTGGTTTCAGAAAATTAGATCATGCAAAGCTCTGCCTGCGAATGAAAAATGAACATGAATATCGGCGCAAATTGAATTCAACTCTGGCAAAAATCTCGGTAATTGCATACACTGTTTCAATTTGTTCTGAGATTTATGGACAACTTTCTACGCTGACGCCCTCAGCTTATGTCAAATTGTCTTCACAAACACAACCGGGTTGATGAATGTGGGTGCACAAATTAGATGCATAGAACAGCTCTGACAAGTTCCTCTCTTTCAAGGAGAATTGAGTAGTGGCGGAAACTCGTAATTCAATAAGTACAATAAAAACTGTAAACTATTTTGGACGTAAAATTATTGCCGATAACTTACGCATTGTAAAATGAAAGGCACAAATTGAATTCGCATGTGAAATAGACGAAACACGACCATGGTTATATTGATCATGCTCCATCTAGATATGTATTGTAATAAGCCCTACGCATTTAACCAATCAGCAGGGTGATAAGCAGCTGGTAATATAAAAGCTTTGCTTGGTCTATCAAGGGCACAAATGATTATTATCGCATATTGATTAAAAATGTTTTGCATAATTTATGTTGGGTTTGGTTATATGAGGATAATTAAAGCTGTAGTAAAATTGCTTACAAAGTAGATGTAAAATCCATCCACGAATCCGATTTTCTCTCGGCGATTGGCCGTTTGTAGTCGGTGACCAAGGTTTACGTTCTCAACATTAAGCAGAGCATTTGTCGTCGCGAAAAGCCCTTACGTTGTATTTGCAAATTAGTCATTCCGAGTTTTCCGATTGAAAGAACTGTAAGTTTTGAACTGAAATAATAAAGTAATTATAATTGACACGGTGAGGCTCCAGATAACACAAAATAAATTCGCTTCTAAAGCGAACTGTATTGAGCTTATGATCTCTGAGTCGAAAACAATTGCAACAACATTTATTGGCTGATGACAATTATGTCGCTTTCTTTAAACCGATACATTCTGTGACCATACTGCTTACGTCAGCCTAAGGAGCATTTCCGCATAACGTCCTGAATATAACCAGAGTTCAAAACGGCGGACAGATGTATCCTTGACGATTCACTAAGTAGCTATTTCTTTCTTAGTACCACCAAAGGAATTAGTTGAGCAGTAATGCATTGGAAGCGATTCATCTACAACTTAAGATACAAGCTTTGGCCTGTTAAATATCCGTGGTCTCCCAGTTACCCCTCAGCTGTAAATCAAAGAAATTTCGACGGGAAACAACGGTCTTAAACGGCTGGTTGAATTAAGTTCCAGCTGTTATAGATGGCGGCTTCCAATTACGAATAAGGTTATAGAAGCAGACGCTGATCAAGCAAAGGCTATTTTATCTACTTTAGTCGCATAACCCTAGTGAACCGATTTTAGATAACCAATGATAGCTACTCACTCATAAACCGGAAGCAGGACTGACATCCTGAGATTTTATAAACAGAAAATGGTTGTCATTCGTTGCCAAAACTGTTTCAAAAACCGGTCTCAAGGCGATCATGTTTTGGCCTGCGCTACACAAAATCGGTTTCTTCAAAAAGTGGCCAAACTAACTAAAGCCTCTAACATATAGGACCATAAGACTAACATCCTTTGCATCCATCCTTTGTCAAGCCTGTTAGGAAAGGCTACGAACCTGTTAAAATTCCAAACCAGCATAACTCCGTGGATCGTTGGGGCATGTCAAACGAATACGAATGTGAATTCATCGCCTCTCGACTGTGTACCGCCTGTGATGCTGTGTCCAAAACCTTCGCTCAATTTGCTGTACCAGCCTGGACACAGACCACGCAATTGTACCTGCTGATTTCGGAGTTCGCTTCGATGGGCGCCTGCGGCAAAACTACAAACGCATGAATACCTGGCAACCAATGAATAAAAGTGTTTTAAATGCATCTCAAATGGCGCTGAGTTGAGGGTTGAGCCAGTGTTAATCAATTGAAATAGCGGTCCTTCGTAGCAGTTCGGTAAGACGTAATTAGCAACATGTTTGTCTTCATGTAATAGATACGATATTAAAATTCGACATTGAATAACTAAACAGGCATTGGATTTTCTTGCTATTCGCCGACGTTTTCCGGCCAGTGGTTATGTTAAAGTGGTTAATATTAATCATGTCGTGGTATACGCAAGGCGAAGTATTGAACGAAAAACTCTCGTCCTCAACGTATTCAGAGGAGGGAGATGGTTGCTGCCTTTAGTAAACATCGGAAGTTACTCGGTCTGATACGCGGAACGAGTAGCAGTAGGGACGTTGTTAATGAGAGTATGTGCTTCGGGTTTTAACAGCCAATCCACAGCTTGTCAAAATGATTTGAACATTGGGACGAACACTATGAAAAGCAGTATTCCATCAGTGGAAACCACTTGCCTATCCACCACTGATTACTCTTCTCCAAGTACCCTTACCTAGGCTGTCTTCATGCACATAAGTTAAAGTCGGAAACAAAAGGCTGAACTGGTTAGAGGAGCAGAAATACATCCTATGGCTCTCCACATATTCGTGTGACCAATTTGTAACTAATTTGCACGGCACATGAATTACACTGTAGGAACAGAAGGCTGTCCCCGTTAACTGTATTCGTATAATTATAATTTCAGTATTATCGAGCAGCTGTCGTTCAGATGTCGGAAATCGTAGAATGATTTGTTAAACGTAATCAACCATACTCAACTTCCTCTCACACCCACATTCTGACTGACCAGTAACAACTAGACTTGCGAGGAGGCAGCCAAATTTTGCAGAATTCTAGGATATACATACAACGTATACAACTTGCGTAAATCTTTTTAACACATCCATATTTGTTGGTGATCCACAGTTGTCGAGATGCATGTGATCGAATTTCTTTATCTCCGGTTGTTCTATGTGGTTTTTTGGAGTATGTACTCAGGTGGAGTGGACTTGTTGTGACAGTATGCGGTTAGTTCTTATTTAGTTTCAGTGTACGCTAACCAGTATCTTTATTTCAGTATTTCCCGCAAAATGATACCGAATGTAATTATTGATATCCTGAGAAGGATGACTGCCTTGGAGCTTCTGATATAACGAAATCAACGAAAATCAGCTGTAGTTTGTGAGATCACCGCGGGAGCATTTTCGGGCGGAAAAATGTTATAACTCGTTTGAGGTGCGAAAATTCAGGTCAGTTCATACCGCAGTGATAGTAGTAGGATAATGTCGATACGTCTATCCTCTAGTATTTTAACACAAATTTTTAGATGCTGTCAGGAACGGACGATTTCTAGCGTATCAAAGAACAAATCGCGCTGCGGGTCGTTCTTTCAATCGGAGGATCTGTGGTGCCAAAATAAGCACCAACGTATATAGGAAGGGAATTATCGCGAACGATTACTTTTGTTAATTTACTTGCAATGTTTGCTGCGTGGCGATCTAGGTGCTTGTATAGGTTGGCGTTTTCCTACAAATTAACCCAAAATGTGTCAAGTTGAGAGCATGTGACGTTACATAAAATGCAATAGACTTCAAAAAGTGCACCGTATTCCGTCAAAGCAGCCGGTTTCCTACCACAGGGAATCAAGGTCAAATTGAAAGCATAGCTTAAGTGCTTGATTAATAGACCGACTGCATTCATTGTGTTAAATAACGCAGGCACAGACAGTCGACAAGTTAGTAGTTTAGAGAGAGTGGCCGAGATCTAGGAATTATTTATGAAGCCGGTTAGACCATATTGTGACCGAATGCGGACGTTATGGATTTTTGGAAGCCAGATCAATTCTGCTCAAAATTTAGGAGGGAGAGCATTAGGCCGTCCCAAAGACTATGTTGGTATTCCATTTTCACTGCAATCTCTCGCATTTTGTATTGGTTTTGTCAGATTTATTTGACTAGGTGTGATTTATGTTGGAAGTTTGTGATTTATCAAAGTACATGAAGACCGTAACAAAAGCGAATATTTGATCATTTTCGAAACAAGCTGGCTAATAGAACTGGTACTGGGGCGTGCCGACACGATAATTGCATTTCATTTGTTTATGTTCATTTTGCGACTATGTCTGGGATGATGATGGAGACCGATAAGTTGCATTTTGGTGGATATGGTAACAAAAGCACGTGGTGGTGATCATCAAATAGCCTATGTCAAAATTTCCCAGTTATCAGAGCAAACATCATCATATACATGCAGTCCATTGGAGCTGCGTTCACATGACACAGTATTTGGCTATCTCTTGCCATGTCCGGTATAGGCGTTTTAGGAGCAGCTTGTGAAGTTTCTGATGAAATTGGTCTTTAACTTTATCCGAGTTAGAGTCATTGGCTGGTATCATTAAAAGATCACATTAGTCGGCTCGACGCTAGTTAACCCTATAAGAGACGCCTAGCACAATAATAAATTTGCAATGTTTTATTCCGAATTATGCGAAACATGTCATTACAGGCCTGGCTGCAATCAAATAAATGAGGAAGACCTCTGCTCTAGCACTGATCGCCATCTATACACCAATGTTCCTAGTTGTCTTATGCACACTGACAACAAAATCGGGAACATACAAACGGGTGTGTGGGTGAATGGGTGAAGACAAATGTTACGTTGTGTTGGGATGTTGAAGTCAAGTTACAATCATTCAGAAAAACCAATTGCAAAGTTCTCATTTGTGCGTGCAAGTTATAAACTGCATGCACTATGATTCTAAATAAGAGTGGACACGTCCATAAAGCGCACTCGGCTAATCACGATGTGATAAAATGCACCTGCCACAGAGGTGTTACGAAAATTTTGAGATTACAGTTCTAATATTTGCAGGTTATGGAGAAAACTCGTGATACATAAATATACGAATGCAGTCTTAAAATAATAGAGGATAGTCCTTTGTTGGAATTATGTGGTAATATTGGGAAGCAGTAAGGCAAGCGAGCGAATGATATAGATAGCAAGTATGCTCGCAGCCAAGAGTGAATTTGTGTTAGATAATTAAAATTCGAAACATGCACAAGGGATTGCAAATATAAGCTAATGATTAGTGTTAACATACAATTATTATGTATGTTGTGGAAGGAAGAGTCAATAATGTGTCATCATTTCAATGAGACTTGTCGATATTGTCAATATTAATTCGGCACAAAATGTGCGATGCCGGTAAGAAAACGATACAAATAACAAAAACAGCATACCCAAAAGAATACAAACAAGGAAATATTTAATAAATAATTATTAATTATAAAAAGTATATTATATAATTTAATAGAAAGTAGATTGAATATGTTAAGAAGCATCCAGTAAATTAATACGGACATCCAAGGAACCGTCACTTTGATACCCATTTGGAAAGAGTCTCAAATTTTTCACTTGCAACCACACAAAACAACTGCTCATGCGTATGAGTGGCTTGAAGAAAAGTAAGATTTTACATGGCCTCCATAATATATTCCTCATGAGTTGTTCAATCGAGCCATAAAGCGTGTTATCAATCCATTGGCACTTTAGTGAGCATGATGATCCATGTACCCCTATGTAGTAGTCCTCGCTATTAATTTTAATATCGCCAGTTCAGATTGTATTGCTGGCTCTGGTTTTATAGTAAATCAATATTTTTTATATTCACACGTAAGTCCTTGGATATGTAACTTGTACAAGCCAACATTTGCTTAGAAAAATTAAACAATCGCCTTGTTGTCCGATCTGCAATAAAAGGCCACAATAAATGTTGTTGACTTGGAACGAGGTACAGGTTGCATAATGGATGCTGGGAAACCTTGTGGCTCGTTGCTCCCAGTAAATGACTGTGCGATTAAGTTGGTGGATATTTAGGGGACAATTTCGTTCACCTTTCTAGTTTGTTCGCTTCTAGTTCATCAAGTATAAAAAGGGGTTTCATTGTACTACAAGGCTGCATGCTAGAAATTGACGAATCATTCATTTGTTATACACGCAGGTAAAAAACAACTCAGTCATGGTACCGGGTGATTGTTTACATACGGGTTCACAGCATATCAAACCTTCTTGAGTTTTCATTGTTTAATGTTGGACCAGCTACCAACATATTCCGTAGACCGGACCAGTTTTGCTGTCTTTGTGAGGTACACACCCGAACCATTGGTTAAGGCGAATAAACGTATATGAATACAAAACATAGTAATAAGTTTGTCATCGTTCGAGGGCCCATTAATTATCGCAGTTCATTCGACTTTCGAATAGCTGTAATACATACCAGGAGTCCAACATTCGGGTCATTAGAGGAAACGCTTTCAACGGTTTGCATGCAACTGTTCGGTGAAGTAATTGAAGACAAGGAGTGCTAATTTGAATGCGTCACATCTGCCACTTCGCTTTATTCCTACTAGATATTAGCGGCCTGTTATAGGGAAAAAGCTTGTCAGCCGAAAACCCACCACGTAACAGAACATTGCAACGTAACCATATAAGGAAAAGCAAGGCTCAAACTACCTAGCCTGCACCAGTTGGAAGATTTTCTGGTAAGCCAAACTTTATATTTCCATGAAAATATTCTGGTGAGCGTCGGATTTCGGGTTTCCAAAAGTTATGTGATTAACATGTCAATTACGTCACTGAGGACTTCCTTGCTACCAGCTTTGAGACTCTGTGTATTGGCGACCCTGAACAATCGAATTGGGGAAAACTTGAACTAATCATATTTTGTATATTTATCCACAAACGTAAATAGTTGCTTCTATAATGCTAGACTCTTTAACTACGATTTCGATCTGCTCGAGATCCATTAAACGCTGGTTGGCGACTCCCTATCACGGCACACCAATTAGCACACTTGCTCGCTTGACTTAATACAGCATGTGGTTGGACTGAACAAGAGGTTTAGTAGAAGGCACGATTAAACTCCGCACGAAAATCTGTCTCGACGGGGAATCGAACCCCGGTCCACGAATTTCCGGTCCTCTGCTCTACCACTGAGCTAACGAATGCTGATGATTAGGTGCGGAATTTAACAAGTGACTTATGCTTGGTGCACGACGTATTGCCAGTGAGCTCACAGTAACTGTCCTGGTGTTGCAGATCGGATCAATCACGCGTTGCTTCCCAGTGGACCGACGTAACTGTCGGAAGTCTAAACTTACGTTATAAACAAACATCATTCAAATAATCAGCATGTAGTGTTTCATCTGAACAGGATAAATTAATCGCTTATTATTCACAATTGGCTTCTCCCGCACAAACGCAAGTTAGTTGGATAGCATGCAATATAGTAAAGATATGACAATGAAACCGTTTAATGAGCGGACCAGAACAAATGTACGCTTTGAGTGAAAAGTCTTTTCGTAACGGTAAATACAATGAGTTAACTGGCATCGCTACTACATGTTGTGCGTATAAATACATTTTAGACCGATCCTTCGGAAACAGACACGTGTCATCATGTGCGAGCTGTTAAACCACACTGAACGCTCGTTTACAACACGCCTACTGTACTCTTCTAGCTTAACTGTCAAGCTAGATGTAAATAGCAGACTCTGGCCTAAACTAGTGTTTCCGTTTCAAAATTTGGAAGAAGCTTACTGCTCGGCATTTCGAAGAGCGGTGCTACTCATTACGAACCAGATTAGATTTGCTTATCTGACCGAAATTATGTGCCAGAAAATAATAGTTTCTATCTTTGCAGATATGTATTTTTTCGTGAATTGGCACTCAAGGACAAGTATATGAATCTCGAAGGTGACATTGTTCCATATTAGTTTACGCATATATCCCAATACAAATTCCATTTTGAGCTTATGTGGCCTTGACTGTTCAGAATACAAGCTTTCGAAAGACGATACATATAAACTCTGATTTTAGGCACAGAGAAGTAATACAAATATGTAGCTCGATGTCTGTTTCCACAATATAGATCCGGTAGTAATACCTTGCTCAAAAGCACTGCCGTTTAAGAACTTGCGCGTAATGAATTTTGGGCCTGACTGCAAGAATTCTGTTGCTTGGATTGTCTGCATGCTCTTGGTGGTGTACAACATACACACCGTAGTTAACTTTCACTTAACGTAAATGAACCACTGATCATTATTTCTTTGATAGGTTGCATTTATTTGTTAACGCAATGTTTAGATGTCTTGACGCCGTTATTCCGGCTCTTAATACAACTTCAAATTCAACAACCTTCTTCGACCGACGACTTTATGTTGATATCACGAGCAACCCTACAGCTGGTCTTATTGCAACCCATTACGAATAGTTGGATCGCAGTAGCATATGCTGAAAGTGTTTAATAAACACAGTGGTAGATCTAGTATTTTCGATCCGTTTCAAACTCTCGCTAACAATGTTCTAATCGTATTGTTATGATTCCATAGCGTCTGTACTCGATTCCAAATCCCGATAACCTCGTTTCATATTCTATTAGACTAAAAAATTTTGGTACATCTAGAAATTCATTGTAGCCGTTTTCTCTACCGACGTCGCTAAAGTGGTTCCTGTTCTACTATCCATACAAGTATAGGATGCAGGACTGAACATTTCAAATGGTAGTGTCAAAATATTTATATTTCACCCCCAAACGTCAAGCTAGGCATCTTCTACTCAAAAGTAATCCCATAGAATCTGTTGTAACTTCCAATGCGTTCATGCACTCCTGGACGTACTCTTCTTGCATGCACGGCTCATCAGGGGATACAAATCTCCATTGCAATTATGGTTCCGTTACTAAGTGTTCAACGATTTGCGCGTAAGCAGAGAATAATCATCTAAAAGAATTCAGAAGAGTATGTAATGGCTGTAGAGAGCTCAAAGCAGTCACACAGTTCAAAGGGACTTCCTGAAGAGAAAATTGTTTGACGTAAAGATTATATTTGAGAGAAACATGCAGCAATATAGGTAAAGCGAGAGTGTGAATGTCGCGTTATTCATCGCTCAATTTGACCGTTGCCTGTTTGTCCTGCAGTGGCAAAACTGGTTTAATGTTTGCTGTGCGCAAGTAACTTATCTAAACTTTGTGTGGGAGGGATGTAAATAGGATTGTCTAGCTATCCAGATTAAAATACATCTATGGTTTACCCGTATGCTTTCAGATAAAGCAAAACTATTAAATACAGTTAAGCCGTTTAATCATCTGGGGTAACCAATCCAATTAAAGCTTCATCAAAAGTAAATTATCACGGTACTATGGATCGAAACTGTGTACTTGATGACAGACAACGTAGGCGGTTATATGTAATTACCTACTTTTTCTGAAAAGCATTTCCTGTATAACGTCCCTGGTTCCATCAACACAATACCCAGTGAAACACATTTTGGTAACTCCGTGTAATTATGCAGTATTAAACATATACCGTGATTTTATCATTTTTATGTAATTTGCCAGAGTAATTGGAGACTTCTCCTATGCTATGTGTAAGGTATATACAAGATATATGTGAAAATTCACTTGACGGATCATGGCTACTACGGCTTGCATAGCGTAAACTGAGTTTCATGTGTTCTTTGTTTATTTACTTATCCTATGTCATAATTGGTGCATGTTTTATGGTTAGACACCAGACAGTCTATAGCTCTCGCAACTTTGTGGATGGAACACCATAGCATAGAAATTACTTTCCAATTAAATAATTTATTAAAGTGCCACACAGTGACTTTAAGACACTAAAGGAAACTTCCTTTGTTTTCCTGCTGATGAACGGGACCTGTGCATGGTAGGGTAGCAACCACTGGTCGGCTTGTATAGTAAGTGCAAAACATAGGTATTTACGCTTCGCTGGATAGGCCAATTACTCTTAAGTTATTGATGGCTGTCCTCACGTTGTCCATAGTGTCTGCAGTTAGTCAGGAATTAGGAAGGTTAGAAATTTAGTTAGGAGCAGCTTAGGAAGATTACGTTTGATGACTGCTAATTATTTTTGATTCACATCGAGTAAACACACAGTAGAATTTCTTAAGGATAGAAAGTAACAAATCAGCAGCGCATGTTATGTGTTCGTCCACAAATGTTCTAAAAGTGAAAATATTTCATCTCCCAGAACATCTGATTACATTTATGGATCTGCTGCGTTTCGAGTGTTTTTAACTAAGGTGGTATAAGGAAAATATTGTCGGTGACTCTGTTTGTGACGTTCCAAAACAAAATGGTTCACGTATGTTGCAATTAGGGCGAAAATGCAACTACTGCTGTTCAAAATATGGTGCTTTTCGGGATTGGTATTTTGTTTTTTTAATTGTCGGGCTGATTACAAGCAATTCAAATAACTGTTCCCTTTTTCTATACTTTTTTGTTATTTTGCTAATAATCATCTATGTCTGCGCTGGTGAATACGGTGTTTTTATATTTAGCTAAAATGAAAACACAATGAAAATTTTTTGCTTGATTTGACTCAAAAATTACTAAATTCGGCATCCTAGATTGTATGTTGTATGACAAATCAATAAATTTTAGTTAATGTTTCATACAGGAATAATTGAAATATAACACTAAACCTCTACAGTTCCCGTGCCTACAGTTTGTGGTCATTAGATTCGTTGGGTTTTCTCCGAAGTAACATTTTTCCTCTACTATCATTTTTGGAAGACTGCCGTTGAGAAAAATGCAAGACTAATTGTCTGGTTTTACCAAATCATTTTAGCGGTATGGGAAAATAGCAGATGTTAACGTGCAATCTTTGAATGTTCTAAAATGCGAACACATGGATTTTACTTAGATTCCAAGATAAAGTGCTGGAAAATGGTTTATTTTTCGAAGCGTGTTCATGAAATGCATGCCTTGTTTAAAGCGAGTAAACGAAATAGCATGTGAAATCAGGAGAAGAGAAATATCCACCACAAGTGTTGGCGATTTAAATCATTTGCATCCTAAAAGTTATTTAGTTACGTTGCCTAGCCGATCAGCCACCAAGTTATGCCATCTGGGTGTTCCGGGTTAATCCTTTTGAAGCTAATGTTTCGGCGGTAGTGTTCATGGAGGATGTGAGTTTTCGCCTGGCAAATGTCTTCCCTATAAAAAGCCGCAGTCATCTGCTTAACAACGCTGTGATGCGGCGGATATGCATAGCCACTAAATAAAGTCACTGCCTCTTGCCTTTCCGGTGTATTCCACCCCATTCGAGAAGGTCAGCCCCTTCAAATATATTATTTGATTACTTCCTATATGGACAAATTCACCGAAGGCAACCAAACTTCAGCCCAAATTTAACAAAGTCACTCAACCTGATTACTTACTGAAGCACTTATATATGTGTATATATATATATATGTTACCAAACTCCGGTATGTACGGGTTTAATGCAACATTAGTGTTCAACTATTGATCCTAGGCGTCTGCACTACTATGATCATGCATTTTTCGCCGTGTCTTGCGCTGACTGGAATTTAACATTTATTTTTTTATTTATACAAATGTTAGGACGAGCTCACGTGGGTTAACCCGATTCTATTATTCCCGAATCGAGGCACTTTTACTTAAGTTAAAAACTGCCAACTTGTCCCAAATGTGAAAATGAATCACTACATGCTGCATCTGTTTCGCTAATGCTCTAAAACCTGTTACGTGTCGTCGTAGATTTGTGTTGGCTATGCAAAATATTATACTTCTTTACTCGCTTGACTCTTGAGGTGGGTCATTTCTCATTTTCGTACAGCATGTCTTAACTGGTGACGTGCGATTCTGTGATAACATTTTGCAAAGCACATGGAGCACGTGCGATTAGCCTTGCTGATTTCGTGTACAGCGATACCGCCTTTATGTAGTTCCGTATCGTACAATGCGATTTGTCATCCTTAATTGCATGTGATGCTTATTTAATCAGCTGCACACCCCATCATGCACATACGAGCAATTATGTCTGTTATTTATTACATATATTATCCATATTTGACAATAGCAAATGAATCAGTGATTTTCATCAACAAAAATTCAGCATTGATTTGTATCCGATTCCTTCAGAAAATCAATCCCTAATCATATCATGCCAACGCTAACTGTAGTTTAAATACATCTGTCGTAGTCTGCATAAAGGTTTTTACTGGTATGAACAAGCAATCACTAGACATTAAATGAATAGGGGGAAATGTGCATATATACCAGTGTCTACGCAGGCTGGCTAGCCGAACCAGACTGGCAGGCCCAACAACCTCTTCGCGGTGCCAACTGGGTACTTCGGGTTAATCCTGTTATGCCAATGGTTCGGCGGCAGTGTTCCAGGATGTGGTAGGATTCCACCTGGAAATCGTTAATCCCTAAAAAAGCCACCAAAATCTGTTGAACAGCATTGCGACGTGGCGGATGTGACTCGCCACTAAATAAACTCACTGCTACTTGCCTTCACGGTGGATCTTAAGTAAATCACGTACGTAATCCAACCAGAGGTCTTTATTTGATTTTTCATTGACGGAGAATCTGACGCTCAAAACCACAAATTCAGTCACTTTAACAAACTGAACATGACTACTTGCACATACACACAAACAACCACATGTATACCTACACATATATCACTGGTTAACTTTTACTTATGTTATGCGACTACCGATCACACTTGTTTGTATTACCATGATCATGTCTTTATAGGCATGCCTAGCACTGCGAATAATATACTAGTTAATTATTTTTTACTAAGGACGAAGAAATTTGATCGCAAATATTTTTGCAAGCTTGTAATCTCGAGTTTTGAGAAAAGCACTCAACTCGCAATCTTACTGAGGGCAGTCGAGTGATGGATGAGTAAGTTACGTGTAGGCGCTCTCAAAATTACGCATTAAGTGTGCACAACGCACGCTGTAAATGTAGTTTCTTTAAGTGGATATAGTAAAATTATAACTTTAACATCGTTCGCATAAATACCCATTAGACTTAGTGGATGTCCGTCGAACTGCGACCATTTTGCCTACTTTAAACTGCTACATTAACCACGTGATAAGTACAACAAGAAGACAACATGCTCTAATGCAAGCCGCCGACATACTCCATAGATAAACCCCTTTTGATTACTGCTCATCGGAAACGGCTTGATACCGCTTTCAAGTTTTGTTGCGGCACTCTAAGTCGTGATATCTTCGTTTCCCTGAGGTTATAGCTATTAGCCGAATACAGCCTATTCTGTGTGTTCATAAACAGCTATCCCTCGGTCTCAACATTCCGTGGACATCAGGGTCCAATCGTTTTCGCCCCTCTTGATCTCCAGGTTTGTATTTATTTAAATGGTTACATCGAACACTTGTTATTTTTCCTCATTACTTGATGTTATTGGTCCTGAAGAGACAACACGAAATGCTTGCACCTACTAAAGGTCGTCTTCACGTCGTACCTTTCAAATTGCTGAAGGGAATTAGTTGCTTTCCGATTACACATGTGCAGCCGAAGGTTATATGAGAAGAACCCTTCGCTATGGTTAGCTATTCTATTATTTTATTGAATTGCATTAAGCTTTATTAATGAGTTGTATCCAAATTACACCTCCAAAAATCACTCATTCAATAGCAGTCAAATATTTTATTCAATACTTCAACGAAGTGAACCACACATCACGAATTGAGGACCGCGGCTGCTTCCTCTCTTCCGTTTCGGATGAGTAAATCTGTACATATATGTGAAAGAATACATTAACAGGTCTTTTGGACCAAGGATGAGCAAAATCAGATCGTTGAACATACTACAATGTGCGATTTAAGTAGCACGATTCAAAATTGTTTACATGGTAACCGTGGATTTGCAACCGTGGAATTCAACTTATATCAACCTTATTGCTTGCATTAGCTTACACATACATCAAAAAAGTCAGCTATCGCGTAATCCACTGTCTTATCAAATGTATGTAATTTCTTTCCAACTGTTTTCCACAAAATTTTAGCTTAGTTGCAGAATATACATTTGTTCAATAATGAATTCTTATGTAACCATGTGATATTTTTTATTTATTTTACCTAGCCATATCTTTAAACCGAGTGCTTTGCCTCGCATTTTCGCACGGAATTCTAACACAATTTCGGCCTACTTGTTTCTGTAGATTGAATGCATTTTAGCGAAAGGCAGCATGAATGCCGGGCGGATGATTACAACGACGGCTGAAATTTTAATATCTAACGAGTTAATCCATTTACCAACATTCATATAGACTCTGGGATTCGTCATTTTAGGCAGCGTACCATAATTCGTTTATTCACTTCATAGCGAGACGTATGGATGGTTGATAACTGACTGCAGGAAAGTGAGATTTCATTGTGTTTTATGTATAACGGATAATAGAAAAGCAAGGCACTAGGCAACAGTCGTATTTGAATGCTTCTAAATGGGTTCTGTTTTGATGCAATTTACGATTCATCTGTTAGCATTCTAACAGTTTTGTATTTCGTTTATTGGATGCCAGCACTGGGTTATACAAAAAGACTTCAGACATTAACATATTAAACACTACGCATAGCAGATTGATATCAGATTCACCGTATATTTGGACAACAGCAATTAATAATACCATGTAAATGGGACTCGTCTACCTGGTAATGTATTGTAAAACCTAACACAATTCTCACTGATTAAAGAACAGTTACCATATGTGTTAATGAGTTAACGTGCATTTACTTTGCTACAACGAAGTGGCTAACATAACAAATAAGTCGCCTCGAATAGATGCTAATAAATATATGTTCCTCAGTCTTTGGCTGTCAGGTGAGCAAAATAAAAAATAATACAAACGGAAATTAATTACTGTTGTGAATAGCATCGCAATGTTCGAGTTGAGTGCACGACGATCTCATGTTTTTGCAATATGCTTCCGGATAATTGAAAAAAATATACGTTCATGGTGTAAGGTACAAACATTATAGTGACTGATGTTTTCCAAACCACCCTGATCTAAGATTTATTTGTCCCATACGAACCAGCGCATAGAAATAATTTGCATTTAAATAAAATGTATTTTCGGTTAATTTTATATCGAACTGCAAATTAGTTCGGTGATTTATAGAGTTGTATGTTATTGTGCTCTCCTCTTTATTTAAGCAAACCCACCGCTGGTATGATCATCAAGTTTTGTGGATGATTTAAAGTCTCAATACTGCAAGCCTCTTTGATGACAGAAAATTAATTATCACCTCAACCCGCACACCTTATCATTTACGACATTAAAAAATGCTGGTCTCATTAGTGTAAACATTAAGTAAACTATTGGAGCATGAGAATACCAAGCATTCTAAATTTAAACAAACTTCTAGTCAATGGTATTTTCCAGTTAACTAATCACTAATTCGCCCTTGCATGTCAGCTACAGCGTGGCCATAATGATGTAGACCTATATATCGCTGAGTTTTATGCGCATATTGGTAGCTGAGTAATCCAGTCGGCAATCAAATCATACTTTCAACTGCGACCCAATGTTATAGCAAATTCTGAAGGAGGACGCTATCACTAGTAGGGTTTGATATCAGAAGCAAGCATCGCCGAGAATTTGGATGCGACCTCAATAATCGGGATGACAATAGTATATTTAGGATCAACTTGAACCTCTGGTAAACGCACTTTATCCGGCATTGCCTCTGTGCTATCTTAAAAGTATTTGGTTTTATTACCATGGATGATAAGGCAAGAAAGAAAACTGTCATGAATGCAAACTTTTCATGGTAAACTGCAGTTTACCTGCAGCCGGTTAGGAATGGTCAATTTCACATCTAATGATGCTTTGTTCTTCTCAATTAAATCCAGGGAACTTCTACTAATATTTAGTGTATCTGAATATTTGCGTTACCCGATGAGAATCTGTTCTCTGAGCAAACTACAAAATGCGTATGCATTAAAAGTTAAGGCACTTGTGTTCAAAAAGATTAAGGTAGACCATAGCGCCAATCTTAGTCTATATTGTTAATACACGACTCAATCCATTCACACAGTGAATGTTCAAAATGCTCCCCAATAAGTGTTATTTATTCTGCAAACATGCTTTTAGGCCATCAGCTCTATTTTCATAATCCTACACTATGATTTATCCATGCGTATCCTTTTCGCACTATAATGTTAGCTTGTAAACAGACAGGCGAACCCAAACTTCGCTACAAAATGTTTCCTAAACAATTCCACGTAAACCACAATTAACAGTTGTATGAATTCTTATAACAGAAACTGTATATTACCAAATGTTTCAGACTAAATGATATCAAATATTCCTTAAATTATCGATGTTGTAACTTCAATGGTATCAAACGTTTATACGTTATGCCGTTAAACATTTGTGTTTGACAAAATAAGGATCAATTTTAACCATGAGGGCGAAATTTGGTAACAACAGTGCTAGGAACTAATGTGGTTTTGGAACAAAATGGAACGCATTCATGTGATGTGAGTGTAGTTCCCGGTGGAGCAGAAAACCATGTATTAATTTGGGCTGAAGCATTGTTAATTCCCCACGAATGGAAAAAAGTATACATAAGTTTGCCAATGAACAAAAACGAACTTGTGTTTTGGTCATTAAGCAGGCTCGTCATAATAATCTAGATGATCTCACGTAGCTTGTCGCAACTAAAAGTTTTCGCCGCTTCACAGCAAAAATATGCAATCAACAAAGTGACAGTTAGGTGTTGAATGATATTGTTGTTAAAACACAACGTATGATGGACTGAAAAACAGAAGATTTGCATTTGTGGCACATACTACCTCCAGGCAAACGTTGTCAACCTAATTTTTTATCGGCTAAATTGTGAAATACTATTGATGGTCATTTTATATGTCGTCACCTGCTGCGCGTTAAACGCTGCAGTAATTGGACCGCAGCTGCAAGAAAAAATAATTCTTAACGAGTGCTGGTTTGTTTCCTTTATGGAAATGACTATTTTAAAGAGAAGTGAGTGTGGATAAGGCATATTGGCTATTATCTATCGGCGTTCTCGCTACCAGAATTAAAGAATACATACTTATCATCGTCTCTTCCAAACTTGGTTGGTACTGATGGCGAGCACAATCTTCTTGGTGTAGTTAAGTTAAATTAAAACCTTTACGTAAATGCCAAATAGCAGAAGAATCGATGTGTAACAAGCATCGCACATCTTTTACGCAAACGTATAGTGATTAGCATATTCACCGACACCAGTCTTCCATTTGATAACACGCCCGCGGAATTTAGAACTAAAGAAATCCGCATAATTACTCATCAAAATGGAAAACAACGCTTGTCAACGGAGAGCTAGAACATCTAAACGCGGCTATGTGTGCTTGCTAACAATAGTTCAACGCTTTCTAATGTCCACCATGCAAATGGAACCCCGCCTAGCTACTGCGATGAAGCGGGTCCTAGCAGTACCAACATACACTTCATTTATCTGGGAGGAATTTTATTTTCACGCAACCGAAGTCCCAGCATCGCGCGGCGATCAATTTAAGCCTGACTTGCAAGGGTTAATCACCGGTGTAACACCGTGCAAACATGTTACCTCACGCCACACTATTCGGAACATGTGTCGCACCAACTTTGTTGACCTCGTACCAACCAACATGAAATGGATGGTCGATAACGGGATCAGCGATGCACCAATTGGCATGGTGAACATGCGAGTATTCTGTGTCGTTTTATCTGCTACGCGGAGTGCATCAGTGCGAACAACGAGGAAACATACTTCGTCACATAGTAAGGTAACTTGTCCGACCTCTTTCAAGAAACCTACTTCGCCTTCCTTGCCGAAGAGCCATCCGCTGTCGCTTGGATGGTGTGCGTCACCTATTCAGCGGAACAGTGAAAAATGCGTCAGAACGCAAGGTTTTCACCCGAAGAGAATAAAGCACATCTTGAGCAGCCGTACTAAAATTAACATAGTTTTAATGGATTCAGTCTGCCGCGCTTACAATATCTATCCGAGCATTGAGATCTTGGATTATTTTATAACTCAACCGAATAACTGCGCTTTGTTGATCCGAGAGTAGAAAATCAGGAAACAACAGAACTTAGCGGCAAAATTCAGTACCGAAACTCAAGTTTTGTACAGCACATCAACAACCTCTGCAAAGTGCATCACGGAATCCTAACTTCATATGTAGCATATGGTCTGGCGCACGCTAACAAGAGACGGCCATAGCACTTTGCCAACATTTCGTCTACACATTTCCAAAAAGAACCGTAATTTCAACCCTATTGTCAAACTTCTCAACGCCAGCATGTTTGAACTACGTGATTTTTGCAGCAATATGATGAAACTTTATTGCCATTGTGCATGTAGGGCTTTACTGGCGTGTACGACATTGGACAGAATGTATTGAAGACAGCCGTTACGAAATGTAACGAAATATTACCTCGGTATCTTTAGCGATATCTTCATGAAATGCAGGTACAGACCCTGGAAAAACAGAATATTCGCTAATATTTACAATAGTGAACAGTTTGTAGAGCCGTCGAGCTACCGATGAATAAGTTTCCACCAAAAGTTATCCCATCAATGAAATGTGTAATCACGGATGCGCTCATGAAAAATCCTTAGATAAACAACATCATGTTACAGCAGCACGGATTCCGCCGAAATCTGTCTTGCACTTTAAACTTGCTTCTTGATCGAATGAGCTGGACCGAATCACTGGATGCCAGAATAAGAGCTAAAGCCACCTGCATGGATTCCTCAAAAGCTTTTTACTACCTCAACCACCGCACTCCAATTCATGGGCTTCGAAGCGGTATAATCCAAAAACACACTGCTTATATGCATAGTCAATTTTCTCATTCAAACAGCGGAATGTGGGCGTAGACAACTTCATTTCCGACTCATTAAACGTCCAGTTTTGCGTACCCCAAGGATGTATACTGGGGCTTTGTTTACGCTTAGTATTAAGTAAATTTCTTACTAGTGTACTGCATTTAAGCTTCCGGCCATTTGCACATGATCTCAAAATCTGGAATGACATTTATTGAGCAGACTACCACAGGGCATTGCATAGCGATCCTGACAGGGCCTATACTAGGTCATCCGAATAACGACTCCAGCTAAACGTGCCAAAGTACAAAGTCGTGATAATGCGCCATAAGCATACTCAGAAATATCGACTTGGGGCCCAGCTGTTGTAACGTGCTTTCCAGGTAAGCGATTAATGCGTGATCATGTAAGGTGACCTTATCTTCTCATTCAGGCTGAAAACGCAGCGAAACTGGCTGGTCAAATCAATTGAAATCTATCAACATATTAGTACATCAACAACTTTAACTGCTGCTTCGCTGCCGTAAAACCATGATGACCTATGGAATGAAGATGGATATAGGGGAGGGGAGGGAGACGTACCTGAAAACATTAATGCTCAAAGCAAATGTTTATGATCAAGGCGCCTAAGCCTTGTGTTAACAACATGCCAACACAAACAACTGTCCGTCAAGCAAAGATAAGGCGGTATCAGCGGGAAAGCTTCGTTGAGGCATTCCGTTCTACTCGGTATAAGTATCTATTACCACGCATATAACTTAGCACCAACTACACGTTAAACAAACAGCCCGACCAAGAGGCGGCAGCAGACGCGCCACTGGTGTTGACTGCGAACCCTGTTCTGTCAAATATCCAGCAAAGCGCAACGCTGGTCACGTGTACCCCATCCAGGAAGGCGAGTAGGACCGAGTCTCCCAGTTTAATTGTCGGTGACTTCATTTTATGCTACCAATGAACCATACATCTGGCAGAGTAAACAAGACCTTCCTTGGTAAGCATTGGCCAGGCATACGTGGTACATGCCCAAGCTAAAGCAGCTTATTTAGTGCTATTTGTTGTACTAAAGAACAAGCGTGGTTATCACTGCGTAATCTTCGCCTACGAATATAAGCTTTGCGGACAAGGTGCTGCCAAGCGAAACCCAGAATGCTCCGCAGACAACAATGATGGAAGACCTATATGAGTCTCAGTTCTTTTGACCGGATGGGCTAGGTCTCAACCCCGTGGAGCAGGACTATTAGCAGATTTAACGAAACTCTGTTCTGTAACCAGAGATGCCGCAAGTTCAAGGCAGGAGTTCTGGTTTTTGCGATGCCCAAATTGAAGTCAGTTTCTGTGCGCCCATCTTTGCTGATGCAGCTGCCAAGTAAGGTTAATTCATCAACCATCTCGATTTTCACGTTATTACTGGTCAAGTGCTTATCAGATGGCTGATGGTCCCGCAGCAAGGCACGTGGTGTAAAGCGAAAAACGGGACCATTCTAAGGAGGAAATCCAGGGTTGATTTCGCCGCCCGAGTATGGTCAAAGTAAGACGTTATCGTCCGCATAATAAAGATTCACTAACCTACCAACAAGCAACAACTCGGCCCCCTTCATCATGAGATTCGGCAAGTGAATACACCATGATGGAGACCACGACGAAATTGAACAAAAACGGGGAAGAAGACAGTCCTGAGGAACTCTTCTTTGTTCGGAAAGCTATCCGACAGCTCACCGTAGACTCGAATTGGCCTGTACTTTTCCTGCACAGTGCACCTAACATGTTTACATACTTCGTAAAGTAATTTACGCGCTTTTCGAAATTAAACTCTCGCTCGACTGAATTTAATGCATAATTGAAATATAGTAACACAGCTATTGTGAGTATGCGGTATGATAGTTGGTGCTGTATCTCAGTTAGCTTGCAAACTAAGTAGGTCGGCCAACATCCCCATAGCTCAGTGACATATGGTGCCGTCTATTTAGCATCTGCCTCTAGCGGTCATGGGTTCGATCCTCCCTAGAGGACCGATAGTTTGTGCACCGCTGACCAGACGTAATAAGGCGAAACGGCTCCGGTACTTTTCCCGACTAGACTGTGTTATGTAGCTTGTGAACTAATGGGAGGCATATCTTAAAATGTTTTTCCAGTTTGTTCAATGTGCATGTGAGTGTATCTTCGCTTGGCCTACTTACGATGAACGCAGCTATGGAATAGCGCAAACTTTTAAGGAACCGTTGCCGGAAGGCATCCAGTAGGTTTTGTAGGAAGGTGTCTGCAGTTGGATCTACTCCAGTGGCACTTGGGTTGCTGTCACTTAAACTGGTAATTATAGAATGATGGCTAGTAATAAGGATAGGGATTGGGGTAAGAGAAATAGTGAGAACAATAAGAAGGTAAGCCACAGTAGAAGCCTATTTGCGCTTATCCGATCTGCTGTATGACGCAGATAAGGCGAAGCTTGTCCAGCTGCATGACGACCAATTCAAGATTTAGTTAAATGTTGCGGATATTGCCGCGGTTGGCTGTGGGCCGAGGTACTGCCAGTGCGCCTTGACCTAGACCGGAGGAAGCTTCGTGTCCTCAAACTAAACGGTTGTCTGCAAGGTATCGCGGAGGTGGCAGTGACTTAATTTTACCAAAATGAACACCATCCATTTATAATCCTCAAACTGCATTATCAGGAGACTGAGCTTTGCTAAGTTTAACAATTTGCGAAATTGGCAGGAGAAGCTATTAAGTAGCCCGGAAGAAATAAGCAGTTAGCCTATTGAGTCAAAGTGGTACGTAATCCTTCGCGCCGCCTATAGGGCCAGTCATGTTGCGCAGGAAAAGGAGCCGGTCAACATCTTGGAACTTACTGATGGATTTCGGAATATTGCAGCCATCAATTTTTCGCGAGTGCTTCAGGACCGCATGAGATCGTACGTTGAATTATCGATGCAAGTCTTGCGTCCAAGGCGCAAGCGCAAATTCGATTGACTGGAATATCCACGAAGTACAGCATTCAAACTCTTTAGAGTGTTGTTTATCTTCTCTACCAGCGCAGAATGCAAGGCATGAGATAGTTCAGTGTTGAATGTAAATATCAGTGAGCCGATCTCATCATGGCTCACTCATTACACACGAAACAAATTCATTATTATCCCAACCTGTTTTAGCTTATATAAGACACATAAATGAGCGATAATGAGCTCAAACGCTCCAATAACTAAAGTTAAATAGATTGCCGATAAAACGTTTCTTCTCCACGAGTGTCTTAATCTGGAAAGCCCTTCCAAATCATGTCATTCTTGCGCCTTCAGTAACGCTTTTAAAAAATTATTGATAACTATTATCACTTTTATCACTTGATATACCCTGCTTTAATCAGTTGACGAAATAACGCGAACCAAACTATGAGCTTAGTCTTTCTCTCCGCAAAGAGTCGGGAAAGATACACGCACAGGTGTCCTTGTGAATGGCTTGGGTGTACCTAAATTCGCTTAGCATAGCACATCGGTCAAACGAATCGACACACCGTTCAGTGTCGTCATTTCCATGAAACATTTTGATATAGGCTGCTCTACTTACTTTATTGTGTACGCGCCTTACATTCCTATTTTAAACAACACCCTATACAGCAGTGCAGTTAATAAAGTCTTAAAGTTAATATTTACTTAAATGTTTATCCCATTCAGTTTTCCTCTAACCTTCATACATTACTAAACATGGCACAACCGTTTATTGCTAATTATATTAGTTGTTTCGTAACTTGGAGTATTCGTAACCGGAGTAGCCTGAACTTGTTGGTACACATGTTAGAGTTGGTCCCGCGAACTTTGTGCACATGTTCTCAATACTCATGTTTTTTTGCGGTTACATGTATTCCAAATGAAAGTTAGTTTCGTGGCTAAGTGTACTGGGCATCTAAGTTTACAGGTTTCATCATAAGCTTAAGAGCTTTCAGCATTAACTTGGTTCATTATAACTCGGGGTATAAAATTGTTTACAGCCATATTAAGCATTTAAGTTCAAGTGGGACCGGAACAGTAGGATAAATCAACGTAAAAGTTCCTTTCTTGGCGCATCGTTGATCCAGGGTATTATTCGTCCACCATAACTGGAATCCAGAAGAGTCAGATCAGCGCGCGCGAATCACAATACGGTCAACCAATTAATATCCACGCGACCTGCAATGGCAGTCCCCGCCGCACCGGTCACGTGAAATAAGAAAGAGAAGTGCGAAAGTAATAAGAGCTTCAAGAAAAAAACCTAATAGATGTAATGATTCAATAAGACGAATAAGCTAGGACGTGAAGGGGAATGTTAATAATCGAAGGCCAAGAGCGTCTAGTCGGCGTTCGAACTCTTTCACTGTTGGTGTCAATACCACGTTCTCGGGCAGCGCATTCCAGGAATCCATCACTTGGCGTGATAAACGAAAGTCCGCTCGGACTCCATCCGATCGAGTTTTGTGTAGCTTCAGCGAGTGACCTCGGAGCAATGAAAGCCGAGCCAGTTGGAAAAGCCCGGATAAGTGGGGTCCGAATTTACCGATAAGTATACGATAGGTCAAGACTAGGTCACCTCGATGTTGACGATAGTGCATCGAGAACATTCCCAGCGCAAGTAGCCTTTCCGGGTAAGATTGGTTCCGCAGTCCATGGGCCAGTTTTTTTCCAACTCACAACACTCTCTCCACTGACATCCTGTTCCTTACTAAGCAAGGTGGATAAGCCTGGATGCAGTATTCCATGTGTGGCCTGACAAACGCTGAGAATAACCTAACAAACATAGCGCCCGTAATATTCCCGAATGCCCTGCGGATCATCAACAATAGTCTGAAACGCCTGCAGATATCTTTCCCCCAGTTCTGAAGACAATGTGACCCCTAGGTTTACCTATTAGGTAACATGGTGAAGTTCATTACCGCCAAGAAAATAACGCGTTTGAGGGCTATTTTGCCCTACTCGTAAGATGGAACACTTTGCATAGTTTATGGGCAACTGCCACAGAGCATTCCAAACCCAAAGTTTATCGAGGGCCCGTTGCAGAGTCTGGGGTCCATCGAAGTCAGACACTATGTGCCAAAACTTTAGGTCATCTGCAAACAAGAGAGATGGTACCTCCAGCAGTTCGGACAGCTCGTTGACATACAAGGAAAATTACAACGGGCCAAGCACCGAACCCTGAGGGACCCTACCGAGGACTAAATGACGGAAAGATAGACTACACTCCACACGAACACACATTTCTCTCCCTTCCAGAAACGTGGTGATCCATTTTAGTGCACGCCCGGATATTCCATAGGACCGAAGTTTCAAGGAAAGGCGAGAATATGATACAGTGTCGTGCGCCTTGGAGAAGTCATCAAACACAACATCTACAGCATGTCCCCGATCCAAAGCATCCGCCCAACATTCGCGTGCAACTAGCAAATTAGTCATACAGGAATGACCCTTGCGAAAGCCGTGTTGCAATGGACTAAGCAGACCGAACTCCCACAGGTGGTCTTCAAGCAAATCTTTGACCAACATCTCCAATACCTTGACCAGTACGCTTGTCAAACTTACCGGTCTATAGTGGGCAGGGAGATGCTTGTCGCCCTTTTTAAAAATCCGGCAGACGATAGCTTCCTTCCAGTCCTTGGTAAAGGAGCAGCTGCGAAGCGACATTTGAAACAAACGCGTCACTGGGCTACATAGCTCGCTTGCGAGTTCGTACAGAAGCGTAGGCTGAATATCATACACCACAGCGGATTTAGCAGGATTTAGAGCCTGAAGAAGATGGAGAAATTTTGCCTCCGAAATTGTGACGCGTGTTAAACAGGGGTCCTGGGGTACTCGCATTGCTAGGTCAAGATGCGACAATTGCTTTTCCCGAACAAAAGTTTCGGCATACTGCGCACTGAGCAGACATGCTTTTTCGTGATCAGTGATGGCAGGTGCGCCGTCACTGCCTAATAAAACTGGGATAGATGAGTCAACGTTACTACGCCATTTGACGTAGGCGAAGAATATTTTGGGATTTGCGAAGGCTGAGTTAGCCAGCTCCATATCATAGCTAAGACTAGCAGCTAGTAAATAACTCTTGCAAGTATACCGAGCTTCCAGATAACGCCGAAAATTACATTCTGAGAGAATTGTCCGGTATACGCGCCAGCAACTTGCCCGTCTATTCATTAGCTGGTGTGCGACTGAGTCCAAAGATGGTGGCTTCGCTTTGGTACCCTTCTCTGCCGAAAGAGGAATGTGGGGTGGGATAAGCTAAAAAGGAAAGACTTAAACGTATCCCAAGCCGTCTGTATATCATCATCCGGCAAGATGATGCATGGGAAACTTACTGCCTTGGCTCTAATAGACGGAAAGTCGGCGTGCCAAATGTTCGGAGTCGGGACCCTGCGTGAGTCGTAGTCTCTAATGAGAGCACAAGTGAATGGCAAACACGCATGGTCACTGGCTCCCAATGGGGGTCTTACTCAAGGTCACTCACAAAGTCAACCGACTTTGCGAAAACTAGGTCCAACAGAGAAGGAGCATGACCCATCATGTATCTGGTGGGTCGATCGACAAATTGGTGTAAGGGTACTTCCTGTGTTAAGAAAACAAGCTCGGCAGCCAACACTGTTGTCGCTGCCTCATAAGACAGTTCATGCCAATTTACTTCAGGGAAGCATATGTTCGCAGAGTGAGTGCGGATGAAGTCAATGAAACTCCTAGAAGCGCTATCAGGCTCCTATGCAGCAGCACAATTTTAAATTGCGTTGATTCGGTACAGACTTCAACTGAAAGAGCTTCCACAGTTTTATCAGCTGAGTTAAATATCTGTTTTGGATATGTTTACACCACCTCCGATATACAAGGCGACACCACGGCCACGGCGATCAGATGGGCGGTCAGATCTAAGTATTGCGTAGCCCGGAACGTCTAATTCACTGTCCATGAATTCAAAAGACAACCAGGTCTCAGTGAACGCGAGTACATCAGGATGGGAGTGGTCTCTTAGCGCCCCTACTTCACAAATCTTGTTTCGCACGCTACGCACATTACTGAGTACTATGTGAAAACGTTTGGTATGGAGAGCCCCGGGTCGTGTGCTACCATAATGGGCTCTGGTAGGGCGGGAGTAGACCGTCGGCACACCACCCGAAAATCCACCAAACGCAAACCTTTCTCGCCAGCTTTGCGGCGCGCTTTAATGTTTTTGACGGCTTCCTTAAGCTTTATCCTATCTGCCAAATGTAGATCCGGCTGTATACTCAATCCGGAACCCTTTATTTTAATGGCGGAGCGCAAAAGAGCTTGGCGTTCCTCCGGTGTAGACAGTACCACGCGTAGTAGACGGGGTATACATTTAGTACTATCACCCAATATGTTTCCAAGCCTAGTAAGTTTTATAACAGTAACCTCAGGAAACCCGGGTGGAAGTAGTTTAGAAACGCAAAGTTTGAACCAATGAAGGTCGTCAAGCATGCGATCTTTCGGAAGAGTTGCAGATGACTCCGAGATATTCCAGAAGATAACGCTGCTGTCCTTAAACGCATCACTACGACGAGGGGTGTTTACGGCGCGCGTCACCGTAGCAGTGGCCGGCGAGGCGCTTGAGTTCATATCCTCCTTAATAGGAACAGCAGGTGCACAGGAGAAGGATTTCGGCAATAATATGGAAGGGTTTTCTGCCTTCGTTTCCGGGAACGGAGTATAGACACAGCCCACCGTTACATCTCTTAGCTTGGGTTTGGTTGTACTGATGGATTTCTTTATCTTGCGCAGCTTTGCCTT
Source organism: Dicrocoelium dendriticum (assembly GCA_944474145.2). Lineage (NCBI taxonomy): Eukaryota > Metazoa > Platyhelminthes > Trematoda > Plagiorchiida > Dicrocoeliidae > Dicrocoelium > Dicrocoelium dendriticum. The sequence goes on along the minus strand of OX104067.1, from coordinate 97,067,310 downwards.
TGCAGGTATACTGGTCTGTACAAATTCCCCACTCACAACTGAGTTCAATAAAACGTTAGGATGTTTACCATCTTCAGGCAGCGCCTCAAGAGTTGGTGAATCCTTCGAAGCCCTACTATTTGTGCAATCGTCTGAACGCACGCTTGTTCTGAGAAGGCCTACACGTTCAAGGCTTACGAAGATTTGATCAACCTTCCCATCTAAATAACTAAACAAAGATAGAAGGGTACCCACTCTATCCACCAGATTTTCGATTTCGTCATTTGGGACTAGACGATATGCTTTGTGCCCCACACAACCATGGCAATTATAAGGCAAATTATCGCTGTTTTGTAGGAGGATATACGGCTGTCTATCCAACCCAGTGCAAGCCTCATAGAACCAAGAACTGCAGAGGTCACATTGCATGCCCCCAGAAGAACCAGTAACTGGTTCCGAGCAACTCGCTTTACCACAAACAGCTGACGAATCGGTTAATGGGTCCGAGGGCGACTTGGAACTGGATGTCTTTACCATAACGAAAAATAAAAAAAAACTTTAACAGATAGTAGGAACGTGAACCAGGGTACGGTAGCCTACAATGCAGGCAACGTAAGCAGCAATCGAATAGAACCCGAAGTGTTTCGTTTGCCCAGATTTGGACTCACCATAACAAGAAAATTAGCAACGAAGAACAAAACAGGCTTTTCTGTAGAATACCTTACAAAAGCTAGCTTTTAGATTCTCAACATCACTTGATGAGGTTGGAAGCAGGACTTTAGTCTGAGCAATTAGGCTTTCAAACTGCACTTCTAAAGCCGCCTGATCTATTTTCTTACATGGTATGCAAAACTTTGGACCTAATGACAACACGTTCAGCTGCGTCTGGGTTGGTATCACACTTGAAAGGTTAAACACAAATCGCTGCGGGTTATTCGGAAATGTCAACTGGGGGACATGGCTATTAAGCGTACTAACTAACTTCTTTTGTTTCCGTACTCCCATTTTCTGTTTAACCAGATCTACATAATCCTCAAAAGGTTGTCTCAAGTCTTCAGGCAGGCATAACACAGCTGTTAATCTTTGTGAAATGAATCTCTCCAGCTCCGACATCTTAACGCGGATGGTATCCACATAATTGATTGCATGTCTCTTCAAGGTTTTTGCGTTTGGGTAGAGGCCACACCGCCGTATTTCCTTCCAAAAGTGCTTTGGATAGCGGTTTGCCTGTACGGGATTAACCCGAATTACCCAGTTGGCACCGCGAAGAGGTTGTTTGGCCTGCCTGTATGGTTCGGCCAGCCAGCCTGCATATATACTGGTATATATGCACATTTCCCCCGATTCATTTACTGTCTAGTGATTGCTTGTTCATACCAGTAAAAACCTTTATGCAGAATATGGCAGATGTATTTAAACTGTAGTTAGCGTTGGCTTGATGTGATTAGGGGTTAATTTTCTGAAGGAATCGAATACAAATACATGTTGAATTTTTGTTCATGAAACTCACTGATGCGTTTGCTATTGCCAAATATGGGTAATATATGTAATAAATAACAGACATAATTGCTCGTATGTGCATGATGGTGTGCGCTGCTGATTAAATAAGCATCACATGCAATTAAAGATGACAAATCGCATTGTACGATACGGAACTACATAAAAACAGTCTAGCTGCACACGAAATCAGCAAGGCTAATCACACGTGCTCCATGTGCTTCGCAAAATGTGATCACAGAATCGCACGTCACCAGTTAAGACAAGCTGCACAAAAATGCGAAATGACCCACCTCAAGAGTCAAGCGAGTAAAGGAGTATAATATTTTGCATAACCAACACAAATCTACGACGACACGTAACACGTTGTAAAGCAGTAGCGAAACAGATACAGCATGTAGTGATTCATTTTCACATTTGGGACAATTCGGCAGTTGTTAAATTAAGTAAAGTGCCTCGATTGGGGAATAATAGAATCTGGTTGACCCACGTGAGCTCGTCCTAACATATGTATAAATAAAAAAATAAATGTTAAATTCCAGTCCGCGCAAGACACGGCGAAATATGCATGATCATAGTAGTGCAGACGCCTAGGATCAGTAGTTGAACACTAATGTTGCATTAAACCCGTACATACCGGATTTTGGTAACATATATATACACATATATGTAAGTGCTTCAGTAAGTAATCAGGTTGAGTGACTTTGTTAAAGTTGGGCTGAAGTTTGGTTGCCTTCGGTGAATTTGTCCATATAGGGAGGAATTCAAATAATATATTTGAAGGGGCTGACCTTCTCGAATGGGGTGGAATACTCCGGAAAGGCAGGAGGCACTGAATTTATTTAGTGGCTATGCATATCCGCCGCATCACAGCGTTGTTAAGCAGATGATTGTGGCTTTTTATAGGGAAGACATTTGCCAGGCGAAAACTCACATCCTCCATGAACACTGCCGCCGAAACATTAGCTTCAAAAGGATTAACCCGGAACACCCAGCTGGCACAACTTGGAGGCTGATCGGCTAGCCAACGTAACTAAATAACTTTTAGGATGCAAATGTTTTAAATCGCAAACACTTGAGGTGGATATTTCTCTTCTCTTGATTTCACATGCTATTTCGTTTACCCGCTTTAAACAAGGCATGCATTTCATGAACACGCTTCAAAAAATAAACCATTTTCCAGCATTTTATCTTGGAATCTAAGTAAAATCCATGTGTTCGCATTTTAGAACATTCAAAGATTGCACGTTAACATCTGCTATTTTCCCATACCGCTAAAATGATTTGGTAAAACCAGACAATTAGTCTTGCATTTTTCTCAACGGCAGTCTTCCGAAAATGATAGTAGAGGAAAAATGTTACTTCGGAGAAAACCCAACGAATCTAATGACCACAAACTGTAGGCACGGGAACTGTAGAGGTGTGAGCGCTAACGGACAATGTTAGAAACCTCTGATACTGTTCACTTGAGGAATTTGAACCAAGGCGAATATACACCTAATGCACAAGTAGAACAACTGATTAACCAAACGTGTACATGAAATCAAGTTCCCAGAATTTTGTAGCAAGCAGCATAATTCAGAAATGTTTCAGTTCCAATTTTAAGAGAAAATAGCCATTTTATGATACTGCAAACAAGCAGGTAGGTTTGATGAGTTTCAATTAATGCTAAAATTCCCTTAATAATTTGACAGAATTTCTGGTACTTATGTCATGAATGTCATTCGACCGATAAATTTTAAAATAAAAATATGATATGCCTACTGTAAGTTACTGCCTTTCCTTACTGTTCGGTTTCTCTAACGGTTAGACTATAGTTACAACAAAAGATTCGCTTTTAGGAGCGCTTGACACGTTAAGTGATGTGTGTAAGGCAAGGTTATCAATTTGAACTTGCTTTCATATCAAGCTAAAACAAATCATTTGCATCAAGGGGACAATTTCTAAATTCGGGTATTCATGAAGCTATATAACCGCCTACATCGCATTGTTGGATCGATTTGATTCAATGAGATATTAGGGTTTATATACGCATGCAGCTGTTCTACTTATTATCAATCATTCAAAGACAAATGTTTTGATTGAAAGGAAAATGCGCCACACGAATTACCATTGAAATGATGATTAAGATTATATTTTATTATAAATAAACCGGGATGGTCCAAATTGGTCCGAATTGTTTGATATATGCCCATCGTAGTAGCACAAAGCAAGGAAACATATCGTTGATTTCCGCATGAGATATGGATAAGGTAGTAAACCAATTTAGAACTCAACCTCATCATGATTCCTTATAAGCCGAAAGAGTGAGTAGCTGGGCACTGCAACATAATTCATTTTTAAATTCTTCAAAGCTTATTTAAACGATATTTTTGTTTACTGACAGCCTTGATAGGTCCAACTACGTTCGCCATATTTGACCTTACATTTCGACTGACAGTTGGTTGCAAACATCCTATTCAGCTCGAACCTAAGAACAAATACGGCGAATGACATTTTTATTGATCAAGTTAACCTCTTCTTCACGGATATATTTGCGCCCTATAAGTAGGAGAAAAAGCCTAAGTTGTAGAGTTATTATATATTCCAGCTTCAGTAGAATAGCTGTTTTGTATAGATTGATTCCTAATAGACTGATGCATGTAATATTTGAATAGTGATGCCAAGCTTTTGTGCATTTGTGGAGTAATGGTCGATTAATTTTGCCTTGTTTTCTCTTACAAGCAATCTACCCAAAATTCTCGCTGCTTAATCAAACTTACGAGTGCTTCAGGCTTTTGCTTTTTTCAGGGCTGCTAACATACTGTTATGTGATGCTTTTAAAACAGACTCGAAAGCGCCAGCAAATATTGTCCACTAACATAGGGTTTCACTAAAGCTGAAAAGAACTGCAACACTACTCAGTAGGTGTGTCGTGTTGGAACAGCTTAGCCCCAGTGCTCCGGTTCAAAGGAGCAAACAGCACCGTCGCCGGATTTAAAACACCATATTTGAGAGTACATTACATAGGGAACACCATTCCAAACGCAAAATGGTAGAAGGACTAAGACTATCAAATGTAGTTATTTAACCACACCTCATATAATGTGCAGAATTAATTTCTACGGGGGGGGGTTAAGTAGGATGCTGTTGAACTCCAGCAAAAGCAATTCGCCGGTACTAAAGCCACAAAGCCATACCGGTCGACGATAAAATGGTCGGCATAAACTCTTACGTGAAACACTTGTAATTCGATGTACCGCTGTGTACAGGAAACTTTTCGTGCATACATATCAATGCCAAGGGCATTCTGAATAAACAGGCCAAGCAAACGTTCCGTCAGACAGTAAACGATTTGAATCTCAATTCCGTAACAAATAGTTGGTTGTGTTCAGATGGTACTGTTATTGCGGTAGATGGCTAGGATAATAATGACCTAATTCTCAGGCACACTACTTCTCAAAAGTTCCAGTGAAAACGCGGTTAACTGAGTCAAACAGAGCTTGTATATCTAAGAGGGTAACCACCGTTATACGGCTGAACGATTGACGACGCTGCTACGTGAAGTATTGATCGCTAAAACTCAGGTCAAAGCGGAACCCAGCTTGTTCTTCGCGTATGTACTTTTTGCGTACCAGGCCAAATCACTTTAAACGCAAGGTGGAGAATAAATTAGATACTACGCATTTAGTTAGCGCAGTCAGTTGCGCACCCTTTTGAAAACTGACATGATGTGCGTCAGATTCCTACTAGGCAGGATTGCTTCAATTTTCCAAACCTCAAGAAGGAGGGCGCAAACTCCCGAAAAATGTATGAACCTCCATCTCTGAAAAAGTAAAACTTCGCCTAGCTAAAGTGCTTCCAGATAATTAGCAAACAAAAAACATGAGCAATAGTAGTCTCAGATGTTGCTGAGGTCTCCACACACGAGGGAGCATTCTGGACTCCAGAACAGGGATAAATTGGCACTGCTGGTCAATTAAACTGCTGCTCAAAATGCTCAGTCCAACGCTTAATTTGTCGTTTTTGACAGCAGATGGCTTGCAATCGGTTTCGCGCAAAACTACGCATACAATCGGCTTGTGCCGTCAGTTGATCGGATCAGGTAGAAAAGCTTTAGGAAATTAACCGAACACGTCGCCTACTCATATAAATAACCATCTGCTTCCCCCGGCTAGCGAGCTTCCCGAATCAGCTGTTTCAGTTTGCCGTTTTGGTCCTGTGTAGTGAATGATGTCTAACATCAGCAGGAATTGCCACACCATCTTCCAGAAGTTAGAGAGATCTTTCACAAAGCCAGCGGTTAACAGGACTACTGGTGAAGCCACGGACCATGGTCCCAGAGTTATGCATGGTGCTGCGGAGAGGTACCTAATGCTTTTCAATGTAATTGAAGGAGGTGCTCTTGATATTTCAGGCCAAAACATCCTGAAGCATGTCGAGAAGCCTTTAGGTAAGTTGCTCAACAATGTTAACTGCATTTCAGTGACGGCAGTGAGATTCAGCAAAAATCAAAGCGATTTCGACACACACGAGCGCGTCATCCAAAGTGAGGTAAGTACTCCAGATTTATTTGCAATCCTATACGCAGTTTCGCTAGAGATAACTAATGGCAGTCTGGTAAATCTGCGTCCATTGCTGGCCTGGACAATGAGCCTGTAGGTCGCGCATTGGCATGAGCCTCAACGAAAGCTAATAGTTGAAAGCAAGAGAGCGTGATCAGTGCAGAGTTAGTAAGGGAACAATGTTGCCTGTTTTGCTAATACCATGGTCATGTTGACCACCGAATTCCCGCTCTTCAAACGTAAGTCTACCGACCAGCGCGTTTAATTCCCCGGCAAACACCATGATGTATGTATGACACGTTTCTAGGTCAAGGCCGAACAATTCACTTTAGAAACCGTTTTAACTGACTCCGGACTGAAGTCTGTAAGCGAGTCAACAGAGGCCGGACGGCCTCAGTTTACTTACCATCCGGGTTGGTGGTGGGAGTGAAGATTTTTACTTAAATCATAAAACGGAGTATTTGAAACCAACTCTATCAATTCGGATGACTTGTGCTCAGGTTGTTCTTCTTTTGAATTTGGATCAATATCATAAATATTCCGCTGGCAGAAGCTGACAAACTAGATATTATCCTAAGCATGCAGAAAAACGTTAAGCACATTAAATAACGCCATAATTCCATGACCATCACAAAGGTAGAGCAACGACACCCTATCTGCAGCGTCGAGCGGGGTATAGGTAGCTGAGATTTGCGCTACTCACTTGCTGAAGTTATTAATCCTTGTCTTGCGATATCCTTCATGTTCCAACTAAAATTATTATTTATCTAGTTTCAACCACTTTGCACTTGCCCTTTCCACAAACTGCAGAAGTAATAACGGAAACCTTCAGCATTTGACTCACACACAATCCTAATGTTGTGCTGTGGTCCAGTGGACAAGTTCATGTCCAATAAAGCAAAGAACCTAAGATAATCCGTTCCAATGTAGTACTCCTGAGCGTCATTGAAAATAGCATGTCTCATGGTGTGTAAACCCTCATAAATCGGCTAATTAGCTGTATTGTACCAATAGCGAAGACTCCGTCAATGGATTATTTGGCTTATGGGAAACCCGTCAGCAAGCACCCAGCTCTGTGCTCACTCGACGTGTTACTTTAGCAGACAAATATGTGAGCGATCTCATTACATCCAACAAGAAGTAGTACAACTATAGATGGTGGTTAAGCCAGTGAAGACATTGTTCTGAGCCCCCGAGCTGTCTAGGTAAACATACTCCAGTGCTACATACTAAACAGAACGCCTAGTTAGGACATCTTTGTAGGCATATGACTACCTCTGGGTGGCCAACACGATGCAGGCCCTACCAGTGGCAAAAATTAGTTATTATAACATTTGTGTAAAGAAGCTCATCAATGTCTCAAAAGCACTAATATATCACACAGCACTCGCCACAGAGATCCATAGAGATTGCAGTGTCGAAGTAGCCAAAGCACCACATTGATCAAATGGCGATATGTAACCACAGGAAGAACATGCGGTAATAGCCTACTCTTCCTGCATCTTCCATTTCTTTAGCCCGGCTGGTCAGCCTGAATTTCTTGCAAGCACGTAGGCTCCGCTATAGTTCTCGCTAATAGTCCGCCTGGTCATATTATGCTCGGGGCCATTCGGGTGGTATTTTCTGGATTCCAACAGATTCACTGACCTCTCGGATATCCTGTGACTGGTACCGAGACGATTCTTATAAAAACAATCGAATGCTCCGGCGTCGTGAATGTCGGCAGAGATCCTATTCCACTGAAGCTCAGTGTCATTAGGACAAGAGATGAAGTTCGGTACGCAATGCTTCTTGATGCCTTGTATGACCGATAGCAGTGACAATTTGTCATTTGGCTATCGGATCAGACGCTTCGTGCGCCTCCCGGTAACGTTCAATGAGAAACGACAGAGTACAGGGCATGACTATAGTCGACGCTGGTATTCCTGTACGAGCGGCTATCCAGGATGGAACTATACCAAATCTAACTTACGGCAACGTCGTCAATTTGATTACATCGTTTACCATCAACAGGAGGAGGCAAATTGGCACTTCGGCACCCAATGTGCCTGAAACGAATTCTACAAAGAACTAACTGGTAATCCGCACATATTTGCACCACAAGAGGAACTCACATACAATTACCGTTCTATACTACCTCGTGTATAAAACATATGTGATGTCATTCAACGGGATGCACACAAAATGCTGTTCACCGGAATTCCATCAAAGGACGATGAAACAGCCTAAGAGCTGGGAATGATGATTACCCGAGCTTGACAATTGAGCTTTTCACCAGCTTCTGCGAATGCGTGCAACCAAAAGCAAAAGGACAAGCCTGGTGGAGTTAGTTTTACATCCCGGTTGGTGATAGTTATTGTAGTTTCGGGAGCAAAATATTAGACCATACACATTTTGTCCAACGTGCTTGCGAGTGCTGCTTCCTGACCTAATTATCTTAAAGAGGGGAAGTTGAAAGTTACTAAATAAACAGATGAGCACAGAATTAAAAGAGACCGTTGCAGAACAGCTTCCGGTGATTGATGCAAGAAGGTGAAAGCAAATGGTTCCAATCGAGTGGAAATTCGGAAGCCAAAAATGAACAAGCTGAATATAGACGTAAGAGTAATAATGGGTCAGATAGTCAGTAAGAAGAAGAGGTGAGAAGAAAATAAATGAGGTTAGAGCAGTAGCAAGTATTCCAGTATCCGCTCGATGTGGGCAGCAGATAATGCGTCCGATGCTGAGCAACGCGACGGACAATGAAAAATGTGAATGTAACAGGGGAATTTGTCTTGCAGAATATGAGCTAATATTCTGCCAAGGAGCCCAGACCTAGACAAGTGGATGATTAGGGTATTCAAACATAGACTTTGGATAAAATCCTCTCCGCAAGTTGGATGTAAAAAAAGGGATCCCCCTATGAAACCATAAACCTGGAAGACCAGGCGACTGTGTTTTTATTACCACTAACCACTGAACAACCTGGTTGGATTAGCTCTTAATTGGATCGGAGGCACTACCTAGTATATCTCAATGGCTCAATCAGGAAAGCAAGCTGTTGCATTACGTTAGGGTCCGGTTTGGTTTAGACGGCAAGTCACGCGGAAAGCTAACTAATCTAGGCAGCCAACATGACACGATTTGCAACGCAGCCGACGGGATTACTACTATTGCTGGATATTGTAGAAAGCTGTCAGCTTCCAATCTGTATGACCAATTGACGTGAGTGAGCCCAGACACGTACAGCCGGAGGTGATTTCATGTGAACTATAAAATAAACCGTGTGCTTGTCCTAATACACATCGGTCTGGCAGTCCACGATCTCCTTTTTTACCTAGGCTGGCTTTTCGCTCAGAGAGGAGAGATGAGGGCAGCGTTACAACCGTACCGAATAAATTTTTCAATGGAACACGGAAATGTCAGTCTGCTTCGAATGATTGCGGACACTTTTGCAGAAGCATCAAATCGAGTACCAAAGTGCGCTGGCTAACTTGATTTGTACTTTTATTTAATTATTTATTATTCATTTATTTTTTCGAAGGAAAAGCGATGCTTTCCTAAAATCTATAGGTTAACAGCATATTTTTTCCATAAACTTTGTTGGGCTATAATATATTTACTTCTGCCTAACGGCGGAGGATCCCGGTAACTTCTCTCTGAATATCTGTCATCCTCTTACAGAGTTGGAACCAAACATGTGCCCACAGGTTTTTTTACAATAATGAGTGAGTATGCACAGTGAAGTGCATGGTTACGGAAGATAATTTAGCTAATATTTTGTATATACTTACAAGTTAAATTTTGGACAGCAAGATATGCACGTTATGACTGAGAAAATATACTAGTAAGTAGTGAAGTACATCAGTGACCCTTCTGCGGTTATAATAATATTAAACTAACGGACTTGCAGCTGAGAGCAACACTTAATTGGACTGCGTTTCACTCATCGCCATCAGTGTTTGAATCCTATCACCGGCCAATATTCCATATCGGTGGGTGCCATCGGATTAAATATTTCGGCCCCAATTTGATTGAGCAATTTCTTGGAATCTTCCTGAATATGTTCACCAGAATGTATCGTAGGTTAATACTAATTCGCCAATATATTCTTAAAGGAAAACTCAAAATAATTGATGTGTAAACACAGCTTTTTATCACAGTATCTTCCAATGGTATCTGGTTGCATCATAAGCGAAATTAAAAGCTGCAAATTGCACGTGCCCGTATTGGAATTTAAAATGCAAATACAGCGTAATTCGCGAAACAATAATATTTTAGTTCATAATTTTGACCGCACAGCTGCAAGATCTGTCCATCTAGGATCATAAAGCTTGTCGCTGCTGTTTCCATACATTTTAACCATTGAACTTTTGCGGCTGAAATTTTGTGCTTCGCACAATGTCATAGAAATTCAAATTGGCTATTTAGACAATAAGACAAGACATACGCATGTGTCACCTATTGCTTGCTGAGTGTCCTACATTAAACATCTTGCAACAAGTACTCCAACTTATGGAGTCATCCCAGCAATCACTATACTTTTTGCATGTGGTCCTGGCTTTAATCTAATCTTTTATTTTTGTTTATCGGTCGTATAGTGCTTTTCTATTCACTGAAACTCTTCTTATTTATTGAACCACAAAGAGGACATTTGTGGACCCGGGTTTTATTGAACATATGGAGATAAATCACATTTCAGCACACAGCCCCATGAGAATTTGCCGACATCACAATGTCAACAATACTTAGTTTAATATGGCCATTCAAGTTGTTTTCCACATTGTTGGTAACAGCCTCGGGAATAGCACTAATGAAGTCTGTCCCTAAGGACACGTGCACAGTACAATGGCACTATTTGCGCTGTGATTTGTTAGCTACGCATTTGATGCTTTGATTAAAACCATACTGGATAGTTTCTTTAGCATCTAATAAAAGTGATTCCAAATGAATCTCCTCAAACCTATTTGGACAATTTAATGCGATATAAAAGACCGCTTATATCAACAAAATATGAAGGCCTACACATTGGTCGTCTAGCAGAAATAATCCAACAACTATTGTCATGCCAAGTAAGGCTTTCGAACTTACCGGATAACCATATTAAGCTGCAAATATAGAGAGCCCAGTGTCTTGTAAGTTGTCACTTGTTGTTACTTGTTGTTACTTAGTTGTACCTACATTTTATGAGATAGCATGAAATGCGATTTGGCTTTTTCATGATATGACAGGTCGAAATGAAGGCATCCCGCCGAAGGTGTTAAATTATGCTTTACAATTCTATGGATATCTGTCGTGGTGGGTGCAGCAGTGAAGCGAGCTCTAGGCGATTTGATAGGCCTCCACTGTGTGGTTTCTAGGGCAGCTGGATTGCGCTTATGCCGAAATTGCTAGACATTATTTTCCTAAATCCCATGAAACATCACATACTTTTTTAAAATTTTCGGTAAGATACAGGGGGTGAAAAGTCAGAAACTTTAGAAGCAATAGCATTTCTACTAATATTCAAACTTCTACATTTAAAGAGTAAAGCTGAAACAAGAAACTAGGCTCTCTGATACAGCAGCTAAACTTTAAACTTCCCTAATTTTACCAGTCCGCCCAGTGTTCTTTGTGCCGACCTTCTTGACGGCATCGGCCATGATTTAAGTCACGCGCAGGGTCCATGATTAATCAAATGTTCAAAGCCATAATAAAGCTACGATACTACTTTAGAAAAATTAGAGTAAAAATTTAAGTGGACCAATTAATTACATGAATGCTCTTCTCAAATTGCAACTTGATATAAAGTGAGGCCAGATCGAGAAACAAATCAAAATAAAATGCGACTTTACCTACGGCCAAATAACCAAATTTGGTCAAACGCAAATTAAACCAAATCGAAGGTAAGTCTAGTTCATTATTGTTTAACATAAAAGTGTAGGAATCAAAGGAGCAATTCACCGAATCTAATTACATAAATTTATTAGCAGTTATCGTCGTTTAAGTTTAAGCTGTGCTAATATGTCAGTGGTCAAGGATCTACAGTAGCTTTATTATGTTCATGTCCTATCAAGCAACAAATATGGCATGGATCATGTTTAAACAAGTAAACCATTATTAACAGAACACGCGCCCTGATTGTAAATACTTCAATAAGGAAACGTGTTAAAATTTTACCTTAGTGAGCAGATCATATTCTAACGAATGAACCTATCTATCAACTCTCCCCGTTCGCGCGTCCGTTATGGTTTATTCCTCGAGGAAGATGCAAAAAATATTCCGGATTATTCAAAGATTATACAAAAAACTTTTTATTATGTTCATTACTATAAATGAGTGAAGGTTTCACCACTCTCTGACTGAAAGAAAATAACAAGTTGAGTAAAAGAAAATTGCTTCTCCTGAGACAGAGATGAAGGCCATTGCTAAAGTTTGCAGCAGGGAATATGATCGCATCTTTGTTTCCGCGACCTTATGATATTATGACACATCTACCGGAAGTAGGTCGCAACATAATAGAAAACATTTCGCTAATCCTGTGCAGACTCTCATGTAAGAAACTTAGTATAAATAGCCGGGAAACTGTTAAGTTATCCCTTTCTACTATAACAACGCTCCAGCACTCAAATCAACAATTCCCACTTCATAGATCAGTGATTTTACGTACGAGGACCACAATTAACAACCTTCATCATGAGGCGGGAACAAGCGGAATTCTGTAATTTTAGGTTAAAAAGCTTGTTTATTTGTTCGATGCTTTTTCCAAGATAATAAATGTATGCTATTAGTTTTGGGTTCTTCTGAGCACTAAAAATGTGTTTGCTTCACGCTCTGTTCGCAATAAAGCATAGTTCAATATTTCTACCTGGTCAATTTAACTAAAGAGAAGTAGTATGATATACACGATAATTGTCGAATTTGTAACTTATCTATTTTAAGTAATAAGCCCAAAAATGTGTCGGCCTTTGGATTGCACACATACTGTCGACTGGAATGGAAAGGGAGGCTTTAGAACCAACCTCACCAACTTGCCGAACAGTTGCTCATCGTCACCCTTATATTGTGACAACTGTCTTCAATATTTTATAAGGAATCAAATCGTACCGCTCACGCAACAGTTTTGAATAAACATCAATACACTGACTAACGATTATCCACATGATATATCAACATTGTTTGTGTAGGTAAATTTTATACTTTATTATTTTCTGAGATACCAAGTTAATAGAAAGTAATTTAAACTAGTGAACTCCTGAGCAATTGTGAAAAGTTAACATGTTTAGCGGCAAGTTAATATGGTGGTTACAAACGCATGAATTAACAGGAAAATCTCTTATTTTTGTATGATATAAATGGTATGCAGCATTGTTGAAACACTTCAAAATATGGAATAATGACAAACAAATTTAATAGTAGACAAAAACAATCCATAAATCGGGTTGCTAATTTTCTAGAAAACATTATGATGTTTGAATTTAACGTCTCGTTCTACACAAAGACGTTTCAGTGCCTGATTAAAAATAGGATTTGGAAGCCTTAGATATTAATTCTATCGAATTTTTATTCAGATGTATATAATTTTACCATTTGTGTTCTGACTTTATCAAATTCGCTACAGTAAAGTAAACTTCCATTGTCCTGTATAACCCGCGAAGGGATTGGTTCACATCTGAGAGTCATTTACAAATGGCCGACATTTTATTTACATGCGGGAGGTAACGCGTGTAACACATTTTACATTTATCAGTTATCTGCGCACTGCGCACTGTCTGGAAATATATTAACGAAGAACGGGCTCAGTAACACTCCAATTTCAGTTTATAATAAGGTGTTGGTGTCTGGAATTTCAATTGTTTATATTTTAAAAAATCTCGTTTAAATATTAACATAAACAGCTACCTGTCATAGACTTAAATCTAGGAACATAACATGCATCTTTGAAATTATTAAAACTAAAATATGCAAAAGTTTAAATTAAACATCATTGCTTACAATAAGTATCGCACGAAAGGTGCTGGCATATATATATAAGCTGAAAAACAGCGTATTCGAAAATTATATTTGTTGCATTTGAGGTTATAGTGTAACGTGCAGTTTAGAGGAACGCCATAAACATAGTCACCTATCATGCTTTGGTTAAACTGCCTTTGATAATGTAGATTGAAATCCAGCTTATGTGCATAAAACGCTCACTTTTCTCTGCGAGTAAGCTCACGTGTTCCCATTGAATATATCGATACGCGGATCAAAATTACGCTTTATGGTACTTTTTTATCCTAGCATGATATAGTTCCTTATAATTTCAACCAGCTGCTCAAATACGTAAGCCTAGATTTTGCCTATGAAGCTGTATACTACTGCAAAGGGACTGTTCTAATTGGCTTTCTCTGTCCTTCATAATCTCCATTTATATTCTGTTAACTACATAAGTTCCTGTTTGTGGTTTTAGGAAGTGGCCAGCAGTGATTATTGCATCTGATAGCTGCGGAGGAAAGTTTGAAGATAGTTGAACGCTGCCGACTTCCGGTACATATTCCAAAGGTATAATTTATCCGGACTAGCAAAATGTGCAATGGCGGCATCTTAAAGTTTCGAAGGTCTGCCAGGCGCCCTCATTCAACTTTGCTCTACCTTGTCAGGAATTCTTGCACCTTGATTAATCCTACCGATAAGATTGTGCCATAGTTTCACGGTTGCACAAGAGCACTGAAAACAAGGATGCTTTTTTGAAAACAAATTAGAATATCATGAGAAATGACATCGTTTTGAAGTAATGGTCGATTAACTAGCTACTGTCACTGTAAAGCACTCATTTTACTAAAGACGTACACCTCTTTGACATGCAAGGAGTTATACTTAGGATTAGACTTATCCTTATTTTTGTTATGGTATAACACATCTTTGATTCTTCTGGTTAAATTGGCTACAAATGTGTGCCATTCACTTTCGTTATTAATGCTTTCTATAACCTGGAATAGACAAAAGACTATCAAGGAAAAACAGCATATATCGCGCGGATGCAGCAAGTTTCAGAACTTCAGATAAGGTCAGAAATAGAGCAATACATTTCGTAAGAAAAGAAATTTTTTCTCAAATCATTTATCTTTTTGCTTAAGATAGTATGGATTTATTTCCTCAGATGAAGTTTCAAAATTTTAATCTGGATCAACAACATCCTGCTATCTTTTCAAGTTCAGACTCTCTCCTGAACATTATTGATGTAACTGGTATATTAGGAATAAGGCGCTCCGGCCATATTCTCAAATTAGTTATAAATAAACCGATATCTGAATGCCTGCTTAAAGCGGTAATCTTGTCGGTTTGACTTATGGGGAGGGGAACAGAATGCAAAAGAAACAAATGGGCAATTTGTTTCTAGATTCCTCAGAAATACAGGAATGAAATCTGCACGATTCTCATTACGCATGAACATCAGCTTGCCGGCACTATATAACAAATTACAAAATATGTTGCAATTTATTTGCATAAAGCGGTACGTACACATTTTAATATGTAAATTTATTTTCCACAGGAATCTTACAGTTTACCCAAACTGCAACTATTTTAAATGCACAAAATAACATGTGTTAAACAAAACGCCATTATTCACCTTAACTTTAAGAGATTTCTTGCAATGCTCTCATAAAAAATTTCAGCCTTTGGCTCGTCCTAAGCATTGGCTATAATTTCCAAATATGCTTTGCAAGTTTTGCACATTTTACAGTCGTTTCCATGACATGCCGTGCTGCGCTTGTTTTAATAAACTTCGACAGCCTAACTAAATGCAACTGCTATGTGCAAACAAACTTTGCATGCCACCTAAATTGATCACATTGCTAAACAATACATAAACCTCAAAAAAGTATAGACTGCAATGCTGCTTTATAGGCTTTATTTTCTACTGAAACGGTCAAAAAACTGTTTCTAAACGCTAAAGAAAGCACTAAATTGCATACACTGCCTAGGAAATCTTGATAAATCCTACATGTTTTTAATTTGTTTTAATTTGCATTATTATTCGTGAAGCAGTGAATGTTGGTGGTGAGTTTAGTATACCAAGAAACAAATTCCTTACCATCATTTTCCGGACCATAAAAGTAGGTTGCGTGGTACAAACATCATTTATCTTTACACGGAGCGAAACGAAACATCAAGGCACTGCAACAACAGGAATATGAACCTTTGATATTTGTTACATAGAGCCAACAGCCAATTGCTTCCTAGTGGAAAGACGGCATGTAATTTCACCTGTTTACTTATGGTGTTTTAAATAACGAAGGCATGTAAAACACAAACCTCAATATCAAACTTTGCAATATTATCTGTCAAGAATTCACACACCGGTTAAATAATATATCGACTAATTTTGATAGGCTAATGTTTGCATAATGCCACTGTTCAACATATAATTGCGCTTTTGAGAGTTTATACTAGATGTTGATAGACAATTTCTGATCAGTTAATTTTTTATATGTAATTCCTAAACAAACATTAGTGTTTGAAATCGGATCCGTAATAATTACCTTAAAATTTAGACAAATACTTGTTAATTAATGTTACAAACAGCTTTTTCTAAAATTCTTTCCCTTTACTAACGCTTGCAATTTCACTGCGACCTTTAAGCCCCACCTCGCTTGAAAAGATTGTAGGTAGCTTTGCGAATACTGGTTCCGCTTCTAAGACACTATTGCGAGAACCAGTCAATCTTGTTTGTGACATAAAACACTCGTGTTTAACATTCGGTGTAGTGTTGTTGTTCAATGGGTACAGTCTGGTTTAAAAACAGATGGTGTACAACATGCTTCTAACAGGAGACGAACCATATTCAAGGTGAGCCTCAGGCGCTGTTCACAGAAAAGCAGCGAACTAGGTGAACAAAGGCCCTGTTGTAGGCAAAAATCACACATCCATTTCAATTCATGGGTGTTCATACCGCGAAAAATTATGTAAAATGTAATAATGGAGAAAACCGTGTACTACTTTAGATCACTTTTAGCCGAACGCATGCTGCTGAATTGTCACTTTCTTAGCTTAAACTTGCAAACTTTGGTTTCCGCGATATCAAAAAACCATGCCATTGTCCAGACATTGCATACCATAGGGCACTTTAATTCAGCCGAAAGGATTTCGAATTTATCTAATATGATTACAAGTTCTCCTGTCCATCCTTCAATAGTTGCTTTTGCGCTTTCTGTGGCGTAGCTGAATCGTTGGTTTGCGAAGAAGAAATATTTCCTCAAGCTGGCCACAAATTTGTTGGACACATTTGTATATAATTAGCACGATATATTAATGAATCTTGGGACAGAAATCTGTCTCACTTAACTGCTTTCTCTTCCGTTATTGTTGCTATTTTAATGTGAATCTCCCGTTAAATATGCGGAAATCATAGTAGGATTAGTCTGATCCAAATCACTCTTATCCTACTTGCTCTCACAATTTTCGTAGGTTGACTGACAACAGTGACATGGAGGCTTGACGAATTTTGCCTATGTAGGGGGTACATTTACCACAAATTCACGCTACGTCAGTTGTTGGAACCCAAGTATTTTATTGGTGACCCAACGTAGTCACTTTTCTGATTATCGAAGGTGCCTTACTACGGTGAACTGATGAGCATTTGGGACTGCCTGCTCAGGTAAAGTGTACTTGCTACAGCGGCACGGGTTTCGTTCTGTTAGAGTTGTAGTGTACGGTAAATTGTCTCCGCCGTTCGATATATCCTGGGATGTAAAATTGTGATGCAGATCGCTAAAATTTTTCTGACCGCGCTTTCAAAGAAATGATAGGAAAAGATTTTAATGGTAAATATATAAAATATATGGATCTGTAACCACGAGAGCGATATCTTTAGTTGGCCTGCACCGAGGAGCTTTTCCCAATAATTTACAAATGCATAATTTGCAAACTATCACTGTCTATCGTTCCTTTTGAACTAAGCTATATATCATCAAATGACAAATTCCTTCTTTAAGTTTTACAGATGAAGATTGCGCTGGCTGTTAGCAATGCTCAGCTAGAGAACCCTTGGTAGTTTCAATATCTAGACTGTCATATTATTGCTGGTGAAATAGAAGGTGAGGTCACGAAAAGGATTTTCAAAACTCCAGGACTTTTTCCTCTCTTCACAAGCTGTGGCGACTGGAAGACTTCATTACCGCCGCGACTAGGATAGTTTACAATGTTCAAAACCATCATTAAGGATTGAAAAGTTGGATCAAGCAACTGATTGACATAAAGAGGATAGTTACGCTCCACTATCGCTGTCCTCCCATCCTGCCTTATGTCTGGGGGAAGCAATATGTGAGCAATATGCTAATTCGGTTTCTCGTATTGGTGAAGTAAGAGGACCGAAAAACCGCAGGCTCCCATTGTTTAGGCCATCTGTTATGCATTCAATACACCGATTTCCGTCACTAGCGTAGATTTGCTTTGCGCATAAAATTTTGGTAAGCCAAAATACTTGCAATAGCATCAAGCACTATGATACAACCAGTTGATCGTCATCTAAGCAAGCAACGCCTAGCATTGTCCTCTTAACCTGCTGGATCAGTAGTTGTATTAGTAGCATTAATTGGGGTTGACCTCAAGGTTTAATATCAAGGAAACTACAAGGGGTCACTGTGTTTAGAAACCCATGAAAGCTATGTATTAAATACCGATGCTGCAGCCTCTTACAAAGTATAATATCCCATTTAACTGTGTGCTTTTAATTAACGCGCTGTCCATAATCATCTGATCCGCCTGTCTGGCCTATCTGTTTGGACTTGAAGATTTTATCCCTACTGCAACATGTATACGTGTTTATATAAGCATTTTGGAATACAGAAAACAAGCCATCAGAAGTATAGAAGAAATGGTAGATATTAGTGGAACAGAACTATTAATTGTTCTTGTGTTTCACACGCGACATTTTGTACTTTTATTTTTCGATTAATCATTACGTATTAGATGAAACTGTAGGACATCAGAGGCACACTGGTTTTCGTTGCATGCTATCACATCCAATGTTCGTGATTCCCCGGAATGGAGGTCAAAAGTAAAGATTGATGATACTAATGAAGCCACCTTCTTCTTTGTCCTTTTCCACATCACTGTTTTTCACTGTCACACTTCCTCCAGTTATTTCCAGCGGACGCAAATATGACTCAACGGTGGAGGCGACATGCTGACACTCGTAATTCGTGGTCGGGCTAACGCACAGCGCGTCAGAGCTTAGCTATTTGAAGAAAGGGTCTGTTTGCTCCAAGCATCCGTTTACGAGCCACCTTATTGCTTACATGATATTGTTAGTTCTTTGCGGATAATCGTTGTCAGAAAAACGGTAAAGGGTTCATATTTTCCGTAAGTCAGGTCTCACTTCAGTGCAACGGAACCATACAGACGGAAGCACTATAAACTTCGCCCTTGAGCTTGAGCTTTAAGTTTGCATCACAATAACATTATAGGTGTTTATGTGTGGTGAAAGAAATTTTAAACCTTTTCGATCAACTCCTAGATCAGTGAAGCAATCGACATGTTTCTGAAAGTCATAACCTATGGTGAGTGTGTACACTGCCGCCAGTTCAAACTGTAGCCATTTTTACAGTTTTATAAGGTGAAGTACGGGAGGCACTTAGATGTCACTATCCTAAATTTGTTGAGGCCAGTTTTCCTAGCTTGTGAATAGTCTACAGAACAGGAATATATCCAGCGAAGCAAATTTCTCCAAGCTAGCCTCAACGTCATAATTTTCTATCAATATTGTCCGTTGGACAAACTATTCGTTGGGGAAATGAAGAAAAGATAGTGAGGTAACCTAAGCCGCTAGTGAACCCAAACGAAGAAGAAAGCCTTCATATGCTTTAACTGTGCTGGATATATTTATCATGTTGGGTGCAGTTAATTCAGCATGGTTACAATTTCGTCGGACACAATGTTCCTTTCTACACATTTAAGGAAATATAAGTTATTGACTGGCCTTAAAGCTTCTCTGACTTTAAGGATCACAACGGTTGTTGGTTGTCGATGGACTTGGCGGAATGCCAGAAGATAATGGACCACAACTATTTTGTCGATAGAAAAACAGCCTTAACGAAAAGCAGTATGTTTGCTTTTACAAAATATATCTGTTATCTGAAAGCCTTGAGAGCAACAGGATTAAATGAAAATCAGTATTGAATTGAGCTGTTTCCGCGAGAGCATTTCAGGGGATCGCGAGAATCCTAGGACGTAAGATACTTCGTGTTATTCCAAACGTCCGGGAACAGCGGTAGGATGTCGTAAGAAAGTACTCATTATAATATTTGAGATGAGCTCGTTAGAGGCTGCCAGGACCTGAAGATTTATATCGTTTCAAAGACTGAATCGAGATGCAGATTTCCCCTCATTTGAAGGATATTTGATGAAAGACCAAATACCAATCGATAGAAGTAATATAATCATGGATGACTGCTTTGTTTAATACTTTCGCAAATTTTCTACCAGGCGATCTGAGTGCGTGCATAGTTTGGTGTTTTTCTGCACTCTAACTCAGTTTGTTTAGATAAGCTCACATGGATCAACCTCCAAATGAAGCAGAGACTTCGGTCTAAACAGCTGGTTTTCAAGCACAATGATTTACAGTCAAATCACTAACTTGCTTTCTGCAGTTGATAAACAGGCCGACTGAATTCACTGTGTTTTGAAACGGTGGACGCATGCAGTCGATAATTTCATAGTTCCAAAGGGTGTTTCTAGTAGCTTTGAAGCAGGTGAGACTGCAGTTGAACAGCGTGGATGGTTGCAAGCCTGGTCAATGCTTCAAAAGTTTTCGAAGAAAGAAGTGAGTTTGTTTTTTTCCGGAGCCTATGTTGATATTTCATCTACAGTGTCATCTCTCCCTGGTTGAATATGTTTAGTTTGACATGTTTGTCTATGAATGAGTCACCGAGAATTATACCAATTTTTACCAACATGGATGCATGCATATTTTCGAAACAATTTGACAAATAAGACTGGTATTGCCGCACGCTTGCACGCTAACTTGGACTCATTTATTTTCTTTCAGTTTGCTACTAATTCAGGTGGATGCTGGAGACAGCTAGGTTGTACAATGGAGTCTATTTTGAGGAAAGCACTTGGGGAAGTGATAGTGTTGGTAGTGACTATATACCCTTGATCAATCTCTTTTCGTTTTCAATGTATGTATTGTACGGTCCCTTGCAGCTGCATCCAAATGATATAGCAGTTGAAATATATTGTCATGATGCTGATGTCCGTTTTTCGAGTTCATGGGAGAACATTTGAAAGATTCTGATGGAACTGCTCTGTAACTCTTTTCGAGCTCCAATAATGGGCTGGGGTTACAAAACTCTCGAGATTGAATGCTTGACGTCAGTTAGCCATTTAACAAACTCGAAACAAAATACATACATAATGAAAGTTTATTCCTGACTCCGCATGACTCAACATTTTAGGAATAACTGGAAGCAGTTAAATAAAGGGTGCCTCTGCTATAGCACTGATTGTGATCTTAACATCAGCATTCCAACATGTTTTAGACTTAGCGTCACTGGAATGGCGATCATGGCATCACGTGTGTGGGTGGATATTTGACGACAATCCGTACAATGGTTTGGCATTCTTAAACAAATCACTAACAGGCAACATAGGTCAGTTGCAAAGTTCGCCAATTTTTGCATGTTCAGGTTATCTAAAATGTCCATAAATAAAAGTTTGTTCCCTGTATTATGGATACATTGTATGTGAGTCATTCTTGGAGCTGGCACATTCATACCCACGTTCATGTGGGAAGAGCCTTTAACGGTTTCACCAACATACCACATAAGATCCGCTCACATGCATGCGTGGCTAAAAACAGCCAGCCTTTTGATTTCATCCAAATAAAATTTTTCATAAGTTGAACACTCAAGCTCATAAGTCTGTCCGCAATTCATTGGTACTTTAGTGAGCACGATTATCTAATTAAACGTATTTAGTATTCTGTGCCACTAAGTTTAATTACTTGTTAAATTAAGTACAACAACTCAGATTGCATTGCTGCCTCCGTAATCTAAAGCGAAGCACGCATTTTATATTTCCACGTTATCCCTTGGCTATCCACCTTGTGTTTGCAAATCTTCCTGGCTAGTAGAACTATTTGGCTGCTCAAGCAACTGGGAAAACTAACTTATTCGAACCACTATGGGAAGTGAAGTACAGCTCCATCATGGATGGAATCTATGCATTTGATGGTAGAAAAATTAAGCGATTACACGTAGATCCCTTCCGATTCTGAAGGACATCTCCTGTACAACTTTCCTACGTCCATTGATAAAATTAATTACTTAACCGGTTCTGAATATTCAATGAACAAATTTTGTCTAAAGCATCTACAATTGCATAATTATTTATATGTGGTTTGCCAGAATAGTTGATAAATTTGCATCTCTGTTATTTTGTGCGCACCATCAACATATAAGCCATGCAAGGAAAATGCTGCATTGTTCCTAGCGTAAATGGTGAATAAATTTGTTAGCTGTTTATATGTTTACTACAAGCCAAATATGCTGCTGTTAATTTATGCTTTTACATCAGGCAGTCCATTGCTGCCAAAACATTTTAAATCGATAATCGTACTTTAAAATTACTTCAAATTAAAAGATCAATTGTGACAACCGCGCAGTGAATTTAAACTAAGACATTAAAGTTCGCGTCCGTTGTTTTGGTACCAATGAATGGGCCATGTGCGTAGCAAGTTAACAATCACTGGTAGCCTTGTAGTGTAAATAACAAATAAAAGCCTTTATGCTTGCCTGGACAAAATCACTGATGAGTGTCTATAAATTGCCCAGATAACGTGCAGATACGGTAGGAAGCAGGAATGTAATAAGATTAATTTGGAGCTGTTCAAAGGAGATGAAGATTGATGGGGCCGGCAATAAGATTTCCTAGACACTTAAAAACACAAAGCATTACACTTCAGCCGTAAAGATTTCGATTTAATCTAGTACTCTTACAAGTTTTCCGGTCCATGTGCCGGTGAATGTCTTTGCCCTCGATTTCGCGTAGCTGTCTCATTGGTTATATGAGGTTAGCCAATTGGAGATCGGATTTATTAATAGAAGCAAGTTTAACCACAAAGGGGGCGATATGGTGCTGATCGCAAATGCTCGGGAGCAGTTCATCTCCAGGGCGACGACGGATGGCATTATGCGGATGAGACTAGTGAAGCCTTGGGCCAGCAGATGTGCAGTTGGAGGAAGTTGAGACAATGTTGGACAAGGGGACGGAGCATGTAACAATTTATCCTATTACCAAATCCTGTTGGCGCAAAAATCTGAGAATTGTTTCGCATTCCATCACAATTGGTAGCCAGTGTCTTTGCATCTAAAGTTACCAAGTGCTTGTATGGGCGTAGCAAATATTTCTTTAGCCCAGGGCGGACGTAAAATCGTTGCCACCACTGCCACTTTTAAATTCGTAAAGTTTCATAATTTCGGATCGAAACTAGAGACTTAACAAAGTTCCAGAATACATTGCTTCACAGCAAAATACGAAAATATCCAATTCAGGAATTTTAATGTTTACAGTACTCGCAAAAGTGGTTTATCGATACAGTTGCATTGATAACCCATCCAAACGTCAATTTCTCTTTATATGTTAAGAAATGTATATCAACTACCATTCCAAGAAACCACCAGACGTCCGTTTCGCGCCATTGGGGCTCGTCACTGGTGTGCAAACTTCGGATGTCTCTTGCGGATAGAACCTATGTATGATAATGGTATGCGTCAACTAGCCAGCAGCTGGATCCCCTGAGTCATGGGCGACGGCAGACGACCATCATGAATTATCAGCTAACGACGATTTAGTACAACCCATCCTCCTATGCCATGAAGGCACTTGCTATGCAGTTAACAGCGGTTGACCTTCCGGTGTCAGGAGCTCCGGTTACGGCAGCCATGAATCGACATAGCATTTATATGATATCGGTAGATGCGGATTTGTAATACTTATAAGTAGATTGATATAGGAAATATTTGATTTCGTCGCACTCAGTAGACAATGCTGGTAACTGAACTACTGTTCCAAAAATCCACAAAAGAATTCTTCGATCCATTGGGGCTCATCGTTGGTGCGCATCCCTTGGTCCTCTTACTTAGATCGATCGCATGACTGCTAGTGGCTTGCTCCAGCTAGCCCGCACTTGATTCCACTAAGATATAGGGGACGGCAAACAACCATCATAAATTGTTAGCCAACTCGATATAGCCCGATCTTTCCTCAACTGCTATGCAAGCACCTGCCATGCAGATGAAAGCTGTTGGATTTCCTGTGTCAGGACATTCAGGTAAAAACTGTTATGAAATGACAAATAATTTTTATGAAATGCACGTACGGATTTCAATAAAATTTATATGTCGATTCATAGCTGCCGTAAACTGACACCGTATCAAACCGCTGTTATCTGCAGGGTGCGTGCCTTTTTGTCATTGGGTGATGAATCAAGTGATTTTGCAGGTAAGTAACAATTCGTGACGGTCGGCTACCGCCCACATGGCTAAATGACCTACGCTGCGGCTAATTGGCTTAAGCCACTAGCAATCATGGGTCCGATCCTCCGTAGAGGACCAGTGTATACTCACGACTGACGAACCTAATAGGGCGAAACTGCCAGCTGCTGCTTCTCCATAGAGGGAGTTGATTTATCTGAATTTTCGACTGATTGTGACGACCACAAAATACTCGCCGAAATCCTTCCACTCATGAGTAATACAAATTCGCCCCTTAAGTAGAAAAGGGTGATTTCGATCAGACTACTCCTACTATGATTTCCACAACATTAATGCGAGCTTCTCAGTAAAACAGCAACAATAACGGAAGGGAAAACAGTTGACTTAGACGGCTTTCTGTCCCTAGATTCATTAATAGATCGTGCCAATTAATACTAATGTGTCCTACAAATCTGTGGCGAGCTGGAGGAAATATTTTTGCTTAGCAATTTACATCAGCACAATTCTATTATGTTCGAGTTTTACGTGTGATAGCAAATCTTATATTATGGTCTATAAAGAGGATTAGACAACGGTAGATTAATAATTGGTATACTGTGGTGGGTAGAGCGTTTCTTCAAATGTTTGGCCTAACGCTCAAGGCACTTTGACTAGTTGTTTACCGGTTGTGCAAACGCCAGACTCATCTTCTTTTTAATACCGGGTCCCCAGGTGTTCTTCCTCGTATCGGACGGAATATTATCCAAAGGATACCAAGGGCAGCAACCAACTCCTCCTTCCATGCGTCGTGAGAATATGCAACGTTTCGGTCTATATTCAGGCTAGCAAGCACTATGTCTTAAGTTCTATATTATTGCTTTGATTCTTAGACCATGGCCGCAATAGGTCGTTAGCAACAGGAAATTCAAATTCAGAAAACAAACTAATATTTATGCTTAAACTAGAACCTATTACATGAAGAATATCTGGTTGGTAATAATGTTTGGCGGATATACCATCAGGGACCGTCTATTCCTTTCGATGAGAGCTGGCTTTGCCCGTAGGTCAGCGCCATTTGAGATGCATGTAAAGCAACCGCATTCATTGGTTGACTGGTATTCATATGTTCGCAGTTTCGCCGTTAAACCACAGGCGTGCACTAAAGCCACCTGCGAGCTCGGCAGATACGGGTGCCTGACCTGAATCCACGCTCCTGCAGAAAACTGAGTGAAGATGTTTTACACAATATCATGACCGGTACATGGTCGCGGGACGATAAACTGGCGTTCGTGGCTGATTGATATTCCTCAATGATTCACTGCGTTATGGGGTGTGGTGATTTCGACAGCTTCAGAGCCAAGAATGCCAGATTGATCAATGTGATGGATGCAACACAAATTAGTCTGTTGTTGCTATAATTTGAGTGTTTATTTAGGGTGGCTCCAGACTCCAAGCTGCGGACTCTCGCTAGCCCAGTGCCTGAAGGCCCGATGCCTTTCGACCGGTTTAAGAAACAATTGGGTTAGCCCAAACAATAAAACAAGCTTCCCTTTATACATTTTCTTGATACTCTTGCCGTCACAAAATAAGTAAATGGTGCCTAACTTTATGCATTAAGGACATCACAATGAGGCAGTACATTACCCCAGTGCGATGGTTTGCGTGCCTCAAAGATCCATCAAGCTATGCTGAGTGGTGTTAGTATGCACCTTCAGAGCCACTCATAACACAATGGTCAATTTGTAAAGGAGAGATGGACTCAGCCACCAGATCCTCACTGAGTTGGGGGTTGAAATGCGGGTGCTCCCTTATTTCTCAAAACAGACTTTTTGTAGCCCACTCTCAAACACTGCATTGTGGTTAGGTTTATGAACTAAATGCTTTGGTTACATACCTTAATATTTCTCCTATCTAGACTTGGGAAACCTAATATTATCCTGCCCACGCAATACTACGAATCCTTCCACAAACAATTTATTGTTGCTGTGGGCACCGCAGATTATAACCCGAGGTATCCTACCTGCTGGATCGAGCACGATGGATAGGGGCTTTGATGATACTTCTCAAGACATCCTATCTTCTTATACTTCCGCTAACGCAGTTGTTCCCTTATCACCCCGCTTCAGCTTTACTTTTATCCTCCTGTTTTCATTCATCTTAATTCTTGGCTTTCAGTGACCTTGTTTTGACAGGCGTTTACCTTACATTTAAACTCGCAAACAAATGCGGAGTGTCAATCTTAAACTGTCGACAATTCTATGTCCAAGCAGGCTTTCAAGCCCAGTTTATCGGCAACCATTTGAAGCCCATCATCTTCCTTCCGTTTTGCATACCTGAATGTGCGCATATTACAACAGATCAGTCAACATGCAGCGATGCCGAACATTAGAGACCCTTTTGCTTGATATATGCTGCCTATCGATGACCCGGTAGCCAACTCGAGCCCTGTACTCTACTATCCATCCAATTCAGTTGATAAAAGCAGCACATTTTCATAGAGCATATGCAGAGCTAATGCAGCTTCAAGCACCGCCCATGCCGGTATTGGTATTTACCTGATTCCCGGGGCTGAAGCTGCTCTAGTTGGCTGGGTCAAGAAAGTAAGCCGATGTGTGCAGTCCGATTGGCTGGATCGTTCAAAGCTTCCAAGTCGCGCCGGACTAAATGGTGGCTATTCGTCATTGCTGCTCACGTGCTCATAAAATGTAACGCTGCTTCGATAAAAGATGGCTTCTACCTTCAACTGCACATGTGCTTGGCCGCAGAAGAAGTAAGATATCGTCAAGCTGGCAGGGGATCTGAGCGTTGAAGTTAAAAAAGTATCCACTAATGAACTGCATCTGTGCGGCCAACACAGGGTAGGCTCCAGTAATGATAACGGCAAACGGCTACTTCAGTTTTGTGGAGATTCTCAATTATACCTTGCGAGCACTAATTTCCGACACAGCATTCGCCGAAGGGAGACTTAACATTCACCAGCATCGAACCAGCTATGGATGCACATTAATCACATTGCGATAAGTTACCGATGGAGAGGCTGCGTCCAGAACTGTCGCTCAATTTGGAGCGCATGCACGGACACGCACCATGTACTTGTATGTGCTGACCTGCGGATGCGTTTGGGCCTGACGTCTAAGACGACGTTGTGAGGGCATTGACATCAGCCAACAGGCGAAACCAGCTGTTCTGAATGCCGATCGAATGAGGTTGTCATGCGATTTCTGTAAACGTCCACTGGATGCAAATGAAGCTCACTGGTCTCATTTTCACCGGACCTTACTAGCAGCAGGAAATTTTCCGTGTGCTAAGTCTAATCTCCAGCGTGGATATTAGGTCTCTTCGCTGTCTCTGGGACTTATCGATGCTCACCGGCACACCCCGGTTGGAAGCAAACACAATGAGACTCGCAGAGATCTCGTGGCAAAACCCCGTGTTAGCCTGAAGACCGACGGTAAACTTTTGTGTTCCTCTGTTGCAAAATACATGGAGATAGTCGCTGCGCTTTACTGGCATCGTAAGTTATTCCGTCTGATACGGGAAACGGGAAGCAGAAGACCTGGTTTTAGTGAAACAATTTATGACGTGAGTTGACAACCTATCCACAAGTTGTCAAAATGATTTTAGCGTTGGGCTGAGCATTTGAAAGTTAAGTTGATCGGTCGAAATTGCTAGATTTCCTTCAGGCCACTGATCATCCTGCTCTCAGGGCAGTCTATTGGATCCATCCTCTCAAACAGAAGTTGAATGCGAGATCGGATTGCTAAAGTTAAATAAAGCCGCAAGACCAGCTTTTCTTCATTGTGACATCTGCTCTTGTGAATGATTTACACGAGTTACTAGGAGAACTGTAGCATTATGAAACTATCCCAACGAACTGAAACCGCTCCGTCTTTGACCTAATATTCAAGCGAAGCTAACCATCGGATGTGACCACCAAAGATAAATCAGTCTGACCTTTTCACCTCAAAATTGCTTGCCTCTGTCATCCTTAACAGAGTGACTGACACTCGTGAAAGACAGATTCGTGAAGAGCAAACTGGGTTTCATCGAGGTGGGAGCTGCACTGACTACATTTTTTTAATTCGCGTCAGCTGTTGGAGTACCGTCATATATATTTGCGGCCAAGCTTTTTCATGTTACTCGATAAAAAAGGTGCATTCGATGTAGTGGATAAATGTGCCCTTTCGGACTGTCTACTCAGGAAAGGTGTGCCCGAGAATTTAGCAACATTCATCCGAGCGTTATAGCGAGTTGCTCAAGAATAATAACGGCTAACATACAGCTGTCTCCGCGCATCGTGATCTCCAGCGGTGTAATACAAGGATGTCCGCTGTCAGCATTCCTATTCAATTTCGCTATTGACGAAGCTACGAAAATCGCCTTCGTAGGACACGATTTAAGAGGTGGGGAGCTGCTACCAGGTGAACAATGTCTTGACTTGAAATATGCCGAGGTTATTGCCTTTAATTTTGACAGATCACAAACGTGCCAAGCTGCACTAGACAGTTAGGTACTGGCTGTCACTCACTTTGAGTTTGCTTCGCATTCGCGAAAGACAAAGCTTACCTTATAGGTTAGCCTGCACCGCCTCCTGAACTGAACCTTGTCAGGAAACAGCCAGAAGTCTCTCTAAAAGTCAACTGCCTAGTACGTATCATCAGTGCCCCTTGGATTTAGAGGGAGAATATGAACCGTATAGCAACAACGCAAGGCGCTTTTGTAACCTTTCTTACTTATGGTGCCAGCGCGACCTCACTCTCGCTCTGAAGGTTAGAGCGTACAATGCGGCATCATGTTCATCTTTGCGGTTTTGCTTGTGAAACCTGTCCCCTCACATCAGCTGGTTATTTCGCAGTTTGGCGCACATCTGATGGGAACACCGAGTGAGCAACCAGCCTGCTGGACGTCTTGTTTACCGCACAGCAAAATAAATAAACTGCTTAGCACCAGTATTTCACGCACCAGGCTTCGTTGGCTCTGCCACGTCTTACGCATTCTAGCCAATCTACTCACGCACCAGAGGTGTGGATGGAAGAATATAAGAGGTGGCTAATCGATGACTTGTTCGAGAAGACAGAAGGCCCCAATTTCAAAGCTGGCCTTGGTTGGAGCTTCTCGGCTCTCTCGTTGTGTCCAAAAGACGATTTATCTGGATAAATTTCTGACATCGATAGGGATCGAACTCCATGGCGTTAGTGATGTTAGTTGCTTTGTCCACCTCAAACATCTTAGCCGCCCAATGTAACTATGATCGCGGTATTTAGCTTAACATAATAGTTCGTAATAAATTATTTTGATGCATAACACCCGGCTGGCGGGTTAACGGAACGATGCCCATCAGTAACTGCTAGGTCAGCAGGCATGCATCTGTCGTGTACGTATTCCCTTTTCTTTTCATATATTGTGGCATATTATCCAAGATGTTTCCCACCTCTAGCTAACGGGTACTATTTTGATGATGACTTATCAAAGTGTTAGACATGGGTAAATATGCTAATTTTTATTTATTCAAACCTTCCAATATCCTCTCATGTACTGATTAGCTTATGGATATTCTGGACTCTTTTCGCGATTTTTATGAGCAACATTATTTAGGCGATATTGCGTCATAGGTATATGGAAGCCAGTTGTTACTAAGTCTGAAAACCTTGTTTGCCGTGGAAGAAAACCAAGAATGGTTCAAGTATCCAGAAGAAATATGCCTTTGTGTTCAAACGAATTGGTGAACTTAAACCCAAAATTAAACAAAAGAAAAACGACGAATGCATGGCGGAACTAAGAGCGGCTGCGTGAGTTAAATATATATATTGTAATGTTGTTGCACTATTATTAAAATTATTCATATAAATGGAATTGACTAGGTTTCCAATCAGGCGAAGAGGCTTTTGAATATTTGAGCCTAGATAATGTGGCTGGAACAAAGGATAAAATTTGTCTGTCTTTTACGCAGTTCACGCTACTTCCGCTTAATTCCTTATACTTTCCTTTGGAGTGTGTCTAGATGTACGTTTAATTTATGGTCGGACATGTGGTATTTGTAGTCTAGCGCCCAGAGCGCCTGTTTCGAATTAGTTAATACGCACCAAATGAATGATGGGCTAATGTTACTGGTGTCTTCCGGGGTTCACTTAGGTTGATAACCTTGTGATTTTGCTAAATATTCAAGCTGTCATATTATCTACCAATAGTGACTTATGTCGTCGGATAGAAAAATAAATATAATTAATTCATAATTTTCCCCAACGTTTTCTGCCTTAATGACTAATGCTCTTAAAGCAACTTTGATTTTTCGTTTCCCTGAGTTTCGATTTTATTTTATTTGTGTGCAAATACTCCGCAAGTTCAGTGACAAGCAAGTTTAAAAACTGCACAATTGAAGCTGTCCTCATTTACTTATAAACAAATAACTCACCTTAGTGTACTTGATAACGAAGTACCCAATCCACGTCTGTTCTACGTGCTACAACGTTGCGACTATACTAGCCTACTGATTTGCGACTTGTTAATGCCTGTGTCCCAGCATACCTTTAGCGAAGAGAATAAATGTATGCAGTAATACTATAACGTGAGACATGGAAATAAGTTCAACTAAATTAAACTAATTTTTCAACGAACATTTGAGCAACGATGCCGTTGTAACCGTTATTTTAAGAGTTACTTGAATATAATAGTTTTAGAATCAGAATAACTACACCTGGATCCGTTTGCATGGCTGAAACGCAGTGCTGAATAAGAGTTACTCCGCAATAATACTCGACTGTTCCTCGCACTTGGACCTATTACAAATTGGGTTATTCGCGATACTCCCTAATGTATACAATGACTGAACAAACAATTTCCCATTTTAAACCATTGAAAATATTGCAAATAACAGTATAGCCTATGCACGGTTTTGCTGAAAGTTAGTTCTTGAATGTATAAACCATTGAATTCTGTGCATAGGGCTTAACTTGATGCCCATATTTCCAATCTTGATTTTGAGTTAAAACTGTTGCCTCAATGGAGTAGATGAGTGAAAATCCTAGGCACCGTTATATACACCATCCGACTTCAAACAATCGGTAAGCGAAGTAATGCTGTTCCATGTGGTGTGTAGAAAAGTGACGTGTACAAGCGAATAAATGTTCATCTCTACCTCTGTGAATTTATTTGTGAACACAAGCAGCCGGATTTATGATTTCACCGTTTTAAGATGCGCAAATTGTTGAGTACATGCTGTATCATTATTCTTGTATTCTACTACATTAAATTATTTCTTTTGATAGTTACCAGCCCGGTAACATATTATGCGAACGTTTATTTACGGATGTGACATAATGCCAATTCTAATACGCAAACGAAACTCAGTTAACCCAGGGAAATAGCAATTCTAAGGAACATCGTCATTTACTTTTACTTTGATTGTCATAATTCCATATTCCTAATTTCGGGTTTTGATTATGAACATGTGAGCAAAAGTTTAGCATCAATGCGCTGTTCAATTTCATTTATTGCTCCTCTCTACAAGCATAATGTATATGGTTGTCTGTTGCCCTGCTGTTCCGCTAAAACCCAGACTTGCTATTTCTTCAAACAGATGCCTAAAACAAGGTAATGGCTACCTGTTCAAGATTTAGATCTGAATGTACAACGTGCTTGCTCTTTTAAAATTATTCCTTATCACACCATATACGGCTCTCTTTCTAAGCCTATAAAAGCAAACCGTGTCAAGTTAAGCTAGTTTTAACTAACGTCAATTTGGTCCAAAAATATAAAATTTTAATATGAATTTCAAGAATAGCATAACCGCTAATTCATCAAAAACATAAAAACACCCCGTCCATTCGCTTAGATGTATTGCCAAATAACATTAATGCGTTCGGCTTGGAAGCCCTGCACGATATGGCACATTCATTTTGATTCTGTGAATAAAGTTTCAAGTTTTATTGTGCTTACTCAGCGAGACGTTTCGGCAAAATAAAACTGAATTAAACCGAAAATCGCACCTGTTGTGATTAGACGAAAACTACTCCGTTTGCATTTAAATAAATGTAGTAAACTAATCAAGAGGCAAGATCGGTTGTATCAGATTGCTTTTAAAATTCGTGTTAATCAGGTCTGTGAAATAAAGGAGTAATCCTTTTAAAATCGCAAACCATGTTACCTCAGCGCCTAAATTTCTCTATAAGCGTCCTTGGCGTCCCATTTTATGGACGCTTAAATGAACACTCCCAAATGAATGGACTTCAATAAGTCTAATATAAAACATAACGAGGATCTGTGTTTGCGCTAGAGTAAAGCCCTAGGGATTTAATCATCACTCACAGAGAAATATCTGCCATTAGGTTTCTAAAATTTCATATCAATCGCAATTTTAAGCATTGCGTAGTTCACTTTTCGTTTGCGATTCAACTTGCCGCAATTTGCAAATTACGTTCGGTATAAAGTTGTCCAGTGATGCAACCCTCGGTCGTCTTTTGAAAACCAATTTGGATACCCATTTGATCAGCATGTAATATTAGTCACCACATTGACTGTGAACTGGCTTGGCGCCACTAACTTGGTGCTGCTCGCGGTTGTTAATAGACATTTGTTGAAATATAGTTAAATGTATTTAATTAACTTGTTCTTTTGTTTTCTGAATAGACAATTTGAAACTCAATAATTATTTGTAATAATCATCTGGTTTGGAAAAATATTTATATTGTGCAACAAAATTCGGAGGGATGGGCATAATAAATTGCATTATTATGCCGGAGTTGACTCAGACATGTCTCGCGGCAGCGTTGCAGGTGTAAGCTGGACCCTAACGCTCGAATGCTAATCGATGAGAAAAAGCCGAAATAGTTTGACTAATCAGATGGCCAAGAACAAACACGTGACAGGTCAAGTGGGGCAGAAAGGCGGGGTGGATCTAGCAAATAATCCTGCGCAACATCTTAGCATCGCTGTTTTATCGTAGGAGACTAGATCAGCTAGTTTCAACCAGTTAAATTTTACAGCTAACGCGGAACTAAAAGTCTCAGTATTTAGGTTTCCTTACTTCAGATATTACATCACTTCCGCCACGAATAACGCTCTTTATCAGTTTCGACGAAGTTTCACAGGAACATACAGTGTTTAGCCATTTTTAGCCGGTCCTTATCAACACGTTGGCACGTAGTCCTGAAAGCTATTCAGTCAAATGTAGTCTTCAGCTGGGGCTGGTCGTTTTACAGTTGCGCACGTGCCAACTGTGGGGCTCGCAAACGAACTTAACTCGAATCGAACTATATGGTCGGATGCGACAAGAGCTCCATAGTATGACGTCGGCAACAAAGTTTACAAGGACAGCTGCTGCACACGGCCTGTCATCATATGGTCTGTTTTTTGGTCGGTCGAGGAAAGGTCAGACGATCTACAAGCTAGTAAGCATTTAGGTAAAATTTTGTGTCCCATTCATGTGGTGGCTCTCGATTGAGAAACAACTGTATAATGCCTTCAGTGCACGATTGGTGCATTCTACTAGCCTGTTTCCTTCCGGAGGATAAGCAGTAGTCCTTGACTTCCGGCTGGCATAGATTCGTCACGGTTTATTCATACGCGTGATTTCAAAGTTGGCTCCGCTCTTAGGGTATAATTATTAATATGTTGAACCCATACTTGAAAGCAAATAACCGAATGAACCTTGTGCTACATTACATACGTCTGTATTGTGTGGGTTATTAATTCAAAGCATTTAATAACCATGGTGTAGAGCAGTCAAGGACATTTGGTCAACGTCGAAAACCACTATCACGTTTAGAGGTAAAGCGGCGTTTACATCAAGAGAGTGCTTTTGGGCCCTTAAACCTTGCACAATCGCTGCACGACAGGCACCGACCACAAATTTCAGTCTCAATGTTATTTCGTCCTGAATGTTCAAGAGTTTAAGGATCCACTGCGTTAGATCCTGCGTTTCAGAGATACTCATAACAATTATTCTGGTTCATTTGATGGATATATAATAAAAATATATATTACGCATAAATAGTAAAACAGTGACCATAAGCATTTTGTTTCCCAGCCGGCATTTCTTAGCTCTTGATACGTCAGTCTGTCGTCATCTCGGAAAATGCGAATATACAACGGTTACAGTTTCTCGTCTGTCGATGTATTTACCATGACGGCAGTAACGCAACCTATTGCGTACGATGCACTTGGTCCATCGTTCCTTTTCGAAATTCGGAACATGGATTTGACATTCCCATTCTCTCGCCGTTGTGGTTTCGACATTCAATAAATATTCCTGCAATGGATCTAGCCAACAATCATAGTGCTTTATGCGCTTCCCACAGTTTTGACTCCTGAGCAATATGTAGTGTTCAGTAGTCCTACGAATTATAACGGCTAAAATAAATTCAAGCTTGAATGATTCACATATACTCTATAATTGAAAAATAGCGGGTAGCAAAATTCATGTATAATTTATATAGAAGTTGGAAATATATGCAAAAAAGTGGATGTGGATGTGAGCTTTTCCCTAGCATGATTTAATATATCACGGGCATAAAGGTAGAAATTTTAGTTTGAAATAAACAAAAATCAGTATTTCCATGTTCGTAGTAAACATATGACACGTAGCAAAAATAACGTATTGCTAATTTCCAATATCTAAATAAAAATTATTAAAAAAGAGGCAATAAGCAATAAACCATCAGCTAAAGAATAACCGTTGTTTTACGGGAAAATACCAGAAGACCAATTAGTTTGTTGCAGAAGTTTTATCAACAATGGAGATGAATTCATCAATGTATAAAAGCAAAATTTGAAACCTGAAATTGCGATATTTGAAGTTGGCCAAATAGATTCATTTCCAGTTACCATTGCTATTTCGCAGTCCGATCGCTGCCTCTTTAATCACATGCGGTGAATGACCCTGCCTTTAGCATTTTTTGCACTCGATGGTAGATCGGTTGAAGTAAATGAGTAGGTTTCTCGAGTTCTCCATAGAGAATCACGCTTCAACACTTTTATCTATATCTTCATGTTTCCTTGCGCTAGGAATTCCGTCCTCTTCCATTCAAACTTGCGCATTACTTCGTCAACATTTTTCGAAACCACTAATGATAAATATTGGTTTCGACAGACTAGCTTGTGTTCTTGTAACCTTGTAATTAACTATCTACCAGTTTGGTCCACACAATGTTTATCAAATTTTAGCACTGCATCCTGTAGATAACGTTCCGACGTGCATGCGCTCCCGACTTCTTATTCGGTCTCGATACGGTGGCTATCATGCGGCGGTTGTTATATGAGCCAACAACAGCTGTTAAAGTTAACGGATTCGAGCAATCATTTCCAATACCTTCTTGATGTAGGGCAAAGCAATCCACTGCGTTGTCGTTGGTTTATATATGGCTTTTCTTGATGATTATGTATACTCGGATAAAATTGCATAAATATTCATTGCGTATAAACGATGTAAACATATGTTTTTCTTCTTCTCGTTTAGCTTCCTCAGTATTACTGCGTGATTCTATGCTGCAAAGCAAGATTCGTATGCAGCTGCTTTAATTACCTTTTGTAAAGTTGCAGTTGAACTTTTGAATCTGATCTGTTCGCGTGTCTTTCCTGTGAACTTATGTTCACAGAATCTTGTCGGCTCTTCTGGTTACCAGTGGTTCAATAAGAACATTTCGTTTTCCATTTATGACTAATTGGTGAACGGAATTTCACGCATCATATAGTTCAGAAAAATCTTGTACCATCTGCAACTGGTTGCGTTCGAGTATCACAAACGTGTCGTCTACATACGTCACCCACAATTTCGGATTCCAAAATGTGAGTGCATTTTCCTCTAACGCTTCCATGACGACCACTGCAATGAGCGAATATATATGATACCACATATGGACACTTTCACTTGTTCATAGAATACTCCTTCTAAATTGAATTACGTCGTGGGACACAGGTCGAGAATCTCGCACATACTCTCGGTCGTCAGATTTCAAATTACAGCTCCGACAAGATGCAAGCTTTCTCTGCTGTTTTATTTCATCATTTTTAAGTTGACAGAAGTGAACAGTTTAGTAACGTCAATAGACACAGCGATTTCTTCATGACCGTTTCGCAACCTTGTAGTTGCTTCAAAAACTGCTGAGCGTTGTTTACTTTATACGGCAATCCACTAGTAATATATAAGGCACTTCCATAATATTTTAGCTACCTTGTAGTTGGGCATATCAGGGAATGAATTGATTGACCGAGGTGATACACCAACTTTGCGCCCCCTTGAAATTCCGTAGAATCGGTCAATGTTTGGGTCAATAGCTTTCATTCTCTCTTCTTGTCATTTATGGATTGCTTCAAATCTTAAATGTTTTTGCAGTGTCAGTCATTTTA
Organism: Dicrocoelium dendriticum; assembly: GCA_944474145.2. Taxonomy (NCBI): domain Eukaryota; kingdom Metazoa; phylum Platyhelminthes; class Trematoda; order Plagiorchiida; family Dicrocoeliidae; genus Dicrocoelium; species Dicrocoelium dendriticum. The sequence goes on along the minus strand of OX104067.1, from coordinate 97,030,532 downwards.
TTTGTTAATTCCACTGGTTCATCAGTTTTCAAGCAGCGATCGATTGTGCTGGGTTGGCCAGGTTCCTTGTATTTTAAAGATTTCCATTTAATCCATTACAGCACTGACACTGGCATGCTTATTTTAATTTCACCAGGCTTTAAAGACCTTATTGTTTTCTTCCCTTGCTGCGCTAAACAATTTATTTTCCAGTTGTGCGTTAGGATAGGAACGACGGCGTATATATCGTGTTTTATTCGCTTCGTCAAAGCCATCGGATTGCAAATGCTTCTAGAATCCTGGCAGATTTTCCTTGGATCTGGTGTCCTTGAAGTTATAGGTTAACCCTTTGATAAGCACATGTTGTTCAGTATCACTGAGCATGTGGCTAAACAGGTTCCCGACGCAGATCTTATTGGCACTTTCACATTTGAAGATAGTTACTTCCACTAATTTGTCTTGCAATATTTCCTGCATCTTTGCTCTAACATTTGCTGTTCTGCACCCGATTACAGAGCTTTTTTCTTCTGACAGATATTGTCCTGTGTTATTTTAGACACTTCTCATATTTATTGATGCGAATTGGAGCGTACTCATCCTCGTTGGTATCATGCGTTTCCAAATTGTTTTGCAATTGCCGATGCAAGGCAGTGGTTAATTAATGACTTTTAATTGACACTTCGAGGAAGAACGCATTTCGGATTCAAACATGGAGAAAAGTACGTTGCTACCAGGTAACGCCATGTCTGCAAGCGAAATCTGCCAAACAACCAGTATATGAATAGAATCGTTTATAATTTTGTAGGAAATTGATAAAAACGTTAATGTGGTTGTTGAAAATAAAATCCAGACGGGAGTCGCTAGAAAGCCGGTGATTCTGGAAATAAGTTTATAGACCGTAAATAAATGTATAGTCATTTTTTATAATCAAGCAAAGATGACATGGGAAACATTAGATCAAATGTGGCAGTGTAGGTGCAGTTGTAACCTACAGGTACTGCAATTACTCTAATTCAAAAGCATAACCAGACTACATTCTAAATTTGGAAACGTTTCTTCGCAAGGTGAATATACAAACATAATTATCGGGATAAAATAACTCCTATAAATTACATACTTGAGTATATAGGTATGAACTGTTAACTCACCTCTAACTGAGAAGTTGCATCCAAACAAGTGGTAACTTGTGTACTCGTAGAAAGCAGAATTTTTAGTCATGACATTTTGAAGGGTTCAAGTTTAGGGATCGCAATGAGGACCAAAAGCGAGCTCTTCTTGAACTTCCTGAGAAGTACAAGATGTCACAAATCGGTTGAAGTTACGCTTCCCAATCCGACATCATAAGCATACTCGCATTAAATAAAGATGAATGTTATGGGGAACTTCTTGATATTTAGGAAGTAAGGAGCGGATGAGAGGATGACTCCTTGAAAACACCTCAAATAAAGTGCAACACAGAAGACTACGCTCCATTATTCCGGGTGAATTGAGTGCGGTTTATAAAGCAGTGTTTTAGTAAATCGCAACAACTTGTTGGCAACCTATTTATGGACAGTTGGTCGAGCCGGAATATTCCGTCAACTCTAACAAATTCATATGTAAGATAGAAAAAATGAAGGCGAACTATTTTGCTTATTTCGTCTAGTGGAGATGCTACAGATGCACAACGTATGACAAAGCATCCATTGTTGATCGGCCAGGATTTTAAGCGAACTGTTATCTGTCGTTTGCATTGCTGCTTGTAAAAAGCAGAGATGCAAGCAGCTTCTTGAAGACTTAAAACTTCACCGATATACACGCTATTGCACGACACATTTGAGAGCCCTAATTCAGAACAAACGTTACACTACTAGGTCATTTAATGTTAGGGATGGTGCCCTCCATTAGAAAGACCTCGGTAGACAATTGCGGTCACAGCATACGCAAGATAGTCTGCGCAGTGCTTTAGGACAAGCGGTAATAATGCATGGAGTCCAGTTGCCAGATTTGCCTTCATGTGTTCTTGGGGTACATTAAACCGCTAGAAGTTCACTACCTGACTTGTGTTGGTGAAGTGGGGAAATAAATAACACTGCTAAGAAGAACAGTAATTAGTGTTCTGTTTGTGTACATCCACGTCATTAATACGCTTATGGCAACTTCGTTCACATTTCGAATTTCTCTAGAGATCATGATAATAGCGCGAGCCCAGAACTTGCTCAATATACATGAGGTTTAACCGTGTTATCTCGAAGTTGATAGCCATAGATTATTTTTAATTTGCGCAGGCTTTTGGTATTTAAAGGCTTGTTCTTTCTTTCTCGTAATTTGTTTCAGTAACGGCGAATAAAATATATCACTCTGTAGCTAGACGTTTTGAAATATACAGTAAAAATCAAAGCAGAATTTCATGTACTCAGTCAAGTGGTCAATGTCTAAAGATCAATTTTCCTTTATAAAGCCTGAAAAGTCAATTGATGCCAACATCGCATGAAATTTTCACATCTTTATTCTCGAATGGTCACTCCCTCTGACAGTTTTGAATGGGCTCTTCGTTAAAGTGAAAAGCTTGATCTTGCAGTACGTGTACGGTCACATCTTCAGAATGCAGTACCATGTTTGGCAGATGGGAGCCCATTTTTGAGGGAATGTAGATATTTTTTTATTTGTGAAGCCAAAATCTAACGACGCTTTCCGTCGGGTTTCACACTTCCTCATAGCTGTTGGACCAAGAGATCTGATGTCTTATTTGTCACTCTCGTTGAAATCTCTAACAACGATACAATGAGAGCTACCAATTTCGAGCAGTACCGCTGGGGAAAAATAATCGGCAATTCTTCATCTCACATGATATTACGTTGGTAGCCATAAGGACAATTCGAATGACTAGAGAATAAAACAGCTCGGACATTTAGATTTACATGCAAATAAATGGCAACTAAACATTTGGGGTTGGTGTGTAAACAACAATGAAACCGATTTACACCAGAGGTCTTTTGCTTAACTGTTGTCCCCTCCTCCAAGATTTGGCGGCTTTCCAGGTCTATCTCTTCAAGACAATGTGGTCTCTGAGTGGGATAACCACGTCCTCAATTCAAGTCGGAGCCAATTATTCTTGATGTTTTATGACTTATTTAATTGCAAAGTCCTTACTCAAGAGAAAGCGCAAATGGCTTGAGAAAATCTCCAGGATTTTTTTCTATCCACAAGACTGTATTTCAGGACAAACAGAAAACCGCGCGATGTTTTCTCATTTCACCAAAACGTGTTTTTATAATTGGTTTGGTAGTGTTTGTGCACTTTTTACCGCACTCGAATAATAGTATGCTTCCTGTGGCAAAGTAGAATATCACAGATGACCATAGATTGGTTCAGATTAACAAACTTGAGATAAAATCACAATAAAATGAATACATCTGCAGTTAGTGGGGTAAAAATGTATTCCGAACAACGGAAAAAGCGACCGTTAATTTGAAGATTCCACTAGAATGACAGACAGTAAGATAAGCATAAACAATAACGTTATCATGCCATCTCGTCAGAAGTGCACTTGCTCGATTCGCATCACCGAGCTGGATCTAACTAAATCTATATTTTCAAAGTAAGTTTAACGACAAGCTGGTATACAACAAACGATGTCTTCAGAAATCTATTAAATAAAGCGAATATGTGTAACTGCTCTTTTAGTTGCATTTGAAACTTGGTAGTACCATTTTAAAATTTAATACCATTCGACTGAGCTGCTTTAAGTCTGTCATAAAAGATAAATATTTTCATTGTGCGCCAAAGTAACTATACCATTTACGACTCAAGTCAATCCATAACGGAAGAAAGCTCCTCCTTAATAATATTCAACTCAATTCATAAGCACATCAAGTTGAATCCATCGACTTGACCAATTGCAAATCAGTACAAGCATACTCAGAACATCTGCATCGGTTGGCGCGGCGGTTAGACTGCGCTCACCCGACAAACCACGTGATGCACACGCGGACGTGGAAACAACAAGTGAGCTCACTCACTGTAAGATAGGTGCGGACTAGCACGCGGCATCTATGGACGGTTGAGGAAGTACTGTAACACCCACCCACTCACTTATGCGGCATCAAGACACACAATACAGAACTGGGCGACCATCCGGTTTCAAAGTGCTTACTGTTACCCGCAGACGACCGGACATAAAATGTACTCTACAATGAGACAGTATCGATTGCCTTCACTGAAACTAGCTGCATGCATGCTACCAGGCAGATCCGTTAACTTCATGTGGTGCGACCTAAACTTAGCGGTGTCTATGTGTGTTCGGGTGTTGTTAATATTGGCTAGGTGAAATAAGTAATGCTTGCAGTGCTTCACTACGAGTTATCATGGAACAATGCGTTAAGTATCGGTGAGTGCGGCCGAATTACCTGTTAACTGCATTTGATCGGCCTTAGTGAAGAGGTTAGCATAAGCATCTGCACATCAGTGCATGATGCACTGCACTGAGCTTTGCGGAGGTGTACCACGTTAATTGTCATAAGGTTACCGGTTTGGCAAAAGTTCGCATTTACTGGTCCATATGCAATCGTTAGTATAATTTAGCTGTTGACAGGGTGAAGGAATACATTTGTAAAGAACCGTCATGAGTTCTTGTGAAACGAGAATAAAACGATGATCTATGCCAAAGTTAGCTCACTCCTCACCAAGGTGACGAAATGCGACGCACTGGGTATTGTGAAACGCTGTTTGAGTGAAAAGATTAACCTAGGGAGTGACCGAAAATTAAGTTGGTTAAAACAAGCGTGAGTGACATTATCCGGTATGTTGTCGCAGCTTGGGTTTCAGCCGGAAGTAAACACTCAAAAACATGGTTATTATTAGATCGCCAATGTCCACTATGTTGTGCCTAGTACTAGTAAACTCCGGTAAATGGCCAAAGGTTATTGGTATCAAGCGGATGGCACATTTCGAACAAAACAGTGGATAAAAAATGCTAGTTTGTGGAGAATCTGAAATCGCCCACCATAGAGTAGCATATCGCCAGTCCTTGACTGATCTGTTTGCAAGAATGATTAGCTTGAGAACGGATATTCCGTTAACCGACGGACACAGATGGGACAAAGCATTACAATTCCGATCTCTGTGTTTTACAGGTAAGTCCATGTGCACAGAGGAGGAAGTAGGGGTTAAGGTAATTTGCTGAATAGTGGACACCTGAAACCGGTATTGAAAGACACATTTCGCAGTATGCAAACCAACATTGAACATATACAGCGGAATGGATTGAGACGATAAGAATATTTTACGTCGAAGGAACTTCCTATTCATTTCCGAAGGCAATAATCAAGGAATTAAGCTTGGGATCTGTTCCACAATAGTGCATCGGAAAGATAGACTTTGCATAGATACGATGGGTAACTATGTTCACAAATGAATTCGCAATAACTGTGAATACGCATGTATAGAACTTAACGCAAGCGAACTGCACACAACGCTGCTGGAACATCTGAGGCGCAGGTCACGGAAACGTATAAGTAAAATACTCGAATGTGAGATTCAGCGGTGGCGACGCACGTGTTATGTACGGTGCATGTAAGGTGGCCAGATTATTGGTGAGCCGAACCGAGATGCTTCCAGATCTCTTGCACGGCAAATCGAGACGCTTAACTTCCCCCGTTTGTTTCTGCAAATGCTGACCGTACAACACATTTAAAATTTAAATATCCACATTTATTGTTTCAAGGCAATAATAAAGGTACTCGTGTTATTAGTCAGTACGATGGCTACGCTACTGAGGTTTTTAATAAATAAATAAGTGGTATATTCCCAATAGAAGAAGACATACAATTGAAGGCACGACTAAATATGCCTACAAACATAGCTGTTTTTAACGGTAAAAGTTGTGGTTAAAATAAAGCACAACCAAACTTTTCGTAGTATAAACACTTGAGAATTTCGTGGGGTAATAGTGGGATCCAGGAGATTATGGCAATATTTTGCGAAAAAAATCAAGGTAATTATTAAGGTGGCAATAGCCAACGGCCGGCATGATTTCGCCCTGTTGTAATCTATGGTTTCATGAGCACAGGAGCCAAAGTAAAATGGCAGTGCAAGTGTTTCCGATTAAAGGTTCATGTACTGCTTGACATAATGTTATCTGGAACAATAGTTATCCAGCAATACTTAACTAAATAAAGAATGAACTGTTTTATTCTCGACAGTGCGAGACCTGCCTGCTTAGTGATGTTCATGGAGACACAACAAGGACCGGTTAATGTAAAACTGACACGAGTTTATAATTAACATATAGATCCATGTGTTAAGTGAGCGTGGATGTGTGGTGTTGTTGTGTTGCTTCAATGTTTGAAAATGACGTCGTATTTTTGATTGCTTTCGGGCAGGCGTAGGAAGAAAAGAAATGAACCCCGCGTATTGGATGACTCACCTCCGTGGATTGGGTTAGCTCATCCAGAGACTTAAGAACCAGTGTTTAGAGAGCGGCAAGTCACATCCGCCACGTCACCATGTTGTTAAACGGACATTTGTGGCGTTTTCTAGAAAAGGAACACTTGCAAGGCGAAAACCCATCATGTCCTGAAACACTGCCTCCGAAATATTCGCTGGAATTGGATAAACCCGAACCCACCAGCTGATATCACGTAGCGGTTGTACGTCTATGTAGTTGAATGTACTTTTCGTAGTAGATCTGGGCGCTGCATTCGCATGTCGTGAAGTTGTTTAAATGATACACGGCACTCTTGTCTTCAGAACTGCACTTCACCATACGTATTGCTTGCAGTGTTTAAACGCTAAACTGCGTTGTCCAAAATACACTTCGATTCAATTTGAAAAAATGTAGAGTGCTGCATATGAGGCACAAGTTAGTTCATTCACACAAACTCGGCAACCAGAAAATTCAAACGTCTTCTGGCGAGAAGGATGTGGGATTTTTGTCCAAGTTGACCTTGGATGTTTGAATCAGACTGAAACGACTTCAAGGAGGGGCATCCAACACGTGGGCTTCCTTAACCATGCACTCTGAGGATCCGAGCCTTCGATTTTTTCACAACTTCTCGGCTCATGCATACGGCCACATGCGGAATACGTAGTATAGGTTCGGCAGCCATGGCTGAGGAGAGATTTCACCACCTTGGAGACACCCCAACGCCGAGCAATAAGAGATGTCAAGCGTCTGTATAATTTGCTGTACGATCGAAAGCTTCCAGTGCTCGCAGTCTTCAGCGGACTATATCGGCGATTGCGCGAAAACCTCATGTTGGCTTGCCATATTTTGAGAGATTTCAACCACACGTGTCGTCATTTGCTAGAGCTCATTAAATAAGCGCAATTTGAGACGCCTCCATATCAAGTTGGCACAGTAGCAATGTCGTTTAGAATGCCGTCGGAATTGTTTTTCAGTACGAGTTTGTGGAAAGTGGAATGCCCTACGGGAATCGGTCACATGTGCTCCCACGCTGGCAGAGTTCAAATCCAAGATTGATATTGCAGTTATTTTGCTGCACCATCTTATATGACCCATTACCCATGAATAAACAAAAAGGTTTGTAACCTTTTCACTAGCGTTCAAAGCCTTGATTTGTTTCAAGTTTTAATTCATGTGTACAACAGAAGGAGACACGATGTTTACCAACAACCAATTGTCGTCTTTCCGCATGGATTTACCTTGGATTTACAGTCTATACTAGGTATACTTCAGTGAGTTCACTGCGCAAACAAAGATTTGCTAACAATATTTATATTTCGAATTTTCACCAAAATCATAATACGGGAACCGCTAAGCATTACTTTCTTTTACACAATAGAACGAATGATCAATTGGCCATATAGGGATCATTTACAAGATGATTAAACAAGTAGGTGCATTAGACCCAGGGAGACAGAAATTAAATTAAATACCTCAAGTACTCCTCTCTATGGGACAAAGTTAAGCTGTAAATGGGAAAATGGTATGCCTACAGTACATCAACCTATGCTTGCTTACAGTTCTAATCAAACAATTTGCAAGTTATTGCAAGCCTAAATACTTTTTATATTCGTCAACCAGCTTGTAGTACTTGATTTCCGGATTCATCTAATCGGCCAGCAGGTCATGAATGCAAGCCTCCTACTCCGCAGCCACAGACCGGACGTACATGCGGGGTCAGCAATGGTTGACTGAGCTATCACGGTGGCGACAGACACCTGATCCACCACTCGACTGAAGCAGGGGCTAAGTAGCGAATTGAGCTAGTGGCCACGTGTGCAACTGAATGGACACTTGCTACTAGCCCTGAGAGCCTGCCCTTACGTAGCGTAGCGTACCGTGGCCACAGGTGAACACATGCTAGCGATGTAACTAGGGCATGACGTGTTGCTAAATTTGGTCACGAAGTATAACTCACGTGTGAACGGATGCACATATCGTTTCACCTACTATGCCGAAGTTCGGTTTGCGCCAGTGGGACACTAAAATGACATGTTTGACCGGCCTCAGGAAATTTATGTCAGCTTTGATTTTTCCCTATGCCGTCATAGTATCGCGCACCGCCGAGAGATAAACTGTTTTTATACAACAGTTATTTTCCTCCAATATTTTGAATAACACAATGAGAAGACTATCACTGATAAATGCACGCATTTCATATTGTCTCACCAGTATCAAAACAATAACCAATAATTAGGTTATACAGTCCCAAGTATGTTCCCAATCAGTGAAATATCGTGAGATGAACGGCGGCAATCTTCCTTGGACCAAGATACCTATAGATCAAAAACTGACTTTTCCTGCACTCACAGGGCAAGTCTTAGCTGGCTGGTCATCACGGCTTAGGCGAACCGTACTAAGCGTGGATTGGTATTACGTAATGGTAGCTGAAATGTGGAGCCGGTGTCAAGCCGATAACGGGTCAATAAAACATGTTTGCGTTTGCTGTTCTTAATAAGTATCGAAATACGCTGACATGCAAGTTGAGCAATCGCTCACTGGAGACAATTGCTTGTCACTGGTCACATGTTCGCCAGACCTTACTACCAACGGGCAAATCCTCATGGGTTATGTCTAATAGCCAACATGGACATTTGGTCTCTTCTCGGTCTCTGGAAGTTATAGACGCTCGCCGGCATATCCCGGCTGGAAGCCAGCCCGATGAAACTCGCAAAAGATCTGGGCAAACTCCGCCATAGCCTGAGGTGAGACCGCGAAACTTAGTGGTCTCATCTTGCATCAGTGATGGAAGTGGCCGCTGGCCTAGGCAACCTTCGTAAATTCTTCCGTTTGATACGGAGAACGTGCAGCAGGATATTTGCTGTTAGTGAAAAATATGTGGTGAGAGTGGACAGCCTATCCACAATTTGTCAAAATGTTTGGAGCGGTGGGCAGAGTATTTTCAAAAGCAATTTAATTAGCTAGAATTGTTCGATTCTTCGCCGGCCAGTGATCGCCCTGCTCCGTGGGCTGTCCCTTTGGATCCACGCTCTCGCTCGGAAGTCGAACGTGGGTTTGGACTGTTGAAGTTCAACAAAGCTGCGGGACCTGATGATCTTTCACCAGCCTTCTTCAAATTCGGTGGCTCTACTATTGTTAATGTTTTACATGAATTACTGGTGAAACTGTGTGAGCAGGAGACTGTCCCAACCGACTGGAGCCGCTCCGTTATTGTACCCATTTTCAAATGTGGCCCGCGCTCGGAATGCGGCAACCATAGAGGAATCAGTATGATCTCCATCGCCTCCAAATTACTCGACTCCATAATTATTTACAAACCGACTGGCGCTCGTGAAAGCCAGGTTCGTGAGGAGCAAGCCGGGTTACGTCGTGTTCGTGTCTACATCGACCACAGTTTCACCTTGCGTTAGTTGTTGGAGCACCGTCACACATATTGGTGGCCCACCGTAGTCGTGTTCCTCGACATCAAAGGTGCCTTCGATTCGTTTGATCGATGTGCACTTTGGGATTGTTTACTCAGGAAAGGTGTGCCTGCGAAATATGTAAATATTATCCACGCATTATATGCGCGCAGCACAAGCAGAGTGAGGGACTACAGCAAGTTGTCGCCACCCTTTAATATCTCCAGCGGTGGGAGACAAGGATGGCCGCTGTCACCTTTGCTCTTCAACTTCGCTATTGACGAATCCATGGAGTTTGCATTTACAGTACATGACTTGGAAGGTGTGGAGCTACTCCCAGAAGAATGACTTCTTGACTTGCAGTATGCAGACGACATTGTCCTCATCTGTGACAGCCTCCTGACGTGCCAAGCCGTGCTAGACAGATTAGCACTGGCTTTCAGCGGCTTCGGGATTTGCTTTGCACCATCGAAGTGCAAAGCGTTCCTCCAAGATTGGCAGGGATCGCCCCCTGTGCTGACCCTTGGTGGGGTTCAGCTAGAAGTCGTTCAAAAATTCAACTACCTGGGAAGTTGTGTCAGCGCCCTTGGGATCAAAGATGATATCACGAACCGTATAGCAAAAGCGCGAAGTGCTTTTGCTATCCTTCGCCATCTATGGCGGCGCGACATTACTCTCGCTCTGAAGGGTGGAGTGTACAATACAGCGGTACCTTCGACCTTACTGTACGGTTGCGAAACCTGGCCCTTAAGATCGGCGGATATAAAGAGGCTAGTTACGTTCGACAATCGGTGCCTTAGCAGCTTGGCCCACATCTGGTGGGAACACCGCGTGTGCAACGAGCGTGTTCGACGCCTTGTTTACGGCTTAGAAATAGGAAATGAACCGCTCAGCACCGTTATTTCCCGCACCAGGCTCCGGTAGCTTGGCCACGTGTTGCGCATGCCATCCCACCGACTCCCTCGACGTGCGTTGTTTGCTCACCGGCGATGTGGGTGAAAGAAGAGGAGAGATGGCCAAGCGATGACTTGGTCGAGAGGAATGAAGTCCCTCACTTCGGAGCTAGCCTCGGTTGGAGCGTCACGGCTCCCTTGCTGGGGTCCATAAGACGCTTAACAAGTTTGGCTGAATATACTTGCTGACATGGCAAGGAGCCGAGCTAAGTATCGTTTCTGCTGTGAGATTTTTTCACTCTCTATATTTTTTAGCCTCCCCCTCCATCTACGATCTCATTTCGTAGGGTAAAGCATAACAATTTTTTTCTTTATTTATGCCTATTAGCTGGCTGGTAGTTTAACGGAACGATACCTATCCGTTGCTGGTAGCTCAGCTGGCATGTAACTGTTGTATCTATTTTTCCTTTGTGTGTTGTATTATATGTATGTATGTATGTATTTCATTCATGTATTGCGGCACAATAGCGGAGGTTTTTCCCCACATCTAGCTAACGAGTATAATGACGATGATGATGTTTGCCTGAACACGGAATATTGGGCGACAAATGGCTGACCTCACTTTTGTCGTTCTACAGGTTGTGTGTTTTCTTCCCTTTGTCATTCCGCTTACTTTTGCGAACGCAGGTACTGCTTGTCTCCTAGTTGCTTCATTTAATGTCCTTACTTTGCAGCCAAGGTCACGTGCACGCTCACGGCAAAACATCTATGTTGCCGTGCGTCCGTCGTCCACTTCGATTGGCCAGTCCACGCTACACTCTATAAAGTGACCCGACTACGGTTGAAACCCAGTGGGTTGGTTTGGAACTGTCTGTTTTGGGACGAATCTTTGTGCTATTTTTTGACTTTCGTGGGCCTTTTGGAACAAGGATACTGTAGGTTGGTACTCATATATTATAACAAGTCAACGTTTAGTTTAACCTATGGGCTATGGTAAGAGAAAGCAGGCAAGAATACTGAGTACCTATAAAGTATTTGATGATTGGAAGCATTTTGCATCTGTTTTGCAAGTAAACCTGAAGACCTGCCGAACTTGGATATGAAGATTGGAGTCGCACGAACATAGAGGAAAATATGGCAGTGCAGGTCAAAATTCACTTACTGAGAGTCACATAGATTGTCTAGTGAAATGGGTTGAATTGGAACCTACAATATCATTAGAAACCCTTGATTTCCGGTTAAAGGTAGAATTCGAAGTGGAGCTGTACAGCAGTACCGTTGCTCGATACTTAGACGGTCGGCTCATAACAATAAAAGCTGCATTTAATACCACAGTAAATGAATACGCTTGCGAGCAAGAAGCAAAGGAAATCATACGTTCTGCGACTGATGAATCTGAAAGCCAAATGTTACAAAGCAATTTGCTTTGATGAAACGAACTTCAACCTGTTTTGTCTCGCTCAAGCGAGCGTTCAGCAGGTGGCTGCCGTGCGCAGTGTAAGGTCTCGAGTGTTCTTTGACAAAATATACATCTTGTCAATGCGACGGCTGCAGACGCACTTCTGGGGTAACCGTACTAAGAGGCAGTTACACCAAAGAGAGATGTTGTCAGTGGTTGCGTCAAATGCTTGATGCCAACGGCGCAGCTGTTACTAATAAATGCCTGCTTTATGTGACAACGCACCGTGCCACACTGATCTGAAACGTGCTTTCTAGGAAGCGCCTTACCCATCCGGAAAACTCCTGCGACTTGTACCGTATTCGCCTTCACTGAACCCAGTTGAAGGTGTATGGAATGTCATCAAGTCCTATGTGAAAAATCCATGAAGCAGCGATACTCCGAAATACTTCGAGGGGATCCATCTGGTTTACTGAGCAAAACGGAAAGAAGGATCTAGGTCCTGGAACATATTGCATCAGAAGCACGTGCCTGCGTGTCCCAACAACATTGTAAAAAATGGTAAAACATGTACGTGCGAAATATGCTCGCGCAATACACCTCATGGATTTATAAACTTTTGTGCTTTCACTGATATATGTGTCCAACCGTTTACCGGCGTCCTTGTTCAAAAGCATCACCAGGTTACGTTGTGCTGTGATAACGGGTAAATATTATATTACTTAGGGGGCTAGCAACTGACCAGTAATGACAAACTAAACAGTCGAGGACCTGCGGTTAGTTTACAAAGACAGTCAATCGAATTACACTAAGGCATGACGCGAAACCTTTTCCGATGAGTGGTCCAAGAGTAGGACGGAGCGTTTGGCGTTATGTTTCAAGTGTTAGACATATGTTTACCGGATAGATCTGGTGAGGGCTAGGCGAGCGGTTTGCTGACGCTGTGCTTCAGTATCTTTTAAACAAACTTAACACGCCGGATTTCCTGGGCGCGTGGTCAGTCTTAAGGATACCTCGTTAAAAGTCGGTATTGTTTACTGATATTGCATTGAACATTACACAGTCAGCAAAGATTATCGTCAACATCGTCAGGCGCATCGATTTCAACCGTGCTAAAGATCATGCGTAAGCCATTTGTTTTGAGTGCGCTGGGGTCTGGTTTATGGGAGCTATTTTCATAACAGAGCTAGGATATCGCTCACGGTTGCACAAGATGTGTCTTCTCAGGGGCTGTTCACTTCTGAAGCAATGTTAGTTGCGTCATAACGATGTTGCTTCACACAATTGGGTGGTTGCAGCTGAAGACATACCGGGTTCGTTTTGCGGTTAGTCTACGGAAACCAAAATGATCCGGTCAATATCTATGCTTTACCAGTTTCATACAGATGGGCCACAAGCGTACCCTGGTGAAAATCTTGTTAACTCGTGCCAGGCGAAGCTGCTCGAACGATTGCCTGACTGAGGAGGTAAGAACGATAACCGGAAAAATCATGGGTCTTTTATCATAAGGGCTTCGTCACGAAGCATAGCTAAGTCAGCGCCAAAGAAACGGTGTTGATGACACCAAAGGAAAATGTATACCTCGAGCTCCCATTTAAGTGTAACACCACCTCAACGACGGCAAACAAGCGCTTCCTCTACGCCACTCAGATAATATAATATGTTAAAGATGCGGCGGTGATAAACAGAATCCGGAATTTGTCGTTACTTTCAGCATAGGAAGTTAAACCTATCAAGGACAAATCACACAATATTCACTAATCCGATCATCCCTGCTGCGTTGGTTAGATAAGCAAGCATGAGCAGGGTTTTGTATCCCAGTGTGAATGAACACCGGACCAAATGGGTTCAAGGTGAGGTCAGCCATCTCTTGCCTAATATTACGTGTGCACGCAAAAGCAAACAAGTTTTATTGACCCGTTATCGGCTTGACACCGGCTCCAAATTTCAGCTACCATTACGTAATACCAATCCACGCTTAGTACGGTTCGCCTAAGCCGTGATGACCAGCCAGCTAAGACTTGCCCTGTGAGTGCAGGAACAGTCAGTTTTTGACCTATGGGTACCATGGTCCTAGGAAGATTGCCGCCGTTCATCTCACGATATTTCACTGATTGGGAACATACTTGGGACTGTATAACCTAATTATTGGTTATTGTTTTGATACTGGTGAGACAATATGAAATGCGTGCATTTATCAGTGATAGACTTCTCATTGTGTTATTCAAAATATTGGAGGAAAATAACTGTTGTATAAAAACAGTTTATCATTCGGCGGTGCGCGATACTATGACGGCATAGGGAAAAATCAAAGCTGACATAAATTTCCTGAGGCCAATCAAACATGTCATTTTAGTGTCCCACTGGCGCAAACCGAACTTCGGCATAGTAGGTAAAACGATATGTGCATCCGTTCACACGTGAGTTATACTTCGTGACCAAATTTAGCAACACGTCATGCCCTAGTTACATCGCTAGCATGTGTTCACCTGTGGCCACGGTACGCTACGCTACGTAAGGGCAGGCTCTCAGGGCTGGTAGCAAGTGTTCATTAAGTTGCACACGTGGCTACTAGCTCAATTCGCTACTTAGCCCCTGCTTCAGTCGAGTGGTGGATCAGGTGTCTGTCGCCACCGTGATAGCTCAGTCAACCATTGCTGACCCCGCATGTACGTCCGGTCTGTGGCTGCGGAGTAGGAGGCTTGCATTCATGACCTGCCGGCCGGTTCGATCAATCCGGAAATCAAGGACAACGATTTGGTTAACGAAGTTAAAAACATCAACGGATACAATATTGCTACACGAACCCTCATGTCCTTTACTCTAAGCTGCCTGTTGTGCGCTATTGACTTCATACCTCAAATTTTGACTCCGTGTGATTAACTGAAAATTGGCGCTCGAACGACATGCTTGGTATAGATATTGAACTCAACGGAATGTAAGTCATTTGAAATGATCATCCTTCTCTTGTTGGCAGGGATGCCATTTACTCTGGAAATTACTTAAAATTTCATATATTTATCGAACATTTCCTTTTTATTATTGACACGTTATTTTGGCGGCTGCCGCTGGCATCACAACCTGGTGGGGCACAGAAGAAATTGAGGGTTCCTGGATTTTAGTTTTTTTAAAGCACATCGTACGCTCTGCAGACGGTGATGACATCCTTTTGCACGCATTCGCCTAAGCAGTTTTAAGCTTTATTCTTATTAGTTTTACTACGTCATTTTCCTAGGTTTTGAGTCCCATACACTCCCATGTTTTTGGAAACTTGGACTACTCACTCCGAAATTCAAAGTATGTGAGAGATAGGATCCTTTCATCCATTGACATAGTAATATCCTTCCTTTTTTATTAAAAGCAATGGAATCTGTAATCATAGTTATAAAATCTGCTAGCTACAATATTTAAAAGCAAGTTTCAATGTCCAACATGTTTTCAGACAAGCGCGATCTTGCATTGCTAATCTGCTTCTTCCCCGGGATTCCTCGACCAAAGATACTAATGTAGGCGTCCCAATAGACATAGTTTTGTTATTTATCAGGCATTTAGGGGTCATAAATTAAAAGTTTATACTCAGTACAGTCAGCTTAATTGTCGCCGGAAGCTACACGTAAGATACACAGGCAGTAAAGTGATTTTAATTACAAAGTAAACAGGGTTACTACAGAAGTGACAGTAATACTACTTTTTTACCCGGAAGATATGAAATCTTCCGCGTAAAAGAAATACATAGAAATGACCGTTTTAGACTCAGCTGTTGTAACTCAATACGCACACCAGGCCAATACACAAGCGGGGACTTAAATCAATACGAGCGTACCCACAAAAATTAGTCCAAGGGGCGGACACGCTCTGGTCACTCTATTCAAAATATGTGATAGATAAGTTTCAGGAAGAATGGCCTTGACATTGATCTATTGAGGAACCTCATCCAATCATTATCAGGCTGCTTGCGTGGCGTGACGGACGCAACTGCAATCCGCAGGCGCTTCCACAATGACAACCGCCCTTTAAGGCAGATTATAAGTTTTTCGTAGATCGAAACATCAACTACTGCTAATACAAACAAAAATTAGTTCCTTTGCACTTGCGTTTTATGCAAAAACGCACATTTTATTAACCCTATATAACAATTTTGATTAAAGAAGCTTCTGCACTAATTCTCAAAAATATTCACTAAATAATCTTAGTACCACCAAGTGTTTAAACGTAATTATCGCTGTCACAATTGTATAAAGAACTGAAAGTTAACTAACTTGCTAATAAAAACTACACAATTTTTCAGGATATGCAACGACACAACGTTAAGTATAATCATCTAAACATAATCCAATATATCAACAACTGACCGAAAGATTTGTGCCACCTTAAGGCTTAGGTTAACCTGACATATTGAATAATATTATCCATCATACTACTCTCGGACAGTTTATAGGCTGAGACTTATTTATGCCAGGAAGAATTGCACGAGCAGCAGGAATTTTTGCTCGGTTTACGATTTATATAAAGGATATTTAACTGTAATTAAAGTTAAAGAACATTTTCTCGTTAGTTATACAAACGTATGGGTGTACGAGAACGAACCTGATGTTACCGAACTAGCTGTGTGATTTGCGATACAAAAGTGCAAATAAAGTTAGGGAGAAAACCTTGACGACCGAAGGCGATATACAAAATTCGCTTATCATGAGTTTTTGACTAGATAAATTAGCCTTGTCCATCATTCCCTCCTCTTACTTTGTCAAATTCTTCGATATTACTTAAATTGATTACCTACCTTTGGCCTATGAAAATAAGGGCACATCGATGAATTAGATAAATGTGAACTATATATGAGATTCTCTCAGTTTATACCGTTATATTTTCATGTTAATTAAATTGCTGGCCAGTTTTGACCAATATAACGATAAGAACAACAATATTTTTAAAATATGGGATTTGTTATTCAGTTTTCCTTCACCTACCTTTATTTTTCTATTGCAGTTTACTAGCTTCAAGACTTATTGATGGTATTCAAACGTCATGCGCATAATATTAGTTCAGATAAAATAGCTTTTGTCAGCCTTCCTGCGGTGATTCTTTTCCCTTACACAAATAGGTAATAAGCATGAGCTCCTACAAGATATGTATATATATATGTATACTGAAATGTTGAACTTTTGATTTCCAAAAAGTAACCCACCCAATTTATGAACGCAATCACATTTACCTGTGTGAATGTTTCTCATCACTTTTATAAGGTACGTCTAATACAAATCGATTTTTCTTGCATAATGAAGCCCGTTCTCGGTGAAACCAGTTTGCCATGTTTTTATATCTGTCGCAAATGTGCACTATTTGACAATTATTGTTATATACAAATTATGCCATCTTAACTTACGCTTTTTATGTACATATTATTTGCTGCCTCCTAGAACGTTGTTTGTTTAGTTGCTTTCAGAATGTTTGTAATTGCCGTGGATTCTGATTAATTCTGAAATAAAATCAATGGTGCGCAAATCATTGAAAGAAAATCACACGTTTTTGTACATCGGTTTGTAAGATCATTATTAGCTGAGCCGTAACTCACCCTGCTCCTATAAGTATTTTGTCAGTCATAATGCGGACAAGCGCAAGGTTAAGCTATGCTTTGCCATACTGGATGTAATCGTATGGACTTCATTCTTCAGCCCCGGGTACCACGACTGTATAACAACACATTGACTTTTTCAGAGAAATATAGATGTTGAACTTAAATAACTTAGTGAGTTAGGTTGCTCTATCTCTAGTATTTTTATGCAGTGTGCTGATTCTCCCGCCATGATAAACATGTTTTTCAACGTGTGTCTAATCACTGATAGTATTCCCGAAATTTCAATGCATATCAATGCTTACGGATAGAGGCTATATTGTAGCCCAAATGTTTGTAACTGTATCTAGCTAAAATACTTTGTTCGGCTACTCATCTCTTGGAATTCCGAAAGCAGTCATAAAAGTGATCTTTCTGCATTATGCAATGGATAAAATCCTCAAAGCAGAAAATTTTTACGCTCATATTGCTTTGATATTCTAACACTAGATCTGTTTAAATATTTTGTGCAAATTTCATTCAGTAAGATGGGTTAACGCAATAGATACGTTTTTACCATATCACTCTAACTTCACCCAACTAAACATTAACGTACTTACTATATTTATGGTGAGTGAAGCGTTTTGGAACAAGCAACTGTCTCTTCCAGTTTATGCTATCTGCACATTAAAATCATGGGCATGAAAGCAAGCATCAATAGCTATACATACTATTGTGACGTATCCATCAGCTAGAACATTTAAAGGACTAGGGCAAATTTTGTTCGAATCGCGCCGGAAGAACTAGAACAATAAACATCATCCGTGTCTAACTGCTCTCAGCGGTGCAAATCATTGTGACGTACAGTTGTCGTTAAACCGCGCTGAAAATCCCCATACTTAGATACCCATTATGGAGTCCCGAGAAAAGCGTCAGAATCAAATCCAGTTCCTAGTATGTTAAATATATTGCTGTATCAGGTCCTCAAACATACATTGATAAATTATTTTTAGATAAATCCATTATTTTCCCCAAAGCAATCAAATTTCTTCCGGAACCTGGTACCGTAATGCATACTTACATGTATGCATACATAAGTTGCAATTACGGTACTGACCACTTGTCAGAGCTCGCTCAAAAATTCAAAATCACTATAGATTTCATTAGTCTCAACTGCATTTGCAATGGGGTGGTCAGAAAATCTCGTGGATTTAATGAATGCTAAGCGTTCCGGGGTATGTGAAGCTCTCTCCTCAAATTCTAAAAACTGGTCACTAGAACACCATGTATGTTGGTCTATAAAATGTAAGGTCCATTTGTAATACTTCATAACCATTGCTAATTATCGTTTTCCCAATATCATCATCATCAACAGCCGTACGTCAGCCATTTGAACTGATGCTTCGCTGCCATACAACCATGATAACCTATGAAATAAAGAATAAGAAGAGGGAGAGAAGGGGGACTTACCTGAAAACCTTAATACCCTAAGCAAACATTAGGGTCAAGGCGCCTAAACCTTGTGAAGACAACATACGGTCACAAACTGCAGGCTATCGTGCAAAGATAAGGCTGTATCGGCGAGACAGCTTCCTTGCGGCTTTCATTGCCACGTGTCATAATCAGCCATTACCCTGCAGATTACTCAGCACCAAACACACTTTAAACAGTCAATCCGATTAGGAGACGGCAGCAGACGCGCCACTGGTGTCTACTGTGAGCCATGTCCTGTAAAGTCTCGAGCCAAGCACAAGACGAGTCACGTGGACTCCAGCCCGAAAGGCGAGACGGACTAACGGCACCCAGTTTGGTCGTCATTGTCTTCATTTCCCGTTGCCAACTCAACTTCTGTCCACCGCGAAACTTGCGCCACCCTACGCATGGCAGACTAAACAAGGCCCTCCTAGGTAAGCGGTGACCAGGCATACGTAGCACGTGCTCGAGCCAAGGCAACTTATTCAGTGCTATCTGTTGTTCTAGGGAGCTAGCATGCATATCATTACCTAGTACTCGCCTACGCACATCATCGTTGCGGACGCGCTGGTGCCATCCGACTCCAGCAATGCTTCGCAGACAAAGATGATAAAAGACGAAGTCGCCTCAGATCTTCAGACCGAAAGGGCCAAGTCTCACTACCATAGAGCAGAACGGCCCTCACTGTGGCCTTGTATACACGGCCTTTCAGACGGAGGGAAACTCCGTTCTGTCGCCAAAGATGTTGCAGGTTCAAGCAGGTAGCCCTGGTTTTTGCAATGCGTGAGCTGATTTCAGTTTCTATGCGCCCACCATTGCTGACGCAGCTGCCAAGATAAGTGATTTGATCAACCACCCCGAGTTCCTCGTTGGCAAGCGTCAAGGGGTCATCAAGTGGATGGTGATGCCGCAGCAACTCTTCGCACATTGAAGGTGTGAAGTGCATTCCAATAATGTGACCACACTAGGCAGGCAATTCAGGGTTGATTGTGCCGCCCCAACACGGAAGAAAATCAAGACGATGGGGTCCGCATAATCTAGATCAACATACTTTTTACCAGGCAGCACTTCAACACCTACATTGTGAGATTCCGCAAGGGAACACTACATGATAGAATCCACGACGAAATTGAAAAAAATGGGGAAATCGGACATCTCTGAAGAACGCCATTTGTGATCGGAAAGCTATCAGATGGGATACCGCGGACCCTGACGCGGCCTGTTGCGTTCGTGTATAGAGCACGAAGGATGTTCACATATTTCGTGGGAATACCTTTCCCGCAAGTATTTCGAACAGAATCCATCGATCGACTGAATCGAACGGACATTTGAAATCGAGGAACACAGCTATTGTCGGTCTGCGGTATGCGTGGCGCTGCTCTAGCACCTGTCGCAAAGTAAATATATGGTCTATACAACCACGTCCTGGGCGAAAACCGGCCTGCTCTTCTCTAATCCGAGATTCCCGTTCTGCAGTGAGGCGACGAACGATATTCGAGGCCAAACATTTGTCACAACTGGCGTTAGACTAATACTCCTGTGGTTAGAACAGTCTGTGCGACTGCCCTTCTTGTATATTGCCACTATAATCGATTCGCTCCAATTTGCCGGGACGGTCTCTTCTTTCCAGATATATACGAATAAAGAGGTCAGTGCTTTGCAGAGGACCTCACCTCGATCCTTAAATAGTGCAGGTGGGAGTGAATCTGGGCCAGCTGCACCAAAATGATTGAGGGCTGTAATCGCGTTTCGGACCTCGGCCTCCGACGGAGGCTCTAAACTAACCGTCCATGGCTCGTCCTGCATCACCTGTGTAGGATGAGGTCCGGGAGCAGGTGGCCAGCTTAAATGATCTTAAGAAGGTTCCGGCCAACGAGCCATACGGCGCTCCTTATTGAGTATCAGTGCACCCGCGTTATCTCTGATTGTCTCACTGACGCCTGGTTTTCTGGAACCAGTGCTGCGGATAAGCTGGAAGAGCTTGCGGTAATTGCCTTCTGGCCCTGCCTTTACCATTTTTTGAGCCTTACTGGTCCACCAGGCTTCCTTGACAACACGCACGCAGGCTCTGCTTTGGTTCACGCCTAATTGCCCATCTGGTCACATTGTGTGCAGAATCAGCCGGGTGGTGTCTTCTAGCTTCCAACAGGTTCACGGACCTCTCGGATATCCAGTGACTAGTGCGGTGACTACTGATAGTGCCACAAACAGCGGCTCCTGCGTCGTGCATAGCGGCCGAGATCATATTCCACTGAAACTCAGTGTCATTAGGACAAGACAGGGAAAGATCGTTGCGCA
This sequence comes from Dicrocoelium dendriticum, assembly GCA_944474145.2. NCBI lineage: Eukaryota > Metazoa > Platyhelminthes > Trematoda > Plagiorchiida > Dicrocoeliidae > Dicrocoelium > Dicrocoelium dendriticum. Next base: position 97,009,132 of record OX104067.1, on the reverse strand, counting down.
GTGCGTCTTGATAGGCTTGCCTGACCAAGGACTGAGAGAATTTTTTAGTTGCCAATGGTAGGGGACGCTTGGTGCGCCACCCGGTAAAGTTCATGGAGAAACGACAACGTACCTAGGCATGATCAGAGTCAACACAGGTGTTCCCAATATATGTATTCTGAAATCCATACAGAAGCACCTCTGAAGCTTTTGTGGATTCCATAATATTCTTCTCTTATGTCTTTTCACGTGGAAAGTGCCCATGTTTCTATACATTCTATTTAGCAAAGTAGAAGCACATATTTGAGAATACATATAGAAACATGGTTAAAACTTTGCAATAGACTAGGTAAGCTCGGATAGGGTTGGTGTTTTTCAAACACGCTATATTGCTCGTCGATCAGACTCTCCACTCGATGGTGTTAGCCACGTACAGGCAAAACAAATATGCACGGAAAACGTGACGGTTCGTCCCTCAGAGTGGGTGACGAGGAGCAATGTTTCCCTGGCTGTGAACGGCATGAACGGCGCCGACGATGAAACTATGGCCGCGGTTTACCAGGTCCTGTGGTTACGTGTAACGATCCGTAAGGTAAAAGCTACTTAAACCTCGATTAGACGGCCATCACTGTTTCCTCTTCTGTCTAACTTCTCGTTTCGCTTGCGTTCATAACAAGTGACTGTTTTCACTATCTTCTTAACTAAGGCTCGATTCCCTCGGCAGCTGTGATAACGGCAACCAGCTCGCAATAAATTGTAAGCCACGCACAATTTACATCTATTGGGTTCCCTTACTAGGTAGTTTGATTGGTCTACCCAATCGCCTACTAGGTCTTTGCTCTGCATTGCAGCCCCCAGGTATATTAAGACCAACGTCCCCATCGGTGACGGAAGTCGGCGGAATCCTCGACAGGACGCAATACTACACACAGTAAAAGAAAGGCTTGCAACAGCGTATCTGTTTGCACAATTCAGGCTGAATTAGCCTAATCGCAATGGCGTCGGCCGTTCTTAGTGATTGTTTATAAGTCCTTTGTCTTGCGGTTTGACACGACTTATAAAACATTGGAAGCTTCCTTTGTTGTCACTCATCTAAGCTAAATAGGCAACAGTCAAACAGGTATTAGTACAATTGTGCCGCTGAATCAGAAAGTTTTGGCAATATCATATAATAGTGTGTAGAGAAATATAACTGAGTATTTAGGCTACGACACTACTCCGTTGTTCATATGTGGAATTTTTATGAAACAGCTGATATTTAACTCTAAGAAATCGGGAAAAAGTTGACGACTTATCATCTGAAGAAATGTAATTATGGAAAGCATTTTATCATTGAACTGAGATTTCTACCATCAATAAAGTTGCTTATTAAAGGAACACAGATTTTTCGCTCAGGGATTTACCAACTCTAGGATGGGTGTTTCACTGCATCGCGCTTTTTCGTCTGCAATTATTCTGAGTTGCATTCTCCCCTATCTCTCACTCCACATGGACATAATTAACGTATCTTCCCCGCAGGTTTTTAGTCGTTTGATTTCGAAATTAAATATTGAATTTGGTTATGATTCCAGCTATAACACATAAACTCAGTTGTTTCACTAAAATTGTCAATGAATTAAACCGAATATTAATACAAACAAAATTAGACTATCAACTCAGTGCAGAGAACCTGGCTCCCGTAGCGGCTTAACGTAAATAAATATACAGTTTCCAGCGTAGAATAATAAGGTGGTTAAAAATCAGTTCCAATCAGGGATCAACGAAACATTCGAACAACTATGTGATAGAAAAATGGCATTTTAATCGGATAAGAAGAATCTGTTTGGATCAATTTTATCATCTTCGTTTTCAAGTTTTGTTACTTGTACACAGCCAAATTATTTTAATGATATAGCTTTGGTCTGCGGTTTGATCGAAGTAAAGGAGGCTATCAATAAAATCATTAGTGGTAAAACGCATTTTATTTTTTATTCATTTTGTTATGGTAACATTTGATACTTTATTTGGATATATAGCTTATTAGTATCATATCCAGGAATTAGATCCGTGCTGGCTTGCAGTTCAAATCATAGCGGATTTTGCAAGTGATTTGACATGAAAACTATTTTGGCATCTGTAACCATTTAGCAAATATATTTAAGATATTTCCCTGAATTTGTTACTTTATCTTTCTGAAAGCAAATTTGATGGTTATTTGCAGAATCGGAGGTCCAAAATTGACTTTTCAATGCGACTTTGTTCACTAAGTTTACAATCTGGCAGACAAAAAAGCAGACGCGTTATGTTTCATTTTATTATTCTGCCGATGACTGGCGATTGTAGCTAATCTCCTTTGAAACATCTACTAGCATACATGCAAAAAGTCGTAAAGCACATGTTACCAGGTTTAGGTCTAATGATAAACGCGATATGAATCATTCTGTCTATCAGACCATGAAAGGGTGGTTGAACGTTTTGCCGGATAACACACATCGGAGTCCATGACACAATGTTGGAGATGTCCGGAAATCTTCTCAAACTTCACTCGTAAAACGACGATTGTTAAAGCATTTTGTATTTGTTGTTTAGTGAGTATGATCAGGGAACACCATGAGAAGTTGGTTCAAAGAGTTTCGCGTTACATACCTGCAGGACAAAACGTTGAATTAGCGCATATTTCATTGTGAGTGAAAAACGTTAACTAATTTGCATCCGCAAAACAAGAGTTATTGCCCTGCTTTCTAAGATTGTGTGATGCCAAAAATTATGTCGTGGAAAAAATCAGCCCACCTTTGTTCCATTTCTTCCCAAATATGCAAGACGGAAAAACATAATTACAAAAGTTTACTAATAGAGAAGCTAAACGGATATTTCTATTCAACACAACGGAATGACCTTTAGAGTATTTCGGACATTGTAATTCTGAACTACAAAGTTACCTTCGGCTAGTTATAACTTTAATTCCGCAACCTTTGTCTGGATTCATTACACATGCTCTTAACCATGTATCGGGATAAATAACGCTGAAGTGAAACGGAAATCGCTTCAACATACCACATATATTTCCATTCTAAACCTAGTATGGAGCAATGCATCAGATCACCATACTTCTGTGCGCATTAAGTAGCATATTTCTGTTAAACTATAATATTAATATCAAAATGTATTTAAACGATATGGCTGCAATCATGTGATCACAGTGCGCATTAGCTGACTAGGAAAATGTATCTTTCAAAAGGCATGTTTAGCTAGGGTTTAACCATAATTAACAAGGCTGGAAAATTTTGACATTTTTCACCGTTAGACTTTACTTGTTCTGTTTTCTATGAGTGCTAACAATCTAATTAATTGCAGACGACTAAATCTGATTTCTGCATTTTTGAGGTGTAATATTGGGTGAAAAACTTTTGCGCTTTATATATTGCTAAAACCCCACTGCTCTTTTGCTTATTATATGTATCGGATATTAGATCCTTACAATCCCAATGTAAGACACTGAGTCGACTCATAACATTTCATGATCTAACATTTACTTCACCAAAAAACAACATAGCAACGTCTGAACGCTTGATGGAACACCATGTATCAGCTGCATCCTCACGTATATTTAACGGCAACCAACGCGTGCAACCATAAACCAAACCAGAGCAGTATTTTTGCAAAGGCTGGAACCTATCACCACCAACCAAAGTGCCGAATCTTGCCAGTCCAGTGGGTCAACTCTTCCTCAACTAGCTTTTGATTCTAAAACAATTATACCTGTTTTACTGCGGCCTTAGTCCACCAAGGTTTCCACTAACCACCCCCCACAAAAAATACCGATGCGTGCAGCAGCAATGTCATGCCCCTAATTATCAATGAATTCCTAAAGCTGCCAAACCAACATGACACTGTTAAGTCGTCTCTTTCAATGCTTGCTTTCTACATAATAAAATACGCATTTAGCGCCATCTACTTACTCTCGCAGCTATAAGTATCGCTAATCATTAATGAATCCGCGGTTGACCCATGCACTTTAAATGAGTTCAATAAATAATGGGCTATTCATCATTCATTAACAGACGACAGCTTGATAAGGGAGGCGGGTACACAATTAATGTACGGCACCAAATCCGTACTCATTTAATCGTAGACCCGAAGCGCAATATCTAAATGAACCCGGATGGAACTCTATTAAAAGTAATTGCTCTCTATTTTTGGTTAGTCACATCTGCAATCCAGCGTGTTATGCCGCTTAACTTTGCTTTTAAATTGGCTTCTATGCTACCGTTCCGTCAAAAGATAATCCGAAGTAACTATAACTTATCAGATATATCATGGTCAGAGTATGCAGCACTACCAAAGCTGTTGCGTTCCATCTCCGAAGCCCGGGTCCAAAGATGAAATCAAGTGCACCCAAATGCTACCAAGAAATACAGTATTTTGCATCTCATTATTGTCCAAGTCGTACACCTTACAGTTGTCGAGGTATTATCTCGTTTCCCAGATAGTGATCACTAGGTCCCCTCCAACTTGTAACACAAGTTGGGTAACAGAGCCCTTCAGGGAATTTAGAAATGTAAACAGGGACCCAGTTGGTATGAATCTGCGAAAATTTTACTGGGTCCCCTGCTTTCTCACTAGAGATCCGCAGGTTGCAGTAGAGAAAACTTCCACAAATATAAAACACGAACTTCCTATCCTTGTACCATTAGTACTGAGATCCGATAATAAGCTTTACATGAAAACTATGCGCGCACCATGCCTAATGTGTAAGCTGAAAATAATTCGCTCAAAAATAAGACAGACCTGCATGTAGGATATAGAAGTGTAGAATGGATGTAAATTAAAATGGTGCATTTGCTAACCCAAAACAATCGTGATGCATTCAACGGGTATGATTCGGGAAAAAATTGAACAAGAAAGCCACAAATTGATAGGCTTGAATTTTGGGTTAGGCTAGTACCAACTATTAACTAGGATAGAAAATATGTTAACATGGTACGTTCTACTGAGCGTAATTGCTACATTAACACACATACATTAACACACACATAACACACATAATAAGAATCAGTTATTTTATGAGGATACTTGAACGCAAAAGCTATGAGAGCTTTAAGTTCGTGCCGACGAATTTCCTTTGCAACATTTAAACAACCATCTGTGTATACAAGCCAAGTAACTGCATCTATACTTTTCAGCTCGTTCTAATTGAACGGAACAAGTGTACCCTTAAGTATTTTACAACCTTTTGCAAATAAGTAAAATGTTGATAACATCAAGGGTCTGGGTCTTTAACAATGAAAAGAGAATGCGCAAAATGAACAGGCCAACCTGAATACAACGGTCTAAGTTGAATACTAAGAGGAACGTTTCACTTTGTCTCCGTTTCAGATGAATTAACACTGCAGGAATACACAAAGATAAATTTAACACATTTCTGAAATTGCGTGACGATTTCATATTTACAATGCGAACGAGTCACAGATTTATTGCAAACCAAACAGGAAATCATGCTCTGAAGTAAGGTGAAACAATTTTAGTGCAGCATGTCAATTATGTCGCGAAATAACGCGAGACTCCCATTCCTCAAATGTTGGTGCCTTGAGACAATCCGCTGGTTGCTTGGCTGTAGGAATGGAATACACTTTCTGTAAAATGTGACCAAGTGGCATGACTTGGTTTTTCACGGACGTGTAAAGACCGGCTTCAAAGTGAACGTTAAGCGCGTTACACGCGTTACTTTGTAACAGCCTTGCCATAATTTCTGATTTTTGCGCGCTGTAATAAAATCGGTTATACGATTATAAAAGACATATATTTAGTCCATAATACAAACCAGGCTTTTGCACAGTTTTGTGTTGTTGTAACTGTATTGAGTTTAAGTGTGGTTGATAAAACTGCAAAATCCTTACTTCTAATTACATAGATTCCAACATTGTGATGGTCTGACTGAAGAGAAAGCGGAGGGTTATAACCGTGTTTATCTGCATTTCGCGGTTTATTTCGTGTGGGGTACATATAAACGCACCTAATGATACATTCACATTTAAATATACATTACTATTAGCTCATCATAAATAATAATGCGCATATATACTGAAGCACATCTAAAATATATAGCATTAAAATCGAGACGGTCAAACAATTTTAACCGTACACAAATATGTAACGCTTGTATCCCGATAGAATGCATGCCATTTATCCTCGGATAATGTCCTGCAGATAAGCATAACATTGAGCAAAGCTTTTAAACTGAGGAATTTTCCCATAAAGACTATAGAACAGTAATGATGGAAGAGTATATATATTCTGAAATTACGCATATCAAAAGCTGTTTTGGTGACACAGACCTTGTTGCAATTGACCAATTTACTTCATGAATATATTTAACCTACTAGACATATGTCAAAATATGGGGTTGGTACTGGCTGTTTCACCAGTCGTTTCCACTAAAAGCACGTGTTCTTTTCATTTAGGCAAGTATATTCATTTCCTGTTTGTTGTTTAGAGTAGATGACTGAGATTGGTGCCGTCTTATGCTTACTTCGGTGCGCGAAAGAATATAGCGAGTTCTTTCTTAATAACATGTGAATTTAGAAATCTCATTTCAGAATTTTACATCACGCATAATAACCTGCTAACCTGATTGGTATTGCCATTCACATCAGTCAGTCTAACGGAATGATAGTTATCTTAAACATTCGGCTTCCTGAATACATCAATGCATCAGACTCTAACGGGGGATGCCTTTAGAATCGTTAAAAGGAGAGATGCATATTTAGATTGACTGAAGCAGAGCACCTCGCTATGCAGCCAAATTAGGTACGCATGGGCAATCTTTGTTGAGAAAAGTTTATCCCGTGGATATAACTGCAATCATTCACGATATAAAGGACAAATAGTTGTTCTTAGCACCTCATCATATGTACATGAAGTAAAACTGCTAAGCGCAATTTCCTTAGATTAAAATGGCTACTTACTTCAAACTTATAATTGGTGGGGTTAGGACAAACGATTCTGTGGTTGTAAATGTGTTTCCTCCTAGTTGTTCTGTTACTAGTGACAAGGTTTAACTAGCGGAACAAGCCATCCTGCTTCGAGTTGTCCCTATGCAGCATTTTCCGGATTACAGCATACCAAAATTTTGACATTCATTTTGCACTTCAAGCTTATTTCTTCGCCCCCTACCTAGGTTTATAGTCGCTTACCGGTTATAGTTAATCGTACTGAGGAGACAATGCGAAATGCTAGCGTCTACCAGCTTCCAGCTTTATACCGTGTTTTCAAGCTTCTAAACAATAGTAACTGCTTTAAATTTCTAAAGAGACGAATTCCTGCTGAAAGAATCACGTTTCTTTATCGAATATTCAGCTTGCAGTGCAATATTGTGTGTTCACGTGTAGAAATATGCTTTCTTACGAATGGTTTTCTCCTGCATAAATAAACTAGCTCAGTTAGCACATTGTTACTTAGACATACTGTTAAGCCCTATGTAGCTAAAATAAAACGCGTAGCGTCCGCTCACATGGGGACGACGGAGTCAAAACTTTGAGTATACTGGAAACTCATGCACGCGCACTATTCAATGGCACAAAGGATTTATATTTGTTTTGTCTTCTTTTGATCGCTAACTTGTGTAAATCCACTGCCGACCGTACAAGGCGAACTCGGAATATCAGTTGGTGGATTTGCTTACAAACAACCATGATGAGGAGCAAATTGTTCATGGACCAGGTAAATATGTGGTGAATTTATGAAACGCACAACTCGAAGCGTTGCAGTTATAAGCAATGTGATAAGGATTTGAATAAAACATTTATCCTTGAAGGTTAAACATATTGCACATTGAGGCTCAATTTGAGATCTTTTTGATCAATTTCATGTGCATCAAACATCTACCCCTGATGGCTTTGTTTGGCTTAGCAATAAACTGACCGATGTTGCCCACGAAGTTAAAAATCCGCTAGTGAATCATAAATGCACACAAACAAGCCAATACTTTCGGGCGTTGCTTGAACTGCGTAGTAATAGAACAATGGAACAATGGTTTATTAGGGTTAAAAAAGGATTGCTTAACAAGTACCGTGGGATGGAACTCTTGTGAAAAGTGATTTGCATGATTAAGTGGAAAGCGTTTTGTTGGACTCAACATAGACTTATGTAGAATAGCAGAGATGTTCACTTATTAAAAGTATAAATCCATAAACCCATTGCTTGGGAGTTTAGGAGGACACCGTTTAGCGTTTGCGTTTTGTAGCCCCTGGGTAAAAAGTCATAAAATTAAATCTAAATGCGAAAATGCATGGTCAACTCGTTTTTTAACTATCACCAGTTCGGGGGCAGAGATGACATAATTGGGGAGAGAGTTCCAAAGCTGGCAAAAGCGGGGGGAAAAGAAATTTAAATGGCATTTAAGCCGGCTATACTGAATTCTCGGTTTCGGATGTTGACCCCTTACGTCAGTGTTGCGGTTCAATTACATCAGCGGACGGCAAAGTTGGTAAACCATTATGAAATCCCCTCGCAAAAGCCGATATCGACAGCTGTAAATTCTTAGAGATTTCAGTCTAAGCTCATTGGGCAGTTGAAAGAGGCTCGTTACGTTCTTGGTAACCCTTCGTTGAAGAATCTCGAGAGCAACAATATCCTGTTTTTGCCACGATTGCAAAGCTAAAATAGAATATTTCACGTGCGGTTGCGCGTAGGCGTTAAGCATTTCGGGATAATTGAGGGTTCAAACCTACCGAAGGCTCTTCGAAGAAGACCGGAGTAGTAGTTCCCGATGCCCTTTGCCTTCTCTGATTGTTATGAACACCCAAGATCTTCCAGTATCAATAAAACCAGATCACGCGTTTGAGAGACCTTCTCCAAGGTGCGGTTTCCAATCTTGTAAGCACTCACTGGCCGGTGACGCATTTGGATCACCCTGCACTTAGCTATGTTCAGTTGAAACATGTTCCTCTTTGAACATTCCTAAATGTAATCTAGGTCGTGTTGGAGTAAATCGTGATCTGGTTTGTTACTATTCGCCCGCCATATCTTGGCGCCATCGGCGAGAAGCAGGAAATTTGAGAAGATATCTCTTGTTTGGTCGCTGATAAACAACAGGAACAAGCGCGGTCCCAGCACTGAGCATTGTGGGACACCACATTCCAACTCATTTGGGTAAGATATTGATTCCGTAACGCGTACGTAAAGCTTCCGTTGGTGAAGGAAGCTGCTAATCCAACCAAGTACAGGATCTCCGATTCCATAGCTCTGTAAACATTGAAGTAGGATGCGGCGATCGAGGCATTCGAACGCTTTCGAGAAGTCCAGATAGATGACGTCAATTCATCATTCACTTCCGTCCAACAACCGCGTACAATCAGTAGGTTGGTTGTGCATGACCGGTGTTGACGGAAGCCATGCTGCTCCGGTGAGGATACCGGATTAGGACTCTGAAATGATGGGTACCAAATCTAACGACACGAGCAAATTTGAACGACTTCATAAGATTGGGCAGGTAGCCGACGTTGAAGCTCGCATGGCTGCCCATCTTGAAAATCTTTTCATTCATCGAGTGATTGATAGTGACACCTGTACTTGTTAGAAGCCAAATAGCGACAGCAAATTCTTCAGCTATATGGGTCACGGAAGACGCAGAACATTGGAGTGCACTGAAGCTGATTAGATGAATAAAATTGCGCCAGAGCAGATAAAGGGCTAGCTGGTTATTGAAGATACTCTCGCCGCTGCGACAACTGTGCGATACCTATAGTCTTAAATATTCTTTTCAAATTTCGATAACTTTGGTGACATCAATTTGTCCGAAAAGATCATGTGTTCCTTTATGCAAAGTCTCTATTTTTCAACATCTAGCTACAACAAACTGTTGACTACGTATGTGAATTAGCAGAGCAATCTTGTTAATCTTTACCAATTCCGGTTGAATTTCGAAAGGAATCATTGCTTCTTTCTAGAGAAAATGTCGACTTGCACTTTCGTCACATAGATGGCTATCGGTAGGGCAATAGTCCCTGTACTTGCCAATTTCTTCATGCTGATGATAGAAAGTGACATATCTGCAGGAATAGCCAAGTTACCATAATATAAGCGTTATGTGGATGACATATTGGCATTTTGTTTGTCGTAGCAACAGATTGTCCAGTTGATACTGCAATGTAACTATGCACATGCCAACTTGCTTGTCACCTGCGAAGTGGAACAGAAGAAATGTCTGCCATTCATCGACATTTTATCAGTCACAGAGAAGATGGGCTTATTAAAGGTATGTCCAAAAAATAAACATGTTCCGGCCAATATTAGCACTTAACCAGCTTAACACTACTGCGGTAAAATAGGACCATTATGAACAGTTTATTCAGTCGGGCTAGACACATTTTTGACTCATTTTTTGGCCGGCGAGCCAGAATTAACTACTGCAGTCAACGCGAAGCGTTATCCCCGTAGATTGAAGGGGAAAGATAGCCAATGGCGAGACCCAAATGACTGGGTAAATACGGCAGGAAGAAAAAAAGATATCTATCGTGTTACCTTTCAAGGGAGACTTTTTGTGTCGAAAATCACGAAACCTGTAATCGCTGTTACGCAGAAGAGTAACTGGGTTGTTAAAGTTTTGGTCATCAATAGAACTCGCAACTTACCGATGCCTCCTACAAAGGAAGCTTAACCGATCAGGGCCAACTCAAACTGCATATAAAAAGTCGTGTGCAAATGCGGATATAGTTATATAGAGAGAACCAAACAACCTTTGATTTCAATTCACGCACAATAATTTGTCTCGACGGGGAATCGAACTTCGGTCCCCGAATTTTCGGTCCGCTGCTCTACCACTGCTCTACCACCGGTAGCTCTGTGGTAGAGCAGCGGGCCGGAAATTCGTGGATCGGCGTTCGATTCCCCGTCGAGGCAAATTATTGTGCTTGCACTTTAATCGTGACCTCTAATTTCTACGAACTTTAGACTACTCAAAAACACCCACAATTAACCTTTGTTTTCCCCAATAAAGAACACGTGCCAAGGTGGGTTCGATGTAAAACTGACCAGCTTACATTTCCCAATTATCTTCCGGGTTTGCGCCATCAGTTTATTCCATGGGTAAACACCCATTACAAATCGTCACCGGACAGAGCTTGGAACAGCGTTCACACTTGTGAAACCTCACCTAAATCCCCGCTTATTCCGTTTTGCTTAGGTCGTTGCGATAAGCCGGATGAAGCCGGCCCTGCGTGTTCAAAAGCAAATATTTGTCATCTTAAGACTGCAGTGAATATAGGAATAGAACTTTCATCATTCATTTGTTACCTCATGCCTATTTTGTCTCATGGATATTAAGTTATATATATATATATCTGTTAATAGTAGGGAGGAGAAAATGAGAAATGCTTTTGTTTCCTCACCCTATTTTACAAATTTATTAATGTAACCAACTTCCTTAAACCCTTTAATAAATGTGATGATAAAATTTTAAAATATTTAGCTTGGTTTGGGACAAGGACCCACATTACCCCACAACTGAGTGCCTGCTTCCGACCAAGCACAGCGCAGTGAGCCTGCAAATTCGCCTGCAGCTTCATCTGTTCTTACGGTGAACCGGAGATCTCGTCGAGCACGCCAACTCAGTTGGCATGTTCTTAAGATTATGGGCGGAAAATTAATGGAATCATTTTTGGAACTTTGCGTTTAATTCTCAGCGGTGTTTGACCAGCTTTGGTCAGCATTTGTCAGCAACAATTATGGCACCACTCTAAATGTTATTTGGAAGCCAAACGGGGTTGGTCTGTCCAAAGTTCGACAAAAAATAAGCTGAATAAGGAACGTCACAAAAAACATATGAATCATAAATACCTCTCCTATAATATTCCCAAATTTATACGGCACTGATCCAGGAATCTTTACATTAGCACAAAATTGCAACTGATCCACGTAGGATAACATTACTACGGCACTCCCAATGTATGCAGCTAGAATTTAGAAATTGACTGCTACTTTCTCTCAAACGATATTTGAAATGTATAACCAGATCGCTAGAAGCCAAAGGACAACCTTCTACTACAGTTAGGGATCCTTTCCGATTTAGAATAAATTCTATCCATTTACGCTTAATTTGATAAGACGCTGTTCAGCGGTTCAACTTGAGGGATATTTGTAACCCTTGCAAACATTGTGACCCCTTGTAGTGTTGGATTTTAAAAGGAAACGTAGCCGAGTTCGAGGTGCGATGTTAAGACCAAATATTTCACACATATTTCCTAGACATACAACACAAACGTGACACTCCACTCCATGAAATTAACACTCGCTGATTCGGCAACCTCCAGTAATGCTTAATGTTTGAGACGAAACTGCAAAGCAGGGGAATCAGTTCAATTTCCGACCAACGTTATTAGTTTATGTCGATCATTCAAATATATAGCAATAACTGCCTGGTAACTTGATGAAGGCTGCAACTCACGTATTTGCATGAATAACATGGCTCCCAAAACGGTGGAAATTATCTGAGTAATATGACATTTTTCTGAATCAAATTCCTTGAGTGGTTCAATTTTGTCGGTGCAGCACTCAAGATGCAGTGTCGCAATGCTGAATGGCTTGCTTAATCATCAAGTTAAGTTAAAACCTCAATAACAATTGTTCAAGGCACCGGACAGCACTTCACACATTAGCTGGACTTCAGGAAAGCTGCAGCAATTTCACTACGATTCAACTCGGTTCCTTTTCACTTAAAAAGTGAAGCAAATAAGCAAAATGAAAAATAAATTTTTAGCTTCCCTGTACAGTTTTTATTGTTGACGAATTCGTGTATGTGGAAAGATGGTAATAGTTAATGTGCAAAAAACCATGCCCAAAACACAGACGCAACTTGATTGAAATTCGTCAAACAACATATACAAATACTGAAGAGTTTTTCCAAGTTTTAACGAAACAATCATGGTAGAATCGGCTGGCCAACTGAAGATATTCTATTCGATGAAAAATGTTTCATTGATGTTTGTGAGAATGACTACTGAAGGTACTTTGTTCATGTAAGACAACCGAGAGTGTATCAACCGAGTTTTTGACAAGCGTTCTTTTTCAGTGAAAATCTGTCTAAATTTGCTTACGGTTATACAACAGAAGAATACATGACTCAAAGCAGCAGCAGTATCCGGGTACACAAAATAAAAACCGCTTGCAAAATTTCAGTGTACAGCGAAGCGCCGTTTGCATCAGTGAAAGAACGCATATAGGAAGAAAGATATTGATCTGCTTAAGATAAATGAACGCCATATACTCAGTTCGATTGAAAAGGTGCTTGTGTAACAAGAAACGAAAGTTGGCTAACGCTAAACTATAAAGGGGACGGCTACTCAAAAAAACCAAAATTCAAGGCTTTTGATTATCTATTAAATTAATTGGCCATAATTCTGAATACTACCGAGGACCTTGCGCTTAAGCATTAAAGACATGTGCACAAATGTGTGCAGATACGTGACAAAGGAGGTTAAATTGTGTTACGTTACTATCATGTTGAGAAAAATGAGTTTAATCAAATAATTTTCAGGACTTTTGTCACAGTATATTTAAACGCAAAGTTCACACTAAAACATTTCATTTTGGGTACATACCCTTGCATTAATTAAAATTGATCTACGCCATTTGAGGTTATAAATCTCCCATATGGATATCATCTGTTGTAAGTGGCAAAACAACGGGAACAGCAAAGCGCTGTCTACAAAGTTTACGTTGTAGATAACGTGGGGTGAAACATATTCAGAATCACTGAGTTCGCTGCTGCAACTATATGAAGAAAAGATGGTGCCACTCCCCTGTCTTTACAATAGAATAGTCTCGAGGCCATTTGTGTTGTATGCAGTATTGAGAGTGGGGAATAACCAAAGCAAACTTTTCTACTTATGCGACTAAATTCATAATGGAAGTATATAACTGCTTCTCTTTTATATGTCCACAACACTATACCATTAATGGTAGCACCCTCATCACCTTTTATTTTTAATTTATACAATTCAGGTGAATTGGTATCCGCAATGGGCTAACATTTCATGTAGAAATTGCCATGCCTAACTGCTTTTTAAAAGAAACCTTCGAAGATATGCACATACCTAGCAATCGCCAATAAGCCTCGATAATCTGCTACTTGTTTCACGAGCAAAACTTACTGTTACAATAATTGGAAACAAAACGTTGGTATGCACGTCGAGATAAGTTCGATTCATAGTCTCTACGTCTCCTCCAAATTATTTATAACACTTGATTGGGAGACTTCGAGTATGGTATCCACAACCTAGTAGTGTTAATCAAGTAAAGCACGCTTCAAGAACCCGTAGGTCTAACAAGCAAAATATGTCTGAATAGTAGCAGCTTTATCAATCAATTGAGAAAGATACAAGACACACGCAAGCTCACGTTACGAGATTAGGGGCATGCGTATATTTACTGGTTGACTGATGTGAACGATAACTGATTCGCATACAGGTGACGTAAAAGAATCAAGGTAATCCATAAACATGACAAACTACCTGTACAAATATTCATGAGTAAAATGTTTCACGTTTCAAACTTCGCTACCTACATTACTCAATACATTGAAATTGCTAAAGATCTTTGGCATGCAACAATATTTAGAAAATTGCTTGATGCTGGTATAAATAGCATGTTTACAACTATTGGCTTACCAGCAGCTTACCCACTCCATAGGAGCAAACCTTAAACAGACTTCTTCCTCTTATTATATAATATAGAGCATTACAAATTAGAAGAGGGTAATAAAAGTAGCGACAAAAGTCTACATATTATCTGTTGGGATCTAGGACCGGAGGGCAAAAAGGTGATCCGAAATTCATCTCATGTATTTGGTTACTATTATATATCAAAATTGCCAAAACACTTAAACATATACAGTGTATCAAAGAACGCTCCCCCCGTATACCACCTTTCATAAACGCACGATTTCCTTATTTTATTTATTTAGATTGCTATTTTACCTAATATAGGCGGCTCAGTGCGTCATCCAACCGGCTTTTAAATATGGCTAGTGTCGACGGATAAATAACAGATTCAGGAAAAGCATGCCACGGATGGGACACACAAATAAAAATAAATATCTACCGCACTTCAGGCGACTGTACTGTCTTGCCAAATTTAAGGAGTGATCTCTTATGTTTTTGTTAATGTTGAGTTGCAGTAAAGAGCGGCACACATGCATTGAATTGTGTAAAATCACGAGCTTGGTTAGAATGTGTCATCCTAATCGGTAATATCATCCGATGAATTTTCCCATAGGTTTCAGCTTCTGCTCGTAGGGAAGATTTTGGGTTCCACCGACGTATTTGGATACCCGATGCTGAGACTGTTGCAGCACATCAAGAACATGTTTCAGATATAAATGTCACGCTTGAAATGTGTATATGGCATGGTGTCAACTCATGCACTAAGCATCTGTATTAATACTTAGGCGCTGTTTGTCTGAACGCCCGTCGCAACAACCTGATATGTTGCATACAACCATTCCATGCAGCTACGTATTCCTGGGAACATATTAAATTCTCCTGAATCAGCAAGCAAAGTGCGATGCGGTACCTGCGTACATGTCCAGTAAGAGTAACTGCCTTATGTGATTACGTTGCATTTGTCCACGTTGAACTGCAGCATTTATTGTGTTCGCCATTTATGCATCATAGTTAGGTAACACTGAAGCAAACCGTGATCGGTGTCGGCTTGAAACATGTGCTACGTAATGTTATCGTCAAAATCTGTAGGTAAGTTGAGGCGATTATTGGTCAATCCAAATTACCAAACACACTCATTATTCTAGTACTGCGCCCTGAGACAAACAATATTCGACTTGTATAAAATCGGAAAAGACGGTCGAAACACTGCTCACTTATCCTCAATGAAGGATACGTTTGTTGATCTATTTTAAGATAGGGTCAATGATGCCGTTTTACTAGACCTGGGAAAGAACAAGACCATGATCAGGAGAACCAAAAGCCTTAGATAATCCAAGTAGATCAACACAAGTGCCACTCTAGCTGTCGCTGTAAATCTAATCTGTGATGGTAATGACTTCATTGTACAGGATGGCTGATGACGGAAGCCATGCTGCTAGGAAGCCATAAGATTTTATTTTCTTAGATAAATCACCAACACATAGAAGAACCGTGGGATGAATGATCTTGGGATTTAATGATCTTAGCAACTAACTGGTAGTTTGAAGTCGCAGTGCTGCTTCTTTCTTTGTGAATTGGAGTTATTATTCTACGCATCCACATGTTAGGAATCAGGCTGTATTCTACGCAGCCCCGAACGAACAAAACCAAGTACCTGCTGGTTTTCTCCCTGCTACCTCCAGTGCTTCTGGGCGAAAATTATCCACATCTGGGCATCTGTGGTTGCTCAGAGACATCTGTTTTACTACATAGCTTTCACCGTAAAAGGGACACGGGTGCATTTCGGCAGCTTCGCGACAACAGTCGCAAGATCACTTAATGGCATGACACTCTGAAATGTAGGAGCATAATGCGTCAGCCACGTGTTTGCTGTATCTATATCCATTCTTGTTGCAAAGCTAGCCGGTTGGCGAACGAAAGTTTACATGGTTCCCCTTACCAACGCCACTGATATACTTGTGAAATAGTCTGTGGTTAAAATTGAAGGATTCTGCAACGTCCTGCATATTTACCAGTATGTCTGCTATAAGCCGCTGTGTTTAATAGTGGGATTGGACTGCGTAATTGTCCAAACATTCTGGCGTTGCGGTTCGTCTACACTCTTACCATAATACGTCGCCGAATAACCTCATTTCCGAGTTCTGCTCCTTAGGAAAGAAACTGCTTTTGGCCCAATGCAAATATGCTTATGTAGCAGTCATAGCCAGTTGCTTGATTTTGCTGAAGTTTTCAGATCTGGTCTCTTCTCGGAGTTCTTCGGCAAAGAACGATGAGCCTATAGCACGGACATGTTTGAGCAAGAGGTCGAGGTATGCTATGACGCAAGCCATCTGAGTGTACTAAAGACGATATTCCGGATTACTGATGAAGTTAAAACAGATGACAGTATTACCACTGCCATCCGACGGACAGTCTACCAAAACTCATGAATCATTTTCTTTGTTGTTGAACACAATATTCAGCACAGCTGTTCTGTTTTCTGTTCTGAAGCGAATGGTCAAAGTAACGTGATTTTAATCACGGAGGCTGTATACGAGCACTGAGATGGGTTTTGAATCATTATCTGATCGTAGAAGGGATCTCTGCACAATGAAAGTTGAAGTGACGCGAACAAGTATTTCAAGAATTGCTCATATAAGGTGCATCCTACATCTATCGCAATGTGGCAGTCCATTTTTGATATTGAGTGTTGGTATCTGTACACCAAAAGATGTAACGTTGGGGTAGGTGCATTTTCAAATCAACAGGCCCTACGGCGAATCGGGTAACTACGATTTTGGGTCTACCGTTGCCTCGCACTCTAGGTCACTTCGGAAATACATAAACAAATAAATAAATGAATGGTATATTCCTAGGTGATTCGAGGTGCAGTCCAACTATCTGGTCTGATCAATGTGTACAACAGGATCGCAACAAAATAATCAATTTTTTCACGCTTTTTACAATGGATCCAAAACAGGTACTAAACTAATTGGCCAGAGTAATTCATTAAAGAAATTAAAAACCAGGAACAATAACGTAAGCAGATTTAAACAGATGTCCAGTTACTTAATACCGCCACTCGTGGAACCTTCCCCAGGGGACCTGCTTCCAAGCAAGGTATTCCCTCGAAAGGTTTCGCTCGCACTTCCATGCAATAACTGGTCGTGTGCCGGTGTGGCATAGTAGCATATGAGCCATCACCTGTATATCATATGTTCTGTTCGTTTTAGAGCTGCTTTTGTACGTGTATTATTGGCCATGAAGCCTCAGCCCAGTCCGTCATGCGGATCATTCTATTATGAAACTTTTTTTATACACCAGTCAGTTGGTGGCAATTTGCCTTGCATAGGTAACGTCTTTTATAATCTGGAAGCTGTAATCCGTCACCACAGGAGATCAGTCCAGTCGTGGCCAACTATGAAATAAGGAAGAATATAGAAAAGAGGAATTATGTGAAAACTATATCGTTAGTGTAAAAATAGGCAGGTATGTTTTGTAAATCGGCGTAGAGGTCGATCGAGCAGATCATACGATAAATTGTGTAGAGTGACAGCCGGAGACAGATGACCGTACGAGTTGTCCATAGGCAAAAGTCGCATATGGAATCAGATATTGCCATCACTGAATTCAGGAATATGTTTCTGGACTGTTAACTTCAGAAAAGAGGGGGAAATGATTAGCACGGGAGAACAAATGCAGCGAAATGGATCGCAGAACAATATTACGAATTAATCAATTTGTGGGGAAAATTACGAAAATAGTTCCGGACGTCAAACCAGTAAATAATGTTGCTCTTGGTTTTAAACAGAAGACAGTTGGTATGAATTAAGTTGAAAGAGAGTAAAACCGCATAGAATGTAGCGTTAAGGAATAGCATAAGAAGCGGTTTGTAGCAGCTTATCCTAGCTGATCAAGTTTTCTCTGGTGCAGTAGAGTTGATGTTCTCCGGTATCATACATTTCCGGCCCTTCTTCATACAGCTTTCCATCATCAGGTTGAAATTTTAGGATCCATTTCGCTCTTCGGTTGACAGATATGCCTTTATTATTCTCTTGAACATGCAGAAATGTTCAATACATCTAATCTCGTTTGGCAGCTTATTCCTAATGGAGCCATACCTAAGAAGATAGAAATTTTTCCTTAGACTGCTCTTGAATTTAGGTAAATAGATTATGCATTCATTATCTCGTAGTTCATAAATGGTGTATTTTTTCCGAAAGTGCAATTGATTTGTTCCAATATATGCTTTACGCCACGCGAGTTTGTGGAGTAAGCACATATTTAATTGCATTCTTCCTAACCACAAAGGTTCAAGATTCAGCTGATTGCACCTATCTCTGTATGAAAGAGCGGTTGAACAGCCAAATCTGAGCTTCGTAAAGGCGCGTTGGACGTTTTCAATGGCTCACAAGCCAGCCTTTCGCAAGTTACTGAACACAGCACAGCAATATTCTAGCAAAGGCCAGATATTGAGTTTGAAAGCAATTAGTCTGGATTCTTTCAAGGTTAGCAGGTGGCATATGAGTCCGATCGACTGCTTAGCCTTCTTCACGATATGATTTGTAAGTTCGCTAAAGTTTAACGAAATAGAATGTCTTAAACCTAAGTCCCGAACAAACTGGCTGATGGGAATGACTTCCTCATGAAGCCTGAACACTTCTGCTGCTATCTGACATCCATACGATATAATACAACACTGCGATGAAGCAAATGTCATATGCCACATATCAGACCATCAATCAATGGCTTTCAAGTCGCTTTGGATATTGTTAACTTCAGTAGTACGCTGTGAGACTGGGAACGTGTAAACTACCTTTAAATCATTAGCAAACAACTAAGGCTTCCAATATTGTATAAAAGAAACCAAGTCTTTTATATACAGTAGGAAGAGTAACATGCCTAAGACACTGCCGTGTACCAATCCACTGGTAACCGGAAGAGGTGAAGAGATGTAACCATTGATATCCACAACTTGCGACCGTCCTACCAGGTAAGGTTTTATCCCAGAGATAAGCGGATTTGTAACACCGTACTTACTTAATTTACATAACAGCTTTCTGTGTTGGACTCTGTCAAAAGCCTTTTTCATGGCGAGGAAGATAACAATGCACTCAAGACAGTCCATTGTTTGGGTTAGATGGTGAAGGAAGTCAACTTGACAGGCAACAAACGAGCGAGACTTCAGAAAGCCATGCTGTGAAGGTACGAAAAGTATAGCGATATTAAGAACGAAACTAAATGTTCCTAAAGGATCCAATTATGTACGTCTGTAGTTTAGAAATATGGATAAACTCCGCAGGGATAATTCCGCGTCCGTTTTCCAGCATTTCAAAGTGTCTCAGTGACGAGTGAAATTGAATGGCTTAAAAATTAGCAATCTCTACGTTAACCTGCTTATTGAAAATGCCTTCAGCTTTGGCATAAATACGAGATACAATCTCAGTCTCTAGAAACACACAACGGGCTAAAGCATTCACATTTATGAGGATATTGACGGACACAAATATGGTCGTTTTTCGTTCTTCTGACTGTGTAATGATACATTTTCCGCAGCTTGATATGGCAAAGGTACTTCCAAAGCTATCTAATATAATCGCGGTTAGGAGTAATTGCTCGGGTAACATAATGACCAGTTTATGTAAGGCTTCAACGGCTTTCAATCGAAGCCAAGATGAAGACATTACTAATAGTTCCGCCAACCTACTAAAAAAGTCGTCTCCACTTAGTAATCAATAAACACCAGTTAAATGATTATTGGTCGGTATCTTCTATTATTTAGTGTGTGAGTTAGCCATCTGACCAATCGAGCGACGACGTTATCTAAGAAAACTTTTCTTATGTAAACTACCACTATTCCAAATTGTGAAATTCAGACAAATGACTATGTTAGGAAGGAAGCCGGTGTTTAGAAAATGCTATTGGGGCGTTACTGTCAGTGGTGCCGATGGAGACGAGATTTTGATGCTTAACTGAAGAGCCCGTCTAGATTTCTCTCTACTTGGCACTTGTGGCGTTGTTTTGATGTCCAGCCATTCATCAAAGAGCGGGCCTATTGTGCGACTGTCCGCTATGTACTACTACATTTTTTCGAGACCTTGACTGCGTTGATTTTCGAGCACCATTACTTGTGGTCTGTTTAATCTTTGTGGCATCCGCACAACGCAAGAAATTTGGATGTTACACAATGTCTTGGGTTGGGGCTGTCACGTGCACGATGAGCTAGTTTCGATGCGTCAGCTGCGGTGTCTTGGACATATAAAGCGCATGTCCACTCATCTTACGCGTCAAACGTCGTTCGCGGTTTCTGGACAATGCAAGTAATAACGACAAGTGGACAAATTACAATTTGGAGAAGCCAGGCAAAATGTGACAACTAGTTTGCCACAGTCTGTATTTGTCGACACCAAATTTGGGATTTCAGAAGTAAATTTGTCGTTGGTTAGATACACGGGAATTCATGGCTTAAGACCGATTTCAAACGCGAGCATTTATATCTGCGTGTTGCGGTGATTTCCCTCCATTTCTACGGAAAAGCAAACAATTAATAATAGACTAAATATATGCAAGTTAAAATATAGTCAAATATTGGTGCATGTTCTCTATTCCCATTACACTCCTGACTCCTTATTCCGCCATGTTTCCCATGGCCATGATCTATTCCATAGATTGTGCGTATATATATATATATATATATATATATATATATATATAGCATTGTCCAGAAACCTCGAAACACATTCGAAGCGGAAGAGGATGAGTGGGCATGCGCAATACAAGTCCAAGTCACCGCAGCTGACGCACCGAAACTAGCTCATCGTGCATGCGACAGCCTCAAAGCAAAACACACTGTCTAATTTCCACATTTCTTGCGTTGTGCAGAATCCACAAAGGTTTAACCGACCACAGGTAATGGTGCTCGATAATCAACGCTGGCTAGCGGTAGGAAAAGGCCAGGTCTACCAAAAGTTAATAGTACATAGCGGACAGTCGCACAATAGGCCCGCTCTTTGATGAATGGCCGGACATCAAAAATACGCCACAAGTGCCAAGCAGAGAGAAAGCTAGACGGGCTCTTCAGTTAAGCATCAAAATCTCGTCTCCATCGGCTCCACTGACAGTAACGCTCCATTCAAGTAGACAACACTCTCCGTAAACATCAGTGTCTCGATACCAGGAGTGTGTGCAGACACAGGCAAATGAAGGTCTTGAAACATAGCTTGGAAATAGGTTGGGGATAAGTTGAATTCAGTGTACATTTTGATGAACGTGAATGCTATATAAACTACCTTAGGATTGATCGTCGTCACTCAAAAGCTGAACGGAAACGCGAACCGTAACTCATTATAGAGGTATTAGAATGTTCTAGTGATTTAGATGACCTCTTATTGTTGCACGTGCTCCACGACTCGGATGCTGATGTCACTCGGAGTAAGCGAAAACTGAAAGGAAAAAATCCCCGACGGACAAAGCCAATAGCATTTCCTAAACACCGGCTTCCTTCCTAACATAGTCATTTGTCTGAAGTTCACAATTTGGAATAGTGGTAGTTTACATAAGAAAAGTTTTCTTAGATAACGTCGTCGCTCGATTGGTCAGATGGCTAACTCACACACTAAATAATAGAAGATACCGACCAATAATCATTTAACTGGTGTTTATTGATTAGTAAATGGAGACGACTTTTTTAGTAGGTTGGCGGAACTATTAGTAATGTCTTCATCTTGGCTTCGATTGAAAGCCGTTGAAGCCTTACATAAACTGGTCATTATGTTACCCGAGCAATTACTCCTACCAGCGATTATATTAGATAGCTTTGGACGTACCTTTGCCATATCAAGCTGTGGAAAATGTATCATTACACAGTCAGAAGAACGAATAACGACCATATTTACGTCCGTCAACATCCTGATAAATGTGAATGCTTTAGCCCGTTGTGTGTTTCTAGAGACTGAGATCGTATCTCGTATTTATGCCAAAGCTGAAGGCATTTTCAATAAGCAGGTTAACGTAGAGATTGCTAGATTTTTGATGGCTACATCCACTTTCGGATTGGCCTGTCACTGTGGCCAGCCACAAGACGCCTGCGCCTACAGAGGGACTATTGTTGGCTTTCGCTGCACCACACACAGATCTAACCACACACCCCATATCCAGTGTAAAGCCGTAATAGTAATACTAGGAGGCATATGGATATGTGCCATGTTTCATCAACGGAGCCGGCCTAAACTCCTTCAAAGGCAAACACAAGAACGCTGCATTTTGTGAATCAGACGCACACAGTGCCGTACCTGGACCGTAGTCCGCTCCCCAATGAGTTCACGGGACCACTTTTCGAGTCTAACACGGCCAAAATGACCGTGCATTTCGTCCCCGCCTGCAACGATCATCTGTCTCCTACATGCAGTATGTACGAGGTAGTGGGTAATAGACAGGTAGGCACCTGGTCAACATTTATATCAAGGGCTGCCACGTCGGGAATAACAAGCAACAGCCAATCACTTGTAACGACAAGAAAAAATAAAACAAATCCAATAATGCATACAGATACAGTGGCATAACTCCTAGCTAAATTACCATATGAAGTAAGTTGGTTAACTACAAATCCGCGATAAGGAAAATTGTCCATAGGTTAGTTAACAATGGTGCAAACGCAACATGGTTACAGAAACTAGACGCTATTAGCATACGCAACGTGGCCAGTTAACAGAAGATTATTGCGGTAGGCAGAACAAACCAAATAATGTGGAATTAAACTTAGCCAGCTTAAAATGACCTATTTTAAGTGTCAGTTGGTTTAGCCCAACCGCGGTGAAGAAGCATCAAGAATGCAACATCAGCCTCTCTAACTTATATATATATATATATATATATATATATATATATATATATGCTCTCTGTTGTAACAGATGGCACGCTGATTTAATATCCAGGTCGTAATTTGCAACCACCTCTGTATTTGTTAGTGAATTCCCTGTGGCCTACAAATATACCTAAGGTCTTGTTTTGCTGATCTAAAAGACTGGAGTAGCCCTGCTAAATTTTGTTTATGCTGGAAATAGTTTGACCAGTCTTAACTAACGTTAGCACAATTTTCAGGGTGATTTCTGGTCCCTGTTATACGAATAAATCTTGAGCACTGGATTCCAGGTTGATGTTTCCTAGGCGTTCTGCTATAGTTTGTGAAGATACCGGCGATGCAAACTGGGCTGATTGTGTTGCTGGTGAAGTCAATTTGGAAGCTTACTTGGCTTAAGCACCAAAATTTGCTTTATGCAAAGACGATCTTAGTGTATTAATCATAGCGTTCATTTGCGTTTAAACATATGCTGGTAACCAGTTGCAATATTGTACTTGGATAATCATATCCTTTTGGAATTAGAAGATTAAACAGAATACAAAATTTATTCTTGAATGCCCTTTCCAGCTTTTACCTCTAGTTGAGAATGACTTGTACACAGTCAGTGATACCATTTGGAAAATGGTAAGCAGCTTAATCCCAATTTTACAAACGATTACATTCTCCAAACCAAGAGTACCCTTCGCATTGGGAACATTTGCATTTGCATTTACTTGCTTTATTCTACACAATAAAAAGAATTTGCTAACTCAGTGATTTGACTGTTGTTCTCTATTATTCTGACTAATGTTGTTTGCGAACACCGGTCAGAAGAGCAGTGCGGTTGCAATAGACAAGTGAATGCGGACTAGAAAGCGATGTGGGTGCGTTAGTCGATGTAATGTATTACGACGGCGAACAGGTGGACTTGGTCAAATGGAATGGCCATTTGCTTTCGTTAATCCATCAGGGACATCAGAATGCTGAACAACAGAAACCTACTAAGGAATTCGTGATAAGTATTCTAAAGTTTAAACAATGGCGTTTTTTTGTGGACTTGCTCAACTCATAGTAGAAAATTTGAATTATGTCGAAACTCCATGAATTATTTGAAAACTGCAGTGTTGCAATCATGTAGTTTAGCAACGACGTCATAAACTCAAATGTGAACGAGAATTTAAAGTGAGAAAAATAATCCGGAAGGTTAGAATAACATTTGCAGGGATGATAAATCCGCTTCGAATGAATGTATGCTCAAAGGTTGGCAGCAAGTTAATGAGGAATGGTGTACAAATTGGTGATTGCGTCGAATCATTAAGACTGCAATGGCGGTAAAACGTTGTTATAGTGGGTATTGTGATGTTTATGAACTCAGTGATTATATCAGGCAAATGGTATTAATAAGACACTCATGAAAATGCTGGTTAAATTCTTGTGCAGTGGATTACTTTGCTGGTCGCTAGTTAGTTTGGTCATGCATAATTTTGTAAAGTTAAAATGGAAGCGTAACTATTGTGCCGACTCTTACACGGTTGTTTGCTCACTAAATATCGCAAACACCTCATAGTGAGCATATTATTCCTTTTTGTCAGCAGCACATTTAAGTTTCACACTATTGCTAATAGATTGAACGGTTACTCATATGTGCTCAGTTGTTCAAGTGTCCTAGGACAGACTGTGTTACCCAACACAAATGTACTATCGCAACATAACTTAAAATATGATAAACGAAACATTTGGTAGCTTAATACCACCTGTTGTTCATTACTGCTGCAGACCGTTATGAATCGGTCAGTCCCCTTACAATTGATTTGGCCTCGAGATTGTGGATATTTACTTAGCGGAATTAGACAGTTGTCTGCTTATACGTTGCCAATAAGCTGGATGCGAATTTTTTGGTAAAGGCTTATGTCGTACTTGGCGATTAAGCAAATACAATTACCTATAATAATTATACCAATTAAGAGTAATAATGCCACAATAAGGACTACTAGATGCTTAATAGCAGCCACGCAGAACATCTTCGGGACTGCGGAAGTAAATATTAGCGGCCGAACCCACAAGTTGTCACGGCCTCCACCGAAGCCAACTCCACCTATCAGGGCTAAATCCGCAATGTGTGTACCAATTTTATGTAACTACGCAGCTAGATAACTAAACATAACTGTTAGGGAGTTGAGTACCGATAGGAAGAAACACTTTTCAAAGTAGCTCCAGCGATAGCCACCTCATCAGCATAAGCATCATCATTATAAAAGTTGGCTGAAGGTGGAAAGCACCTCAGTTATTGTGCCGCAATACAAGAGACAAGAAAAGGAAAACAAACAGCGGTACGCCCGCTGAGTCCCCAATAACGGATGGACATCGTTCCGGAGACCTAACAGCTTGCTATCTTGCCGTAAAAAGTGAGTTATGTTATGCCTAGCGAGCGAGACGGTGATTGGTGGGGGTTGCTAAGCAGGAGAGGGATGGATAAAGCAACACAAAACACAAACGCCATTGAGGCCGGCTCCTAGCCATATCAGCAAATGTGTCTAACCAAACGTGTTCACCGTCTTTAGGACTCCAGACAGGCATTCTGCATGCACCAGCCGACACCAACTTCGAAGTGAGAGTTTTCATCTTTCACGAGCAGCTCATCGCTTGGCATCCCCTCCTCTTCTTCCAACCGCAACCACAACGCGCAAACAATGCATGTCGCGGAATTCGGGGTGCTGGCATGCGCAACATGTGGCCAAACCATCGGAGCCTGGTGCGTGATATACTGGTGCTGAGCGGTCCACTTGCCCTTCCTGCACCAAATTAGCGACGTCAAACACGCTCATTGCTCACGCAGTGCTCCCACCACACAAGAGCTAAGCTGTGAAGGCAGCGATGCTCGAATATGACAAGCCTATTTACGTTTGCCGACCTGAGGGGCCAGGTTTTACAAGCATATAGGAGAGTTGAGCGGACGGCTGCGTTATCAGCTCTGCACTTCAGTGCGAGAGTAATGTCGCGTCTGCGCCACAGGTGGTGGAGATTGGCAAAAGCACCTCGAGCTTTAGCTATACCTTTCGTAACCTCATCTTCAATCCCAAGGGTGCTGTTATAGCTGCCCAGATACTTGAATTCCTTAATGATTTCTAGCAGACCACCACGAAGCTTTAGCGCTGGGGTGGGTCCCTGCCCATCTTTGAGCAAAACATAGCCCAGAAGGATTGACAGCCAGTGCTACTCAGTCCACTGTTGCTTCGCATGCTTGGGAACTGTCACAGATTAGGTTAATTTCATTTGTGTACTTCAAGTCAAAAATTCGCCCACAAGGAATCAGCTCCACACCTTCTAGATCGTGTCCAGCGAATGCAGATTCTATGACTTCGTCAACTGCAAAGTTAAATAAAAGAGGTGGCAGCGAGCAACCTTGTCACCCACCGCTATTGATACTGAAGGGTGGCTACATTTGCCATAAACTCTCGAGCTGCCCGATCTATGCGCTTACAGCGTTTTGAGAATGTTTACGTGTTTATCAAGCACACCTTTCCTCAGCAGACAGTCCTAAAAAGCACATCGATCTACTGAGATGATTGTATCTTTTATGTCAAGAAACACCACAACGTTGGGTCGCCAATAAATATGGTTGTGCTCTAACTATTGACGCAATGTGAAGATGTGGTCTATGCAGCCTCGGCCACGACGAAATCCGGCTTGCTCTTCACGATTCTGACTTTCACGAGTGCCAGTCATTCTGTGGAGAATGACAGAGGCAAACAACTTAAAAGCAATCGAAATCAGACTGATCCCTCTATGATTGCCGCATTCCAAAGGGTTTCTCTTGAAAAGTAGGACAATGCCGGAGCGGTTCCAGTCTGTCGCGACTGTCTTCTGCACCCACATTTCACTAGCAACTCTTGTACACCAACTATCAGAGCAGTTCCCCAGAATTTTAAGAGGGCTGGAGGAATTCTATCTGCCCCTGTGGCCTTATGCAATTTCAACCGTTTGATCGCACGTTCGACGTCTACGCGTGAGGGCGGATCCAAGGAGACGGCCAGGGAGAAGGGCGCTCAATGCCAGAAAATATAAAGATAACATAGGTTGGTTAAATTGCCTTGCAAGTGTTCAGCCCAACGCTCCAAACCTTTTTACAGGCTGGGAATCGGCTGACCGCTCTCGTCGCGTATGGTCTCGCTAACACAAGGTCTACTGCTGCCTGTTTTCCTTATCAGACGTAATAACTTACCATGATTGCCAATGGTAGCTGCTGTTTCCATCTCAGAGGTACGATGAAACCACTAGGCTTAGCGGCCTTTCTTCAGGCTATCACGTAGATTTGCCCTGAGAATTTGCGAGTCTCATTGTTTTCGCTTTCAGTCTGAATACGTCGGCGAGCATCCATAAATTCCAGATACTGTGTAGAGACCCAATGTCCAATTTGGCAGTTTGCTTTGTCAAATGAAGACATGTCTGCTAATAGTAACGTTTGACGAATATGCGACCAGTGATCTTCTACGGTGTTTAGGGGGCACTTACACAGCCCAGATGTCAGTGGATTTGATAAATATTCAGAACTTCTGGCTTCACCAGCAAGCTGGTGTCAATCCTTTTAAAGTGACATTGCGGACGTCCACCAGAACGCAGCTTGAGGTCGACGCAGACAAGTTCGTGGTCAAAGTCCACGCTCGTGATCCAAAGCAGGCGACAGTTTTGGACACAGACTCTCCACCGGTAACTTATCGCGATTAGATCGATTTGGCTCCATGGCTAGCACCGAGGCTGGTGGCCGCCAAGTCACGCTTCTGCGGGTGCTGTGTCGAAAAATAGTGCTAGCGAGAAGAAGGCGAGCATCTTCACACAGCTGTAGCAATCGCTCACCATTATCATTACGGGAGCCTACACCTTGTTGGCCGCCCAGATGAAGCTCATCAGAGGACAATTTTCCGACTTGGGCGTTTAGGTCGCCAGCCAACACGACAGTCTCCGCGCTTCTTCTGTAATAAAGGAGCTCGTAAAGTTGCTGACAGAAATAATATTTTATCAAATAAGTGCTACAGTTTGTAGGGGGCGTAGGCCGCAATGACAAACAGGCACCGTTTGTCTTCGCGCGACTTGGTAGCACGTAACGAACCAGCTGATCTAACGGCGCACATCCTACTGTTGATTGGGATCCAATCGATCAAGGCAGCTTCAGCCCCCGGGACTCAAAACAATGCCGACGCCAGCTTGACTGGCGTTTGAGGCTGCATCATCATCAGACAGGCACAATGAGAATGTTCCGCCAGTGTCGCAAGTGGGTGGATCGCAGGGTAAGCAGGAAGCTGTAATCTTGCGTGCGGGCTTCATATACACCGGAAATATCGATCGATAGGATCTCTGGTGCGCGTGATAATGTTGCCTGTTGGACAATCTCTAGCAAAGTGCGCAATTGAGGTTGGCTAGTGGTAGCAAAATTAGAGGACTCTGAAGGGAAACGGATGAACTGACGTTGTCCGCTTGGTTAAGCATAGATTTGGTCGACTGGATTGGAGCGACGCCGCGCGACTGTGTGTGATTTGAAACTAAAAAAAGCGATTATTGAAGAAAGCTGGGGAAGGGCCAAGCATTTATAGATAAAACATAGGGAAATACAAGTAATGTCGGAGCGAGACGATAGAGATGGAGAAGCGAAATTAGCAGATAAGAAGGCGAGAATGCCTGAGCAGTAGCATCCATACCCTCACCACCCTGCTCGATGCAGCAGATAGGGCGGCGTTTATTTTTCTCTGCGAAGGCCAGAGCATCAAGAAATCGTTTGCCGAAGGGTTCGTTGTATTGCGTCGTCAGAATATTGTCAGATTGCCCAGGCCTAGACAGGAGAACAATTGGGGTTCCCAACCAAAGCATTTGATTCAAAAACCTTACCGCAAGGCAGCGGGTGTTTGCAATGGACGGCAGTGAGCTCGTTTTATGAAATAAGGAGCCACCAACATTCAAACCCCCAACCTGAAATACTAGGAGGCTGAGTGTGTCTCCCCTCTAACCATTGACCAATCTGTTATGAGTGGATCTGGTGCAAAATAAGCACAACCCAGCATAGCTCAATGGATCTCTGAGGCACGCAAACCATCGCATTGTAGTAAGGTCCAGCCTCATTGCGATGGATCCAGCTCAACAGGCCTGCACAGCTTAAAATATCCGTTTACACAGGACGCCAGCATCTTTGATCGGCAGGCATTTATTAATCATAATTCACCGGATCGAGGCCAGCATGTCGTTCAAAGTTATGCTACAGCATCGCAATTCTCCACCGCCTGCTAATGCTGTTGCAATAAACCGGATAAAACTAGAGCTTTGCGTTCAAAATATCTATCGATCAGACCCATGTTGCCTTGCACATTAAGACGTGATTCCCATTTCCCCTCTCGTTTGTTTGCAAATTTAAGTCACTTATCTTGTGTTTCAGTTCCAGATATCGTTTGCGGAACTGTAGAAAAGAAACAACATTCATGCAGCTGCCCATCTTCCTCCATCACTATGATTTTCAAACTATACAAACGTTTGTATGCGACAATCGCATTTAGGCAAAACCGCAGGTACAATAACACAGAAACTGAAAGGTTTAATGCGGATAAGCATGATTGAAACAGGTATATGGGATAACTTCATATCGCCCTATTCATAATTATTTTGCCGTAGACGGTGCGCAGCTCACCCAAACGTACCATTTATTCCCCCTGTCATGCCCCTATGTTACCCTCAGGGTCCGTATGCATATATTTTTCGGTCAGTTGCACAGCTGAGTAAAGTTTTAAATCCGCGAAACATAAACCATATAATAAAAAGTTGGATGGTCGATTTTCACGAGTATGCTTGAAAATATCCCCTCCATACTTATTACGAAGTAACACCTTCTGTGTAATTTGCAGTGCTGTAGCTTTCTGCATTTCAATCCACCATCATTTTCGCCCTCATCTGTAATCTTGTGGCAAATATATCTTCAAACGTGAGCGGAACGCTAGGTGCAGTGTTTCAACGCAAATAACTGGTATAGTAGGCGCCTTGATGATAACTAGTCAGGTTAGGGGCTGCATTTATGTTGCTATGTTCAATCGTAAGTAACATAGCCCTCCAGCTTTAGTACATCTCGTAAACCCCCATTCAATTAACAAATTTAAAAACGGATTTTTGCAGCCATTTAAAGTCAGGTTTCTATTTAACTCAGAATAACATCAAGTTGCGATTCAGTCGCAATTTGCGCTGAAACAATTAAATCGGTCAGATGCAAAATTTGTCCGTATATTGGTATGTGGTATAGACACTAAATTGCTAGCTAACGTGAACGCATTATTCACCCTGACTTACTTTAAGCATGCGCAGTTGCACACAGAAGAGTTTAAACTGTTGGGGAAACTTCTACATTGCTTCTGTAAAGACTACTTAATAAATAAGATAAACAATTAATTAGCATTACTCCAAATTTCAAGCAGAGGTGTTTTGTTCTAGGTTGGATGTAAAAAATATGCTTGTAGCAATTAGTACAATGTGTCTACGAGTTGATTATTTTCAACTTGATTATCCTCTACGATTGCATTTGGCATCAATTCAGCTGACTGCAAAAACAATGAAGCCATGGAAAATTTGTAATTATAATCGCTTCAATCATTCATTCCAATCATGAAACGAAGCGGCTTATGTGGAAATTTGAACTTGTCAATTTATTTTGGTGCTAGCTAGGAAAACAACTGAGCATTCAGTCAGAGTGTTATTCTTTTGACTGATAAACTGTTTAATCAAAAGTGATTCACAGTATAAAGTATACGACTTAAGACCTTTTAACTACGTTCCCAAGTTCAAAGCATCTACCAATCATGTATCTTTCCTTCTATATCCAAAACCTGTTGTCTTTAAATTCTATCTATGGAATGCGCTCGCCCATTTTTCAATCATCTAGGAATTAAATGACCTGTTTCGCGCTGGACGGATAGCGTTGAATAAAGTCTAAGGAGTGTAGTTTTCGCTTTGATTATATAAAGCATGTTTATCCTACAAGTTTTGTACCCTGGATTTTTGAGTTCCTTGTATTCCTTGTATTCCTTGTGCCAATCGGTGCAACGCCCTCTATGTCTGCGAACATATAAAGCGAATCAAGTAACACTGCAGTGCGTACTACAGCTGAAGAGTAAGGTATATTTAGCGAATTTGTAAAGAGGTATTCAGTTCAGTGTAACTTTTAAAGGAAATGAATTGAACGCAAACTATATTTAGGCTCTTTACTGATAGACCACAGTAAATATTACTTGCGTGCCTGTTAAACTTGAGTCCTTGAGTACTAACATGATGGTAGACACATATAGTTAACTAAACACAACTTGCTGTTAGTCGTCCAAGCTTCCATTGCATGGTATTGATTATTCTTAACTTAGACCAAAAACATTGTAACTACATATGTCTCGCTTAATGTCATGAATTAAAATCATAGTGGCTATTTCGCATCGGTTGTTTACGACTTCGAGTAGCTCCAACGATATTATCACCTGCGTGCTTGTCGTACATTCCTTCACTCTTTGGCACTTTACGAGTTTCTCTGTTGCAGTTTATCAAACACAGGTGGGGCTTCAGTTATCAGCCTTGCTTTGACAAGCTTTGCGATTATATTAAAAAAACACTACCAGCTAACTCCTTAATTTAGCAATGGTGTTAAGCGACGGGCTTTGCTCCACGTTAGTGCGCGCAGATTATTAGTTAATTGCAATAGTTTACCTTGGATTTGGTCCCGCCAAGAAAGCCATTCATATTGCGTTAGAATTAGCTTGCACTATCTACAATTTATGGATTTTTAAAATGGCCACAGTGAGATTTACGTTTTCCCATAAGTCGCCCCCAGTTCGTCTCTTGTCCAGTCTCCAAGGCAATCCAACTTTGCCTGCGCGTGATAAATGGAGAATGCTCAATAATCTCCCATCATCGTGCGACTGTAGTACGGACGCTAAGCCGCACTCTGTTGACACGACAATGAAGATATATAAAGACTGCGTCACAGCCACATAGGAGAGAAGTGATGTGTGTGTTTGAACATGACCTCAATGTCAATAGCAACACGCGGACGTGGCTCGAAGTGGGTATTCCCATATTTGCTCCCCAGAACAGTAGTCTGATGTTCGCCTGCCATTACGCCAATTTGACAGACAACGTTTGGTTTCAACCAGCTTCGCGAGAAACTGCGGCACCCGAAACTTATGTCATTAAAGACCGTAATGTCACACAGCGCTTGCCCAAGGAAATCGGAACCAAAGGTTTTAAAACAGAACCCTAATTAACGCGAAATAAGCAGTCAAAAAATCTGCATGGTGGTTTAGAACTCGTTACATGTAGAATACGCTACCATCCCAAGTGTGCCCCCAATCCCTCTGCGAGACAGAAAAACGTCATAATATATCCAAATTCCTTTTGGTTCTGCATTATTTGTACGGCTATTCCACTCATCTTGTGCATAAATATGTCGGTGCAGAAGTTCAACAGACTGGCGTAAATTGCAATGACAGCAGCCGCAATGGGAGTTACAACACTGGGACTAGATAAATCAGTTCCTGGAACTCTATTCTAAAAATCAAAATCCAAGCCGAACGAAAGTTCAGCAATCTGGTGTTAGGTACTCCAACGCTGTGCGTCAAAAATAATCTTACATTTTAGCACTTGCTTCATCAAGGCTACGTCTAGCAACAAATCATTTTGAAGGACAGAAGAAATACGCGTCAATCCGTCCATTTCCAATCTCGGTACAGCCAATGCTGCAAATACGGTCGCACTAAACTTATATGCAATCTGTACTGGGAACAAAAAATAGCCATACATCTATACATAAGAGCAAAGGAAAGACATCATCATTATATTGTTGTATTCCCCAGTATGCCTGCATCAAAGGCAAACCCCATAGAGTAACTACTGCTAGACGACCGGAAACAGTTAGAGAATTTGTGTCAAATACAAAGGATTGATGTTAAACCGGAGAGAAGGAAGCTCATTTTCATTCACATCATCCCCGACCACTACTTTGAACTGCGGTTGCTCAATCTGGGGATGATTTTGAGTCAGATATCTTGCAAGCCGCTTGTTTCCTTACCACCATATACACTGAATTTTTGGATGATCCTTCTAGAAAACGCCTTAAAAGAAAAATTTTCCTGATGACTCCAAGCGACAAATAATAACAATTTATCCCTGTCACTAGTTTAGCATATAAATCTGGCGGCCGAGGCGCATAACTGTAGTAATTGGCGTTTCTTCTGTGAAGTGCTTTCACAAGAAAATCGTATCACAAAGTAGATGTCAAGGTTGCCGTCATCACTAAAATACAAAGCTGAAGGTTTTGATTAATAAAGGTAAACCGCAATCAAAACCGATGGCAGCAAATTCGATCTAACTCTGTCAATAAGTGTGTAAAATACAGCCACATTCACCAAGGCTACTTTACACTACTGTACGCAACTGAACTACGCACAGATGGTTGCAAATGGATTGGTGAGGAAACGCTTAAAAATATTACTCAGCTAACAATACAACAGCTACCTGAACAACCTGAGCTTTCAGTCTACAAGTAGATAGATAGCGATGGACACCTGGCCAAGAAAATGCAAGGTAGCACTGAACAAGGCCGTCACATTTGCAACGTCGTCACCCTGCACTTCCAAGCCGCGCACGTTCAAAATGCAACAAGCTGAAGAAGGGCTGGATTAACAATTACTTCTGACACTGAGTACTTTGCACACAAGTCCAGATTGGTAATATGGCCGGTACATGCAGTTTAACAAAAAATTGTCTGGCAGAAAACTCCGCAATGATGGGCATAGACCAGTGGCCAAAGTGGCATTTGCATCTATAATTATAGCTTCCACAGTAGTGCATCTATCAGGACTCTACTCTGAGATATATATGCCCCGCATGGTTCGAATACGAAAGGATGGATACAGCAGAGAAAGAGGATCACTGCTGTACTAACGGTTTAAACTACATGCTATTATTATTGAGGACCAGCATAAGCAAGTTGTTAGTTCGCTTTAGTGCCGTCTGTATTTGACACTTGTGTTTGCTTGCAATGGTTCACCGCACTCCATCATCCACAATGGTATCGGGTCAACTCCTAGCCTCGGCGATGAAGCTTGTCTTTTGACACGACCGTGTGGTCACACCATTCTGGTGACGGTCTTCAGCGTGCACGCAATGGATGTTCTTGTCATACTCAGCGAATGATTCAAGGCTGACTTGCAGCAGCTAATCATGTATGTACGTCTGTACAACCATGTAAACTCACTCACGCTATTCAGAATGTGTGATTGACCATATATATTATATCATGTGCTCAGCACAGAAGAAATAATGATCCACCCCGTAACCATGGGTGCACCGCTTGGCCGTTGCGTCTACGCAACACTGCTATTCCGTCTCATCTGCTGCGTGGAATAAATATCTAATAGCAACGATGGAGCCGAAATCTTCACCCATTGCTGCGTCATGTTCGACCAAGTTCAAGAAAATATCTGACAACATTTAACAGTGCAACCGCACGATGTCTCCTGGGGGAGGTTTGTAAACAACTACACCGGGTTATTTGCAAATGTATATGTAACCAAACTTATTCGCCTGTAGCAACTTAATTCATTCATAATGAGCCGGAATAGAACGAATTAAGCCTAGTGTGCTAAAACTACATGTTGATTTGTGAAGGCAGGGTTATCTACTCACTTCAACGAGTCCACTGCGTCAAGCTTGTTTCTACATATGACATTCAGCACTATCAGCATTAAGCAATGTGGTTCCCTACTAATGGAAAATATTGTACAGGCGCGTCAGAAGCTCTGCAGAGTGAAGAGCGTAATCTCGCTGTTATGTGAAGCAGGTGCTCAAGCGTTAACTACACGATAGGCGGCCAGTGCGCTCAGGTAACACTTCATCTTTAATTTATATTTATAGTCTTCAAGTAACCAGCTGTTGACACAGCTGTTACAACCTCCATGAATAAATCAAGTGTTGTTCGCATGAGTAGATGATGCTGAAAACTAGTATAGTTGCGTGAGAGCAGCTCTACTGTGATGAATGATATAATAACAAAGCTATTAATAAAAGGCTTGTAATTGTACTTGAAGCATCTTTACTTATACTTGTTTTAATGGACCTATTTTGCTCATGCACGTTTTAATTGGTAGCTGCATGTTCCACGTGCGCTTGCTCTGCATTAGTATTTCCGCGTTAACGCTAGCTTTGGGTGCTGGCCAAGCCTCTTATTATTCCAACTAATCCGAACTAGGTCGACTTCTATAAGCTTTCTATTACCAAAATTGGCGTCTCAAACAAACATTTTGCGGTGAATTTGTGACACCTAGGTAAATAAATAGTTTTACAGCCGTCGCGACATCAATGGAATATCTGGTGAATCATAAGGAAACCAGTAAGTGATAAAAAGAAATCTGCTCGTTTCCTTACAACTGATTGACAAATGCTTGCAATGTGGAAAATAGTTTGGCTTTGTCTCACCCACCGACTTCATTACAATATAATGCGCTGAAATCGTTAGCGCATAAACATATTCAGTCTTCAAAGTTGAAGCGGCAGCAAGGGCAAAATTCCACACCCTTAGGTGCAAGTGTTTGATTAAGATAAACGCGTTGATCCTCCAAAAACAAAAGCGTGGTGCGCGCTGCAGCTTTGATGATCAGCTGTAAACTCAAAACGTTAATCTTTTGATTGGTAGAATAAACTTGCCCAACGCAAAAACAGCTAGTTCTTCTCCTTGAGCCTAACTTTTAGTCGACTAGAGCTGTTTGTGAACAGTACCAACATGTGAAATTGGGAGTGAGGGAATAATCTCCCACGTTATAAATTACAGACACCAAAATGAAGCCTAGCTACTAAAACCGCGTAATCTTAAAAGTACAGACACAAACGAGGTGATCATTAATGAACTTTGTATTTCCAGTTAATATTAGAAAAATTGTAGGTTATGTGGTAATAAACATTTGCGACTACACTGAAAGTTCTGCAATCAAATGTTGCTTTCCTGTGGTATAATAGTATCTTTAGTCCTTGCATATTTCCAAAATTAGCTTTATTCAAGTAAAGACAGATAAACAAACGTTAAAGTCCGAATTTCATTAAACGGCAATTGCTACTGGTTTTTGTCACAATTCCGATCACATGACACAAATATTTTGTCAACACTTCACCTCAGCATTCATATTTTATTGACAACATAGTATTATGTCTTATTCCGAGTTCGCATTATGAAAGAGTTGCTCCCAAAGTTCAATTGAGAGCAACGTCTCTTTCTCTTAAATGCATAACTGGGTATGCGCTTTCTTTCCTTTGCTCATGTGAATTATTTATGTTAGAGGGGAATTCAAGTCCAGTTTCGTGTGTATTCTTGGTTATGGGTTCTGGACCTTCCTAACTAGGTCTTAATCTATAAAAACCCTGGACATTTAATTGTCTCCATTTTCTGATTCGCATCATTCCAAGCTTCCTATATTGTCGTACAATGTTCAAAAGTTTCAGTTGGCCTGCGTATCAAGCCCAATAATTTTTGCTTCCAAGACACTTCCTTGTTCACTTAAAGAAGAACCATTCCTTTCTGACTCCGAGATCCAGTAAGGAAGTATCTTAGTCATATGTTTAATAAAGTTATTAATATATCGACTTCAGTTTGTGCTACTCCAAAAGTAACACCATTCAAGCTAAACGGTAAAACCACCAGGAATTTTGGCGAGTGTCGAATTACATTGAACAAATGCATAGTACAATGCTAATGTACTGCTGTAAAACCTAAGGAGGTCCTCCAGCAGTTGAATATCAAATATTGGGAAATGCGAGCTGGTGGTGGTGTTCCACTGTAGATGGATCGGGCACATGCGCAAAATCACGTCGCCGATTCCTACGCGTTGGCAGCGTATTGCAACTGCATACAACTCATCCGGATGTGATACACTCCCCATACATGTAGTCCACATAGTGGGTGTCAGTGCATCTCTTAAATTCCGACACGATTTTGCCTCGACCAGCGCGTTCGGTAATTTGTCCAAATATATCACCACTGGACGCTCGATGCATAGAGGATGAGCGGTGTGTTTTAAAACCGTTACCACTAGTTTGTACCACTTTTTGCTTGTGCTGCTAGGTCTGCAAACGTGCAGCAACAGCTTCCGCATTGGAAAGTGACCAAGGGAAGTATCTGGTGTGTCATAATAAGACCAACTGGAAGCCGACGATATGACAGGATATAAAACCCTAATCTCCTACGTCGGTCCACCTACGACATACCCCGTAAACTAGGGATGAGCCGCGTAGCTACAGGCTGGACCTGTTCCAGTCGCTGCAGCTCACCTACTGTGATCGAGCAATAGTCAGGTAAGCCGTACTCAAGCACGGTATTCTTGTAGAGAACAGGCAATCTCTACAGACCAAGTGCAAAAGATGCTTTTTATTTCCCAAAGCAGGCGTCGTCCGTGTGCGTACACCCTGTCCGTGTTGTCGATAAACTTCAGATCACAGCGTGACAGTCCGCCGTGATCATTTACGTAACAGGTGGGATAAAACGCGTGGCCGCCCAAGGTGTATGTACGCCCACAACTACCCCTATCCAAGCTCATAAACCAGGACCTAACCGGATTGACAGTTAAGGCAACTTCTGTAGACCACGGAGATAGGCTGTCAAGTTCCTGCTTACATGCGTCGCAGAAGCCGGATAATCAATGACCATCTAATTATTCATATTATTCACAAATAATGCGCAGGAAGACCAAAAACCGTAGCTACTCATTGATATGGATCAGGAAAGAAATGGCCCCAAATACTGTGCCTTGTGGTACGCTGCTTGTAAACGGTGAACATTCCGTTGTTGGCCATCTACCTGAACGAACCATCTGCTCCCAACGCGAAAGGCATTGATCCATTGATGCAATACGCTAGCAACATCACTCATCTTTAGCTTGCGGAGCAGGAAGGTAGGGTTTATTTGATAAAAGATTTACTAAAATCTATGTAGATGACATCCACCGAGTTTCCCGGTTCAACGATTGCAACAATTTCTGTCGCGTCAAAAGCAGGTTGGTGACGCACAAGCTGCTCTTCAAGAAGCCATGCTGTGTCGGCTTTAGAAGATACTTCGCCTCCAGAAG
This sequence comes from Dicrocoelium dendriticum, assembly GCA_944474145.2. Lineage (NCBI taxonomy): Eukaryota > Metazoa > Platyhelminthes > Trematoda > Plagiorchiida > Dicrocoeliidae > Dicrocoelium > Dicrocoelium dendriticum. The sequence continues at coordinate 96,970,577 of OX104067.1, read as the reverse complement.
CTAAAAAAGACTTATTTTAAAATCTTTCTATCACCTTCCCCAAAACAGAGGTAAAAAATTTGTCAGGCAGTTAGCCATATTTCGAGAGTCACAACGTTTTGTAAGTGGCTTAATTAACGAGTATTTTCAGTCAGTCGGTAATGCACCCTGGAAAGCGATCTGTTGTACCAGTCCATCACAGCAGGCAAAAAGATGGACGATAATCAGTTCAAAATTAAGGGGTTAACTTCATTGCCTCCGAAATGTTTCGTGCCGACGAAACTGGCGAGTAGACGGCGGATATAATCTACACCGCATTCGAGACTTTCGAGTTCAGTTGGAGCTACACACGCACAGCTCGGCATAGGCGCATGCCCACTTTTATATAATGAAGCCAATTCCTTCATCGATGCGGACACACGCTCAGGGCTGTTCGTCAGTGCCCTCTTAGTCATGTAACTTGCGGGCCCCAGGTGCCGCTCCAATTATGCAAAAGTCTTCTTAGGGTCAGTTTCGCTGAGCTTGCTAGCTCCTCTTGAATTGCCGACACTTTCGCGCTTTTGTACCGTTCCACCGACGTTTTTACGTCTCAAAATCTTCGCAGAGCCAGGCACGAGGCATTTATCCCACAATTCGCATCGCCGTCAAGCCAATTAACCACACTCTTTTCCGGAACCATTGTGGCTTCACTGGTCCAGATTTCTGATAATTGAGGGGTACGAAACGAGCGCACACTGATTGCACACCTTTTATAACGAAAGAAAAAAGTTCTTAATATAAATACTGTAGTAGCTACCAGTATACTTCACTAACAGTTCGATATAGACCATTGAAGTCCGTCTTCCAATACTTGTAGGATTGCTCCAGCAGATGCTGTAGGGTAGTGACAGTTATAGGCTGGCTAGTTTTAACGAGGTGTCAGTAGCTGCAAGTTGCTCGAAGACCAAAACTACTTGTGCATCTCGCTCGCAACTCCTTAGTACTAAGTTCAAACACGATGGAGCAGAATGCAGTTTAACGCGCGTCGCCTGGCAGACATGTTGTGCTTACCTAGTTTCAAATACCATATCCGCAAACGGCGCCTCGACTTTACAGGGCTCGGTGAAAACTTGAACTTCAGGCTGCCGGATCCGAAAGACGTTAGGATCACCCATACGTAGGATGCAGGCCGACTTATGTAATTTTAGACATGCAAAAACCAATACATGGACTGTTTGCTGCAATAATCAACACCCACAAACATTTAACCTGTCCCAAACTGATCGAGCAGCATAACTGTTCATAAAACCCAACTTCGCTACAATAGATAAAATGAGTCTATCGCACAGCGAGTACCTGATGTATAAGAGCACGCCACCTCGATCGTTTTTCAGTGTGTCGCACCGAAAGCACGACTAGCCATTAACCTGACCCTCCTGCATATTGACATCGGGATATAACCAGGAATCCGTCAGTCCTGGTGCGTCCGGACGACGTGAGGCGACGAAGTGAAATACATCTGGACGTTTTTTTCATTTAACTACAAACATTTGTGAATGCTATGCGCAGGCCTTGGTAAGAACCGGCAGGCGCAAATGAAGGCTCATGGATCTGTTTATCCGGGTTGGATGGCCCCGGGGAACTAATAACAAATTCACAATGTGAAATTTGGTTACTCCACTATCAATACGCCGTTACAAATCCACGATAGCGAACTTTAGTTTCTGTCTGTCCGACCAACCCAATTATGGAGGATTGTGGATCTTTAGGCCACTTACCCTAACAAGCTGGAATATTATCAGCACCGGACTTGTTGCATAAACAAAGGTGACACGCAGGTGTTGCGATTTACCTTCCTCTCTCTTTCCAAGACAGGTGAATTGCTTCACTCGCAACACCGATTCCTTCACTTCGAGAAGAATTTCATCCAAGCTATGTAGAATATACGTGGCGTGGTCATAACTAGGAATATCATCTGTCGACTCAAGCGCGTGAAACATCCCAAGGTTACAAAACTGCTGATTGATGTTAATTGTCGTCTTTGTGTCTCTCTACATTCTCCATTTGGCTTCGAAGACTGCGCTATCACATACCGGCAAGTAAGTGCTCGTAGGGGACAAAACAAGAAAGCCAGCTGAGTCTCTAGTAATGGTTGGACACCGCGTTTTAGAGCCTGCGGCCGGTGTGCAGGTAGGCTCGTTCGAACGTAGAGGTGGTTGGGTTCCCGCTTGCTTAAATTAATCCACGGAGCTCCTCACTATGGAACGTTTCACCCGTCTTGCATGCTTTCGCGGTTTCTCGGTGTGTGACTGCACAGTAGCTTGATATTTCTTGCACAATATTTTGAAAAGTCATGCTGAATTGCACGCAGCAGTTTAAAATGATCTAAGAACGAACCAACACGTGAGGTGCGAAAGTGCACATCAAACATGAGGCATGTGACATCATTGTGTCTATGCCTAAATATATTGCAACAAGTGCCACAAGGAGTCAGCTTCATCATTACTGATAGTTTAGTAACTGTGACGGCAAAGTGATAATGTGAACCAAAGTAAACGTATAAATACCAGTGTAGAATATACGGAGAGGAAACTGCTACACAATAGATAGATTCAGGATCGCAAAGAAACCGAGCTTGACAAAAATAAACTCGAGAATTCTGCTTTGCATAAAAGTAATTAACAATACGAATTTGGCCGAACAAATAGAGCGCGAAAAGCCGTCAGGATAGAGCCATTCGCAGTCACTGAGCTAATTGTTTTGTGATTTTAATTTGTTGGATGCTTATTTACAGACAACTATTGATGACAAATCTGTTCAGGTTACTATTGTAAACACGTCCCCTATGTTATTCCTCATTTTTTGCCACTTGGTCTCACCGTAATACGTCAGTTTTCAAGAGCGTATATACGCTGTCACTGAGCATCTACTGCAGTGTAATAAGAATATGTTATTTTTTATGTCACTTCGAAAGCCTCTGACCATTAGCGACTGCATTCAATTTTGGAAAAATTATGTGAGTTTACTTTAGCCATATTCCTAAAAAGGCATATTCGGTATATCAACCTTTTCTTGTCTTGGCTTTATCGATGATAAAGGTGGATTTCATCAGCACCCTGCTAGTTTCCCTCACTTATATGATGCGAATACTCACAAAAGCTTGAAAGAACATGGATAATTGATAGGTTTACTCAATCGCATTAAATATATATTCCTAACGTTTTCTCAAAGTTAGTGTTTCTGTTAGAAATACAGTCTGCCCAAACGTTTAATTAGCATATCATACGTGGAAATGCATTACATATATGGCTCCGAGTTCTACAAACGGATGCTTTTAAGGACCTATTTCATAAAAATTGCCCTCAACTAATAACTTTGATGCGTCATTTGCTGGTATAGGAGCAAGTTTAGAAAAATATGGACATCATACGCTTTGTCCAGCGGAAGGCGAAACCTTTCGAAACATGAGAGAAGCTGCCGCGATGTACATGGCGATTTTACGCCTGCACAATACCAGTTTTGAATGTATTTTAATATTGTAATTGAAAACGAAGAATTCAAGTTCATTATTGGTCTTCAAAAATAGCTGGCTAAATCATCCGCTGTAAAGGTGCAGCGATGGAGCGCTGCGCTTGTTGCAGATTTGTGTGACATTCAAATGAGTAGTACTAAACACACTACACATGCTGGTTATTTGTTAAAACACGGTCCGTTCAATAAAGTCTTCAGAATGTCTAATGACGCAGCAAATCCCGTTAGACCGTTCTCATCTATTTCGAGATAGACGAATATATTATCATGCAAGTCTGTCATCAAACCGTAAAGGATGCGACCATGAGCAGGAGAGACCATTTCCACATTTTTCTAGCTCTGTGATGAACTTCTGGTTGCACACATTGGAATACTCTGTGTCCAAGATCTCGTTGTTTTGCATGATCCGTTGCAATCTGCTGTGTTAATTGCTTTGCAAGTTTTGCAATCTAGGTCTGGGAAAAGGGAATTATGGCTCGAATGGCATGTTGGTGGTCAGAATTAAATACCGATATTAGCCTCAATGCAAATGACTGCGCTAGCTAATCAGATAAAGTCATTCTAGACAATCTAACTGGACGCCGTGACCCATGACACATGAGGTGTGACATCGGGTTCATGCAAACTACTATGGCATATTTCAGGACAAATACTACGCTTTGATCTTAACTGATTCCTATTAACTTTTGCCAGTTTGTATTTCACTGTGTCTGCATCATCAGATTTAACCATATTAGCTATTAGTAAGACTTTTAGTCTCAAAGAACTACAATGTTTTTGGTCACAGAAAGTGAAAGTAACTGAAGTGCCAGATGAGTGGTTTTGAGGGTTGCAACCACCTTTATACTGCGCCAAGTTATCCGCAGTTCAGTGGTGTTGCTGAAAATGTTGCGCGAAAAATAAGAAGCACAAATAATTTGCTCAATCCAACAAAACTTACTGAGCTTGACAAAAGAGTTGTCCACTTTATTTTACAGTACAGGAAGGCAGCACATTAGACTTCTTGAGACAGCCCTGCTAAGTTCTGCAAGAGGCATAAGTCCAAGAGGATTAGGTTGAGCTTGGTGTCTGCCGAGGTTATTTACCACCCTGGAAATGACCATTTCGTGGAGTAGTCCTAAATCCTCTCTGTTCCAGGATGTGTCGCATACTTAATGTAATTGATGGGTTTGTACACAAAAACTATGACCAGTATTTCTGCAACTGACCTCTTTTACCTGTCCTCTTGTGTGTACATAACACTTCGTTGCCTGAATCCATTCCATTAGAGCATTTGTTTGCAAGAAAGTGTAGGAAATTCCGCCAGAGCAAACACGAAGCTCCAAAAGGTTAAAGAACAAAGAACACCGTAAATACAGTAGACTAGAATGTCATTTCAACTGTGGCGGTTGTATTGCATGTTCCTGAAAGATATTTTGTTCGTGTAATTTCGTATTGTTTAATAGAGTTTGCATATGTGATGGCTGTGCGTTATTTCTTCCAGGTTTAGGCTAGCTCTGAGTCTGAGCCAAGCCTGGTTTAATGTCGAATAATCCGAATAAGGTCAATATTTTTATTTGTTACAATACCAAAGACAGATGACCTGAATATAGCTGAATCGCTCGCTAGGTTTTTAAACAAGTCTTGATGGAATTCAGATTTCCAGAATGTGGAAACATGGAATAATCATGCCTATATTGGGAAGCAAAATATCCACTAATCACCGTCTTACCTGGTCATCAACAATAATGAAACGTATTACTGCGGAGGTGCTTGTGTTTGCCTTGAGAGCAGCAATATTTGTGTCAGGTTAGCATGGATTCCGCCGCAACCAACCATCCACCCCTAAGTTTATGCTAGCTTGATCAAGCTGGACGGAATCAGCTGATACCAGCGCAGGAGTTCACTTCCTGTACCATGGTTTCTTGAAACATTCGGTCGAATTGTCCACGGCACTTTTGTTCTTAAACTCCGAAGCCACGAAACATGCAATCCTGCGTTGGGCTTATATATGCAGCTTCCTTATTCACCTTCAGCAACTTTATTTCCGCCCCGGTAGAAGACCGTTGTAGTGTATTCCAAGTTTCGATACTTGCACTTCTATTATTTCAAGACATACGGTGAAGATTCCAGAATTAACAATCCATTCAAACAGATGAGTCCAGCGCTGCTGGTGGAGCTCAATCACATAATGATCATTTCCATAGCCACCAATCAAGGTGTACCGAATACTAGGTACAGCTAAGGCTATCACTACTTGATGTGTTAAAACAAGGAAGAAAGTTGTCATAGAATACAGAGATTTAATAGAACAATACCGAAGTATCTGGCATAGTTCGTTGGATGACATTTCCCCTGAGCTTGGCAATTTTGTTGAAAACGTTTCGTCACTAATCCAAGTGGCCTTAGCAGTGCAAGTTGTCACCAAGCATGGCGTACAAACTGTCTTGATATTTAACAGCCTAAATTAAACTCATGTAATTTGTCTCAAAGAAGTTATCGATTTAATTAACTGATACAAACCCAATCCTCTACTGTCGCAACCCGTCGCAAATCTGCCTCAATACTCACCTGAGATGCAACCAGTGCAAACTTGCCATGCACTAACTTATACTAATTTTCAACAAACATAGTATACCTCATGATGTCCTGAACATGGAAATTCCTTCCAACCCAACCTATCTTTTCCCAACACTAAAGCCAAGCAAGAACAGCAATGACAATACACTGTAACACTTGGATTACAAGGTATAGTCCGTTGCCTTCTAACCAAAACATGTACTCACCATCATTCTGCGTAACATAGCGGCAGGGAAACATATCTCAGCATGAATGAAAATATATCGGAAGCTAGTAACCTCTTTAAATTTTCCAGCTGTTATATTGCTTTTGCCTTTTGGTTTTCGTATCCTCAGCGTGGCTAATATAAATTGCTTGTCAGTGCTTCAAGTTTCACACATGAAATAGTTCCATTCTTCAACACAGCATAGAATGATAAACATATAGATTTCACTAAATTCTACCTCTAAATATATAAAAATACAAAACCAATCTGATGGAAAATACTCAAGAAAAGTAACATGGTAATGGTCCAACTTGAGTCATTAATCATAAGTTGTAGACAATCGTAATAATCACACTGTTGTGCGGCGTTTAACAGTCAGACAAAATTCTGATATTCGCTGAAACGTCACGATGTCTGGTGTGTTCATCACATGTGTTAATAGTGCTTTCCGGTGAAAACAGATTTTAAGATTAAAAGTGCTTCCTAAAATGCAAACGGAAGTGTCGAGTTACCAATTTTAGGTGATGACCTTGACATGGATGATAGGGAGCCAGGGTCAGCTGTGATGTACAAGGGTGCTCACTTTTAATTACAATACTGGATGTGACGACGAGATCTACAATAAATCCCCAGGTATTCTGAGGAGAGCACATCGCGTAAACGAAGGTGCAGTTCATAACTACGACTGGATAGTCCACGTGTTGCTTTGGTGATTCTAGGTTGGGGTTTCTCTAAGAAAAGAAAGTCGTGTTTGAACCACGGGCGCCAAGCCTGAAACAAATATATTTAACTTGAGAACAAAATTAAGTGGTGATCAACATTGGTACAAACCTTCTCTCAGAGGTTCCGAGAGCTCGCCTTAAACGTTTGCAATCATCTATTTTTTGGAACTTTGGAGCGGATTGCCAAAACATTCTGGAAAGTTGGTAATTAAACCCCCTTCACTGGTCACTTGTTGCAAAACCACTGTCCAAGAAGATATGTGTTGTTGAAGCTGCTACGCACCATCAGCTGGTAGCAGTTTGCAGCGTTCAGGAGGGAATGGTTCCTTTCTACACATTCGTTAATACCCTCCAGATCGTCCTGGAGACAGGCGTGGTCGGATGCTAAACTAATTGCTCTCCATATTTTGGCGTCATCGCGAATATTTAAACCGGAAATAAATGTTTTCTTGGCGTTCATTTGTTTAATATAAAACCAGTTGCAATTCGAGGACGGATCATTGCGGTACACCAATAGATACGCACAAGATTTTGGAGTGGCTTTTGGACATTCTTGCCTTGACGAGTCAAAGGTAATCTGCCAAGCAGGTGAGCAGGGAGCTTCTGATACCATAGGCAGCAAGCTTTCGATAGACTACAAAGTGATAGTCACTGCTGAACACCTTAGAAAACACTAAGTGAACCACGTCTATGGATATTCCTTCACCATTTGCCCTGGTCCATGTATCCTGAGCGAAGAGTAGATTAATTTGCAAGATTGCCTGCGTCTGAAGCCAATTTGGACATTAGAATTTATTTGCAAACTTAAGGATATCCCCTCAGTTCTTCTACACATAGATTCCAAGACATTTGGTAAAAAAGTGGGAAATTTTAGTCATTATCTAACAGCACCGATCGCTTACTTTATTTGCATGTCGGAGTGATAACGCCAAGTTTCCACTCAGATGCGAGTTTATGGAATACAAACAGAACCTGGAAAGGCTGCACAGTAAACTGTTATGGTGAGTGTAAGATTATTAGGTGCCCAGGTATATCATGTGTATTCCGGAGTCAATCCAATCTCAGAGTAACTATAATTTGCCCACAATAATCACTGGGGTACTGGTGACATTTATGGGAGTTGATTAAGCAAATAGTTTATGCTATTCGTAGCCACTAAGACAAACTGCAAAAGTAGAGCTTTCGCGGCATTAACAGCTGTAGTCGTTAAGCAACCGCCAGTTGTATTTATATGTATTACAGGTTTAACCAGTTTTCTGCCGTTAACATTCATATATATTGTATGTAGTTACTCGCACAATTGAGTAACAACTTCGTCTAGTATACTTGTTTGTTTGCTCCAATAATTGACGTAAAGTAGTTGCTGTTTGTATTGTTATTCTGCCATACGATGTATCCTTACATTAGCGTACGATGCTTTCCAGTGCCACCTCTTCTGTTGTTCCATTTAGAAGCTTTGCTTTTGATGCATCTTTTCGTCCGGAGCGATATCCGCAGTAGTAGAACTTTTGAGGCCGCTAGTTTGATTAATTTAAATGTTTTCCAACTAATTACATGTGTCGTTCGCTGAAGTGTGACCTTGTAGGCCTGAGCCAACTGGTGTCAGTAGTTTGTAAAGTTTCTAATAGTGAAAATATGTCGTTTGTTGTAGCGTTATTTATCAATCATGCTGGAATAACAAATGTAGCCAAAACTTAGGACTCAGTGGTTGCTACTGCTTAGTGGAGGGGCGTTTGTGACTGACTCAACCATCGACTATTCATTTATCAGGATTAGGTCCAGTAATAATAAAGTGTTTAAACCGCGGTGTCTGGTTGGGCGCAGCACATATTTATACAAAATTATCATGTCCATTATTTCAATGTGTTTTGATATAATTTATGGTCCGTTTGTGGACACAGTGTCCACTGAAGTTACATTGAAATCTTCCATTATAAGTAGTAAGAGTTCGGTTGCCTGTGCGCAACTGCTAAGATGCAGGAATTACGTATCTTATTCTGTGATCCACCATACTGCCCTTCTAGCTGCAGTTAGAAGATGAATAAATCTGGCTGAAAGGGAAGGATTGAAAATGTCCTCACATTTAAACTATTCTAGATAGCAAATGCAGCACCGGCTTCCCATGGCGAACTATCGTTTTGAATGACTGACATATAATTGAGTTCAATCTCTGCTTAATGTGCGTCGTTTTAGAACAAAGTTTCAGTTACTGCCATGATGTCTCATCTTGTAGTTTCATGTCGATGGCGCAATTCCGATGGCTAAGAATAAATCACTTATGGCTGCGTGTAGCAGTATGTTATTTGTTGATGAATTAGGAGTTTGCCCGTTTTGATTGATCTGCACAAAGAGCGCCGGAGTGCAGGCGTTTATTGAATGAGTGTATTTAGGCTTGATTGTTCTAATGTAGTAGCAACCGAGCTTGACTCATCTGTAATTGTGGACTGTTATGTCTGCAGTATTCCAAAGCATAAATTTGGAGGCATAATTTTACTGCTGCTATGTCGCACATATATTAGCTTGCTGCTATCTAGAGCGTAGCCACGGGAATTATCAAAACTTTAAACCACTTCCGTTGCCGTTTATGGAGGCAGATGTTGGGCGATCTAAAAAGTGTGCACATTACACATGTTATAAAGAGCTGCGAGGTACCTCCACTCTTTGATATCGTGGTACTTTCCATTGTTATCGTCATGCTCACTGCTGGTGCATCGTGAAACAGTAGCTTTATTTTTCTTCTCAATTTGACGTGACACCATTATGTCAATTTTAGCTGTTGTATTTCTCTTCATGAATTTTTCGGGAATTATGCGTGCACTGACAGCAGAGTGCAGTAGAAAGTAGTTTGCTAACGGAACATCTTCCAGGTGCATTGCGTGGTCTAACATTGCTTGCAGTAACCGAGGCTTCCCTACTTGTATGGATAACGAATTTCTTGCAAGGAAAGGATGACCAGTTAGGAGAATTTCAGGTAGAGTACATATGTTATTTCACCCCAGCGGTTTGGTTTCAAAGTTTGTTTACTTTTTAACAATGCACTGTTTGGTACCGTGACCTTTGTACATATCATTGTTAACTTCTTTCGGCGGCGTAATAATTTTTGTTCTGCGGTTCCTTGTAAGCGAAAAGTTATCTGACTTTTCTTCTGGAGAAGGCAGGCCTGCGCTACAGCAAGACCGTTTACGTGCAACGACGTTAGCTACAATATATGTAAGAATCACGTCTTGGTTCCTAACAAATGTGGGGGGTGATCGTGCAATTTGTGCCTAACTGCATAGTTTGCAGCCTTTCGTGCAACTGGGGAGACCAACCAACCAGCCTGTCTTCACTGATGTTTGTCATTAACGAAGCTTCCCATTCGCTGCACTATGTGGCAATTTCGCAAGAGGGGTTTTGTCCCTTAACAGATCTGGGATTGAGGCTATGTAATACATTATTCTGCAAATCATGTTCAGAGATGTACCCTTCTAATATCGTGATCAGTAGATTTTGCTGCGCCTACATAACAGCAGGAATCGCACCCGTTACGGTGAGCTTTTAAATAATCTTAATTTCGGTACGATCTGAACATAAGTCTCAGAACCACAAGCTATCTGTAGATATGCTGTTATATCCGTCAAATTTAATGTTCACACTCGGTACCTTGTGGGAATTGGCCCAGACGTTATACGTGATCTGCGTTAGCATCTCTTTTCTACTAGTGCCTGAGCTATGACTGACAACGTGTAGGCCATTAAATAGATTTCGGGTCGAGAAACATATCCCGCCCATTGGTCAGTTATGTGTATGTACTTTTAGGTTGCGTTGGTGAAGCTGTTTGGGCTTCCTCAATTGCCTGTTGCCGTCAGCGGGAACTGTTTCATCAGTTTCGGCAGCGACACATCCCTAAGCGCACGAGTGTACAAATCACACATGCTTTGTGCGGTGTAATGCAAGTAAAATACGGTGCGAACTGTGAGGCCATAAAACAGCCTGTAGCTACGGAATACAGTAGTGGGGTGTACTAAATTATATCCTTACTTTTAACGTTAAAGAAACTCGTCAAACAGTATCTCAAAGTTACTCATGAAACACAACTAAACAGTCGCACACGTTGGTCTTAGTAAATAGACTTCCGAATAGGTTTTCTGTGGTGTACCAGCGAGTCTTTGGCCTTATTTCAGTAATATAGATCCCGTTGGATAGTGTTCGGTGTTTCGAAGATATGACAAAAGAAGTTGAAGTGACACGTCTAAGTAAGCACTGAGAACAATTTGTAGGAATACCACGCGTTGGGACCATTTCACTGTTGCTTGATTTCACTTGTCATGCCCTGAAGCAGGATAAATAAACTTTTCCTTACTTATTCAAAAGTAGGTCGATACACAAAGCATTAAGATAAATTTGTGAGCAAGTGAAATACGTGGTAGTCTCAGTTGACAATTTTTGTACATTTTCCGTCGAGAAGTTAACACAACACTGGATAGTCGAACAACATCTTGGTGCCATCTGCGTGGTTCGGGTTTAACTCGTTCCAGCAAGTATTTCGAAGGCAGTGTTCCAGGACGTTTTACCTTTCCGCCTGGCATGCGTTCTTTCTATAAAAAGCCACAAATGTTTGCCTAACAATACTAATGTGGTGGTCGTGACTCGCCATAAAATGAAGTCTCCCTCGTGGATATACGCATAATAGTTTCCAACACACTGACACCAATCCTCTACTCGCACATTGCTGACGAGATCAAAAATTCAAGAATGCAGCAGCACAACTACAAACACAAACCACACAGCTACATACACACTCAATTGCATACTTACGTATTCCCTACATAGATGTACACTGTTTTGGGAAAATTACCGGATTATTTTACATTATTGATCACGCATTGTGATGTCAAATATCTCACGCATGTAAAGGCTTCTCTCGCTTGGTCGAGAATAAAAGGTTTACTTTATATTTAAAAAGGCCACTTAATTCAAGTTAATTCGTTCCGTTATAAATGGAATAAGCGTGCCCTATTAAATCGTTCTTAGGACAAGAGAGCTAGATGTCACGAAAAAAAATGGGCACACGTTATTTTCCACACTGAACGTAGATTTATATTACTTGTCGTATTATTCAAGATAATTTAAGTTCTGTTCCATTCATTGTAACATAGATGTATCCATTGATGCAAATTAGTTGTTTCTGCTTGCGTCTGAAAAAGCTTTCAGCCAAGAGAATGAAAAATATGCAGCCAAACCACTACTTGCTACACGAGAATCGACATAACTAAACATAAATATTTTAATTACTAATAAGTCGAAATATTTGGACATGCTTCGATTTGGTTCATCACAATTAGATTCCAAGCCGCATAGGTAAGCTCCAAATCCAGAAAAGAACAAGACACGCGCTTCGCCGTGTTGGAGCTCGTCAGTGGTGCGCATCCATCAGTCTCCTACTGGGGATCAAACCCTCTAGAGGCTAATGCCAACTAGCCAGCAGCTTGTGCCAAAGAGCCATATGGGACGACAACCGAGGATTACGAATTGAAACATAATCCATATAGCCCGACTCGTCCTCCAATGCCTTGCAAATTATTGCCGTGCATTGGACAGTGGTAGACGGTCACGGTTAGCTTTTCCCTTGCCATTAACAGCATTTTCTCGCAATTTGCTTATACCAAGTGATTTAGCCAATTTATTTATTGTTGCCATCTATAAGCGTTATAAGGGTATACGTCCGGTTGGTCTCCGTTATTCTAATACGCAGTATATTGTTCCATCCAGACTGGACTAAAATCATTGGATGAATTATGCGTTTACCACTTAACAATTTCAGTTGCGTCAAATGTTTAAAATAACTCGTTTAATATGCACGTCCCTGCTTCTGCTAACAAATATGTTGGGAAACATCGTTGAACTGTGTGAAGCACCACGAAATAACTACCGACGATTTACTAATAGGGTGTTGCTACTTCATCAAATATTGATAAAATGATCACATCATCATCACATCATCATCACTACTAGGATAGAAGACAATTGAAAAAGATCGAGTAGTCATCAGTTCAGATAGTTTGGGAAAAAATCGTTTGGTATAGTAGTTTGGTAAGGTTTCGCGCTTGACACAAGTGCTTCGTCAGACCAGAAGAATCAGGGCAATTGGGGTGGGATTTTATAGTGAACAGAGGCAATAACCGCGTTACCCGAGAATTGAGCCAATATGTCATTACAGCCACAGTTCGTGATGTCACCTGAGGTGGTTTTTATCACAGTGGGACTAGTTTAGGCCTTCTACGAAAATGAAGTTTACCTCCGAGGATTTATGGCTTGCCAAATGTTCTCCAACCAGAAGTCAACGTACGGCCCATAGTCGACGTTATAGGCCCCCTGGTCCATGAACTTGCTGGATATTTGGCAATGCCATTGCCAGAGAATTTTATGGTCAGCTTCGATGTCCCATCACCTTTCACAAAAGAACCCAAAAAAGCACTAAGAATAGCGAGACGTCGTCTAAATGAAGATGTCCCTCTGAATGATCAAACGAAAGTAAGAGTTAACCAGATAATCGTGTGCATGACAGTGTGTCTAAACGTGTCCTACTTCGTTTTTCCATCGAAGCTTTACAGTCAGGAACAAGGTTTTGTCATGGGATCGCCAATATCCCCTGTACTGGCGAACCTGTATAAGAAAGACTTCGAGAACAGGGCGTTAATAAACACTACTAACTCCCCAAAGGTTTGTTGGCGTTATGTATACGACATCTTTGTACTTGTTTAACGGGATAAGAGGGTTGAATTGCTTGACCAATTTAACTCCTCTGATGAGAGAATAGAGTTTACTATTGAGTACAATACCATTTCTTTACTGCCTGGTGAACAGGTATAAGGAAAATTTAAAGACGACAATGTATCGCAAGTCAACGCATATAGACTGTTTACTGCACTACACTTAGGGTCGTCAGTATATGGTTTAATCTGGGATAGCCTCAACGCTATACTACATAGCACAAACCTTGTGCACGATACAGGAAGAAAAAAGGCTGCGAGGAAAGTTGCAATGAGCAAACTATTAGAAAGCGGTTACCAACGGCGACTAGGCAAACGTCAATTGCAAAAACTGTTACACCCGCAGTCAAGATCGACAGCGAGTGGATAGGATCGGTCGGAATTCCGTAATAGTAAGGTACGTTAGAAACAATTCGTAGGGTAATAAATAAGGAAAATATAAGAATGACCTTTCAGCGAGATCGAACGTTACGTTCGGCGCTGGTAAACCTGAAGGACCCGCTTCCCAAGGATAGGACGACCAACTGTGTTTAAAAAATTAAATGTAAATACTGTGCACATGTGTACATAGGACAAACAGCGAGAAAATTACGCACACGAATTTCGGAGCATAGGAGGCGCATTTCACTATTACCAAGAAACGAGTTATAATGCCAGACAATAGTAAGAGACTCAGCCGTAGCTGTGCATGCATTAGACACGGGTCACCAGATAGGCATCGTAAACGTAGAGGTCATTAGGAGGGGCTTGCGATCAACATGTCAGCGGTTGATTGCCGAGGAGATGGAAATTGCGTAAATAGAATTGAGGGGGTAGAATTCCCTAATGCGTGGCGGGCGATCTTATGCCGGCCTGCTTGACGAGCATCGGTGCGTGAATCAGGTTGGAAAGTGCAAACCGGCTCTAATTGTCAACACTATGGGCTTATGTGTCAATGTTATCACTCACAAAGAAACACATGGTCAATTCCCACTTTGGTTAAATTACCTCAGGTGACATCACGAACTGTGGCTGTAATGACATATTGGCTCAATTCTCGGGTAACGCGGTTATCGCCCCTGTTCACTATAAAATCCCACTCCAATTGCCCTGATTACTCTGGTCTGACGAAGCTCTTGTGTCAACGGTGAAACTTTACCAAAGTACTATGCCAACCGATTGTTTTCAAAACGTTCTGAAACAATATGCGGGATATTTTGTCACTTGCCATGTGCGCCTCCTGCTTCGACATCTGTGCTATACAACGTCTTCCTTTTCTCTGCTATGAGTTATATTCCACTTACTATTTTGACAGCAATACGCAACACTTCTAAGGCGTTTGTCAAATATACATATGTTGTCCTGCCCTCAATAAAAAGAGAGAAGCGCCAATCTTTTTTAATTAAAACGCAACGGAAGTTAAAGTTCATGCTCTATTCATTTTCATTTTCCACTTGTACAAACTTCTCATTAAATCAAAGCTATGGCTGTCTTATGATGCTATAAATAAGTTTTCCTTATGTAACGTTTCACTACAGCTTTTGGGGTACTCCCATTTTTGGACGCAAATCGGGTAATATAACTTTAATATACCTTACTAATTTGGCTGTAGAGAAAATGGCATTCGCTGTTTTTGTGTCCGATTAGTACCGTAGTGATTCCATCAGCACAAGTACAGCAATCTCACGTTTATATATTGTTTGGCCTTTTATCTCAACCTCTAATAGCTGTAGGATCTACAGTGCTGTGTTTGATGCTATTCGATTCATGGGTACTTCAGCTGAGGAAAATTAGCTTGCTGCGTCTTTATGTCCTGCCTGCCTTAAATGCAGCGCTACGTCGTATCCTCAAAGTATTGTCGTCAGCCATACTTTGCCGTTTTCCCCTTCACAAATATCTAACGTTCACCGACTACAATTACCGTAAGCAGGTTTGACTTTATTAATACATTTCCGGAGAGGGTATTTTTAAGGTATTATATAAAATATTATTTGTAGCATTTAATTAAGGTAATTTTATTTATTTTTTAACTGTTTATTTACAAATAATAATGAATCGGATCATTGTAAAATTCTTTTGACATACATTTTTGGTATATATCAACGCATCGCTTGAAGCACATATTAAAATGTGTAATTGCAATGGATACTAGCAGCCAATGAGTTAATAATAATACTTTGTAATGAGTGGACGTGGTACAAATATTTAGCCGATGAAGTAAAAGGTGATTCCGTTTCGGTTTGAAGCATAAATATCCATAAATTGTAATCGGTTTCAGTACTTTCCACAAGGCAATTCTATGATATTTTAAAGCAACTATTTGATTCCTTACCAATGAGGTGAACTTTTCTCACATGTGTTTCTACCTATATTATTCACTCTAAACCATGCGACGGGTCCGTTTATTATTTTACAATAAACGATTACCAGTGTATCAGCGCGACAATCACTGTGCGTTCAAAAGAGTTGATTGTGGCCATAAGCTTAATCTGGTAGGATGAACGTGTGTCTATTCGATCTGTTTGTAGGTGTTGCTTGTTCCTTTACATATCGTTGTTGCATGCCATGCAATTGAGAGGAATACAAGCAGTTGCTACGTGATCTCACAATCTGCTGGACGGATTTTCATGGATGCATGACAGCCCTCTACAAATGCTGATAGCCTCGTCTATAAGTAGTTCGCACTTCATTCCATTCAGCTAAGATTGTATTCGTGAACCAGAAGCACTCAGTGGAAACAGCAATTTTGTTGTTTAAAAACAGTGTATGCGAAAACGATTGCCAGGATTCGCAGCAATTGTTGCTTTAATCATAGATACTTAGCAGCTTTGGATAAATGACGTAATTTCTGTGACTAGGATATTGGTTGTACGCTAAGTGACTATCTATATATTCGTTAAGGGAACGACCTACTTAATCATTTTCTTTCTCCTTGCTGTGGTTTGCGAACGTAGTACACAGTTAAGGTCATGAATTTTTAATTAAACTTACCAGGCCCAATTAAGTTCCTGAGGATTTTTTCATCCTACTTGATCCCTGACTGTTATTCTGAGGAATTAACCGATGCTTTAGACAAACATACATATTCTTATTTAGCAATCGTTGAAAGAACTTATCATACGATAACCAAATTCGCTGGTTAAACTACGCACAATTGTCACTTGAAATTAAAATCTCTGTTGTGGTTGAGAATGGATTATAACATCACTTTCTAACGCCTTTCGCAGACGCATCTGTCAAAAACATTTGTCCGTACTGCTTAACTTTAAAGCATGAAAAAAGTAAGCACCGATTTCCCAATTTAAATAAGTACGATTTCGAGCCTTAAAATAGGCTTTATATTGTTATATGCTTGTCTACTACTGAGGGATTGATGTGTACAAGATTGTACGAAATTTAACCCAATCATCGCATTTTCGCTATCTTTAAATAACACTTGTAATTGTGATGTGAAGATATTTCAGGATTGTTCTGCCCATCTTGCCAGAAAACGTGAGTTTGAAGCGTTTAACCAAGCTGCATCGATTCTCCTAACTATTCTCTGTTACTCGCTGAACATGTATGATTCCGACAGTAAGTTAAATGCAGAATACCTTTGGTAACTTTTCGGCATTTATTAAATGCACAAGATTGTTAACTAAGCTACTCGAATTTATTAAATCAACCTACACTTAAATAACATACATTCATTAATTTATCATGCATGGAGAGGAATGTCATTGTACATATGTCAGAAAGAAGGTTGTATAGGTCTTTATGCTACGTATTCATCATCTCCGTCACATTGCTACTTCTCGCAACTCACCGCAGTTATCTATTGCTCTAAAGAACACATCGACGTGATGCTTCATTGGCGGTGGCGGCTGATCATCATCCTCCTGCGTAAACACAGAGTAATTAAATTCAGTAACTGGATACTCTATATTCCATTGTGGGAGTAGTTAGAAATTTCAATCTGTGCAACTCTATCGAAATATGATGAAAAAGTTTAAAATAGCAAATAATTACTTGTCAATACGCTGATCATGTATAGTCTTCTCACCACATATCGTTAAAATCATTTAACTTAATGTAAATATGGTCTTAATATGCAAGATACCTGTAGATAATCGTTCACGGAATCATCTATTTGAGAAATGCACATCTAATGGTCTTTCGAATAGCTGCACTAAGTTCGCTTCCACTCTATATTCCGGCAAACAATTCCAGACATTTATCAGCCGTTATTCCATGCACAGGGAAAGGGATGCTCGCTTCATATCTGCAAATACATGCTAACGTTGGTGTTCGAGTGGGATGTAACGCGTTTGCAATTGAAGCAGTAGATTGGCATGCGGAATTCGCCGACATGCAGAATCCGGTGGGTCAAGATGAGGTCGACACATAACTGTGGATATGCCAGCGTAAACAGCCCCAGTCTCTCGCACGTGTCCTCGTAGATTAGGCCGCCTAAACTGGGGATGAGCGTAGTAGCGACGTGTTGAACCCATCTAACCTCCTGCGCCACGCTGCATGTGGTCGGGCATTAAGTGAGTGAGCCGTATTTTAGCATCGGTCTGATGATGGAGGAGAAGCGACGAGTAGCACATTTTGCAGACTAATTGCAAAAACTATATTTGAGTGCCCAGAGCATGAACAGCCCGTTACAATATAGGCTGTTCCTTTTACCAATTGGCTTCAAGTCGCCTCGTGAGAGCATTCTGGGTACTTCACAAGTGTTGGGTGTGGGCTTTGACCTTCTAGAGTGTATGTTAGGCCGTCGCCGCCTTAACTCTGACTAATAATTACCGACTTGGATGCGTTGACAGGGAGTCGGACTTCTGTAGACCACACGGAAAGATGGGTTAGGTTTTGTTGTAAGAATCCGCAGTCGTCGGGTGGGTTTGTCACTCCATATATTCAGGTCCACTGCCAACAAGGCACATGTCAACCAAAGAACCTAAGGCAGGTGGTTGTTATAAAGTAGGAACAACGTAGACTATAGTGCCGTGCCTAAAGGAACGACACTGCGAAAGATAACAATCGGTCAGATGGTTTTCATATTGTACCATCCACATTCGTCCAAGGAGAAAGTCCTTAAATCACTTGTGCATTGTTCCACTAACACAGCACAGCACTACCAGCTTTAGAAAGAAGACTTGATGACTCACGTTTTCAAAAGCTTTGCTGAAATTGATATAGATCACGTCCACAGAGTTCCATAGCTTCAGTGCCTGCATCCTTATATACGTCATCAAGAGCATTTGACGATGAATAAAAGACGCGGCATGAAACTTTACTGTGCGGGCTTTATGAAGCCTTTTTACCGGTACATATGTAGAATAGCTTTCTTCACCAACCTCACTGCAACCTAATGCAAGAATAGATGTCAAGCAAGTTGGTCTATTGTTGTTTAATTTGCTAGGGTCACCGCCTTAGGGATCGGTCTTCCCACAGAGAATTTCAAATCATTTAGCGATGTACCTTCGGACAGAGACCAGTTGAACAGGTCAGTTACGGCAAGTGAGATTATGTCTGCTAAATATTTGAGAATTAGGGGTTTAGCCCGTCAGGCCCAGTAGGATTAGTGTCGTATAGATTGTCGAGAAGCTGGATCACCTCTTCCACATCACAATCCAGACTGTCGAGTTAGTTAAGTGTAGTGCAGGCCCAAATCGGCACAGACACCTGGTCATCTGCAAACACGAAAGCAATGTGTGCTGCCAGTGCGGAAGTAGGCTCAGTGCTGAAGGTAAGGGGTTGTCCGTAGACCTCTATCACCGGTAGTTTATTTGTCGGCTTCACATATTTCGCTGATTTCATGCCTCTCATAGTCTTCGGTCGAGCCAGATATAAGGAATTTGTACGAGAGCCTGCGTCGCTGCGAAACGGTTTAGCATATTCATTGCCGAACTAATGTGGGTTGAGAGGTCCGATTTTCCGACACTTATAACTTAGTAGCGTTAAAGTAACATGGACTGAAAATAGTTTTATCCCTGATGCGGATGTGTCAAAAGCAATGTATGTTTAGGACGATGGCTGATTGAAAGGCACGAGCAAATACTAATAACAATATACCGATAAATCCACAAGAGAGCACAGTGACGAAGCACTAGCGTAATAAGCAACTGGAAGTTGCCAGCTGAACATTTCCGTAGATATTGCTTTTTGAAAGTCTGTGAGACTCGTCTCCAAACAGTGGGTATATGTTTGCATTTCAGCATCGTGGCGGCGGACCAAACACAGCACCCAACAAACTATTAGATAGAAAATGTACGAGGATCCATTAAATCTAAACATATAGAAAGATTCGATCTAGCCAACTGAAAATTACTATAGCAATGGGTACTTCGTTTTTCACATAAATATATGAAAAACTCTCCCTCTTCAAAACTGTTTATAATACATAAAGCGCTAAATTAGAACGTTTAGAAAATTATAGTTATGATTGCAAACGGTCCCCGCTGCAGTACATTAATTGATGGAGGGCCCATTTTCGTATGACCTATATTACATTACAAAATCGGATTTCGTGTTGCATCTACATGGTACAAAGCATAAAAACAATATACATCTTTCGTTCGTCACGTTAAAGCGTAGGAAGATAACGCACGCACCGTCTTCTTGAATTTGCCAAAAGCAACTTATATAAGCCCTCAAGTACAATAAAACGGTTTGCGGGTTCTAAATCAGCTACAATGGCGAAACCATGCAAACGTTATTAGGTGACAACTGAGAGATAGTAAAATTCGCTGTCGTTGATTTTGAACTCTTGTCTTAGCTCTGATTTGCAACAGCGCTGAGGCTATCATAGATACTATATGAATGAGAGCCATACCCGTTCCGTGCATCTATCATTGTGACTGATCATAAAATAAAGTCAAAACGATATATGTGTTCATTGTGTGCAACAGCTTCTTCTAACGACTGTCAAATAAATGAAATACATGGATGGGAATATTGACGGCTCCATCACAAAACACATCTCCCATACATCACTATTGAGGCTCAAATTTACAAAAGCCAGCGGTTCATGTAAATCAGAAGAAAACAGATGTATCAGATGGTTGGCTAATACTCGAAAAGTCTTTACATCTAAAGTTTGAGTAAGTGTTGTACAAGTCTTGATAGTCCCGATATGATCTGAACCGGAAAGCAAATTTCTTGGACAACACAAGCTCTCTTCACTCTATAGCTGGATCAAGTAATTCTGGCGTAATTCTTGCGTCTAGGACCCAGATGATATTTACAATACGAGTTAAAGATTCGTTGGCTTATTTGTATTCCAATTAATAAGCTGGTAGCCTGCCCTACAAAACGAAAACCATAGAGCTTCCTCCCCAAACTACCAAACAATGCATTTATGGATTTATTTATTTAATAAGTGGACAACTCCGCTAATCTACATAAGTTTATTTTGAGCCTAACAACATGCTACTCAATTTACCCTGAAAAATTTGCGCAACTAGTTTAGTCACAGGAGACATGTTAATCATTGCATTTATACTCGTAAACCAGCGCTGTTCCATTGTTTATTGAATCATGAGACTGAAACTGACCAAAGCAAGATCCGAACAGGGAGTCAGTATCCTAAGCAAAGAATAATGGCTAAGCTCAAAATGTTCCCTGTTCTTTCATTCCTGACCCCATGAATTCTTAGGAGCAAGGCAAAAAACATATTTTTAATTAAACCTTTGCGGTGTTTTAATAAGCTGAAGCAAATAAAGAATCACAAACTGTATATGCTTTGCGAAGTTACCGAGGCATGATTACACGCTGAATGACTGACGCTGAAATTCCACTGAAGATCATATCGCTCACTCGAATCGAGAGATTACCACTGAAGGTGGAGTAAAACTGTTTTATCAAAGCGACCTACAGTGCAGGGTTATGAATGACTCAGTCAACCGGATTATTGCTTTTTTGGATTCCGCTCGCTTTTATAAACTAGAAGCACCAGCCTCATAGCTTCGGTTTACCATCCTCCAAAATTCACACTAGAAAAAAGCGTCATAATACTACTAAAATATATGCGTTCTGTAGTGAAAAGACACAAACTTGATCATGAGTGATTTATATATGTATTTTTTATAAACCACTGCCATGATCGGATAGCAAATCAAAGCAGACTTGCAAGAGCTAGCAACATATATTACGCTTTATAACCATGTCATTATGATCATTACGGCAAGTAAGGTAAAATGCCGTCTTTTGTTCACTGAAGATCAATATGTGATTAAGGTAATAGTCGTAGAACGCCCCTTGGGTAGCAATGATTTTGCTTTATTAAAATCGTTATTCTGGAATGCAGCTTACCAAAATAAGAACAATGAGATGGCGCACTATCACACGCTATAAGCGCTTAACCCCAACTGTCAGTGCCACTATTTGGTCGTTCCAAATCGATGAAACCACGGAAGACAGCATGATTGTATTTTTGGCATATCTGAAAGACTGGTTACGGATAACAGAGACATGAATTTGCAATGAGCATAAATTAGTTTTATTAATAAGAAGCAGAAGGTATAATTGTATGGCAGTACGCGACGCAGCACGGTAAATTCATAGATTACCTCCAACGCCTGGTACTTGAAACAGCTACGAAACCGAACTTAACAACTTCGTGGAATTGTCCAAAAAAGCGAGCCACGCAACAGCAAAATATGAAAAACGCCTTCAGCGCTAACTACAATCTGTTGTACAAATAGCAGTGAAATACGAAAAGACAGACAGTGGTTTCCATTAATCAAGATGGCTGATGGACAAACAGGCATGGACACAAATGCAGTAAACATGGAGAGCAACATGCGCCCACATTTGGAAGGGTCTTATGAACAGTGGATCTTCAGGCATCGCTGCCTAACCACCAGCAATCCCAACAGCTTTCAAACTGCTACAAATCATTTGGAGACGCTAAATTCTGTTTGCAACCTTATTTCTTCTGTTGCAAGTATTATTCGCATAGACGTAATGCGAGCAAAGGCAAAACAGCTGGCGTTAATTTTGACCCAGCCCTTTCAGTGTTGATTAGACTAGAACTAAGTTGTTGTCACCCGGAAGCCAGGAATAATAACCGATTCGCAAAGCAGTATGACTAGACACCAAAATTGTATCTTAGTTTCCCTTCTCCATTAATTGCTCAATGTCATGGATCTGACAATAAACCGCGCATTTGTAGGCTCATTAGAAAACTGCAATTTTATTGCTTCCGTGTAACAAAGGCCTCTGGAACATCTATTCTTTTGGAGATATAAATGTCGTCTTTAACCGCAAATAATGGTCAAAGTTTCAGACCCTTTGCATGAACTATAAACCTTGACTATTATATGCATCGGGGATCATTTCTCGTGAAAGTATTGTTTCTGGTCTTCATGCATGACCTGGCATAGGTTATCGCTCTAAGTTCCATAGCCTTTCTGAAGCTATAAAATGCGGTGCGGGATACAAGTAGATGCCAACCAGCTTTTAGTACTTGTGACCAGCATGGTCAGTTAGCAATATGATATTTGCCGGAAAGGCAAGCGCAAATACATTGTACTTTCCATCCCACACCAGGTGACTTAGTTTTACAAGCTGGGAGCAATATATTTCAGCGATCTTCAAGCTAACGCGTTCCGGATATTGACGTCAGTTGTCCTCGGCAATCGGAAATGGCATGAAAAACGGGTATAATTTACGTCGGTTTAAAGGAATATGAAATTTTACCGGGGTTTACCATCAGATGGTGATGGTCTTATAACGGAATACTTTTATTCTTACCGAACCAAATATTGCAGTCTGCTCTTTACACTAAGTTAATGGAAAGTTAAAGTTTGTGAGTCACTCCGTCAAGCTAGAGGAGAAGTAAACTTGCCTAAAGTGCCACAGCAAATCCTTTTCTGTGCTTGCATACTTTGCGCGTATGGCACTTCGCAAAGTATTCCTTTGTTTGTTTTCGCTATCTACACTTAACTTTCGTTTGAATGACACCCTTAGTCATACAAATTTTTAGCTAGAATTATCCGTTCAACCACTTGAAAATACCTTGGATTTTTTCGGGTCACACGTCAGTGCTCTCGACCTAATCGGTGTGCATGACCACAGCGTTACCGATCGTCTGAAATTTCTCGTTAAACAGTGTTTCTTAACTCGCAGTAAGGCCCCATTAATATTTCCTTTTTCGTTGAACTAGCACACGTCTGAATCCATTTAACACTTTACATAAACGTTAGTCAAATTTTCTATTCTTTCCGGCAGGCAAATGGTTCCAAGCTGTCCGTCAGTTTCGGATATCCAGTTAGGTTAAGCATATCGTATTTGCTCTTTTGGCCAAGCTAATGATATCGTCGTATGGTAGCTAGATTCTATGCTTTTAACATATAAATATGTTCCACCCTTAGGCGTAAGTAAGAAACGCTTTCTGTTGCTACGTAAAACAACGGATCTGATACTAGAAAGCATTTTTCTGTATTTACCTTAAGACCAGCGAACACGGAAAATTCAAGATATATTATATATGAGTGAAACGAATCCGAACTAAGCTCTAACCATTGCACAGTCATGGATTTAAATGTATTCTTATCCTTATAAAGGTTTTTGGAATTTTATTTGAAGCACGACTTCGGTAACATAAAGCTGTGTTCACAAAACCGTAATGATTTTAAGGACTGATATTAATTGAGGAATGTCTGCGCAAGTTTGATTACATGACAAAAGGATGCATAATACCTCCGAATTTGATTTATATGTAAATGCCCAAATTGCGTGTCGTAAGTAAGTCATTTGTACGACAACGGTAAACTCGTGTATATATGGTTTTTATGGTTTGTTAAGAAATGGCAGGTTACCGAGAATTCCATTTGTATCCCACGACCAAGAATGTCACTTAAATTTACAAATCAAAAGTTTAAATATTTTCTTATATATATGTATATAAATGCATTCTTATATATTGTTACACTAGCCTAGAAATAACATTCGCCGAAATTGAAGCATATTCTTGATTTGCCACTCAGTGAACTTTAAGCAACAATTCCATATGTTTTGTCTTACTGAATCCGCGTCATTATCAATGCAAAACGGCACTAAGCATAGTCTTTACTGTCCGTCATATCATATTTTCTCTGAGTAGTTTGCGCTGCATAAATATAGGTATGCTGAACAACATCTTAACTACCTGATCATTTATTTCGGAAGCGCAAACATTTTGACCCTCAAGCGATTCAGAATGAAACCGCTAAATCTGTTGTTAGCTTTATGTGGAAACCATTTGCTTACAAGTTAGAGCAACATATATGTTGTGGTTTAGTACTGGAAACACTTTACAATTTATGGCAACGTTTTTAAGATCGCAAGCGCTAAACATGTAAATGCATAAGCTTTTTCATTTTGCATCGTGATTGGACCATGCTGAATAAACAAAACATATATCAGTTTGCTGCGTCCATCAAACCTCTGCATACCAGTTAAACTTTGTAAGGGTCCGAATCAAGAAGAGCTGCTGTCATCCCCGTAGATCGGTATTTAATTATTTTGGAACCGATGGGTGCAAAGCGTTGACGAGACGCTATTCTCAGAAAACTCAGTTTCTGGCATTTCCCGGTATATTGAAAATTGGAAGAATAAATCTCAAATATTTTCATGCACAAATGCCATAAAATAAGATTTAACTAATATAAAGAACGTTATTAAAGCTACGCAACAATATGTAGGCGGATTGTTTGTCAATATGTATGCATCATTATTAAAATTTGTCAGAAGTGCGCGTGTTTAACTAAGCATAATAAAACAACTGCGTATCAGAAATCCATAAAAAAGACTGCTTTAAACAATGGGATAGCATATTTATCTTTTATACCTTACTATAAAACAGTAAATTTACAACCAGGATTCAAACATTGCACTTTCCTAGACCATTGCTACTGCGTTTTATGTGATAACGCCTATTTTGCTAACCCTATTTAAAACCCAGGTGAAAGGTGTTTTTCATTTGTTCTCAGCAACATTCACTGGAAAAGGCTAGCAACATATAGATTTCAAAGTTACTTATTCCTACTTCTATTGCCTGCTTATCTAAAAGATTACCAGATGTTGTTGATACCATATGCTCTATTTCCCAGGATGTGCAACAGTGCATTGTTGAGTATAGCTCGCTAAAATACCCAATTCATCAATTATTAACGGAAACATTTATGCTAACATCGGATTTTGTTATACTACTCCTTTCAGCCTTATTATTTATGTTAATACAACCAGACATCTTTTAGGTTGAGTTCAGTTTTTGCAACCAAAATTCAAGCGATCAATAACGATAGTTGAATTATAGGGGCAGAGAAATTCTGGTAAGTAGATGATAAATATGGATGTGAACAAATTAAAAATAAGCTACGCTTTACCATACTGCTTGCAAGCATAACACTTTTGTTACCCAGCCAAGGTAATAATTCGGCAACCAAAACCATGACTTTCTTAGTTAATTCAAGAAGCTGAAATTAAATAAGCTAACGGGTTAGGATGCTTTATCACCACCGATTTTACGCAGTTCGCCGATTTGCTAATCATGAATAAACGTTATTTTGCAAATGTGTCCACCCGATGGTAGTGTTTCCGAGATTTTCATGTCTGTCAGCGGATGCGATTATAGCCAGTAAATCAGTGGAAATGTAACTAGTCGAAACAAGAGTTACCTGTAGGATCCTAAAAGCACATACCAATAATATCTAGCGGTTATGCTACAAATCACAGCTTTCTGTATTGGGTAAAATCTTCTATGGATGCAAATGTTTAACGGCGTATTGTTTTATCACTCACAAATCAGTTATCTCCTTTTGTTTCTACTACTCGTTGATGAGTAAATAATTTACGAACAAATAACCGCCTCGAATATTGCGTTCTTTACACATTGTAATCATAAGCTTGCATCAAACTTCCTTTGATAAAATACTTCATTTCAAATATTATTGCAATAGCTAAATAAAACTCCAAAGTATTAGTCACCCTAGATGCACTATAGCCACTGTCATCATCCAGATCTCAATGCACTAATCAACTCAAAGCTTCGTGACCTGTCGTTTTATCTAAATCGCGCTAAAAGGCCAAGACCGTAGATATATGCTAATCGACTCCTGAAAGAAAGCGACGACATTTAACTTTCTCCCAAATTTATTGCTTAATTAGAGCCTAAATATAAACCTTGAGGAAACATGTTTTTTATATAGCAATTATTTGTACCGTAAAATTCAATTTCTTCTAGAAGAAGTTAGTTTAATTTTTAACGTCTTGAATGCAAGCAATTTTTTAAAATTGGTGTACTGACCACCAGATCTTCTCAAAGCGTGATCAAACAGGTTGAATTTTGTAGGTTTAATGAAGCATAACTGGATATGCAGTGTAGTGACCACAATATCTCCTAGAGTTTAATAATGCTGAGTTTTAATGCAACTGAAATTTTGTCCTCAAAGTTTACAAGATAACCACTGTCACACCCTGTATGCGGGTTTATCCAAATTTATTTCCTATTAGTATACGCGTTACATTTAGGATTATGATTTTCTCAGTATATGTAATCTTGAATGTAGCGTGAATTGTTTTACAACCTTTCTTGTGGATTTCAGAACATCAACCACTTTTACTTTTCCTTGAATTTGTGCGTGGTTTTCTAAGCATCCAATTCAGCAAATTACCAGTTGTTCGGCAGCTCTTCACAGGAGTTAACATATACATAACTAGTTAAATCGTTGCAATGGACTAAGTTAGTTCGGCTAAGCTTCGTCAAGTTGAAACGCCTTACAATTTCGTCGACCAGACTGTGCACTTGATGGCGGCAGACACGCACAGGCAAACACGATTATGTGCACAAACATGAAGGTCCATCCGTCCGATTGGTTGACAAGGATATTTAATTCACCTCGGCGTTCAAAAAGAAATCATAGCCAAAGCAACAGAGACATCTACACTAGCGTCATCTGCTTGCACATCTCAGGTTATATGTGCTTGGTGGTAATGGCTTCAATAGTTAGGCTTCAGTAATAGGTCGTCTCTTACTTAGTTTGTGTGGTGATTTGAGAGAGGACGTAGAAGTTTTGAAACTTTCCTTGGTCACAACTCAAAGCACACAGTGGATTGGATTTACCAAAATAGAGCTATTAATGTTTCTAACCGTTAGCTTACACAATGCTGCTGGGAGATATAATTCAATACGTTTCACCAAGCATCTATTCGTGTGTCTGAAGTGTCCAACTGGTGCAAGAACACTAATTTAGTATTAAAGATACTTAATGGATCATTAGTATATCCGAAGGGCGCTAGATAATAAAAAGGGCAGTTCCTGCAATTACAGACGGGTAGGCAGCAAAACTGATTTGGCTATTACATTTGAGATTACTCTATTCAAAAAATCCGAATGAATATCTACTTTGATATGAATTGATGATAAACATCATTTTTAGACACCGTCACATCGTTTCACTTTGGTCACGGATCATAGAGTGCATCCGAAAAAGGGGTTAGGTAATCAATACTTTATAATCTACTCAATATACAACTCTTCCCTTTTATTAGTTACTGGGCACAACATTTTCCTGGCACCATATAACAGGCAAAAAATTTTATTTGTACTTTAAGTTTCTAAGGTACGCGAATTTATGTATTGGTCTATCCAATACATTTCCTATATCCGCTTCTCTAGACTGAATTAACTCACGGCTGCTTAAGGTATGCCCAGGTAATGTTGCCTTCCTTCATTTTCAAATTCCTTTGTAAACGGGAAATGCTAGCTATTTGGCAGAGCTGGCAGAAGGCAAGCATAGGCATTTGAAAGACGAAGCTAGCATTTCTTCCATATATATGCTCAACTGTGCCACTAAAGTAACCAACTCAAGTAAGCTTTTAACGCATTAATACACTATGCATTACGCAGGGTCTCAAAACACTCCACAATCCATTTCGCTACTGAGTGGACGGCGGAGGAAAGCACGTTAATAAGCGCGTACAAGAAGACCTGTGCTTTGCACAATTTAGATAATCCATAAGAACGAGGTACGTGTGATCCTACTGAAGTTAACTGA
The DNA here is from genome assembly GCA_944474145.2 of Dicrocoelium dendriticum. Classification (NCBI taxonomy): domain Eukaryota; kingdom Metazoa; phylum Platyhelminthes; class Trematoda; order Plagiorchiida; family Dicrocoeliidae; genus Dicrocoelium; species Dicrocoelium dendriticum. The sequence goes on along the minus strand of OX104067.1, from coordinate 96,941,848 downwards.
TCAGATATTTCAACACTTATGATGTATAAATTTCGCGATTTCTATACGGAGCTTCCAAAATGCTTCTCGTTTTGTGTAATTATACGTACTTACAAGGTGTTAATCGTGTACAAGCTAGTGTCTTTAAGGATTGCATCCAGTGCAATCTGTTCGTCAAAACCTATCTTGTAACCTGGCAGGAAATGATAACGGTTATTTTATCTCAGTACTTTGACAACGTCAATCTTTCTTATGCAAGGTGTTAAAAGATTTATTTTGTAGTCCATATATTTCTGCTTAGGTTAACCAAAATGTCTATGTAGGTGTCAACTTCAAGTGGAAAATAGTAATCAAACCGACTATTGGTACATTACGTATTAAGAAGGGGTTTCAAATCAGATTGAATATGACAAGTTTGAAGGTGATACAACTTTGGACAGAATGTTGATGCATAGGTTTGCAACTCTTTTAACTGCATTCTAAATAAGCTAGGGAAAATCACTCAGATTGAGCTGAGAAATTCGTACTTGACATTCCCAACCAACTGTACTGTAGTTGTTATCATGTTACCCAAAAACATTGCTGGGCCATTCTTTGGACGGTCTGTAGAGCAATTGGTTTGCGTCCCAGATAACTGTTAAACTAAAATCCGGTGACATACAACTTACAAAATTTTGCACGTAGGCAAGCGATTGTATCAAAGGCTTTTGACTATATTCGCCAATCTTCCGTCGAAAAATATGAAAAAACCTAATCGTGATCAATTTTGATTGGTAAAGTGAAACCTAAGTACACGAAGTTTTGTTGTACAGTGAATTCTGGAACACCAATATAATAAGGAATTTGTCCTTTTGTTTCTAAAAATCAAGGTAACAAAGTCAGTGGAAGCACATAAGAGGTGTTTTGCCGTAACTGTTAATGAAGCGTGTTTAATCTGTGTCATAATACACTGTAGAAGTTGCTCAACAAAATAATTTGCACGTTTAACGTTTAACCTGGCACAGACATAACACCATTGTATGTTACCATTTAACTTTATTTCCAAATAAAAGAAGAAAAAATGCCAAAAATCTTAAAATAGTGAAATGTGGTTTACGACTAATCCATTTAGGCTAAACTGCATTATTTTTCTCAATGTACAGGCTAGAAGAAAGTTACGTCAACGAATATTAGGGTATACTCCAAATAACAACATATGAGCAGAAAGGCTTCAAGACTGAACAACTTGATAATATCTTCCAAATGAAATAGCTTTTTGGCAAGGTATTCCCAACAATTAGCAGCATTTTGGATGCAACTGACTTGTAACGATCCCCGAATTACTTGCCGAGAACAGATTATTTATTGCTAATATGCTGGAGCTTTGGCAGGGTTCTTACATTGATCTGTACATCCGTCTGCGTGTTTGAAGATTTCGGTTGGTTTGGTCTACAGTACAACCGATAATTCTTGGAAGTATTAACGAAAGTTGTCGTGTTTCAGTGTTTGTAACAGGTTCTTATCAATTATAACCTATTTATGTCGACATAAGACTTGCAGGAGATTACGCGTTTTATAACAATTTAGATGGATTGTTATGCCATAATACAGCTCAGCTTAAATGCTGAAGAAAGATGCAAGGATCAAAACATCTTTACTTGATACTCGACTCCATCCCTGCATTAAAGCGTTTTGCTTTTACGGGAAAGTCTTTATTTTAGGCAGAAATATCCCTTCGCAGGTCAACTGAATTCCAATATCCCACTAATTCATGTGAGACATGGTCAAACTAGTCCTGCTCTCTAAGAGTTAACGAATAATGCAAGTTCTAACATTCTCATTTGAAAGGTTAAGGGAGGGTGGCAATCAAATTTTTAGTTCTCGCTCTTTGCACACTTTCATATGGCAAAGTCAGCAAGTTAAGTTGCAGCTAGCACTTTTACTGTTTTCCTTTTGATCTTACCCTACTTAGCTTCGAATTGGGTCACCCATTGTTATGCGCAAATTTCATATTTTAAATATACTCTGTGTATTGCTACAAAATGTCAAACAAAAATACAAAATAACTATTTGGCCCATTGCTTCTTTTTCTATAAATCGGCCAGTACCATTACCATTAATACACTTCTAACGATAGTGTTACCTATTACCCTATATATAATTAACCCGCTACATAGCGGAGCCGATTCATTCGCACAGATTGACTGCCCCTTAGGCCTTTTTGTCCTACCTGCTTCATCCGATACACAACCTCAGCAAGTTAGTGAGTAAACGGTTTCGTTTACTTTTTCAGTTTGATAAAGAACTAGGAACTGACCATTAAAAGCTGCTTATTTTTAGCATATTATGCACACATATTCAACGATCATGATTTCAAAAGTGAATACATAGTTGCTCTTACAATTGTTCAGTAAGTCCCGAATTTTTCTGGACGATCCATTTCTTAGAGGGAATCTGGAATACTTAATGTTCCCACAAATGCATACTATGCATCGTAGCATGGACTGAAGTACACCAAATCTACCTGTTCCACGCTGGCAAACATAAAAGCAAACACGGCATAATTATTCTCCATTCTTTACCCCTAGTTTTTTCTTCTCGATAACTAATGATTACTTGCAGACTGGGAGTTCGAGGCTCAGCATTGTCGTTAAAGTAAGGAAAGATGTATTAGGACAAATCCGTGGAATGGTACTAAATGAAAGTGCTTGTTGCGACACATAATTAATAAGGTTGCAAACATAACAACAACATAAGAGAGTTGGTGATTACAGGTATTACTTGAATTAAAAGAATACCCGTTATAAGGAAGTGAAATTATTAAAATAAATGTCCTTCAACAATGCTGGCAAATGAAACAAAAGTTACAACTTAAATCAGCGCCGTAATTTTGGAGTCAACATCCGACCTATATGATATATCCAGACTGACAATATTCGCCCTAACTCTAGTGGTAATACCAATCATGATGTTTAATTGACATCGCAATGTCTAAGTTAAAACTAGTAACACCACTCTGCAGCTTTACGTATAAGGTCCCATGCCAATAAAATGAACACATGTCTGCCCTGGTTCATACCGTTTTATGCTGAATTTTCATTACAAATAGGTAATCCATTTGTATTTGTCACTTTACCATAAAACAATTGTAAGATTTTACGTTACTTAAACTCATGGAACTAATTCTACGTAATCAATTTTACACTTGAAACGATTAACAAATATGTAATTTGCTAACATGAGTCGCAATTACTTTTTCACATATAAGTCACTTATTATTTGCATATTTGTCTCTGCAGTTATCAGGCAGACGCTGTCGGTATTTTTTGTCCCACGGCTCTATGAATTGAGTGCCATTTTCGCCGTATATCCAGTTGCCTGTTTCATTAAATTATACCTATTCCTACACATCTCTCACATAACCCATCAGATAAGACCAGCATGGTGATTTATTGCCTGTCGCAATACTATAGATTCTCCTGGGATTAATACCTACAAAATTCAGCACTTATACTAATAATTGGACTCTGCATTGCCAAGAAAATTATTTAACAGTAAGTGATCTTGCATTCAGGCCGGATGCATCTAACCCATACTTCGCAAAGTTTGTCAAACAATACTGTCTAATTTACTTTCCAGTCTTTAATTTTCGAGCTACCGTGTACAGAGCTGAACTTCCAATCATTTAGTTCTTAGCACTTGCAACTAGTCAGGAAGTGCTTATTATTTTCTTCTGGAAAGCTGTGCTTCGTACTCGTTGGCGCTTCTCCTCCATGGGCTTCGCTATCTCAAACTGCACTTGTATTTTACTTAAATAGGAATACGCCCATACCTTCAATTGTGGAGAAAGGGTGGTGAAAGTAGTTATGATATCGAAAAAACAAGATAGCTTACCACAGCTCACAAAATTCTAGCGCTACTAAGCTGGTCCTGGAGTTGCATTGAAAACATTGTGCGCTGACAGGTACCAACTGTATTTGATTTCACCTCTATCTGATTCAAACTTGTAGCAACTTTTGGTACATTAAGACCATTCAAATATACAGGAACGGCTGATACGCCTTCATAGTGTTTGCTCTCAACACTGTCTTCAAAAAAACAATGAACAATGAACAATGAATTTATAAGGGGTAAGAAGCGCTGCTTTACAAGCCCCGTTGGATAGTTGGTGGGGATATCCATATAACATTTATGATGAAGAGGATAGTAAAATTGTTAATACTTTAAATACGAATATAAGGACTTATCGTTTGCTTCGCTGCAGTCCTGCGATCCACTTAGATTCACAACACCCACAGTTAACAACAAATAATTCCAGGGTAAACTCCAGGTGTAGGATGGAGACGTAGTGTTAAGTAACAAAGTGTAAGTGGATGAGTGCATCGTCCAACCGTCTTTTAAATATTGTTAGTGTCGGTGCAGAAACGACCGATTCTGGGAGAGCATTCCACGGGTGACAGACACGGATGGAAAAGAAATTTCTGCGGCACTCCAGACGACTATATTGTTCTGCGAGTTTTAATGAGTGGCCCCTCAGGTTTAGATTGCTGCTGAGTTGCAGTAAAGGGCGGCACACATGATGTGGGTCTCGCAGAATCAAGTAGGTCATAATCAGGTCGCCTCGTAGCCTGCGATAGCTGCCACTGAACAATCCTGGTCGTCGCAGCCTCTCCTGGTAGGACCGATTGCGCATTCCAATGACGTTCTTAGATGCCCGGCGTTGTGGCTGCTCCAGTGCATTAAGGTCGTGTTTCAGCCATGGATGCCAGGCTTGAATTGCATATTCGACATGGGGGCGAACATACGCACTGAGCATTTATCGAAATATGGAGCTGTTTATTTGTCCAAATGCCCGTCGCAACAGCCCGACCTGTTGATTCCCGGTCTTCGAGGCCTTTTCGGATTGCCTGGAGCAACCCAAATCATCTTGAACCAGGATACCCAAGTCACGTTCGAGAGTTGATTGTTGCAGTACATCCGTTCCGAGTCGGTATGCGTAGCTGCTTTGATGTCGGATGGAAAGCACCTTGCATTTACTGACGTTGAAATGCAATAAGTTTTGGATCGACCATTGATACACTGTATCTAAGTCACTTTGGAGCACATGTTGGTCGGCGTTCGCCTGGATCCTGCGCCAGATCTTGATATCGTCGGCAAACATTAGGAAGTTTGAAGCGATTCCCTGTGCAAGGTCATTAATGAACACCAAAAATGACGTGGACCTAGAACCGAGCCTTGCGGCACAACACACTCCACTTGTATGGGGTCCGATAGAGAGCTCCGAACTCTGACCACTAATTGCCTTTGAAAGAGAAAGTTGGCGATCAAGCTTATAAGAGGGTCGCCGATTCCGTAAGGCTGCAGCTTGGATAGTAGTATCCGATGGTCTAGGCGATGGAAAGCCTTGGAAAAATCCAAGTAGATCACATCAACACCTTCACCAGCGTCGGCTGGCTCCGACAAACTACTGCGTGCAATTAGTAAATTAGTTGTACATGACCGCTGTCGACGAAAACCGTGCTGTTCAGGAGTGATTAGCTTGCCGTTTTCCAGATAGCACACCAGTGCATCGGCAACGATGGATTCCATCACCTTGGAGAGTATAGGAAGAAGGGTTACTGGGCGGTAGTTGGAGGGATCAGTTCTGCTTCAACCTTTGTGAATCAGGCTTATTATTCCAAGCTTCCACATGGCGGGAACTTGGTTCTGGTCTAAGCAGTGCTGGAAAAACTGAGCTAAATGTCTTGCCAGTTGGTTGGCTGCTGCTCCCAATGCCTCAGGACGAATGGCGTCGACACCCGGCGAGCTGTGTTTGCGTAGAGACGTCAGCTTCTGCAATACAGCTTCTGCGGTAAAATTGATGTGAGTTAGTCCTGGTGAGCAGAATACAAAGCTTGGTAGATCGCTTGGTGGCAAGACCCTTTGAAACGTGGGGGCGTATTGCATCTGCAGCGCGTTTGCAGCTTCCATAGACGTTCTTGTTGGGCCATCAGCCGTCTTGAGTGGAGTAAATCCTTGCCTTACCTTTCGTAGGCTATTAACGTGCTTGTACAGCAGCTTGTGTTTAGCACTGAAGGTTTTTGCGATGTTCTGCTGATAGGCGGCTTTGTCTTCTCTTAACAGTTGAGTGCAGTGGTTACGTTGGGCTACGTAGTTGTCCCAAGTTTCTGGTGCTGGAGCTTCTCTGTACACTCGCCATGCTGCGTTGCGTACTGTCATCCATTTTCGGGTTCTGCTCCTAACGAAAGAAACGGATTTGCACTTATTGCAAGCTTTTATCTCTGAAGCCTGTGCAATCAGCCTACTGAATGTGTTGACGAACTCGAGCCAGGCGAGTTCCGGGGGTTCTTCTTCGAGGAAAGACCATGTTGTGGCGCTGACTAGCTGGGCGAGTCGGTCGTACCTTGTGATGGTTCGCACAGTATCATCGTTATCATTCCGATATTCTGCATAGCAGACGAAGTTGAAACTGATGACTGCGTGATCACTGCGACCCAAGGGGCAGTCTAAAACCAATGCATTAATCATATGCTCCTCGTTAATTAGCACAAGATTCAGCACAGATGGCGTGTTACCAGTTGTGAACCGAGTGGGCAAAGTGATGTGGTTGTAAAGAGGAACAGTAATTACTAGATCTTTTAAATCGGTTTTGAATTGTTCTCCGGTCGTGGCAGGGGATTCTAAACAATGTACGTTGAAATCACCCATGACAAGAATGTGAGTGTAATTTTGTTGTAAACTGCACCTTAAAGCCGCCATTAGGTGTTAGTCGGTTTCGGGTGTTGAGTTAGGGGCGCGGTACACCATGACAATAAGGCAAGCGTCCCTGCCTTTTAACTGCAACCGGCACCAAAGAGAGTCGGGGAACTGCAAATCTGAATCCTCCACGGCTTCGCACTGTAAATCGTTTCGGTAGTACAGAATTACCCCTCCTCCTTTTGTGAGCCTGTCGTTCCGGATCAGCGACATGCTGGGTAGCGACACTTCAGCGTCCGTCATCCCCGTGTGCAACCATGTCTCGGTGACACCAATGACATCATACGAGCCGGAAGCTTGGCGATCTTTCAGTTCAGCCAGTTTGTTAGAAAGTCCCTGAGCATTTGTATACAAGCAGGCCAGTTTCTCGGTCTCTAGGAGTCCGCAGAGAGGTGAAGCTGTCAAGTGTGGGAGAATGCCGACCGATGGGAGGTCGGCAGTTATTCGTTTTTTTGTTGAGTCAGTGATACCTCGTTTGCAAATTGATTCGGCCAAGGTGCGTCCCAGCCTTCGTTTAGATCTACTTCAGAGTCAATTAAAGCAGCCGTCAAGTTACACTTCTGTACATTCGTCAGGATGCTTGCTGCTTCAGTTGCTTTAATACTTGAGCTGTGCGAATTGTTTGCGACCTTTAACCGAATTTCGGAGGGAAGATGTTTCCGATTTCTCCGCCATCGATCCAAAACAGTCTTTGCTTGTTGCTCTGACTGCATCACAAGTTTTAGGATTCTAGGGCCGCATCCTCTATAATTTGGTGAGAGAGGTATCCTGGTGAGCGATAGTGCCACAACATCATCCAAAGAAAGTGTTTCACGAATGAACTGCCACTGTTCTAAATCGTGTTTTCCGGTCTCTTGAACATCATTAGAAGGATGTTCTGGCACGCCATGTATGAAGATTGCGTTGAGGCGGTCTTGCTTGCTGTGCCCCTCTTCGGTGTTTCTTTTTGGTTGTCGCGCGCTCCAAGGGACATAAGGATATATACGTATCCCACAGGATTCGTGTTTTTGCGCGCTTGCGGAGAGCAAAACGTTTTCTACGTCGATGGAGGATTCTAGAGTTACTCGAATAAGTCTGGGTTCACCATAGTGTGGCGAGTTCGGATGACGAGTAATTCGCAACAAGTTTATGGGCTTGGCTTTGATACTCATCTGCATACACAATGAGTTCCATTGGTCTTGGTCGTCTGATAACTTATCCCGCAATGTGATGGCGGTAGATTCAGGGACATTTGAGCATACAACAGTCCGGGCACTGTTGCTGGATCCCTTTTTAATCGATCTACAAGTTATGGTACTCATTTGTCTTGACTTGTTGACAAGTGATTGTTTGCTGTTTTTCTCACCATTTGCGTTAACGGTGTTTACAATGGAAGAGGACGCAACGGCGGCCTCTCGGTGGACCCTTGCAGCAATCTCTGCATATGTAACCGATATTCTGGGAGGCTTAGTCTCAACAAGAGATATTTGAGCTACAGGTACCAAGGGTTGGTGTTTGGCTGCTCCATCCTTGATAATATTAGATGTCAGGTCTATTGGAATTTGCTTAACCAGACGTTTTGAATGGTGCCTGATTTTCTTTGCTGTGAGTACTGCTTGATTCACGTAGGTACATTCTGTTTTCGCCCGGCGTTCTACCAAAGTTGGAGAAGACAACGGAGATGGAGACATGGCTGATTGCGGTGCAGGGGAAGCGATTTGTTCAGCATTCCGTTGCTTAGCAGCCGCTAAGCTTCTGTGATCCATACTCGCTCCCGTTGAAGTAATCATATTGGTTATCCTCTGCTCCGCTTCTGCGATTAACCGGTCGCATTTCTCAGCTAGGATAAGCAAGCACTTAACGAGGGGGATGGTGGAACAAGCAGTACAGAACCAAAATGCATCTTGGGAGCTATTTCGCTCCCGTAACTGTTGTTGGGACACATTTGCACATTTCTTATGGTACCATTCCAAACAGTGCGAACAAGCTAGACCGATTTTTACTACCCGATGACATTCTCCTAACCCGCATATGCCTTTCGATGGGAGTCTCTTCGGTTTCGCCTTTCTGCCATTCAATTTGGTGTCGTTACCTGACCCAGTGGGTTGGTTAGCGTTCTGTACTTTTACAGCTTTGAGAGCGGCGCACATCGGTCAGGCGAGCGTGGTGGTTGCAAGGTCAAATGAGCGGTCGGCGTGGTCGCGCGGTCCGTGTGATGGGTAGTGCAGCCGCACTGGCTGACAAGTTCACAAGGAATGGCGAGTGACTGCAACCTGAACAGAGCGCTGAACACAGATTGACAGATCACAGATTCTTTCACAGCTGTGTTGAGAAACACTGGATCGGAGTAAGCTTAGGCTTTTCGGCCTGCCTCGAGGATTCTGTATCGAATGGTGTCACACAGAATGGCAATCGGCTCAATACGACTGAATTAAACGCTTGCGCTTAATCACAGATGCCAATGAAAACGGTTGGCGATGGTGCAGCCTCTAATCGGATTGTCACTGTCCGAAATTTGATAATCAGAGATGCGGACATAGACTGCTGAATCATGACAATTGAAACAATCATCATATTAGTCGGTCTCGTCTTCCGACACGTTATACTTAGCAGCCGAATTGTATAAACAGCAATAACAATTCCTATTGGGCAAAAATACGCAAGGTTATCTATACGTATATTATAACGAAAGCACTCCGAGATTCTGGCGCATTAGCAGGCGCAGATTTTATACTGGAAAAGTTTTCATCGATAATGTTTATAGTCATCAAACACTAGTTCAGATAAGTTATTGTTTCTCCTTATGCTTTCCAGTGCTAAACAATAAGCATAATAGTTTACTTAAGAGCATATATTTTGTTTTCAGTGAAAACATCAAAATGACTCAAATGGGCATGGCGATGAGGACTATACTATTCCTTTGAGCAGCTAACGGAACTAACCTATCTGATCCAAGGGGCCTGCAATTTTTGGTGCTTGCACCGACACAGTTTTAGACGAGCAGACAGTTTACTGCGATATACAGCTTCTGGAAGCTGCTTTATTTTTATTGTTCTTGTAGCAGAAGATTTGAAAGCGATTTTTCAATTTTCTAATAACCAATTAAATATGAAGTTTATGAATTGGGAGGCAATACATTTGGTGAAATGAACAAACGTTAACCGGCTAATAAGTACATTGGAGGTAACACAAAACCGGCAAAGAGTAACATATTATGTCACGCGCTTGATCAATTACATCAATGGAGGCAATAATGCAGTGATATTTAGTAAAGAACGTAGGCGAGTCATTCGCTAACATGTTATTTTACCACGTAGTCACATTGCTTATAAACATTTAATATAAACATAATGAAAAAATATGGAAACAAAAATCGTTAGTAGCTGTTGAGCACCAACAGATAATTATATTGGCTAACCATTGCTATAAAAGCCACAACACTAAAATAGGCAAAAGCAAAATGCCACGTCAAGACCAGCCCAACATGGACTCGACATTTGGTCATGCAATATTTGAAGTGCCAAACTCGTTCTTCATACAATTACGCCCTAATCCGGGGGAGTCCATACATTACGTAAGGAAGGTCGCATTTATTGGGGTAAAAATATTTCGGGCCATACATAGTATGAGAATAATATAATAACAAAAATTGACCTTCTGCTAGATATTCATTAAACAATGTAATGGAAGCGAGGAAAGTGAGATCTGGCGATATTTTGTCTTTTGCATTACTTAAGATGCCGTTAGTATAACTGGTCATTTTAGCCTATCCCAACTGCTTAAAATGGTAGAATACTAAATCATTGGTTTTCACTGGGACATGACAGCATCGAATTTACTACTCTCCTCCCTCAATTTTTCTTCTTTTTAATTTCGTCTTTACGGAAAATGCAAGCTTAAATTTAGTATTTCATGATGAGGCTGTGAGCCAGTTGAAACCTTGAGGCATTTGGCCACCGTGCCAGACGTTGAAAATCCAAGCTCTAATCTGATCTATCCATCAGCAGAAGTGCCATTACAAAAGTTTCAAAAGCGTAACGGGCGCCATAGTAATCATTTCACTCAGCTTTTGGCGTCATGCATACATTTAGCTGCAAAGCTAAAGTTTGCATTGAACGGTTGACGAGTGTTAATCAGTAATGTTTAAAAACCGAGTTATTTTAAAAGTTGTCTTTTATTTTTGCAAGTTTGTTATTCACATGAAACAGCTTTTGCTCACCTAAATTAAAATGTATCCGAATAGTGACTTTCCGCAAATTATTTATCTATAAATTCACATGTGTTTAAATAAGAACGATTACTGGTTTATATGGCTGCAATAATGACGAAGTGTTTCCATTTTGCCGTTTTGGAAATAAATAACAGCTCATCGTGCCTCTTAAACGTGTAGTACGCTGATTTGTAGTATACAGATTCGAATTCATGTGCTAGATCGCTACAATGGATAAACCTAGCCTGTACTGTTTTGCATTAGACATCAGAATAGTAAGATTGGTGCACCTTTTTCCAACTTCAAATGTAGTTACGCTATCCAGGACAATTAGGACTTATTTTAATGTGCAGATACGCTTGATATGAACGTGTGAAATTGGCAAAGTGCATTAGATGCATTGAAGTTACCTTACAGGGTAATTATGTAACCGGTATAACCATTGGATAAATTACTCGCACATACATTCATGTCACCTCAAGTTACTACTATAGACTATGCGTCAGTTAAATGAACGAATGCTTAAGTCAGCCCCGTGGATTATATAATAAGGGTGGAATGCTTAACAAACTACATAACTGTGCTATAAACACATGAAGTCTGCTAAAGAAAACGATGCACAAAGTGTATGCTTTCTCATTCGCAACTGCATACTGGACGATAATGCTTTGCTTCAAAGGCAACAAAACTCTTAAGAAACCAGCCATAAATGTACAACATCAAAAATAGTCCGTAATTTTATAAGAGTGAGTACAAAGAATTATTGTGCTACTTATCTAGAAATATTTTTGACTCTTTTGAGCTATTGGTGTAGAAAATTTACTCTCCTTAATTTTGCAGAGGGCAGGTAAGCAAGGTTATTGTGCGCTTGCAGAACGCACAATTACTGCTTTTACTTTGCGTGCTTCAGTGGCTAACATTGCCCTTCACAATGTGATCTTTCATTGGGTGTTCGCATTTCTTATAAAGGTAAAGGAAAGAGAAATTATATATCAATCTACCGACTTGCAAAACAATGTAAATTGTGTAAATTATAAAAAGTGTTAAAACAAAACGCTGCTTCCTAGCACTGTTTCTTTCGGAAACTTTTATTGCAGGTAAAGCCGCCGAAGTCTCGTAGTTTCTACGTAAGGGTATTAAAAAATCAAAATTCCCGGAGAAATATTAGACTCAATTCTAAGTGGCAGCACACAGATCTCGTAAACGTTAGAACAAATTAATGTAACTACTTTGAATATGCGACCGATTATTTGAAGAAAATTAAAATTACGCTAATGTGCTATTGGAAGAGCACGCCAGTGAATTAAGAGCCACAATCTAACGGTTACTTAGTCCTACGCAATCACTAAATTCTTTGAAATAACTTGTTGAATTCATAAGGAAAACAACAAGTTTACCCATGCCTGTGATACCTGAACTTCACTAACTTCACTATAATCTAAATGGAAGCGTTCTCCAAGTGTTTCGCTGCCCCCTAAATCGCAATGGAGTCCGTCCCCTTTAAGCCAGGACAAAATTACCAACATTGCGAATTTCACGCGCTTTAACCGATAAATTTGCAGTGTACAACTTTGTTCGGTACATTTGGGTCAAAAAGCAGTTTTGGAAACCTATGTAATGGGTTCCGGTAGCCCAGACCACGATATTTGGCAAACAGCACAATGCTGCTAATGGCCCAGGTTTGGGAAAACATGTGTTTTACATTCCGCTTCTTGTCATGTTCGGCTTCTCTCATTTTGCTTTTAAGTACCAGGAATGCGCAACATGACATTTTAGAATTTCTCGAGAACATGCATAGTGATTGTCGGACAATGCGCTCGTTTAAGCACGTGTTTTATGAACAAACTCAGAGTAGTTTGCGAAAAATCATATTCTATTTCAAACAAAAGAGACAAAGAACATGCAACTGCAATTGTACTAGAAATGTCTGGGAGATAAGACAGCATATATCATAAAAGAATATTTTATAAAAGCAATAAATGTTGTAGACAAGCATAACTGACTTGTTAATTATCACACTCAAAACTCTGTGGTTAGTTTGCTGCAGTAAAGAACAGCTGGATAAAACAGCCGCGTATCAACCTCCGTGAACTCTTCCAATGCCATGCCTAACTTCTTACTTCCCGTCCATGTCACAAACTAACAGCACAGCTAAATGACATAAGATGAATTGGGGACATTTGCTGTGGTACTTTAAGTAAGTTCAGCGCAACTGCTATCGTGTAATACATATAAGTAATCCAGCTGTGTTAAAAAGCTGCGCAAAGTTTTGTAGAAATTTATTCGCTACAGTTAGTTACTTGGGTGGCTTTTTAAACAATCATATCATTCTAAATTATTTGTAGGACCACATTAACTGATTTGTTTGACGGTGACAAAACCGACAACTCTCATGTGTTGTGCCAAAAAAATAAGTCGCAGTAGCAAGCAAATTATAGATATAAATATTTTAGATGCGTTGCCATTTAATCAAAGTCCGTGTGATGATGATGCATACACTGGCCAGTGTACGTTTTTAACTTTCGAATAACCCTACCTTATCCATCCTCAAATTTATCCAATAGGATAAATCATTTATAATCATCAAACATGATGTATTTCACTTGCGACCGCACTATGGAATGTATATTTGCAAATTTTTCTCTGCCACATAACATGCGTAGTTGCTGGAAAATAAAGAGTAAATGAATTTATCTCACAATTCGGACCGTCCCAGGGTCTTTCTGTCAAGTCGTTTTGAGTTCCGGTGTGGCTGTTGCACTAACCTTCCGACATTTCCGTGTTACAAACCTTGAAGAGATACGGTCACTTTTACTAGTATAATTGTCCAACTCTATTCCACAGATGCACCTTGCTGCAGACCCCAATCCAATTGCCTTGCCGGCGGATAAAGAACATAGAAGTTAGTTTTCCAATATCATTAACTTGGCTCTACCATAGAGGAATGCGGTAAAACTACACATAGGTTAACTATGAGCAATGAACGATCGCTTGCTGCTATTGGTTCCAGGATCTGAACCCTAATTGCTTGATGTTCTAAGCTTGTTATTATCAAGCCTAGGCAAAACATAGTCGAACGCCGCACTATTTCTATCGCTTGACATGTGTTTCTCGGTTCTAACTTTAAGTATCAAGAGCACGAACCTTGTTTCTACCTCAAAACATCTGGGCATGAATGGTAGTTAAGGCCAGGGTACACTAAAATTTTGCCGTTTTGGAAATAAATAATAGCCCATCTTGCCTCTTAAAAGTTTATTACGCTGATTTGTAGTATACAGATTCGAATTCATGTGCTAGATCGCTACAATGGATAAACCTAGCCTGTACTGTTTTGCATTAGACATCAGAATAGTAAGATTGGTGCACCTTTTTCCAACTTCAAATGTAGTTACGCTATCCAGGACAATTAGGACTTATTTTAATGTGCAGATACGCTTGATATGAACGTGTGAAATTGGCAAAGTGCATTAGATGCATTGAAGTTACCTTACAGGGTAATTATGTAACCGGTATAACCATTGGATAAATTACTCGCACATACATTCATGTCACCTCAAGTTACTACTATAGACTATGCGTCAGTTAAATGAACGAAGGCTTAAGTCAGCCCCGTGGATTATATAATAAAGTTGGAATGCTTAACAAACTACATAACTGTGCTATAAACACATGAAGTCTGCTAAAGAAAACGATGCACAAAGTGTATGCTTTCTCATTCGCAACTGCATACTCGACGATAATGCTTTGCTTCAAAGGCAACAAAACTCTTAAGAAACCAGCCATAGATGTACAATATCAAAAATAGTCCGTAATTTTATAAGAGTGAGTACAAAGAATTATTGTGCTACTTATCTAGAAATATTTTTGACTCTTTTGAGCTATTGGTGTAGAAAATTTACTCTCCTTAATTGTGCAGAGGGCAGGTAAGCAAGGTTATTGTGCGCTTGCAGATACGCACAATTACTGCTTTTACTTTGCGTGCTTCAGTGGCTAACATTGCCCTTCACAATGTGATCTTTCATTGGGTGTTGGCATTTCTTATAAATGTAAATGGGAAGAGAAATTATATATCAATCTACCGACTTGCAAAACAATGTAAATTGTGTAAATTATAAAAAGTGTTAAAACAAAACACGGCTTCCTAACACTGTTCCTTTCGGAAACTTTTATTGCAGGTAAAGCCGCCGAAGTCTCGTAGTTTCTACGTAGGGGTATTAAAAAATCAAAATTCCCGGAGCAATATTAGACTCAATTCTAAGTGGCAGCACACAGATCTCGTAAACTTTCGAACAAAGTAATGTAACTACTTTGAATATGCGACCGATTATTTGAAGAAAATTAAAATTACGCTAATGTGCTATTGGAAGAGCACGCCAGTGAATTAAGAGCCACAATCTAACGGTTACTTAGTCTTACGCAATCACTAAATTCTTTGAAATAACTTGTTGAAGTCATAAGGAAAACAACAAGTTTACCCATGTCTGTGATACCTGAACTTCATTAACTTCACTATAACCTAAATGGAAGCGTTCTCCAAGTGTTTCGCTGCCCCCTAAATCGCAATAGAGTCCGTCCCCTTTAAGCCAGGACAAAATTACCAACATTGCGAATTTCACGCGCTTTAACCGATAAATTTGCAGTGTACAACTTTGTTCGGTACATTTGGGTCAAAAAGCAGTTTTGGAAACCTATGTAATGGGTTCCGGTAGCCCAGACCACGATATTTGGCAAACAGCATAATGCTGCTAATGGCCCAGGTTTGGTAAAACATGTGTTTTACATTCCGCTTCTTGTCATGTTCGGCTTCTCTCATTTGGCTTTTAAGTACCAGGAATGCGCAACATGACATTTTAGAATTTCTCGAGAACATGCATAGTGATTGTCGGACAATGCGCTCGTTTACGCACGTGTTTTATGAACAAACTCAGAGTAGTTTGCGAAAAATCATATTCTATTTCAAACAAAAGAGACAAAGAACATGCAACTGCAATTGTACTAGAAATGTCTGGGAGATAAGACAGCATATATCATAGAATAATCTTTTATAAAAGCAATAAATGTTGTAGACAAGCATAACTGACTTGTTAATTATCACACTCAAAACTCTGTAGTTAGCTTGCTGCAGTAAAGAACAGCTGGATAAAACAGCCGCGTATCAACCTCCGTGAACTCTTCCAATGCCATGCCTAACTTCTTACTTCCCGTCCATGTCACAAACTACCAGCACAGCTAAATGACATAAGATGAATTGGGGACATTTGAATTGGTACTTTAAGTAAGTTCAGCGCAATTGCTATCGTGTAATACATATAAGTAATCCAGCTGTGTTAAAAAGCTGCGCAAAGTTTTGTAGAAATTTATTCACTACAGTTAGTTACTTGGGTGGCTTTTTAAACAATCATATCATTATAAATTATTTATAGGACCACATTAACTGATTTGTTTGACGGTGACAAAACCGACAACTCTCATGTGTTGTGCCAAAAAAATAAGTCGCAGTAGCAAGCAAATTATAGATATAAATATTTTAGATGCGTTGCCATTTAATCAAAATCCGTGTGATGATGATGCATACACTGGCCAGTGTACGTTTTTACACTTTCGAATAACCCTACCTTATACATTCTCAAATTTATCCAATAGGATAAATCATTTATAATCATCAAACATGATGTATTTCACTTGCGACCACACTATGGAATGTATATTTGCAAATTTTTCTCTGCCACATAACATGCGTAGTTGCTGGAAAATAAAGAGAAGATGAATTTATCTCACAATTCGGACCGTCCCAGGGTCTTTCTGTCAAGTCGTTTTGAGTTCCGGTGTGGCTGTTGCACAAACCTTCCGACATTTCCGTGTGACAAACCTTGAAGAGATACGGTCACTTTTACTAGTATAATTGTCCAACTCTATTCCACAGATGCACCTTGCTGCAGACCCCAATCCAATTGCCTTGCCGGCAGATAAAGAACATAGAAGTTAGTTTTCCAATATCATTAACTTGGCTCTACCATAGAGGAATGCGGTAAAACTACACATAGGTTAGCTATGAGCAATGAACGATCGCTTGCTGCTATTGGTTCCAGGATCTGAACCCTAATTGCTTGATGTTCTAAGCTTGTTAATATAAAGCCTAGGCAAAACATAGTCGAACGCCGCACTATTTCTATCGGTTGACATATGTTTCTCGGTTCTAACTTTAAGTATCAAGAGCACGAACCTTGTTTCTACCTCAAAACATCTGGGCATGAATGGTAGTTAAGGCCAGGGTACCCTAAAACAATTTAAATAATGCATGAGTTGAAGTTAAGGACAAATCATTCGGACTCGAATATGTTACAGCAAATACCAAATAGGCTATAGGGAAATGCACTAAATTATATCCACAAGCAGCTACCCGCCTAGTGGTTGGAGCATCACGTTAGCGTTACGTTAGCCATCAACACTTCTGAAAACGCGCACAAGCCTTACACTAAAAGCGACACGCAAAGAAAGACACAAGTGCAAAATTTCATATCCATCGAGCGGAATCATGATTATCCAGTGTTTACTTTCCTTGGTATTCACTTCATAAATCAGATATCTAGCTGCGAGTGGTAATACATCTGGCCGTTCGGATGTAAAGAAAAGATACATTGTTGGAAAGGCAAATATCTGGAAGGCCTGGGGGTGTTTTGGCTGTGAATATTTATTTATTCTGATTCTTGCAATCTTGAAATAACCCGGACATTTGTTATAAGGATCTGCTTTTGCACACCACCAGCTCTTCTCTTTAGCAAAATGGTTAAGTTAAGCCGTTTTTTATCCATCGGATCCAAGCCTGCGTTGACATGGGTTTTCTAACTTTCATGGTCATAAGGCGACATAAGGTAAGCCTTGCGCAATATTCGTTCACAAAGTTCATTTTCTTTACAGGTTTGTTGAGCTCCCTTTTCTCCCACACGGGTAATTTGGCTCCGTCTTAACCCGAATTCACCCACTTAGAGGAATATATAAATTACTCTGTGTAAGACCGCCACCCATGAAAATAATGCATCCGGAGACCTGGGCACACGTGAATGAATGTTCATAAGATAAAACGCCTCTGGTCTGCCAACATAACTCAACAGGGAGAGGACTATTCGTGCTTCACGTGGTTTGGCCTTGCGTTGATTTATTGAGGCCATATATAGAGAAGCACGTATTTGCTTTCCTCCAAACCTAAACACAATCAGCAGATATATATAGTCTATACATCAGAAACGAAAATAAAATTACTTGTTACTCTTATTAATTTGAAATAATCCCATTAGACGGGAAAATCCAAAGTGCATGGATCTTTATAACACATCCAGATTGTCACCAAAATGACGAGCGATAAGTTTAAGAAAAAACATATATGTTCCTATTGTATTACTAGGTATGGTGTGTTTTGCGTCGATAAGTTTATTGGCTGTTCTCAGGCGACAATAGTGAGGATATTTTATGACGACATGATTTCTGCATTAATATCATTTGGTGGGCAGATGTATCTGCATGAGGGTTAACCAGATTGACCAAAGCATGTTATCATCGAATGTGTCAGCATACAGCCACTGTAGGATGAAAGCAATCCTGTTTACGATAAATTGGCTCTAGCTAAATTAAATAAAAAATTTCATAGTGCAAATTCCTGGCTGAGTGTACTTGGAGAATTACAATATCTAGTACGCGTATGCTGGTTAATCTTTTGCTAATTTACAAGTTTAATCAATCAGTGCGACTCTCTATGGAAGTTTTAGAATGATGCGGTTGTTGATCAAAAGTTTGTGTATATTAAATAGAAAAGGATTGCGATAAATGACTCAATTATCCCTCCCAAGACACTACACCAATAGATCGCGTTCAACCCTGTAGGCAACTTGTATATGAATGTCGGCCCGTTCCTACGGGACTTCTTATCAGATGTAGAGCACAAGTAAAATTCTGTGACCAAAGCAGTTTGTGTATATAATTGGCGATTTATAACACCGATATTTCGGGAAAATTAAGCACTGTTATTTCCATTTGCCAGTCAGCCTACTGATTGGCTAGTGGGATATGGATTAGGAAAGAACATTAGTAGATCAAGCGGGATCACTCTGCTGTGATTATGTTTCATCTAGTCACAGAAGAAAGCGGATTTTGCCTACTTTTGTTAGTGTCAAAATTGGTAAAAGAAATCTAAATAATACACAAATATTAAAATTACTGCTGTACGTATTAAATAACCAGTTTCCTTTTAACTTCAAATATATATGCATATAACATTTTTGACCAAACTCTTCGATGTGCTTATATTCATCCACACAATTAGTTTTGCACAGGAAAATCGAATCAGTAAAAGGACTTCAGATTACAGAAAATTCCATGAATCTGTAAAATTGTTAAACTCAGAGCAGTTGAAGATATTTATCAAGAGATTAATACCGTTTCGCGAAAAGTGCTTTTATTTTTAAAAGCATGGTCATCTAATGATTTATGCGAAAAATCGCACCATCCTTTATCCTCCAAACAAAAATTTGATGATAGCCCAATCCACATTCAGCTGATCTGCAGTATTAAATTGAATTGAATACAAAATGACCGAGTTTTATTAGCTGATTTATACGTCGCACTACGGTTAATTTTACAAGAAGATCCATTATAAACTCAATTAGTGCTTCCTGAAAAGAGGGTAATTTTCCAATGTAATTTAGTAAAAAACACTAGTGAAGATGGCCTTAGTAACCAATTCCATAATTATATAAAAGGCTCTGGAAGTTTAACCTTTTTTGCATATTAGTAAAGAGTATTTGAACTGACACAACCTACTTTTTACGGACATGTGAAAAGAACCAATCATTTACTTTGGTAACGTGTTGAGCATTGAGATGGATCTCTTGTTGTGAAGATCACCTCATCCTCATCTTCACGGAAAAAGCGACATCAAAAAAACTACACTATCAAATTGTTACATAATATGTGAGAAATTGATTCTTGCTTAAAGATAGAAACTGTAGTGAGCTTATTCATTGACGCAGTTTAATCCTTTAAAGGATTGCCAAGAGCCTAAATACTAGTTAGGAAATATATAAACGATATTAATTTGTAAAGCTTGGCCGCGATCAGTTGCAAACCACACATGCTTCAATCAGCTGTTCTGCTTCCGGATCATATGTTAAAGGAAAGGAAGTTAAATAATATGTGCCGTCTAAATACTAAGGGAATTATAACGCCAAAGAATAGGTTGCAAAGTAGCAACATTTTAGCGTCACCATAAACATACAAGCACGATCAAATGTACCATCAGAGATGTTGTAATTAGTCAATTATTGAGGAAATATGTCTTTCCTTGCAGACGGTTATATATACATACAGGATGTTGAGACAATTATGAAACAATTCGTTCTTTTTTAATGTGAAAATATGGTTTGGCTTTCTAATCTATCAAGTGGAAATGCTTAAGTCAGCTGTTTTTTATTCACTGTAAATCTTTAGTAACTTTTAATATGCTCAGCTGAATTGCATTGCATCCAATCTGTACCGTTTCTCTTTTTTTGGAAAATAATCTAGGTGAAAATTTGTGCAGTATATTGAAATATGCTTACGGCAAGTGAAATATTTTGAGTTTGAGTTGTTACGGTTCCGTCAATCAAAACCTAAAGCTGATTTGTTTTACAGTACTTAAAGGTGGCTAGGATAATCTTGCACTCTATCTATGTAAAGCAGATTTCTAACTGTCTTCACATTGAAATAGTTTAACTAATAAAAAAGCCCATATTGGATAGAATATTGATAGCTGCCTTTGTTTTCTTGACAACTGTATAAAATTTGCTGAGCAGTAAAGCTTTAGCTTCTATTAGTACTGCACATCCATAGTATCGCTTTGATCAATTAATTCTAATAAACAATTGCTGTGTTGCATGATGGTGCAATGATTATAATGATGAACTGATTTAATCATTGTTTCATTTTTTAATGTTCCCTGAGTTATTTGAAATTATATTGCGTGCTCATAAATTACTAGAAAACGCATTCCTAAGCTAAAATAACATGTAATAGCACAGCTCAGGAAAGATCAAGCCCTGGGTTAAGCTGCCGAAACTATGCTTAGTAACAAATCACTAAGTGACATTCGTGTTTCTTTTGCTACAATAGCTTCATCCGAGCTTAACTTTTGACTTATCTGATAAAACTCTTTTAAATTTACACGGATTGATTCCTTCAGCATATTGATGTTTAATGTCATCTATTCGCAAACTCACTTCACGGAATATCTCACTTTGTCTCCTAAACGTAATTTTTGTTGGCGCGTGTATCATTTACTCCCAAGGAAATTTGAACAACAGTTTCCGATGAGTAAAGCATTCGAATGAAATGCTTAGTCAGTGGCTGGGAAGATAGTTACAAATTCAAACACATATTTGAGAAGATTAAAGCCCATATCTGCTTAGTAACGGGCAGACAATAGGTTGGCAGCTGCGGTAAAAAAATGGTACAGTACAGGACTGAAAACCAGAGGATAAAATTATCACTATTAGTTCTCCTCGATAAATACGGGGTTACTATTCAGCTCGCACTGAATTACCTACATCGGTGTCGATTGCATTAAAAAATACATCGATGCACAGACAGGAATTCAAAAATAATGTGTTACAGCGGCGATTGCGGCAGTCATTTAAGAACCAACACAAGTTTAAAAATTTGTAAAAGAGGTGAGAACAGCGGAGTTTGAAAAATTGATCCAAAATCTGAGGGGACCAACAAATCAACAAGTAGTTAATATAGTAAATGTCGTAATCTCGATGGAACCCTAAGGATTGATATAATTTACTTCTGTGCGGAGAGGAGGATGGGGCAGTTTGAGTAGCTCTGCCTGGCGAAACTTCCGAGACCCGGCGTTTACGTCTCAGTAGATAAAGCAAGTCAAGTTAATTGCTTGTACACATGAGGTATTTAGCGATAGACAACCATATTGCTTTCGTTGATGCTCCTTGTTCCGCTTTTTTCATACCGTCATTTTGTGATCCACTCCAGGTCTCTCATCCGTTTAAGCAAAAACGGACACTTCCGCTTACACTATTGCTTCCGCAGCTGCAGACGAAATGGCAAATGCAATGTGCGAGAGACCGGTTACGTAGGTTTTACTCCAGGGTCGGCAGTTTTCTGCTTGTTCAAATATCAGAGTTTGGCAGAGTTGAGTGTACAGCGAATAGCTTTTTTCACTCATCGTTAAATTTGCTCAGTCACAACGTGCAACTAGAAGGATAACTATAGATAAAAAAGCATGTTGTGCACAACAATGCCCTTACTTATCTGTGATTATCCTATATATCATCATAAGGGTATAATACGTTTTCGAGCTGACAGCTTTTGTGTGGAAAACCAGCAGTCAACTAATTCATCCTACGGAGACACTTAATACTGATCTCTAAAAGATTATTTGAGTCGAAATTGCAAAAGAGAATCATCTCTCTTCTCCATATGCACAAAACATGCAACTGGTCATCCACATTGATCCCACGACTAAAGAGTTGTAATAGAAATGCATTTTGACCTAACCTACTGCCAATTTAGCATGAGCATACATTTCTGTTCCAAGCGCATTAAACATGATTTGAAGCGAACACAAACATGGTCATGTTATAAATTTTAGGCTTCTTGGGCTTCTTTGTGTTTTCGCAGCATTCACCAGGTAATCCAACTTTCTTGGCATGGATAAAGCTAGACAGCAACATTTGCAATAAGCAAGCCATGCATATTTGTAAATTTTTAACATTTGAAGTCATTGTTAGTCAAATTTATATAATCCCATTCAGGGTTGTGAAAGAACTTGTTCACGTCGAGAATTAAATTAGCGATCATTAACCAGCACGGCAATTAACCATCAGTTTCAATTTCAGCGTTGACTATATTTAATTTCACTGTGTAACCGTATGTTGAATATAT
The DNA here is from genome assembly GCA_944474145.2 of Dicrocoelium dendriticum. NCBI lineage: Eukaryota > Metazoa > Platyhelminthes > Trematoda > Plagiorchiida > Dicrocoeliidae > Dicrocoelium > Dicrocoelium dendriticum. Next base: position 96,919,014 of record OX104067.1, on the reverse strand, counting down.
GTGATAAGGTTCCCATCATGTTATCCGCAGTCAAATTCTAGGTCGATATAGCAGTTACTAAGAGTTATTACTATGTAATCGAGAGCTCACAAAATCATTGCACTGATGCTTGCTTTGAAACTCAGGTACGCTATTCCTGAATTCGCCTGTACAAGTTAAGAAATTAGGTAGACAGCAAGGCTAACTAAATGATTCGGCACTGTCGTTTGCTCGGATAGTTAGTTTGAGAAAGATTTGCTGATGTTGAATTTTGCATAATATTTCCCTAAACTACAGATAGGTAGACCTTTACTGGCAAAAACGCAATACTACATATTTTCTCTCCGCCACTTTTGAATCGGCAGAAGCAGATTTCATTTGGTTTAAATGGAGAAGGAAAGGCGCGATAAAAATTGTGCAAACATTGTTAGCATATTGCTCTCTCTTCTTGACGTAGCGGATATCGAAATAGTTAGAGCGTGTTCCTAAATTTGTCTTACAGTATATCGTGGGAGCATGGCATCTATCGTACTACGTGATATCAGCGCCTCACTCCCAAGTACTAAACGTAGAGTCGTGGTTCCGTTCTAATACAATCATAGATAATGCTCAATGCCATTTAATACCAAAATAATAAACCGGCTACAAAGCATATTTTCACATAATAAGGAACAAAAAACTGGCGACAGTTAAGACAAATCGCACTTAAAAGTATAACATGCACGAAGTCATTCAAGAGGAATAATAAACGGGATTGAATTTTTAGTTGAGATGTGCGACACCATTGCAAGCATTGCCATTATATTTGAGACAATCATGCTTTTAGCCAAAAGTGAACATAAATCTGCAAATTTCGATCCCTGTAATTTCAAGGTGGTAAAAGTCGGAAGAAAACTAGGTTCCCGTTTTCAAATTGTGCTAAGCGCTAGGCATATAAGCTACAAATGTTGATGATGTGATATGCAAATAAAAGGTGAAACCAATTAATACCTATCCTTCTATACAAATACATAGTTTCCGGTCAATAAAATATCCCCGAATATAAGCGTGTTTGTAAGGCATTTGACTCCGGTATTTTCCACAGGACATTTATTTACGAAATCACCTCTGAATCTTTCCCCACTCAAGGAAATCCTGCATTTGAATTTATGAAATTTTTAGTGTCATCGGCATTCCCTTCCTCAGTTTTTCAGAACTTTCGTATCGCAGTAGCATTTTAGCGTGGAAACATTGGAGTGTTGATATTTACACATTTGTTATCCATCGACGATTTACCCCACTTAGTCCGAAATCGCACACTGTTTTCTTATGCAATTTTAAAGTCCTTTTAAATGTCTTGCGAATATTTTGAATTCTAAAGATATCCTGAAATAGGAAAGCGATCTTTCAGATTTCTTGGTCAAAAGCACCTGCTCTATAAAGGATACAATGATCCACCCAATGCAGTACTTCGTTTTATATAATTTTACATGAGAATAAGTAGTGGATTTCCACACTAATTGGGTTAAAAATGGTAAGTCAAATCGTTAACAAAGGCTTTATAAAACTAAAATTGTGCACGATCAGCATTCAGAATATCACTGCTGGTAACTAACTGATTAAAATCAGTTAGAAGTACATAAACACATATTAAAGCATTACTTGTTCAAAGTATATGCATGTCACTCAAGTAATTGACTGACTATAGTGGGGGCAAGAAACGGGACACATTTGACAAGGTTGTGTTGAAATACGTGAAGGTGCGTGGAACTAAAACTCTAACCTTTTAACGCGTGTGATAAATAACGTTTGTGAGAGAGCATCATGTTGCGTATGATAGCAGTCACTTAAAAAAAAGAATCTTGAAATCGTCAAAATGCTTAGGAGTAATATAAGTATCTATGCGATAGCTCGTTAAGCCAACAAAAATATAAATATTTTTACTCAGTTGCACAATCAAAACATATTTCATCTGCAGTAGCCCATGGATTGTTACAGGGAAGCCGTAAAATCAGTGGGGTAGTGTACATGCAGCTGCAGATCTCAGAAGTAAGCTTCGTGGTGCAGAGAATTTTTAGCGAATGAAATAGAATTGTTTGTGTTCTCTAAACATAATACAGGAGTGGCAGCTATAATTACTCGCCATTTATCAAGGCGAAAGAATAAAAATATTACTCAGTACATTTTAAAGCTTTAAGGTTAGGGGACTTGGTTGAGGACCAACACAATTTCATCTAAACGAAAGTGAAGCCTAGAAGTCTCAGTGGTGAGAGATCTGCACCCTAAGACCACTTCGTCAGTATATTAACACAAATGATGAGTATTGATGGTATGTAGGTAATTTGGACATACAAACAGAACAAATTGAGTAAGAGGATTGCGCCTTACCAAACACCAATGAAAGCGCAGAGCATAGAGGAGATTTGCCGTTTGATTCGGTACATTTCATAGTCTCAATGAACTAGTTACGCAACAAGTTACAAATGTCAAGGTGATTTCCTTTAAAACCAAATAAGTTAAGCAGTGAGGGAAAAAGGATGCCAAATGCTTTTGAATAGTCAAGCAAAGGAAGTCGTATGGATCCGCACTTATTAAGGTACAATGATTAGTAAGATAGCTGTTATCCAGATAATGCAGAACATAAAAAATATTTTTTCTAGTAAACAGCTAACTCGACCAATGGCAGCTGCCAGCCTGAACAGGGATTCACCAAATAACAACAGTAATCTATCCACGCCGTGTCATACTGCTAATGTCAAACCCCATCATCATCTATTCTAGGTGCTCATCGCGCAGCAGTATTTTACAACCAACTGAAATCACTAGCATAACCAGCTGGTAGTGTTGATTCAACAATAGAATCAAAACTAGCAAAGTCGTGGATACAAACAATAATAGCACTTAAAGTTCCTGATTCGCTGATCATAGAACAATTTACCAGCAGCATAGAAATTGAACTTAGGAAGAGTTACTTTTTCTTACGCGCGCAGACTAAGCTGCAGATCCCCCATGCAATTTTGTCCAAAACTAGTGCATCTTAGGAATCAAATGATAAAAACCAGTTGCCAAAAAGGAGCAAAATAATCCGCAAATCAATGGACTCAAGGACATCATTATCAAAAAGAGTGGCGTTCACTAACATGCCAGAGATTCTAACATAGTATATTTGCCCAGATTTAGTGCTTGTCGCCAAGCTGTTGTTATACGCAAACAGAAAACTACCTCTAGGTTTGTGTAACACTAACTACATGGGTTTTAATGGGCCCATTCAGGTAAGCACAATCATTTTTGTGGTATTCGGTCGCGACCACCACGCCAGTCAACAATATACCGGCGATAGTTCAAGACCAATGGGCAACCCAATTGTTTCAACTGTTCCTGAAGTGGACCGGCCACCCAAGAGCACATCTAACCTCCAGCTAGTGCGATTAAATTCACCCATAACTGCGGTTCAATAGGAATTACAGAAAATTCTCAGGAACTTTAAAAGCTACTAAATCACGAAATGGTCTTCTAGTCGATGTTATCAACGATCGTACTCGTCTTGACTAAATGAGCATTATTCAACACATGGCTGCACTTGCTTATCCTCATCTGCTGCCCATTACTGTAACTTTTTACATTGACGACAAAAAATACTCTTATTCAACTACCGTGCTATAATATAATTCACATAATTCGTCTAACTTGTGTAGATAGGGGCCATTCTATTTAAGTTTGAAAATAACTCCGGGTAAAGGAATTGACCGACTCTCATCTTTGCTCAGTTGATGACTCCGTTTGGAAATGGTTATCCATTAACAATATAGAATTCAGGGTGGGCTGCGTCTATAACCCACCATCTTGCAACGACTGCGCAGTAGTTAAACTTAGACATGTTTTCCAGTACGCAGCAACAGATTACTCAAGAGGGAAGATTATTTCTTTGAAATTAAGCACGTCAAAATTTTCTCTGGCTTCACTCTCCGGTGCTCAAAAATACGCAGACTTATTAGAAAGTATCGGTATACCAGATTTGGCTAAACAAATTTCCTCTGTCCCACGTATAAGCAATAGCCTGGATCTAGTTTTTGCTCTCAACGTCTCATACATTTATGTAACCCAACTTGGTGGTTTTCTTAACATTGTCAAATGCCTCTAGTAATACCTCTAGTCGAACAAAGGAAACTACATTATTTTATCCTCCTATCCGATCTGTCGATTGGTTGAAATTTTCTAGACTACTCCGGTCTCTCAACGGATAATATTTTCTTGAACGTAAATGTCGAAACTTCTGTGTCACAGCTGTTGACAATTCGTTTTATCATATATATTATATATACTCGCGCCGTGGAAATAAATGTTGGTTCCAGCGAATAGAATTACCTGCAAAATTTCACCAGCAGTATGTTGCAACCTATGCAAACTTCGAGCTAGTTATAACAAGAATGATGACTTCCGCATGCACATAAATATAAATAGTTTTTGAATATTATCGCTGCAGATTAAAGGTTAAGACGTATGGTTAAAATGCGTCCGAAAATTTTTAATTGCCGCCCTCACACAACTGCTACGTTCATGAAGTCCTAGAGGTACCGACCGAAATTCAGTCTTAGTCGGACACCGGATGTAAATATCATGGACCCAGTTTTCCTGTTTAATGAATTTAGAGAATATCTTGCTTTCCTATTTATTAAGGAGTCAGAGTCTATATATATCAAACAGACGAATCTTACTAACTGCATACTGTCAGTGATTATAAATATCGCGGAGATTAAATCGGCCCTAAAATCAGTTCGACCCTTTAAGTTTAGAGTCCTAGGAAATTCTCCACATTTTATTTAAGCACGGCGGCAAACATATCCCCATATTACCTTTACAAAATATTTGGCTTTCATAAACTATAGTCAATTTTCAGCCAAATTAAAACATTTCATTATCATTCTACGACACAAAAGCAGTGCTCGAAACGAAGTAGGTAGCTGTCCAATCAGTAGCTACATTTCTATAATTTCTAAAGTATTTGGATGAGTATACAGAAAGTGTATCGTTGAGAATCTAAAGTCAAACAGCATTTCAAATGAAAACAACATGGAGTAATGAGTAAAACCTGATGTAACATGCCAGTTGGAAATTCTAGACAAAATTATTGAGGTTGTAAACGCCAAAATTTCGCTACCGGTTCTCTTTGTCTATACGCAAAAAGCCTTCGATTTTCTGCTGCAAAAGGGACCTTTGTTGAAGCTACGGTTATTCAGAGTCCTTAAGTAATTCTGGCTTATTTAACGTAATCCATATACGGTCGCACATAGATTGATCCACAAATGAGCTTGGGATGCAAACAATGTGCAATAAGGAGCGGAGTACTGCAAGTTACTCTAAATAGTCCCAAAGCATGGCCAATGATTATCAATGCTTTTACCAACAAAATCAAACCTGAGAAAGACAGGACTTTATAAATCATAAAACAGAATTTGCAATTCATACAAAACTCCCTTCAATAATCATCAAAATTAAACAAACATCAAAAATCCCCTTAAATATAATCAAATAAAAATAGAATAAATATTCAGCAAACCGCCTTGCGTATGTATCACAGAAACAGAATTCCAACAGAGGCTTAGAAGTAAAGAAGGAACAAATTTTTAGCGCAAAAAGAGTCCGTGAACAACGATAAATTAAATAACAAATGCAATGTTCGCAGGACATTAAACGTTTACCGCAAGCAATTTAGGTTATTAAATAAATCAATATCTCCTTTTGTCCATTCAATTTTGTATGCGCACGAATTCATCTCTCCGTATGTGACTGCATGTAAGCAACTTCTGCGAAACTCTCATGGTTCATGGAGCATTAGGCAATGGCATAACGTACGTGTAAGCACAGGGCTAGATGGATGAGTCTATGGAGACAATTAGTGCATTCCGGCATGATGCCGAGCAGGTTGACATATTGTTGTTAAATGAAGGCAGACAGGGATGGTTGTCAGTAATAGAGGTTACTAAAGGCGTGCACGAAGCGGCTCGCAGCCGGTGTTCTTATGCCAAATTTCCAGCCCTTGTCCCCGTAATTCGTGACGTATCAAGCGCACAATATGTTAATGGTAGAAGGAGCACAGTATCAAAGCCGCATTAATTCTCCAGGAATAATTTGCGTCTCATCGAAACAAAATACTAAATAATAATAAATATTATTTCTCATCGGCAAATTTATCGTCGAGTGAAAAGCTATGACCATATTGGATAACAAGCATACACGAGTGATGGCAAGCTCTTGCGAAAGCAATATAAGCTTATCTTGGTATATTTGTCTGCATTCCTGACAAGCTATTTGCCCTATAGTTTGGAATTATGCGTTGGTAGCGAGCACATCTGCAGTTTGATTAAACTGTATAGACCTAAGGCTAATAATATTAAAGTAAGTGGTTGCTTTACACCAATTACATGTCATCTGTGCTTTAACTGAATAGATGTTCAAGTGATTTGCTCAAAGAAGGCGACATAATGGTGTTCAGTTCGATGCAACTTCCAAAATTTCTGAAAGTGGATTGTACAATCTCATAGGAACTGAAGGCAAATGGCAGCCGATTCGCCAGATATGCATATATGGTAAGAGAAAATTTAGACCGCAAACTGTCTTGCCTCATATTATAATCAAGCTAATGTATTGTGACTTAGGGCACGAGTTTAATTGTGCGGCGATGGTCAGTTGACTTGATTGAAATGGTTATCGCCATGGAACCGATTGTACAGCAGCCACAAGTTATCCTTAATATGCAAAGTGAAAGCAGATAGAGAGACAGACAGTGGCGTCACTCATGATAATTTAGATTGATTATTTTCACAAGGTGTGCATAATAACTGAGAGTATAGAGCTTCAAATTATTGTTCCGCCTATTATTATAACACCGAAAAAGATCATAGTAAAAGATCGTATTGCCATAGTCAATATAGGAAGATAAAAAATTTAAAGTAATCCAACAGTAGCTGTGAATGTACACATTTTATGAAATCTGTTAGCCAATGTTGCATTCTCCCCTACTATTTGTAATCAAAGTGTTAAGAAAACTTGAAGGTAGAAGATATTTAATTCCGAGGTTCAGGGACGACGGATAAATACAGATGTTTTACTGTTTATTTGTGATAAATACATCGAGTATGAAACAATCGCGACCTACCATTCTTAGCCTCTACGCTTAGAACATCATCATGCACTTGTCGCGCCAGTTCTCATGTGAAATATTGTCTTCCTGAATAGGTGATATTTCATTCTCGGGGTCGAAGAAATAAAGAAAGGATTTATTATTTTAGGAAAATCAGAACAAAAGCAAATGTTAACTCACAGGCAACGGTAAACGATATATCTGTCCAGAACGTCGAGCACAATGAAAACAGATGTTCAATTAAAATTGCAAATAATGTATCGAGTTTTAAAATAGACACCAAGGCAGCATTCAAAAGCAGGAGCGGCACAGCCGATAAAAAGCAAGACGGAAGCGTGGAGACTAAGAATGGATATTTGACTAGTTATTTGGCAATTCAAGTAAACTGTACAAAAGAGTGCAGCTGCCGCGTATGTAATTTGTTAAACATTACCGTCATTCCACTCATATACATACACAGATATACCTACTGAATGTTCCACTGGAATATTTACTGAGAAAAATCTATGATGTTTGCCACACGAGCATGTTCCAACATTTGCTCAAGCAAATCATTGCATCCGTTTACATTAGGTGTAAATCGGAAAACATGGAAATTGTGCTCCTATGATCCTGCTGATATTACGTTCCACCTGACTGCTTTTCGTGGCACTCACAACGAGCTGAAACAAATAATAATATAACTGAATCCTTACGCTCACATGGCTAGCGCCACAGTTTCCGCTGATCCTTCACATAAAGAACGTCCTGACTGCAACGGAATTTTTAATTTCGTGAGTGTACTAAAGAAATACTAGAGTTTAAGCAATGCACGTGATGATAAAACCCACCCGTTTAATGAGAATTCTGGCGTAGCCGAGCCCAGTTGTTTCCTAATGGAATACAAATATCAAAGCATGAAATAAACATATGTGATCTAGGCCGCTATTCCATACCTGTCTGGAAGCCACAAGCGGCTCCCAGTTGGGACCATTTAAATAATTATGAATACACATTGAACCTAAATATTTCAGCAGGTGAATCAATCGCTAGACACAATGCTTCGGCAACCATAGCAAACTAAATCCAAACACATCACTTTCCTACAAAACGACCGCATTGCTATGTGCCGCACCATCGCCGAAGCCAGAACGTCAGGGCGAATAAACGGCGGCGCTACGTCTACACGGGTTATTCAGGTAAATACCGAAACAAGTCAAATCCCGTTTTCTCATTTACCAACGTGCTCACTGCTTGTTGTGAATAATATTCCCAGGTAAACACAACACATACAGAAAGACGAACAAGCAGCGACATTTGTACGCAGGGATACGCATTGCCGCTGATGAGCAAGATACGTGAACCCATGTTGTGATCAGAAATCAGCAAGATCCTGAAGACTACTTGGAGGATGAACAAAGCTCCACAACGAATGCTTAAAATGCGTTTAGAGTGCTAGTTTGAGGGTCACTTCGGGATCGAAGTCTTAAGTACTACGTATAAACTGATAACCCTAAATGAGTTAAAGCATCAATATCCTAACAAAACATGGAGTCCTCGTTGTTGTGAAGACATCTTATGCACAAGCACATCCTTAGTATAACTATTAAGTCATGGCAAATTGATCGTCAGTGGACTGTAATTGTTTTTTAAATGGGAACAAAATAAGTGGACACGACTGGTCACCCAAATTTGTCGTGTCACGGTGATCCCGGGAATCATCCTAGCTAGTACAATGCCTAAAGACCCAGCGATGTTTTTATCTAGCTAGAGCACTTGCCCTCTTTGCACAGGGTGGTGGCTGCATCATCCATACGCAAGTACATTATTCATATAAGTCTGCGCCTGGTTGAACCTTCACAGCAGGCCTCCTTTGCAGCTATAACGGATTTGAAGTTTGTATACAGGAAGAAATCTCAGGTTCATTTTATTTGCACGAAAGTTTTGCAATGTTTCTGCTTTCCTCCGCAACACAACGTGCATTTACTTCATCACTGCGTATATGTCTCGAAAAAACTGATTTATATGGCTACTGATTTGTTGCAAAACGACTAAACACCAGAGATCCAACGGCATATTTTAACAAAACAACCATTACCTTCCTGGAGGTGACATACATTAGCCGGGAAATAGTTAAATATAGGGTCTCACCATATGCGTTACTTGCATATTGTCCTATATTTTGTTCTAAAGCTTTAACTAAATTCGTTTAATCCTCCACTAGGACCGGCACTATTACCGAGCTAATCCTTACCATGTGATAGCAAATGTTAAAGTAAATAGAAAGAGTAAGCAACTGGAGGGTGATCAACAACCTATTCTATTAAACTTCAGCTAAAACAAACGCATTCACTAAAGCCTATTGTTGCCTCACGTGCTACATACTATATCGTCTAAGTGACTGGGAAATATTCGTATTAATACTGCAAATTGCCTGTCCCTGACATAAAATACCTGGAGTCAATGATTCAAAATATGCGACTTTAATTATATGCCTAGACTGACAAAAAAATTTCAATGGTGTACCTTACAAACGTTTACCGATTCAGATAGATTCCTTTGAAGTCCGGAACACAATAATGGGTTAGCTAGTATGAAATACGAAGAGTCGCATAGAGGAAGTCACCAAAGTAGCTTGCTACTCGTCGCCGCGTCCTGTTACCATTGAGGTAAATAAAAAATGTGTGCTCGCTACATAAATTTCACCACATTGTATCAGTGACATTAGTTTGGTTAAAATAGTTGGCACACTAATATATTTTGCCCAATAAATTAAACATAATCTTAATGCACCGACGATTTAAAGCGTACAACTTTGTCGGTGGTTAGACTTACACTTTTATTTTGCATTTTGACTTTTATCAAAACACTTTTGTACAGTTTACTTGAATTGCCAAATGACTGGTTAAATATCCTTTCTTAGTCTCCACGCTTCCGTCTTGCTGTTTATCGGCTGTGCCGGTCCTGCTTTTGAATGCTGCCTTGGTGTCTGTTTTAAAACTCGATACATTATTTGCAATTTTAATTGAACATCTGTTTTCATTGTGCTCGACATTCTGGACAGATATATCGTTCACCGTTGCCGGAACTTAAATGTGATTATCCTGTGAGTTAGCATTTCCTTATGTTCGGGTTTTCCTAAGATATTAAATCCTTTCTGTATTTCTTCGACCACTCGAATGAAATACCACCTATTCAGGAAGACAATATTTCACATGAGAACTGGCGCGACAAGTGCATGATGATGTTCTAAGCATAAAGGCTAAGAATGGTAGGTCGCGATTGTTTGATACTCGAAGTATACATCACACCTTACATTGGACAGCGCAGACAAGAGCTGAAAATTTGTCACAAGAACACCCGCTGCGAGCCGCTTCAGACACGCTTTCAGCAACCTCTATTACTGGCAACCATCCCTGTCTGCCTTCGTTTAACACCAGTGTGTCAACCTGCTCGGCATCATGCCTGAGTGCACTACTTGTCCCCATAGACTCATCCATCTAGCCCTGTGCTTACACGTACGTATGCCATTCGCTAATGTTCCATGAACTATGAGAGTTTCGCAGACGTTGCGTGCATGTAGTCACACTTGGAGAGATGATTTCGTGCGCATATAAACTTGATTGGAGTAAAGGTTAATTTGATTATTTTTATCAAATATGTTATTAGCTATTTTAAAGAATTGCTTTATAAATGCGCGATCGTTTCGTTTCTCTCTTTTGAAATCTGTTATCAGATCAAAACCTGATATAATCTTGTACAATATATCTATAGTCTTAGCAAAGCCAAATTCTTTCTACTTTGATTTTTTCACGTCTAATTTTGATATACTGCTCGATTCGTACATCCACATGCGCAAGTATGATCTATCTTCACTGGAATGTCTTCAGTTTTCATATTCTTAATGCCGTAGTTATGAAGCTTTGCTGGCATTTTCTCTCGATATATTTTATTTCCCTACATTCATCATTTATTTTTACGAAGAATGAAGCTTTACTTGATTTTTTAATCTGATACACAACCACAGCTTCAGATCCTGCACGCATTTGGAATTTAGGTTGGTTAATGAATTATATTTATTTAACCAAAAATGTATTCACCATATTTCAAAGGTTCCCATTTAACTACGTGCAAACGGTGCAGTTTGACACTTTAGATAAACGAAACCGTCTGCCGCACACAGTAAGAACAATTTCGAATATCATCAATTCTAAACAATGTTTGTTCTATTCCTATACTACAAACATGTCTTATTCGACATATATCGATCTAGGAGCTATGTTTTCTAGGACCAGGGAATGTTTATAAAATAGATCACACTCGTTAGACATGGTCTTGCATTTATGTTTTGTGCTCTCATGTCTGCCACTTCAGCACACGCATGACGATGGTCACATGATTATGCCTGCTTTAGTGTGTCTCGCATTGTCCGATAATAAAGAAATTAATTATTTATAAATAGAAATTATGAGGTTTTATTATCCTAACGCTTCTCTCCTATATTACCCTAATGATTGTCCTCTATTCTTTTTTGTAGTTAACAAACTGGTTATCTACAGCACCGGTCACAGCAAAGCAGAATGAACTTGCGCAGCTAATCTTTCATTTTTATTCATCTACACTCGTGGAAGTCATCAATCTTTCCCTTCGTGAACTCTCAATTAAGTGCATAGTTCCGACGTTTAGTTGTTTTCTATGATCCCTGTTTCCATCTCATATCAAACGACCATCTATCGCTCGTTTACCGCTACCGTTCTTTCTTTCATCCATGCTTTTCTGTTCGCTTTTATTCATTATCATTTTTAGCCAATCCTGGGCTGAACTCTAGAGATGACCGATTTAATATACTTAACAATCTAGTACACCCACGCAAAGCGAAGTGCTACATAATCACTGCGCATTTCAAAAGTGCCAGACTTGAAATAGCTGCATGAGGATGGACAGTGTGTCAGTATTGTCTCGAGATATACTACGTTGGAAAAATATCGTGTATGCATAATGACAGCTAAATTGCACAAGACAGATAGCTTATTTGCTTGAAACATTGGCCAAAACACATGTAATGTGATGAGATCCTTTTGCGCATATGTGTGCAGCGAACAAACAACATAAACAATTAAACCAGTCAAAAGATTGAGGCTTATTTGCTTTGATGTCTGACTCCACATGGCCAGATGAGTGCGGATTAAATATCTCGATGGATTGCCTCACATGCAAGCGGGTTCCTAGACGGCAGTTCCTTAGAAGGCCGCATTAGTTTCCTTGATCTGAGGACGATTTTTCAAAATATTCTTATTATCAACTTTTTTGCACTACTTTTAACTGATAGCAAGCTCCCAACACTTCATAGGAAAAATGGTTACTGTTAGGCAATTTTCTTCACGATTTGCTTAGATTGTACTTCATGATCAGGCCACGTTATCGATCTGTGTCGCGCAATATCAAGAAATACACCATATATTTATTCATTTATTTAACTTGCGCAAATGCGGTTGAATACGCATCATGCAGGATGCGCTTGGGTCTAAATGCAAACTGGTGGACGTTATCAGCAGGAGCTGCTTTGGAAATCCGTGAAAATAACAGCTTTTAGAAGAATAAAAGTAGCACGGAAGTAAAAGTAAAAGGCCTACAATTTTAGGTTACCCTTATAGGATTTTGCGATATTCTGGTTGATTACAAGATGTTGGCGTTGTCACGGGTCATGACACACTTGGTAAAATATTAGGCAAAGGTAATATAGGGTAAAGTGCTCACAGTTTCAAAACCAGGGGTAATAAGTCATCAGAGCCAATAGCTTTATTTTTTTTGCTTTTTGCTTTCCCTGTGGACCTCAACTTGATCAAATAAGGCGGCTGGGTATGAGCTAGTAAAGTAGGGTAAAGTAAAAGCGCTCGAAGGAGAGAAACTAAACTCACAACCGAGTATTTCAACATCCAGAATTCCAGTACCTCCCATGGTACTTTTACTTCATTTTTGATACAAAAGTTTCCAGAGATCCCAGCAGTTACGGTTTCCTAATACCGTTTCACACTAATAACTGTTTAGTCCAGCTAGCTTAGCTTCCATTGCTAAAGTCAGGCGTTTGACTCGGGTGGTCAATTTGAACTTGTAAGCACGTTTCTATTTTCTTCGAAGTTGTCGGGTGGCGAAATTTTATCTGTTCGCAGGTAGATCATCTACATGGGGCAGCAAAGGTGGAAGTAGTAGTTTATGTAACTCGTGCGATGATCGCAGTGAAGCGATAGACCTTCATCTGTAAAATTGAAAGTCAGTTAAAGAAAGCAGTTGTTGAAGTGATGCGTTATTTTCCAGCAAGCAATTGCTTTGTCTGGTGGTCCAAAGTTGATGTTAAATCAATGCGGCATACTTTGCTTTACTGTAGAGGTAGGGCAATTTTTTCGCATGTAATGGTCCGAGTTGCTCCGTGTTGCACGCTTTTGAATGGTTTGACCCAAGTTGTTTTCAACGATTTTGCCGGACGTCTCATAAATCAAATGGTCAGTCAGTAGACTTGCTACAGTTGCTAAAGTATTGCGGCAGAATAAAACTCAGCATAGCAACACCAACTGCAATTGAACGCAGGTTAAACCGTGACCAAAATGTTAGCACATACTAAAAATTTCCCTTAACGAACATTCAAATTCCGTATGTATTCGTTTATTATTTACTTTCGGCTAAGTCGCAGGATAAGTTCATTATATTGATTAATTGCTCCTCTACCGTGATGGACGAGTTCGACAAAGTCTGAGCTCTCCAGGCAAAGGAACAAGTTAACTAGTTTTTATTAATCCATAGTTATATATTGAAAAAGCAAATGAAGTAAGCAAATCATTCACCTACTTATCTTACACGTTTGCGTTAGATCAAAATCTATTTTTATCAGTTGCGGCGTATCATCAGTTACGGCAAAGTGTTCCGAAATAATATACTAGTTGAAGAGTCCAAAGCATTCCAAATTAAAACCTTTCAACAAAGCAGGCATCATCCGAAGTAAACAACAGATCGTAACAGGAAGTACTAGAGGGTTTGGCTACACCACACAGGCTCTAAGACCTTCGAAGCCGCCATTATATTGGTGTAAAAAGAGCTGCATATTTACTTGCAACATTTAGCGCTTCATCAAGAAAGCAAATCATAACGTTTTAGCTGCTAATCGTGAACTTTGGCATATCAGAGATGTTTATTCAAAAAAACCGCAAGCCGGTTCTTTTGTAATCGAGAAGTAATAGATCTCAACTTTTAACCAGAATATACAATATATTAACATGCTAACTCCTGCTGGGGATCAGTGCAAATAAGCTCAACAGACACATATTTCAACATGAATAAGTTAGCTGAATACGATGATTTTACGCGAAAACGATAATGGCATTACGTTAGTGCCATCAGACTAGTTTGCACATTTAATCAACCATCTCTGTATAGAAACTAATTAAAAATATATACCTTTCAACTAGTTTTAATTGAAATGAACTAGTAAGTGGTTTCCGAGCAAGTGCATCCTTAATTCCTTTAAAACATTTTGCAAAAATTGAATGTTGACGGCAGCATGGGACAGGGTTTTTAACAACGAAGTGGTAACGCAAAACAAAGCAAGTAGACTGTAACGGAACAAGCGAAATAAAACGGTTCGTGGTGAAACATAATAGAAACGCGGCATCATCGCGTCTGTGTGCCCTAAAACAGGCTTGCGGGAATACGCAAGAGAATATAACTCATTTATGAACTTTTGTAACGGTTCGTATTTGCAATGCGAACGTTTCACGGATTTATTGCAAATCAAACAACAAATCACACGTTGATTTAAGGTGGAACATATTGTAGGCAGTATGTAACTAATGCCCAGAAAGAACGCAAACATATCGTTCAACTAACCTTGGTGCTTAAGACAATCCACTGACTGCTTTACGGTGGAAAAAATTTTGTTGTTTCCTTAGAATGAGACCAAATAATATACAAGTTTGGGAGAACTCCGGATATTGGATCTGGAGATTTATTAAGCAACACGTAGCAAACCACAATAAAGGAAATAATGTTATAAAAAAGGAAGATAAACGTTACAGTCAATCTTCTTATGCTTGCACTTCTTCCGTTAAAGCACACGACCAAGTTCCTGCAAGGCAAATGAGAGCGCAGCGCGCCACGACATTTTTTTTTTTTTTTTTTTTTTTTTTTTTTTTTTTTTTTTTTTTTTTTTTTTTTTTTTTTTTTTTTTTTTTTTTTTTTTTTTTTTTTTTTTTTTTTTTTTTTTTTTTTTTTTTTTTTTTTTTTTTTTTTTTGTTTTTTTTTTTTTTTTTTTTTTTTTTTTTTTTTTTTTTTTTTTTTTTTTTTTTTTTTTTTTTTTTTTTTTTTTTTTTTTTTTTTTTTTTTTTTTTTTTTTTTTTTTTTTTTTTTTTTTTTTTTTTTTTTTTTTTTTTTTTTTTTTTTTTTTTTTTTTTTTTTTTTTTTTTTTTTTTTTTTTTTTTTTTTTTTTTTTTTTTTTTTTTTTTTTTTTTTTTTTTTTTTTTTTTTTTTTTGTTTTTTTTTTTGTTTTTTTTTTTTTTTTTTTTTTTTTTTTTTTTTTTTTGTTTTTTTTTTTTTTTTTTTTTTTTTTTTTTTTTTTTTTTTTTTTTTTTTTTTTTTTTTTTTTTTGTTTTTTTTTTTTGTTTTTTTTTTTTTTTTTTTTTTTTTTTTTTTTTTTTTTTTGTTTTTTTTGTTTGTTTTTTTTTTTTTTGTGTTCTTTTTTCGTTTTTTTTTGTTTTTTTTTTTTTTTGTTTTTTTTTTTTTTTTTTTTTTTTTTTTTTTTTTTTTTTTTTTTTGTACTGTGGCTCATCAGTAATGAAGTACTTACAAAAGGAGGAGGGGTAAGTCTGTGTTACCAAAGCGACTTAAAGTACAAATTCATTGCAGATTCAGACTCGCAGTTTTCCGACTCATTTAGGTACCGTCTGCATTTAACAGGCAAGGACACTTTCACTATTGCCCTGGTGCTTCGCCCTCAACTCTACACCAGAAACCGACTGCATCCTTGCGGCTACTTTAAGACGTACCCTAAAAGGTATAGACATTCACAGGCTTATTTTGATTGATTCAAGTTACATTCTTTAGTAACCCCCGTCATTTGGGGATCAAAATGCAAAGTCGAGCTAAAGGAGCTCGTAACTATTGTTCCGCTTTGCAATCACATCGCATTGCCCTCGGTTCTGAAGAGGTAACAGGCCATTTGTGATGGATCTTTTGCATACCAACGAAGAGCAATTACTGGTGTGTTATCTATAAACTGCCCGCTGTGCGTGCTCGCAGTGTGTGCCAGCAGTAAACAGTTTCAACTTTCTCGGTTATGAGGAATATCGGAATGAGAACGATGATACTGTGCGAACCAACACAAGTCACAGTAGCTTAACCCAGCTCGTCAGTGCTACAACGGTCGTTCCTTACCGAAAAACCTCGGAAGTCGCCTGCTGGATTTTTTCAACAAATGCAGTCAGCTGCTTGCAGGAACTTCTGAGTTAAGAACTTGCAATATATCTGCAGCAGATTCTTTCGTTAAAGCCGAACTAGATAATGGCTTGTGGTACAAAAAGCAGCATGGCGGGTGTACAGAGAAGCTACAACAAGAGAAATTTGGGACGATTAAGTAGCCCAACTTAACCACTGCAGGCAACTGCTAAGAGAAGTCAAAGCCGCATATCAGCAGCGCATCCCAAATCCTTCAATATTAACCACAAGCTGCTGTAAAGCACTACAATAGCCTACGAAAGTTGAGGCAAGGATTTCTTCCACTCAAAAGGTCCGAAGGCCCAACAAGAACGGCGGTGGAATTATTAATCCTGCTGCGGATGAAATAGGCTTTGCAAGATTCAGAGTGTCTTCCAGCCTTTGTCCTCTCTCCGCTAAGGCTTAACCACATCATTTTTACCGCGGAGGCTGTATTGTAAAACCTCACATCTCTACGCAAACATCTCGCCGGGTTGCACTACCTTTATTTCAGACATTAGAAGCAGCAGCGTGCCAAATGAAAGGAAGGTTAGCTCCGTTACACCAATGCTATTTAGACCAAAGCAAGTTCCTGATATGTGGAAGCTTTGACTAATAACCCCGATTCGTAAAGGCGAAAGCTAAACTGAGCCCTTAAAATAACAACAATTACTCCCTAACGCCATGGAATCAATCGTTGTCGATACACGGGTGTGTTATCCGAAATACTGCGATATCACCACACACGAGCCTCACTGCCTCGGTCAACAGCACTCAAGCAAAAGGAATTTACTAATACCATGCGTTAGTTGGACCGAGTTAGCGGACGCTAGAAAAGAGGATCATTTGGTCTAATTGCATTTCCGAAGGTTTGCGATTGTGTAGACCATTTAATACTACTTTCTAAGCTCCAGTATTTCGGGATCCTCGACCCCCGTTATATTGCTATGCCGTCAAGATTCTAGTTCGACTGCAATTAGTCGTCAGAGTTTGGAGCTGGTTACCGATCCCATACCAGTCCAGTGGGGTGCCACAATGCTCCTTTCTTGATCCACATTTGCATTGGTTTTTATTAAATACCTTGCACGGACAATCGAATCAAATTTTTTAATGTCCTCCGACGATATCAAATTTCGTGCACGATTTGTTTGAACGCCGATCAGCATCAGCCTCATGGTAACCTAGACACCGTACAACAATTTTCCACCCACAATCTACTGCATTCCAACATTAATAAATGCAGTGTACTCTACATACGACATAATCGAATCTATTCATACCGACTCGGAACAAATGTACTGCAACCATCTGCTGTCGAACTTGACTTTAGGTCCAGGATGTATAGACTGGCACCAAACAATCCTTAAAGATTTAGAAGATTGGAAACAAACACCTCAGGCGTTCACAACAGGCGTTCGGGGCAAAAGGTGGCTCTATTATTCAACAACTGCTCAGTTCAGATGTTCGCCTTTATGTCGAATACCCTAATCAGGCGTTCCGTCCATGGCTAGAACGTGACCTTAACGCACTGCAGACGCCACAACGTTGGGAATCTAAGAACGTAATTGGAATGCGCATTCGTTCATGCGAGGTAAGGCTGGAACGACAGGGATACTCAGTCGACCTGATTATGAAACACTTGATAATGTACTACCTACGTCATCCGTACCGCTCCTTGCTGCAACCAATCAGTTATTTAACTTGCCACACAATGAAACGCGCAAAAGAGTATAGCGGTCTAGGGTGCCGCAGGAATTTCTTTTCCGTTCGTGTCTGTAACATATGGAATAGTCTTCCAGAATCGTTCGTCTCTGCACTGAAAATAACGGTTTTGCAAAACTATTGGATGACGCACTCATCCACTTACACTTTGTTATTTGGCGCTAATCCGAGAGTGTACTTGGGATTTATTTGGTTACCTGTGCGTGGTGGGCATCTACGTGGATTGCAGAAGTAAAGCGGGTATACGATAAGTCCTCCTTTTCATATTTCATGTACTGATGTATTATTATTAATACGATTCACACTATCGTTTTGATACCTTATCCAATCAAGCAGCCGAACTTGTAATGCAGCGCTTTAAACCATAGAAATGCATTGTTTATTGTTCATTGGCTAGTATGTGTTCTAGGTATATTACACAAGAAGTGCAATAATCTGATATTGGCTAAATGATTCACAATGAACCGGCAGCCAACGCTTTAGGCCCAAGATAATAAATAGGGCAGTTACTGTAACCATATGGGTCTCGGCAGCACAGAATGACGGCCTTTTACTTTAAGTCAGCCCTTCAGTAACTCAAAGTGGACAACACTATTGCTAGGGACTGACAGAAAAACCTCGTTTTTCGATACCGTCGCAGCCGTTTATTGTCAATCATAGTTCACAGCTTGCTTCCAACTGAAAGAAGTGGGTTAAACCGTAGCTTGTCGCCTAAAAATGTCAGTCTTTTCGTTTGCCAGTGGTTCTGGACTTCCTGTTTCTTTGGCACCATATCACACGCAAGAATCAAACTTTCATTTATGCTCCAAATTTACCATGCTGCGAAAACATATGCATTGGCCCAGCCAGATAGAGTTTTGGTAGGCGCTTCTCTGGACTGTACCAACCTCTCTCCTGCGTAGTATAATGTAAAAAAATGCTAGACTTACTTTAAATTCAATTGCACTTGAATACATTAATTGAGAAAGTGAGTAAATGAGCCGAGATCGCATCGGTTTTTTTCAAAGTTGGACTTGGAGAATCCGCTGTGAGTTTTCGTTGCTACAATAGGGGTTGCTTGTAACAACGCAATCACACAGCCGATTTTCCAAGTAAAAGTTTGACTTTTTTCCGCTGTACCAAGCGTTGCTCGCGGATCTCAGTAGCATAGTGATTATGGTATCAACCATCAGCCACTAAGCTCTGAGTTCCAGCCTAACGCAGACTATCTCCACCTGATGAGTCCCAACCAGGACGAATCCGCGGTCGTGGGGTGTCAGTGTTAGGATGAGCAACAATAGAATGTTTCCATTTTACTTACGGTCTATGTGATCGGAATACCCGAGGTATCAATAGAGATTGCTGATAGCAACCCAACCACACAGCGGATTCTCCAAGTCCAACTTTGAATTCGTTTCCGCTGTACCAAGCGTTGCTCGCGGATCTCAGTGGCATAGTGCTTATGGCTTTAACCATAAGTCATTACGCTCTGTGTTTCAGCCTAACGCAGGCTATCTCCACATGATGAGTCCCAACCAGGACGAATCCGCGGTCGTGAGGTGCCTGTGTTGGGATGAGCAACACTATAATGTTGCCGTATATTTTATTTCTAATATGCACTCAAATGTGCCACTAATTTTGCATACGCAGAGGAGGTTTGTAACGCATAATACACAGAGCTTTACGTGCCGTCTGAAAACATTCAACAATCCTTTTCGCGACCGAGTCTAAAGCGAAGGAAGGCATGTTAACAAGCCTTCACAAGCGAAACTGAGATGTGCGCAATAAAAGTAACCCCATAAGACGAGATGCATCCAATCCCACTGAAGTCTGCTGATGAAAGTTGCTGCCCGTATAACTTGTACATTCCACAGTCCCTTCAATTAACTCGGATTTTCGCATTATGTTTAGTTCTGTCTTTGTACAAAACCTCACGCATGTATCGGCATGTGTCTTTGCAAATTGCATGCACTTTTGATACGTAGCTCAGCTGTTCGTCAGAACCCGTCTTGTACCTTTTCACTTTCAGCGAATGACAAACTTAAAATGTTATCTGAGTTCTTTCACAACCTTTCGGCATATCTAAGCCAGAACCCTGAAAGGTTTCGCTTCGTATTCCGTATATTGTGGTCATGGGTGTACCAAGGTGGTTCTGATGTGCCACTGGGTAAAGGAGAAGTAAGAATAATTCCGCACATTTTGAGCATTCGAATTTTCGAAATCAGATTCCAGATGAACATAAACACGCCCCCTTTAATATTGGCAAAACATTGGGACGATTCCTAAAGCTTATAATTGCAACTGGTTAGGTTGCATTCTGGTAGGCTTGTAGATTTATCTTTCGGATTGTGCTGGAAATTTCCTTCCGGAATGTATCGGATGTGCGCATTGTACTTCCTCTTGTCTAGTCCATTATCCGCCTTTCACATACTTTTTAAAGCAACCTTTGAAAGAATCACCGATATTTTGTAACAAGCCCCTTCAAACTAGCGTGAAACGTTTAGCAAAGGCGTTCTTGTTACGGAAATCATGGATGGCTTGTATTCGAAAGATTCTGTGCACGACGCTTCAGTGTAATTGTGGTACGCCTGAGTGACTCCCAGTTAACTCTAGAATATTGATTGCTTGGTAAACATTCCTCTAAATTTCACGGTTTCCGTAATTCTACACGTAACTTATTGAACTCTGTTTATGATATCACACCATTGCCAAGTTTTATTATTTTTGCAGGGTTGGTGCAAAACGTCTGCAAAATTGGAAGTATGAGAAAACGATGTATGTGAAAGTGAACACCAGTGGCCAAGCACTATACAAAATCCATCGTGTTCTTTGTACCCCAACCAGTATTAAATTGGACGGAAATCAGACGCTTGGATGAAATGAAATTCTGACCTAACCAATTAGACAAGTGCCGTATTTCCTGTGGGCAAACGTCTTGCACCCATCAGGATCATAGTGATGACTCACGTAGTTTTCTTCAGTAATTCTTTACACTTTACCACAGCGTTCCTGCTGGTCCGTTTCATTAGTTCCGTGTAGCATTACTCATTCTCGTTGGACATTTTATCTCCTAAAATTTGATGCGAATGTGCAATGCAATTCAAAACTCTCACCCTTGAAAGACTTGTTCCGGCATCAGACAGTAAATTCGGCTGAAGCCAAAAAATCCTCCCAATAGTTTCTAAGCTTTTTTACATTTGTAGCACTTGGAACTTCATAACTTGAGTGATCTGCGATTTCTCCAATTTGCCTTCTCTCCTTTCCACTATACACCAGCGTTTTTATCCATTTTGATCGAAATCACATAGCCAAAACTCAAAATGATATAGCGATGATCGCAGTATACAAAATTTGCGAAATGCTACATTTGTTTATATTTCATTGGTGTGTAAATGCATCCTTTCGAAACATATTCAAACAACATTACGTGAAACAAACCACAAATGATGTTCTAGTTAGCAATTAGAGCCAAATAATCTATGGATACCTATAGCCTACATTAATAAAACCAAGTTTACCTTAACTCAAGACTAATCATCCCACTTGGCTATCACTTTTCACTCTTCCAAATAGAGGTTAAATAACTATTTTTTGTATCCTTCGATTTAATACTTAGTCGGTCTTAACTAACGAGTGCTAAATGGGTGTCCAATTAATCTAAGACGACTGTTCCATTTTTGTATTGGAATAATCGAGGTAAGAGGGATACGTTTATGAAAGTCAAGCACGTACACGTGAAAAATATTGCATCGAACAACTTTGTAGATATAGTTAGAAAAACACACCCGATGTGTCAACATGCCCATCGAAGTGACGAAATTACCAATTCTGTCATTCATCACACAGCTGAATGGTAATATTTATTCAACTGAGTAGTAAATAGACCATGTGTATAAATACAAAATTCAGGAAAATTCCAATGCATATTATTTGCTAAGATTGCTTCTCAACTAATAACCGGCTTCACAATAACGTTGTGAGTTGTTAGATATTTGAAATACCGCAGAGTTAGCCACTTATGCAGAGTGGCTGAAAATGTATGACACTCTGGATTTAAGTAGAGTTGCAGCATTTTGTTTGTATATCTTTAA
This sequence comes from Dicrocoelium dendriticum, assembly GCA_944474145.2. Lineage (NCBI taxonomy): Eukaryota > Metazoa > Platyhelminthes > Trematoda > Plagiorchiida > Dicrocoeliidae > Dicrocoelium > Dicrocoelium dendriticum. The sequence goes on along the minus strand of OX104067.1, from coordinate 96,896,685 downwards.
CTCCAATAGTTCTGTTTCAAATTAGAATGCAGTGTGTACAATTTTAAACAATATAGTGTGTAGCGACACAGTCTTAAGTTTTCTATTAGATAGTGGATATGCATTTACTGAGCTAGTTGGGTCAATTAATTATGTCGATGTAGCAAATGAATGCATTGCCCTGGTGGATGTGTTGTGCTTATACAACCCAGCGTCCTGTTCAGAATAACTGGTTTGCTGTGCATGTGTTCAGTACGGGCAAATGCCAGATCCCTCAAAAATCACAATATCCATTGCTGACGAGGGAACTTAGTAAACGCTTCTGTGAGAAACTGCGCACAGTGATCGTGAGCAGGCAAATTCAAACAGTATTTCCATCGTTTTGTGTGCTGGTATACTAGCTACCTGCTATAATTATGGCTTACATTTTTTCTAGGTTATTCATTTGTGACAGGCATTGTCTACGAAAGCAGAGCAAACGAAGCATAATTCTAAAACCGACTTATATTTATTCCGGAGAACTGTTTAAATATCGATATTCACTTGCAAGTATAATGGTTCATGAGGCATCGCGTGTTTCCGGACGATCTATTCGGTCGAATCAGTCTGAAGTATATAAGGTTCTGGCAATTGCAGTCGTGGCATGGTAACAGCGCTAGCGAACATAAATAAAAATAGTGCACAATTATTCTCTTTTCCAAACCTCCAAATTGTTTCGAACCTATTATTAGGGAGAACTTAAAAACTGAGATTGGGAAACAGAGCAATTGCAGTAATCATGGAAGAATGACCTGGAACAGATTGGCGGAATAATACTAGCTTTAATTCCTTTCGGTTAAAATGAATAGTAATTGTTTTAACACATACAAACAATACTCTTATAAAGAGACGTTTTAAGTATGGAAAATACTTAAATATCAATGTCCCTTAAATATGATTCTAGGTAAAACGTGGGGTACAAGTTATATCGGCTCCATCGATTGGGAGTCAAATATTGACTTGTGTGATATGTCTTTATCACCTGATTCCTCCCTAGCTCTAGGAGTGCGCTAAAAAAGCGGATCAGATTCTAGCAGCTCTGGTATGATCGGGTTTACTGAATTTACTTTGTTATAAAGCAAACTAATATGTTTGCATACAACATAATGTGCAATACAGTTTCAGATATTTTATTGATGTTTTAGTGTCTCACATTCACCATTAAAAAGACCGCTTTGTCCCTCTACATAAAACGTGAAAGACCCGTCATAACGATCACCTTGATTCGTTGTTCATTCCGCTTTATTCCTAAATGATTTATTGCATCGTTTTGATATGGTATAAAAGTGTTTTTAACTCACTAACAAATGTATTAAAACTTACATTATTCAAATATTTACAATAATTAGACTTATATATTCCGATTCACAATGGAAACTATTGATAAAACCTACCATTCCTCCACATGCATCGCAAAATAATTTTGAAAAGTTAGCTCGCTTGTTCTTTGACTTTTCTTTACCATCGGAGGCTATCCACTTTTACTTGTCTCATTTACTTGTCACATTCCTTAAGTGATGCATGGTCCACACAGTTCTTCCGCTAAACCCATCAGCTACGACCGGCAAGATGAATTATTTCGAGACACAGGTATACATTACCCGGCATTTAGTACCCGTCAAACTCAGTACGTTGTAGAATATTGGGATAGCCATTGGTGAAAAGTTGCATCGACCACATAAGTTCCAGTCTTTGCTGACAGAGTTATTATTCATGGAACTAAATCCGGAACTCATGCATTCTTCCTGTATAAATGAGATAGCAGTGTGCGTATTTGTTTATTTCAGTAAGTTGTTGAAAAATATATCCACTGTTGTGCTTCAAAATTGTGGACTCAACTATGCTATTAGTTCAATCATTTCCTACCGTAGTTGTTTTTTGCTAGAAGATTATTAATTATATACCTCCCGGTATGAAGTAATTATCGTGGACACCGTTATGATATCAAAATCAATGAAACGATCTCCATATCACGTTATTTTATTAACGTTTGCGGTTGATCATGGGCATGCCTTGAAAACAAAATTGTCTCATACCATCGGTATTGTTTGAAAAGCTATTGCAGTCCAAGATGTACTAACTTTTGGTAAATTAACCTCTCTAGATTTTGGAGAAACGGCTGATATGCCTTCACAGTTTTGCCCTCACGACTGTCCCGTGAGGGTTGTCGCAGTCAGAACTTTGATAACCAGATATGCTGTGATATAACGCTAACTCCTGGATAGTATAATCATCATTTACATTTTATTCACTCTTTTCTTCAGATAAGTTGTAAGCAACAACTGAATGTTTTCTTATAACTTAACCAGTTGTACTCCTGTTACGAACCATAGTAAAGAAATGTCGCTAAAGTTTTTAACTCTAGCTCATATTGTCAAAAGAAAATCGGAAATCGTCACTATTTATCAGGTATTGACAGACTCTGCAGGTTGCACAAGCAACGGATTTTTGTTTTGTTACTCTGAATTACTGTTTTCAAAAATAATAGTGGACTCTAAACAGGAAAACAAAAGGAAACTAAGTTTCTTTTCTAGATGGCAAAATAAAACTTCAAACTTAAAGGTAAAATGTAAATGTTAAAGTCATAATATATCATGAAAGAACACTACAAATGTAGTAACTATGTGCAATTAACAAGGATGAGAAATTATATTGACCGCTCTGAACATTTCATTGTTCTATCGCCAAAAATGATTAAGAGTCATGGTCTCTGTTAAGATATGAACCTGTATTCATTTTATTTAATCAGCGAGGAAAAATCTTGGGCAATTAGACACGAAGATCAGATATACAAATATTATAAAGAAACCACTCTTAACTTTTTACCGTAGTAGGAGACGAAATTTTAAAACGGGATGATACTTCATCGCTGATCTGTTTTCCACCCTCAAACTCGCTACAACAATCTTTACATTATTTTCGCTTTGCATTTCTAAAGAAAAATAGTAATAATTTACTTACTAAATTATATTCATTTGGCAGTGGAAGCTTTCATAATGGCTCTACTCTAGCTACAAATTAAAGACTACAGTAATCAAATGAGCACATTATAGAGCCAAATAGTCTGATCCACGCGGGCTGAAATATTTTGCGTTGTCACCGAGAAAGTTTTAAACCTTTTGACTGATGATGGCCAACTACTATACGTTGACGTTTGCTATTTGTAAGTTTTCATGTGGCAGATGATTTGAAAGTTTTATTGTAGATTTTTAAAGACTAGAATTCTATTGTCACGTGTATATGAATAAACAACGAGGAGTATCGGTGTAATAAAAAACAGTCCACTGATAAGTACACAAAAGTTAACACAGAACCGGAAATGGCAAGATAATATGTTAGGTGCTTGACCGATTATATAAATCTGGGCAAAAATGCAACAATTTTAAGTAAAGAATTTAAACGTATTGTCTGCTGACACGTGATATTTCTTCTTACATGTCACATAGATTGCGAACAAAAAATGTAAACATATTTGTAGAAATGTGGAACGATCAATACCAGATCTGCTGAGCACCAACAGATAACTATAATGACCAACCATTATAGGCGGGTGCGATATATTCCTAAAGCCTCAACATTAGGAAAAGCAATGTCACAAAGCCACGCATACGCCAGCCCAATATCGCTTCTAGAATTTAGCGGGCCGAACTCTTTCTTCATAAAATTATGCCAAAATCCAGGGGCGACCAAACATTTCGCAAATAAGGTCACCTTTTGGGAGGCAAAAACATTTCGGGCCATAAGGGTTGTGAGATTAAGATAACAACTAAAAATTAAATTCTCGTAAATTTTCGTTAAAATACTTAGTGAGAATGGTAGAAGGGAACATAATAAACTTCATATTTACTGATTTACTTAAAGCCCCTTAAGTAACACTGACTTTTTCTAGATGGTTAAAAATAAACAATACTAAATAACTGTTCTTCGCTGGCATCTGACAACATCGAATTTTGCACTCATAACACCCATTTTGTTATTCTATAGCATGTACTCTTTAAGATAAATCCAAGTTTATAGATAGTGCTTCATGATGAGACCTTGGACCACTTGAAACGTTAAAACACTTGGCCTTCGTGCCAGACTCTGTTTATCCATGTCCTAATCTGATCTATCTCCATCAGCAGAATTGCCATGACAAAAGTTTCACAAATATTACCGACGCCATGGTAACTCATTTCACTCAGATTTTGAAATCGTGAAAAAATGCGTTTGCAAATCTGCAGTACGAATTGACTAGCTAACTAGATTTAGTCAGTAATGTACAAAAACAGTTACTAGAAAATGTGGCTTTAACATAAGCACCCCAACCTGTTTCATGAAACAGCCTATTCTCACGTAATAAAATAGGTGTTTAAAGGTGACTATCAGCAAATTAAGCTGTCTACAAATTACTGGTGTCAGCATCAGTAGGATTACTGCTTGGACAGTTACAGAAATGAAGGCATGCTTTACTCTTTCCGCTACTGATCGTTTTGGAAAAATAAGCATCAACTGATCGTGTCTCTAAACGTGCTTTGCACCGATTCGACAAAAACTGATTCGAATTCATTTGCTAGATGGATACATGGGATCAACCTAGCCACGACTGTTGTGTGATGGCACTTTGAAACATAAGATTGGAATACGTATTTCAAAATGCAAATTTAATTATATCTAGCTAGGCTTCTTGGAACATTTTTGTGCAGAAAGATTCGATATGGATGTGCGCAATTGGAAAATTGCATTACACTCATAGAAGTAACATCACGGATCAGCTATACAAACGGCATAAGCATTTGTTTAATTAACTACATATATATTTATATGAATCGGTTCATTGAACGATGACTTACATCAGCCAGAAGATTATATTTTCACGATAAAATAATTAACAAAATGCATACGGGGGTTGTATGCAAATGGCGTCTGCTACAGGATACGATGCAAAATGGTTAAGTTTTCGTAGTCGCACTAGCTTAGTCGACAGTAGTGCTTTGCTTCAAGGGCCGTCACGGTCAAGGTTGTGGCCAAATTCTCTGAAAAATTCACCCATAGTCGTAAATGATAAAACGTACTCCATAATTTTATGAAAGTGAATATAAGGAAAACTTGTGCTAGCTATCTAGAAACATTTTTGACTATCTTACGCTATTGGTATGAAAAATGTTCTTTCCTACTTCTGCCTGCACATGGAAGGTAAGCAATGTTGTTGTGCGTTTAAAGAATGGTTGCTTACTGCTTTCATGTTGCGTGCTTCGATGGCTAACATTGTCCCTCACAACGTGATGTTTCGTTGGGTAAAGTGAACACTGCATAATCTAACTCTGAAAGTTGGCGACGGTGAAAAAGACTAGAGGCTAGATCTTTCAACGCTTATTCGTACTTGCTTTATTTGTTACTCTCGATGAGTTTTTGTGTGTGTCACCTGCTACAATAGATGTGCATTGTAAAACCGTGAGCGACTTTGAGTAAGTTAGCATTTCTTCGAATCTAAATGGGTTGTCCACAGATGTTCCGCAATCATTGTATGAAGTACTTCAAGATATTTTTATAAGAACCGCACAATATATTGTGCCTCATATGCTAATTGGACAGGTGATAGCATCCTTGCAGATAATTAGCTCAGGACAGATCATAACTGAATATCCTCATCTGCATCCCGCAAAGAAAACATTTACAATAATTATCAGAAATCAGCCTTGTCCCCACACTCAAGTGACCGCCTAAGCCAAATGTCTGCATAGTCATTTTTAGTTTATCTTAAGCGGATTAGCTTGTTATATGCGGGTCAATTTCTAACTCGCATGTCTGACAGACAATTCGAGTAATAGTAAATGGAGCATATAAGCACCTGATGCTTAAAGCAGTGTAGTCGAGGAATCAATTAGCTGCTGATATCGCATTGACTAATAAAGAATCCCGAGGTAGTTTAGTCTTGTGTGATCGCGACGAGTATAGAAGAAATAGATCAGGATAGTGAGAAAGGACAGACGAATTAAAGTATGGATTGAAGGGAAATCGATCACTTGAGCCTTTGATATAACTTTCCGTCTGGTCACCTGCTTTGCATACACTTCAGCGCTCACAGAAGTGGCGTCCACAGCGCGTACCAGTAGGTCGACGGACCATACTGTATTCATGACTGAACGAATGCACACTCGCGTATCCTAGGATAGCATTGCAATTTAACACAAACCAACTAAGACTATAATGTTGTCGATCTACTAAAAATGGCTTAGTCTAGCAATTAAAGCATGGCCAAGTAACTGGCATTTCATAAGAACGTCAAGGAAAGCGAACTTATACGAAAATCTACAGACTTGCAGATCATAATAAACTGTGTACGTTATGGAAATTTTCAAAACAAAGCACTGCTTTTTCGCTATTATTTTCGGTAACATATTTTTAAAGCAAGCCGGCAAAGGCTCTCAATTTTTACACAGCAGTACTTAAAGCAATAAATTTCGCACGGTAATATTACTCTCAATTTTAAGCGGAAGCACACAGATCCAGTACATACTCCAGAACAATAAAGTTCAACTGCTTTGAAAATGCGGGTTATTATTTTAATAGAAGCTTGGGGACGCAACTGTGCTGTTGGAAATTCTCCTCAGAAATTCGTGAGCGACAATCTGTCGGTGACTTTTTATTAGGCAATCCCTAAAATCTTTTGATTTGCGAAGTAAGCTTAAGAAATTTAACCATTTGCATAATCACTAGAACCTCAGTATCATTATAACCTAAATGGAAGCGTTCTACAAGTGATTTTATGTCCATTTCTCGCAGTAATGTTCGTCACCTGTACCCATGGACAAGAATACAAATTTTGCTTAATGCACGCACTTAACATACGTGTTTGCAGGTTACAACTTTGGTCGGGACATTTGGGTCTAAAACTTGTTTTGAAAATCTATGTAACGCGTTCCCGAAGCACAGACCACCCCTCTTGGCACACAGCTTACATGTTGCTAATGGCCCAGTTTAGGCAAACAAGTATTTTACATTCCGGGTCTTGCCGTGGTTGGCTTCGCTCATTTGGCTTACAAGTACAAGGAGCGCGCAACATGACATTTTAGAGTTTCTCGGCAACATGCATAAATTCTCGGACAACGCACTCGTTTACGTACGAGTTTTATGAACAAACTCAGTTGTTTGCAAAATACCACATTCTCCGTCAAATTAACGAGATGACAAACGCGCAACCGCGATGGTACCTGGAATGTCTGGGAGGTTGGTCAGTATTCATCAGAGAAAAGTGTGTAAATTAAAGAAAATTTGTAGACACAAAAATTACTGACTTGTTAATTGTCAACACCAAAATTTTGCTGTGAGCTTGATAGATATCAAAACCATTGAAAGCAACCGCCGCTTTACAATTTCATGATATCCTCCACTGCTGGTGAATATATTCCTGCTTCCGGTCCATGCGAAATCTCAAGAGTACTGTGGAAATATTGAACAACGGTATGATACGAATGAATAAACCACTGTTTGACAAGTTCAGTGGGAGTATTTGTGGAAATAACAGTAATGTAATGAATTTAAACAGAGTGAATAAGACACCTGTGGAATCACCACATTATGCACGTTAACACATAGGTACATCTGTATAATCCGATTTTGTAGGGTTGGTGTGCAATATGATTGCCTGCGTCTCTTCGTCACTCGATGAATATAAGTCAGATAAAGTAATGTAAATGGCTTAAAACATCATCAAGTCCTTTTTAGAAAAGACCAGCATGGGCACGGTAATGATATAAGTCGAAAGAGCTTCCCGTGGTTGACAAACTCGAAGGGAAACGTAATTCCGGCGGCACTCATGCTGACGGTATTGGGTGCCAGGTTTCAACTTATTACCCCACAATTGTAAATTACATCAAAACTTCAGAAGGTGGCGGCAAATGTGACTGGGGTTTTGCCAAAACCTTGAATGCCAGGATGAGGTCAACGGTTAGACGTCGATAATTTGCGTTGTACGCTACCAGTGCTTTCAGTCGTCTATGAAATTGCAGGTGGGACAACCCCTGCAAATTTTCGTATGCCGTCACTGTACGGTTTCCATTGCAAATAAGTCGCGTTTTAACCAACGTTGCCCAGCCTGGATAGCGTAGTTTACATTGAACCTCACATGCCCATTAAGCATTTGGGGTTAGTTGGAAGGTTCGAAATTCCCGCACGCATTTCGTAGAAGACCTACATTTTAGTTCGCGGTTTTGGACGCCTACAAGAATAGTGTCGATTGCCGAGTTCGTCTTAAATCACTACCCCAAGGTATCGCTCTTGTGAAACGGTTTGCGCAATGTCTTCTCCAAACGCGTATACGTAAGTAGATTTATGGCGGACATGCATGGTTTTGCACTTGTCCATATTAAACGATAGTATATTTACCTTTGACATTTCAGAGAGCAGTCTGTCTCGTTCCCACAAATTGTGATCTCCTGACATTTGATTATCTGTCTTTTCTTGAGGTTGTCAGCAAAAAACTGAAAATGAATTTGACGACAACCACAAAGTATTTAATGAATAACAAGAATAACTGCGGCCTAATTACCAAACATTGTGGAACGACGTAGTCCACACCAATTAGATCCGAAAATTAGACTTGAAATCGATCCTGAAATTGCCGATAAAAGAGGAGGTTTCCGAAATATTCCTAGATCAGGGTTTCAAACTTTCATGCTTGTGAATTTTAGAGAAGTTTGCGGTGATTTTTGGGTTGAATGCTTTGGAAAACTCTAAGTACCTGGTTGTTCAGAAAGTCATTTCGTTTTTTGAGGAAAATAAAAATGAAGTTTCTTATACTGAATGAATATTTTATTAAATTATATTTGCACCATTCTGATCCAATACTTTTAGCCAGCTTTCTGGCGGTAGCATGATTTCACGCTCATAAAATTGCCTTTAGTTTCTGGCATAAAGAGATGCAAGTACAGCATTTACCGTCTACAAATTTTGTATTGTAGGGAACAAACCATAATCAAGTGTTAGATTTGTATGATTTGGTAGGCGTGGCAGTGTATCCCGCCCAAGCTTTAAAAGCTTTTGGCGAGTCCCCAATCTAGTTTGAGTTCTCATTTTTTGTGGAACACTACGCCTTCTGTATTGATAAATTCTACCTTTCCTGTTTAACAGAAACTTTTAATTTGATGACAGTACATTTCAGAATTGATCATTTGTTATCCCGCAGTTCAAAAAAGCAGTTCATTTGTAATCATACTAAAGAGAGCATCAACATTTTTGATCAAAAATATCGGCATTCCAATTTGTTTGAACCCGGTTTCGCTTTTCTACTCTATAATCTTTTGCGTTTAACTTATTTTTACGCAACCAATTTCTCGTCAACGGTGACGGAGCGTGTCAGTAATGGATCACTTTTGACATCTGAGAAGCGATTCACTTTCGTCAACGGGACGGCAAACATTTCAATCATAAGAAACCTAGGTTTTTCAACTGATCATCAAAGAGCCTAGTAAAATTAATTTTGAGCTCATTTATCTCAAGAGCTCTTGTTCACCCCTTTGCAAAGAATAATGTAAAATATTTAAATAATTGATGCAATTAAGCAATTACCTATTTAATTAACACAATTAAGTACTTATGTAAATCTGGATTGAAATCAATGTTGCCACTGGCGTTCTGTCAATACATCATCACTATACACATATTCTAATGTTCTCTTCATTGCACAGCGTTGTAACCTTTTCGATAGGAAAATTTGTATGTGCTGGAAATGCTGTTTTTCACTTCCTGTATTTGAAAGAGTAACAACCAAAAACAACTACATAGAATAAGCCAAAATTTTCATCATCAAGCCATACTACATCAGCTGTAAAAATATATAATGAGGCCAAATTGTGAATTTGACTATGAATAAAAGCTAATCAAATTGTATGTTGGGAAATAGCGTAAATGCTTCCGTACTACTAGATAGATGACATCAATGTCGGCCCCAGTGTCGGTTATCTCGGTGCAGCTATCACGTGCAAGCGGTAGGTTTGTGTCTGACCAATGCTGACGGAATCAGTGTAGCTTCCGTGCTATGATGTTATACCTTTGCATGTAGCGCATTACAGCCTCAACTATGGTCGTTTCCATTGCCTTAGAGAGCACCGAGAGAAGAACCAATGGGCGGTGGATGGCTGGATCTGTAGGGTTACCACATTTGAAAACCGGGGTGGGGATGCTTTTATTCCACATACCCGGGACCTGGCTGTTCTTCTAGGCAACTTTAGCAAAATCTCGTCATTTATTCAATTATCTCCGTTGCTGTCATCTGCAGCACTTTCAGAGGGATGTTATCAACTCCGGGGGGTGGATGCGCAACGACAACATCTTGCTCAAAATGGCTGCTGGACTAAATGTGAGGTGTATAAATACTGGCAGCTGGGAGAATGGGATAGGTATGCTAGAAATGCTGGAAGTAAGTCGGAAAATTGGGACATTTTTTAACCGTAGAAGCCTATGTGCACCTTCTGCGGTTTGAACACATTTATCTGCTGATATTAGTAGGGAAACAAAATGCCGCAAATTCCGGAGGCTGTTCACGTGTCTCTACAGAAGCTTTTTGTTATTACCAGACTTTTCCGCTAGTCTGCTGATGTGCTAATTTGTACTCGTGACCAAGTGTGGTACAGTGATTAAAATACACAACATAGTTATTCCAGTTGTCAGGGCTAGGGTTCGCTCTATACACATGTCACACGGCGTCTTTTAACGTCATATTTTGTCGGATTCTTCTTCGAATGAATGATTGTGCTCTTGCAGAACGAAGGGGCTTTTTTCTCGATGCAGATTTAATCAGATAACTGAACTTGCAAGTAACATCCAACGTAACATTGTCAACTGAACTGTCGTCCGAAAAATCCCAGTTTGCAGATAGATAAGGGACATGGTGAAATTATATTTTCAGCTCCAAATGGAGAAGCTTTCATATGGTAGCTTAAGGCAGTTAAGCACAACTGATATATGGCAATCCGGATAAATATTCTAGCTAAAAGAAAAAAAGACTGCGCAGCTTCGTTGGAGAAATTTACTCGTCACATTTTGACATGTTTGTCTGGTTTTTTAAGAAATGCAGAGCATTTTAAGTATATGAGAGAACATACAATTTGATTTGTTTGACAGTGATAAAAACGTTACATCTAATGTGGTAAACCACGAAACACGTCGCAATAGCAAATTAATTGTAAGCTCAAATACACTCTAAATGGGTGACCACGCAATTAGAATCCAAGAGATGACCAAACTTTCACTAAACCATGTGTTTTTACGTCTGCTAATTTACCATGCTTATTCCTTATAAGACACGATGTATTTTTCAGCGATTCTCTCCCAACACTGCACTGATGATTTGGGAGATAAAAGAGCCGAAACTCTTTACTTTAGATGCGGTCCCTGTGATCAAATTCTTTGTGGTCAACTTCAAACAAACTTGCGGTCCAAAAAGATTACGTTTGGCAATCCAGACGTATGATGGATATTCAACAGAAAACAAGGACAACTATTTTTCAGTCGCTCCACCGAATGCAATTAGGTTGACGGGTAAGAGCTTAATGATATTTTTGAAAGGACGCTTGTCTAACTAAATCGCACAATTCTGCTAACCCCAGGTATTCTAAAACAACAGACTGTGTCAGCCGATGACTGGCCAAAGTGTGACGATCGGAGAAACAGTTATCGCTATCATATATAGCCTCAGTGTTTACATCACCGAGCGTACTACTCTGAATGTATATTCGAACCTGCAACCTCTATCCAAAGCACAAATGTAAAGCAATTGTGAGAAGGTCGTGGGGTAAAACTGAGTCCCCAAAATGTGGGTAATAAAGTCGAACAGTTCGGTTTAATCCACATTGTTACCACAAAATTCGAAAAGTGTTTATTTATTATTATTTATATCGAACGAATACACTTACTGCATAATTTTGTGAAGTAAGCAGGAGGCAGCGGTCAAATTACACATTTGGCTGGTCGCAGTTTAGGACGAGCATATGGCATGTACTCAAAATTTGGCTTAACAAGAACGCTACGGATACACAGACACTTATAATATAATATTACCATGGTATATCACAATGGTCATGATTGACTCGCTACTTGGATTAAAGTCGCTGGTGTTCATTGCATTTTTACTTATAAGGTTTGCATAGTAGCTTAAATATACCATAGTTGGTCGCTGTAACAATGTACTTTCTTGAGAGAACTAATGATCCCAAATACAGTTTTGTTAAATGGACCCAAGAACAGCTTGAGCCATGTAAACAACATATCTGATGAAATTTCAGACTTACACTGAATTTTATAGATTGCATTGCTCGTCTGGTGGTTAATGGTGGAACATTCATCCAAAAATTTCTTCTAGCTGCTCCTTACAGTAGTTCGTTGATTTGCGATCCTTTGTAATTTAAGTTCACTATTTTTTGACACGGAGAGCTTGTGAACCATCAGCTGACACGAAGCGCAGTACGCTGATCTTTCTCTAGAATATCAACCACGTTAACTCTGGGGCTTCAATGAAAAGTGACCAACTATAAGTTTACTAATTTTCAAGAAATTGATCGGTATTCTCCTAGCAACTATGCCCCTAGTTCACAAGAACATATCATAACGTTTAAAGCGTTGCTAGGTTGAAATAATTTGCTCATGAATGACTGCATAATCACAGTGTGCCCAACCCAATACTGAAAAAATATTGGTTAAAGTTTTCTTAAGCCCGCATTTTATTAGCTTTCCTAAGCTGTAATGTCGAAAAAGATCCCCAAATAATTAAGACGATCCGCCACTTTCACAGATTTTATGGCCACAACCAAAATAAAGTTATCTTTAAAGTTTCAATCGTATGCTTTTGCAAACTGCAAATACTATCCATCATGTTTCAGAACTGTGAGCGTGTAACTGTCCACTGGATTTCTGACCATCTGACCACTGTAGTAATTCAAGTGAGAAAGGTAATCGACAATAACGCTGATTAGCACCAGATTCGAAAGCGTAATTTATAATTTGAGACTGTCATTTAAAACAGGAATTTACCTCAAGAAGTTGGTCACATCACTAATTTCTATTTTTCATAGTAAGGCTTTCGCTACCTTGGCAAATTGCTACTAAATAATTTATTTTGCTAACACGTAGAAATTTACTTCGCAAGAAGTCATTAGATTATGTCATAAAATCTCATAAATGCATCAGCGACCAGTTGATACTCTAAGCGTTCTCCTTTCTCGTGTATAGCATGTAATAATGACTAACTTACGGTATCATTAGGATCATAGACGCAGGCGTCCACTGCCATTGCACAACCTTTTCCTGCATCGAATGGCGGTGAAAAGCAAACCCAGCAAATATTTCAACTTGTTCCGGCAGAATGTTCCAAACGTTCTGCTGTCGGAAATTTCCCTTTTTATCATCGTCTTTACTTTAGGGTTTGGAGCTAGTTCTTCGATCTAATTGACATGGAACGCGCTATTACACGAAGGTCTGTGTTGGGGCTACGAATATTCCTATCCCTCATTTACGACCTCGCGGTTGTCATCGAGTCACCTTTCCTGCTTTTAACCGATAACATTAAGATCAGGTGGGCGACCGATTGTCAGGACGTTCAAGACTTGTTGCAACGGGACTTAGACCGTGTCTTAGAATTGTCAATGTTAAATCTACTAGGGTGTAACGCGTATTAGTGCTAAGCTGTACATGAACGCCAAAAGCAAACTTACTCATGTGGGTTTGGAGACCACATGTTGTAGACCGACACAGATAAGCGCGTTCGGGCGGTTCGACTCCTCCATTTTCCCCCAATATACCTAAGTGATTATTTGATGCCCCGTGTAGAGTCTGAAAATCAGACCCGGCAACATTGGATAAAAAGAAACATGGTTGTAATGTACAGTTCAACGCGAATACTGATGAAAATATGAACGCATTATTTTACCTGACATGCTTTCTGTAACGTAAAGCCCTAGGAATGTATAGCCGAGTTTGTCGCAATCTACTGGACAACCTTATTCAGGTGTACCGTGCCCTGATAAACACCACCCATGCTTGCCGCCACCTTGAACTTGTCCGCAACACAAATTGAGCCGTTCAAAGTGGAAACTTGCAAATCAATGCAGCCGGTTGGAATATTGCCGGAATGAATTTTCCTTCACACTTTTAGCCCTGGAAAGCTGTTTCGAGGTGTCATTTCTGCGCCCATGCCATCCTGTTTTAAAAAGGAAATTGAAGTTGCATTAAACCACCTATATTAACCGGTTTGTTTTCTGTTAATTGGATGAAAATAGGCATAAATATATAGCACCTCTCCGCACTTAAATTGGATCGAACATCACAGTTGCTCACGCTGGTCATCTTTGCCTATGAAAACGCGCACAAGCTTTCCACACATATAACACTGTATGTCAAGCATGATACGCGTGCGAGCAATTCATATTATATCGCTACGGTATTTATTGCCCAGGAAATTACCTCAAAAACCATATATTTATATGCGATGCATACTGTCTGTCCACCCTCAAAAATTTCGGACAATGCAGAAATACTTTGACACTATTAATGGATATAACGTCGTTGCTGCCAGAGTTGACCGAAAACCTAGACCTTCGGCCACTCCCACTGAACCCAGGTTAAATAACGAAGAGCATTTTGCATGCACATAACTTGTATCCGCTTTATACAGACCACCTGGTCTTTTAAGTGTAAACCCATTTGCACGTAGCATGTCAGCGGTAATCTGCACCAATGTTCCAAAATCGACGTAAAATGACTTCATAGGAAAATAACTTGATGAGGTGAACCAGTGGAAAAACATTTGTGCCCTTATAGTTGTTGTACCTATGCCGGTCAATTTGACATGCGTTACCTGTCACAAAAACGAGGATTGTGCAAGTGATTATTTAATATAGGCAAATGTAAATAACGCAAATATAGGGCTGGTATGCCGGATGCAGCTCTGAAACAAGGCAGCTTCTGCTAAGGAAACACACGAGAGCCGCTGCTAAATCCGTTATATAACATTATTCTATTAGCCAAAAAATCGCCAAGCAAACCCCATACATGACCTGAAAAGATAGAAACAGTTGTAAGGTTGGGATCCATGGATCTAACACGGCTTAGTTCGTCATCGCCCAAACGACAAAAACCATTAGTACCGGACCTTTCACCGGTCGGCACCAAATTGTACCCAAGATATCTATCGCGCGATTTATTGAGAAGAACAGAGAAACTTTACTGCATGTCTCTACAACAAGCTTGCCGAACTGCGGCCACATCCAGCGTCACATGCCTGGGACCTCCTAATCGTTACAGAAACTTGTTTGTACTCATAAATTACCAAAGCCGAAATCGCGATACATGGCATGTCCCTTTTCCTAAGCGATAGTTTTAGCAAGGGCGCGGGTTAAAAATATACTACTGCAGTGACCTGCGTTGTAAATCACTAGCCGATCCAGAAATGTTGATCTCGGACTCACTTTGGTGCAGTCTGCAGAGGAAACGCAACGACACATGCTTTATGGTCATTGTTTAGCTTCCCCCAATGTCCACCCAAGAGATCGACTCCAGCTTGACATTATCCTTGGGAACGGTCCAAGGTAAACGATACAGCCGGCAAATTTAATATTCACGCGCTGAAAGTTCCGACATCGCCAATGGAGTTACTTGCGGCCAATTTGCAAGAGTGTATTGCTTCATTCCGCTCCTCAAACACATTAGTTTGCCCACTCGATTAACAGACGGATCTAAAACACCTGTGCTTTATTTAGGGCTCACAAACGAAGAGCTCATGTTTGAGAAACCAAGGATAGAGAGCCCACTGGGGCGGAGCGACCAAGGGACCATTATTTATGACTTCGTGTGTTATGTGGAGTATCCACAAGAACATGGTAATTGGTTTGGAGCAATAACCCACTACCCTATGCTGGAAGAACTTGTGGGAGATGCTATCTAATAGTTTTCAGGCGATTTTTCCATTAGCGGTGCTTGGAAGGAGTTTGCTGTCAAGCTCTTTGATCTACTTTAATCTGCATTGGTTAAAAAGCCCTTTTGTCCTTTAAGAGCATAATCATTCATTCGAAACAGAACCCGGAAACACATGACGGTAAGAGACTCAGGGTGGTTGTGTATAGAGCACACCCTAGCTCTGATAACTGGAGTAAAATGTTGCGCATTTAAGTACCGTACCCTAATTGTGCGTGAGGACGAATTAGTACACCGACGGATTCTAACGGCAAAGTTTTTGCTCACAATAGTTATCAATACACATGTGAACAGCCTCCGGAATATGAAACATGGTGTTCCCTCACTAACATAAGCTGATGGATGTGCTTAGACCGCCGCGGATGACGGTAAATTTCTACGTCTTCAATATGCTACAGTTATCCGACGTGCAACCAGCATAACATACCCTTTCAAATCTCACAAAAGTAACTATTTACAGACCTCAACTTTAGTTCGTAGAGCACTATGAAGTAGCTGCCATTGTTAAGCACCCATAGTTCCTCCGGAGTTACCAACATTCCCCAAAAGCGTTGTATGGCGCAGTTACGAATTTAGAGGGAACATTCACGAGGATTATTAAAGACTCCTGGATAAACAGCAAGTCTTTAACGTGTGGAAGCAAGGCGTCATTACTCGATTTTCTGGAATGGTAGCCGTTCAGATCCACAAACGATCGCCCAATGACTATCCTTCCCTGCTGGCAAAGGAGCTCGACTAAATCACAGCGGAGTCTGTAATGGCCTACTTCAAAAGTCTAATACCATAGCACCGGAGCGACAGGGATTCCGACAGCAGCGGTCATGCACTACCAATCAACTGACGGCCGTGTCAGTTGAACAATTAAAGCCGATAAAGGGACTAATACTGATGTCATTTAGCTAGACGTTTCTAACACCGACCGCATAGATCACCTCATCCTTCTTCAAATGCTGCAAGCGTAACGAGTTGAGAGCATTTTTCTTTATAGTATCCGAAACTTTCTCCTTCAGCTGCGCCTTAAGGTTAGAGTTTAACGATCATTATCTAATCCAATTAATATGGAATGCAGTGTATCAAAATAGTCAGATTCGGGGCTGTGATTATTTCTTTTTCTCCTTAACGACCTTGTGAGTGTCATCAAGTAAACTTTCATGCTTTTAGCTGTTGACCTCAATACATGGAGGGCAATCATCTGTCAGAAAGTTTAAGGTATGCTAAAACGAGATATAGATGGCGTTTTTGAATGATTAAAGTCACATCTATTTCTGGTAAACTTAAACAAATGCAAAAGGGTGTATGTCCGCCACAAGCCTAGTTACGCATAGAAGATTGGAGAAGACAAGCCGAAAAGAACCTCATAAGCGTCAGACCACCGTAAGGTGATACAAGACGATCTATACTGTTCCGCGCAGTCCCTGAAAGCGTCCAAAACAACGAAGCAATATTTTGGTAGTAACCTACCATTCCGGCAGTTAGGGCTCTCCATCTTCTCCCAAATGCTTCATGCATGTTTGAGGTCTCATGTAGAGTACACGTTCCAGGCTTGGAAAACTTGGTTAAAATGTGATCTGACTAAGCTGGAGGCAGACCAGCGAAAGTCAACTAAACATGTGAAGGGGTTGTTTCACTAGTAATTCAATAGGCACCTGAGAGCCCTGAGAGTGGACAGCGGAAGATATCGTCGTCTACGTGATGGCATCAACCTGATTTTTCAGACCTTGATAAACCCTGATCAAGTATACCGCCACCTTCCAAAGCTTTGCCGCAAAACTGGATTGAGGGGTCATGAGTCGAAACTTGCTACCCAATAACGCCAGCTGCAATGTCGCCAGGATTATTGTTCCTGCAAATTTGAAAACCATGCATAGCTCTTTTGACTCTTGTCATTACTGCGTCAAAGTTATCCATTAAAAAATCAACTGGAAGATGCTTTACTGTACTTTACTTGCCCATATTTCTAGCCATAAAGTGACGATATGGCGCAGACAACATTTTGCCCACCGAACCATCGAAATAGGGGTAGGCCGAATATCTATGTGCTAACGTGGATAATGCGGTAAGTTCATAGTTGTGCACTCACTTTGTATAACTTCACTGAACTAAGGTTATTCCCACAAACCATCAGACTTGTCTGGCCTTGGCTTCATTATACATATTACGTAATTGTTCCATTAATCAAGGAAATATGTGAGATTGTGGAACTGTTGATTAACAAGCGTTTGAACTGGTGTTTTATAAATCGAAGCCAAATAGTAACTGCCAAAGTGGATGTAAAAATATGAAAAATCGTCCGTTGTAACTATGTTTTTGGCGGTGCATGTTGTAGGCACGAACTACAATAGTCGTGATAAAATTAAAATGTGAGGAATATTTTGATTTTGTGTCCAATCTCTCAAGGAACCAATGCATGTCCAAGTCACTAACAATTTTATTAAATATATAAGATGCAAATCTATCATTGCAAGTTCTTGCCCGATTATTGCCCATAATGCAACTATCATTATGCGTTTGTCGTGCCTAATTAAATAGTTGTGCTTTTGGGACATATGTTTGCATTATTTTATATAGTTAAGATACATTCGGCCTTAGACAGTCAGTGTGAACAATTTCATTTACTACAAAAAGCATTATAGTCAATTTTCCAAAATATATGTTGCTTACAGTGAAAATAACAATGCCAGATTGGAACTTGGAATGCTGAAATAATATACAAAACAATGTTAGACTCCTTGCAGCAAAACTTTTGCAAATCTTGTTAATAGTCGGATGTTCCGGATTACAATTTCCTTATTTACAAAGAACTTTGTGCAAATTTTCATGAGATAGATGATTTAAAATAAATGAGAATATCCGTAGGTCGGAGAGTGGATATGAGTTTTGAGCTGTTCTCCGAGCTGAGTGATTGTTGTGCAGATGATTCTTTGTTCTCAATTCCGTTGAGAAAAAGCTGTCGCAAGGTAAGAGATTAGATGTGTGCCTGAGCGCGTCGGTTGAATCTTATTAAAACATTGTGCATCTGTGCTGAAACAATGTGCTTCAGTTTTCAATGTTTTTCCGTGTTTTGGATGAGTAGGTCTGGTTGTGCAACATAGAAGCAGTCAAGTGAATGTGAGTGAAAGCATGGCAGTGCCACTTCAGTGAGATGAATACATTCGAATAACCACAGAACATAATCCTTATATAAGCATGTACATATCTTGAACAAATAAGCCTGCATCTGTCCATATGAGCAAGATGAGGAACATTACATCTTTTTTCTTAATCTTTAAAACGGTATGCGGTGTAGCTTCTGCGAATCTAGAACCATAGCTTATCTGTAAGCTTAGATAATTGACTTTATTTCCACTGGAAGTCATTTTAACATTGAAAGTCGGTGGGCTAGAAAGAATAGCACAAAGAGATGAAGAACATTGCTATTTTACTGATAGGTTCATTTTGTGCTACAGCACCTTGCAACAAGAACAACCGGATACATTTTATGCTACAAGACACAGTACATTGGTGTACACCCACTAAGAGGTGCATAACGTTCATTACGTCGGGGATCTGCATGAGTGACTACGGGCCAAAAATCAGTGATAACACAGATGCACATAAGGAATGGGACGTGGCTCAGAACGCTGCCGTTGATTGCGCCGTTAATTCCCAGCGTGCAAAGAAAAGTGTTGTGTTCATTTCTAACCGATTGCGCTTCGCTATTAATATGAGATGAAAACCAGTGGCGTAAGTGTTCAAAAACGCAAGTGATGCCAAATCCTTCATGATGTGGTTGGTCAAAAACTTTTAGATATCGCGTGGTCTATTAACAGGCTTTATCCTCAGCGACAATTTGGCGAAGTGATTTAATATCTTCTGGCAGTACGGTAGTCGAGAACGATGACTAGTGCTTACATGTTGTACCTGGTTAATAATGCTGTTAGAATGTTGGAACGCATAACTGCTTCCCAATACAATCTTTTTTCCCGCTCAAAGCATGTTGAAGTTACGGCTGATGAGCGATAATTTTGTAACATCGTTCTGTGAGCTGCTTGTAATGCATTGTAAATTTAGGAAAATTTCAATGAGAACCAACGAAACTGACCTTCAGTGCCAAGGTGTGCATAGTTGGCAACAGGACAGGAATATATGGGCCACGCTAATTTAAGCTTGTTGGAGGCGTACTAATAAGGCTACCGTACAAAGATAGCTTTACAGAGCCGAGCAACATCTAGATTCTGCTATATTATACTAGAATTTCCTCAAAACATTAGTTAAAACTACCTTTTGTGGACGTCAGATTCATGCGTAATATCAATAAGGTTAAGAGAAATATTGGTTAACAAATGCGTGCAGGTAACTAACGACTGACTTGAGCATAATGCACAAAGTTGCAACACAGAACATAAAGTCTACACGACCTATCCAATAACTAACATAGGTTCCTTAAGATCTTAAGTCATGCCTCATGGGTACTCGAATTTAAACACGATTGTGTTGCATAAAAAGTATTAAAAATTTCTTCATGGTATTTTTCAGCCAAGTTGCTTCAATTTCCAAAGTCTTGCAGTGATCTTGGTGGAAACCTGGAAAACAACCTCAGGGCCACTGCACGGCGTTGTCCTGAGTTAAAGCTGTCATAGATTTTTGATTTAACTTGGTCGTGTACATGACTTAAACAATATCAGCGTGTCCACTATTTAGTTAAGCAGGCGGAGAAAACTAGCAATTTTCCGAGCTTTGGTGCAGTGTACTTAATCTGTTCCGTGAGGTCAAAAATTGGACAATTACAGACGTAGTGCAAGAAATCCTGACTGCCTATATCAAAGGAGGTGGCTTTAGGTAGAGCACCACATTTCAAGAGTATCCAGATCATTTTGTACGCAACAGAGCGGCTCACAGTTTGCAGGCTCGAAGGTTTACAAAACGTTTAGTACGTTGCAGAATAGACATAAGCAAACACGGTCACATCATCTCTGCCAACGCTGACGTATTTGTTTCCAGCTTTCTATGAGAAACGAGGTTTGCAATCCTGACTGCTTGTGCTTTGCAACACATTTAGCATGGAGAAAGATAACAACACTCGTTTTGTCTTCATCGACGGATTTGATGATGTGGTTTCATAGTTCCTGGTGGAATGATAGCCTAGGATGTTTCTCAGGAAGTCCATGTTTTTCTGATGCACTGCCGCTCCTTCTTAATTAATATACACAAGCTATTGCATTCGCAATCGTTTTCTTAATTCAGTACTCGATGGAGTTATTGTTAATGAGTGATAGTTTTCTACATCGTTCTGTGAGCGCTTTGGAATGCCGAACTAATTTAATTTTTTTAAATAAAGGAACAAAGCCAAATCCCCTTGTCAGGGTGAGTCTCATCATAATGCTGCAGAATAGGAATATCGTGGTCACCATCATTTCCGTGTTCTGGAGGAGTTAGAATATAGTCACCATATAAAGAATTATCCGCTGGACTAATAACCTACTTTCTTCACGTTGGATAATTGTTTGTTTATTCCATGTAACGTTTGAGCTTTAAGAATTATATACGCGGTATAGTTAAATGATGGATTTACGTTAAAATAACGCACAGGTCAACGAGGTTAGACTTATAAATCCTAGGCAACAATGCGCCAAGGAAAATATGGCCTACTTGTCATCGGTCTCGAATAAATTATTTGGAATACAAAACAGTGATCTAAGGGTGTTCAACTTGGAATAAAATCGTAACTGCATCCAGTTACAACTAGCGGTGGTGAAAGAATAACAGAGAAGAGCGGACCATATAGGGTTTTGCATAGAGCGTATGGTCAACTCAATCATTAGGTGCGCCACAACTGTAGCGCCAAAAGGTGGCAAACTGAGGGTGAATCCGGAGAGTGCGACAGGTGTTGGAGCAGCTGCATCGCCACCAGTTACAACTGGTTTCGACTTTCGTCACCTAAATTTGGTTTGGCTTAGGAACCAATCTGACAAACCAAGCTTAAACCCAAGTAACACAGTCACGAGAACTGCAAAACAATTGGGCAGATTAGGCCTGCCTAACATGTTGACAAAAACCGTAGATTGCGTGTTTTTCCAAAATTTTAACTACTTTAAATTAAGTTGAAACATCTGCGTATTTTGTCGTTGCACACAGACATAAAGCAAGTGTGATGGTCACATCAGAACCCACCACAACAAACATTAGTAGTAACACCATAATTGATGCGCCACCGAGAGCTCCGCCTACCGCACCGCCGGAGAAATAAAGCAAACCATTATGCAGGATTGTAAACAAATATAGAAACAGATTTCCCAAAAGCTTATACCCTCTACGGTGCCCTGTGTCAAAGGCAGACTTAACCGAGGACAGAATACTTGATAGCCTGAAACGCCGTGAACCCAGCTAAACTACTTCCATTTGGTTAGATTAGTCGGCCAACCGAAATGTTCAGTGAAGAAAGTTGCGGCGGTTCCCTTGTCATCTCACCTTCTTCGTGGTTCATCTTGCATTGTTAGTATATTTTAGCAATTGCTTGGTATTAATCTCGGTATATATATATGTGATAGAGAACCGCAAGCAAAACGACGGAAAATCAATCACCATCAATTAGTTTCCGAAATTCACTATTCTAACTATTCGCAAAACACTTCTGATGACTTGGAATAGTGGCGATAATTCCGCGAAACACTCCCATTTAATGGCGTGATGGTCAACCCAAATAAAAGACTACCCTTTTCCTTCAACTGTAAAGAATGTGCTGAAGGTTATGCTCCACTAAACAAATGATGGAAACGGTGCCCTTGCGTTAGTACAAAGTACGCAGCAACCTGTCACCCGAAATGCGCCTGAAGGCGGTCGAAACTTGATCTACATTGACTGAGTAAGCACATTCGTAACGAGAACATGTTGCGAGCTTACCTGTCTGAACTTATCATCTGGGATTTAGCGCAACCCCACAGCATTTCGAACTGGATATATGCTTGGAGAGCCTAATTACGGGTGCTCTATGAACCCATCGGAACCCGAAACA
This sequence comes from Dicrocoelium dendriticum, assembly GCA_944474145.2. Lineage (NCBI taxonomy): Eukaryota > Metazoa > Platyhelminthes > Trematoda > Plagiorchiida > Dicrocoeliidae > Dicrocoelium > Dicrocoelium dendriticum. Next base: position 96,873,731 of record OX104067.1, on the reverse strand, counting down.
TGCGGTAACTAGGAAATTAATCAAAAGTCAATCTGTCTACCCTCCAGAGCTCTAAGCAAATCGGTAATTACAACTATTTTTCAGTTTCGTTCCTTCTACTAGTAGCTCTCAGATGTTGGTATACATAATTTTGACGCATTTGTAGTTAATTTGCATAGCTTCGATCACATCAAGCCTCAATCCCTTTAGACCTAATTTAAAGAATACCTGGGTGAGCAACGTGGTTGCAGATGCAGGTATATTTTTCTGATAAGCAAGCGTGCTCCACTTCATTATCTTTCTGATCTGAACGTCGACCCGTTGACGAACCCGGGGTTTAGGTTGCCGGCATGTTATAGTGCCGCTTGAACTGTAGGCAGGATGATATATATTTGGTGGATTTTATACACCTTAAACTAATATCCACTTAGAAATTGACCAGGTCCGATTATCTGTGGCTATGAAGAAACCACATTCACCTTTTACCACAGGTTCTCCTGGTGGGAACTTCAAGTTGCACTCCCACAACACCCCCGCCATCCTAGGTAAACAATTCAAGATGGAAAGTCCAAATCTAGTTGGTGGTTCATCGACTTGTAGCCATGTCACCTACACAACGCATTTGAGAACAGGAGTCAAACAAACTAACTTTGCCCTCAGGTTCACTAACGGGGAAGGCCTGATTAACAAAATAACAACTGAATCTCATTTGAGCAACTGCGGTCATACGACAATACTGTTTCGCAACATGTGTTACTCAGAATATGGAGTGCACTGGAGCAGCCCCGTTTGCGATCAATTATCCTGACCTGGCTGACCTCACCGGAATAAGTAGGTGGAGCTCCCTAACCGAGTTGTTGCAGGTGATTAGTAATATTCTCTCACGGACGTTTCGATGAGATTTAGGCTCGCAACTACTGGAAGTAAGTGATCGTCGCCTAGATCTACGAGAGTGACAGCCATACAGAACCGCAGAAACATCAGACGATAAAATAACCTAAATATATCTTAAAATGCATGGAGTCCATCGCCACTGAGTCGCTAATAGGGTAGCTAGACATTAACAAATTTCTCGCTTTAGAGCAGCAGGAATGTCACCCGAACCGGTCATGGATACGAAACGACTGATGGCGCATGCATGCTATTTGGAGCCTGTCGATGATGGTCTATAATTTTATGCAGTCTAACTAAATTTCTCAGCGAATATTGACCGTCAGGAACATCTTTAATTACACAAGCTTCCAAATTAGCATACTGAAGAACCCGTTCTAAGTTAGCTGGAAAATTATCCGTCCATAGTCATCTATTCTTAAGGGTTAACAGCGGCCTACCCGACCTAATCGGAACCCAGTGAACGGTTCATCAAAGCGCGATATTCCATCCACGCCTGGCAATTTTGCCTATTTCAAACAGTTGCCAATGATCTACCAATACCAGTAAAATGAAAAAGCATACAGTCGTGCAGATTGATTTGTATAGAGAATACACATGATCCACCGAGAATATGCTTTAGTCCAACTCTCCAATTATAAAATCATGAGCATACGAAAACAGAACACTAACGTCCACTGCTTATTTCCGCAAATTCTTTAGCATGCTTTTTACGATATCTATCGCCGTGTACTCCTGCAGGAGTAATATTTTTGGTTTGAAACAGGCCAACAAATTAGTGAAGCAAGTAACATAGATCCTTGTCCCCCGCGTAACGCGTTGGGAAAGCTTGACGCCTCAATTTTCCCGAAAATGCTTGGCGTGTGCTTCAGACTGCACTGCCATACGCGGTTTAAGTATGTCAGCCTTGACGGAATTTCCAACTCACTGCGCTTGGGACAGCACAAATCAGGGCAGCAAAAACGTCAAATTATTGTCAAATCTAATTGGATCAGTTTAAACTGTCCAAACAGCAAAGCAGCCTGGAATTTGAAAGAAGTGTTTTCTCTTTTTTAGGCTCATAGCCCTGAGACATTCTTCTAAGGCATCCAAGACATACCCCTATATTACAACAATTCTAAAGATGACTTGCAACCCACGGATATATTTACTTAAGTTGACGTAACCAGTGTCCATCGAATTACGCTATTAACTCAAAGTTAACAGAGCGGCAAATCTAACCTCACTGAAAAGTTCCGCATCGATGCATACACCTGCGCTGTCGCAAACCTTTCAGGGATTCCTGTAAAATATGTCTTTATTGCCTAACATGCACATACGCTATCCTACGCGGATTGTCAAGCATTCGCTCATATACTCGATAACTAGCATTGACACGCTTCAAATAAAAGCTGTATATTTTGTTTTATTGGATGTGTACAGAGCCATACATGTAATATCAAATTTTAATCTGCTACCTACTTTAACTAGCTAGGGAGAGTATTTAAGATTTTGTGGCATATTGAAAAGTTCAGCCTTCTTCAGAAGAGTGTATTTTAGCTCTTTCAGAGTACAATATGCCAAGTTTGTTGGTTGATCTTATATGAGAAAATGGAGTTTCGTATGAGCACTGCTTGAGCTGCTAATGCCTTGCTTCATAGCACGGGAAAAATTTGTTTATTCCCCAATGTTTTTCTCGATTTGCTTGAGGACATATTTTCAGATATTTGTCAACCTAATGACAACCATTTATAAATCCTTCCAGGTATAACCCTCGAAAATATATTCGTGCAAAAATTTCTCCGTCAACCAAGCGATAATAGCAGCATGAGATATTGCGAAGTTCTTCCCTAAGCATTTATGTGGGTGAGTATATTTGAACTCAGCGGGATCATGATAATTACCCGTAATCGATCTAATAAACTGACTTTCCATTAAGATGTGAAAAGTAAACAATATATAGGAGGATGCCCAGAGTCTTGGTACGTGGATGCAAGAGAGATATACCGGCACTCCATGTGGTGAGGTATCAGATGGCCGTATTTTTGTGACAAAGGATTTACCTCGCATCGACGAGTAGTATGCCGCTCTGAGATTTGGTCATTAATTCCTGTTTTTTGTTCTTCTTGCACGTTAATAAATTGTTGATGTACCAGCTAAGGAATTTGCAATTTCTAACACCGTAGTTATCTATGTAGATCCAAGAAAAACGGAGTCAATTAATAATTAAAGTTAAAGTCAATACATATATGTATACATGTATGTAGGCCGCTCCTCTGGCTTTGGAATGACTGATCAGATATCTCCTAAAGTATACTAAAGGGAATCATGTGACTGATCATCGATCGCGATTTCTTGGCCAAGGCAAAATGAAATTTGAAGAGCAAAATGAATACTGCTGTAATGTAGCTGACTTTAATTTGATACCGTACAATAAATTAGTGCTACTTGTTTTAATCTGTAAATTTTTGAAGTTCTGTTAATTGAATGTCATTGTAGTTGGAGGATAAAGTGGTGTAGTTTACAAATGTCTAATAGAAGCTCGCTAAATGTGCATTCTGAATAAGTTATTACTTCAATTTAAGTATAAGTCTCCGTGAGGGCGGGAATTTTACCCTCATTAACACAAAATGTGTTCAGTGCTTTCGGATTTGGCTGCAGATTCAGAAAATCAACGCATGCGGTGTTATCGTTTCGTAGCAAGCGGATTATGGGCTGAAGAGAGATGGCATGTGTAAATGAAAGTATCAATGTATTTATAGGCATGGTTGCGGCAGAGAATATTATAGTTGTGGTGGTGAAACCATGACACATGTAGAAATATAGACTATTGTCTCTGCTTCAGGTACAATGTATGGTGTAGGTGTGGTACTCTTCCAGTACTATGACAGGATTTATGGGCTTCAGCAAGTACGTGTTTGCGAGTACGGCCTGAGTGCAACAACTTGAAGACGTCCTGTAACATCGGTTGTAAACCGTTAAGAAATACGTTATTATCATCATCAAATGGGAATTCGGCATTTAATGGTTTTCGACGGCATATTTCTTGAAGTGGTCTGCACCTCATTTGTGATGAATAATTGTGTGTACCCACCTTTGCAGTTGCATGTGGACGGTTGGAACGGTCAATAACAACATCTGCTTCTGAGGTGCAAGAACGGGACAATTAGATTATCATAATTTACTGTTTAGTAGTGGGGATTTTTATACACGTTTAAAGGTAGTTCTTTTTGGTGCTCTCAAACCTGAAGGTTTCCACGCATTTGTAATTGAAGACTAGTGAACACCAACACAGCATACGATGAGACATGAGGGTTATTTTAAATTGCCTAGGTTATTCTGACTTGTTGAATGTCCCGATTATTCGAGACCCAACATCTCACCGATTACATTTATCGTCAAATACATCAAGCAATAGTGGTGTCTATAACTCGGCAGCCTTGGTCTAACATATTGACACAAAACGGTAGAATAAAGCTTGATTTTCATAGTTGCTTTTTAAATTGTTTTACTATGTTTATAGTCAGGTTCATATTTATGGATTATTAGGTACGTGAGGTAATATGTTGCTCACTACACTCTAGCTCTTTGTACTTCTTGGCGGCACGCGATGTCACTTTAGTTGATATGCAATGCGTCAGAATGAATGAATTGCACGGAACCACAGTAGAAACTGGTGGGGGATGCTTTCGTTGCATGACCATTGTCTATTATGAATAACCATTTTTACATGCTACAGGACTGATGTCCTTGTCCACATATGAATGCTGTCAAATGTATTCTCCTAGTTTGGGGCAAATGAAGTAAACACACCACTCAACCGTTGATTCATACTGACCAAGCTGTCCATGTTATATCATGGAATTGAAAGCGCGACTTGTCTATCTGTACAGGAGACTCCCTTGCGTGAGTACTTGTTACACTGTTCCACCTTCAATATCACATCTACGCCTAGCATTTGCCTCACAATGTCCAGGCATGAGTTGAATTACGAGCAGCGTAATCGGGGACAGTTGATACCACACGCGGTTAAAGAACGGGGACAACCGATATTGCTTTCGTGGTGCAGCAGTCATTTAAATCAGCGGTTGAGGGGTATGCGATAAGCTGCACTTATGGGTATCTATCTACTCCTGAATTGAATCAAGCACCACAGCTACTTACACAGGCCATCATCACACCAGAATATGCTCACTGGCCTTACACACAGAGAGGACCTGGTGTTGAACAAGATTTAACCGCGGGTAGTCGATAGTCCATCAAAGCGAAGTGGCTACTGAGCTTGCTTTTCACCCCGCTTTTGTATTTGTAAATGACCAGTTGTTTGTACCGAGTTCGAGGTGTATCGCTTTTACCAAACTCGACAGTCTTGATTGCAGGGTTGGATCTGTATGTCTACTACTCGCCAGCCTTGACGACAACAAACCTGCTGGACCTGATGGGCTTCACAAACGGATTTTCAAGCCACTTTCTGCCATCATCGCTCCTGTCGTGACTGACCTTTTCAACAGGTCACTGTCCGAAATTTCCTTGCCGATTGACTGGAAATGTTTAGTGGTGAAGCCTATTCTGAAAAGCGGCGACCCTAGCAAAGTAGACAAATACAGCCCAATTTGTCTGCCAACTCTTTTGGCAAAGGCAAGTGAGAAAGTCGTGAAGAAGGGATTGCGGCACTTGCTTCAGTCTAAAGAGATGCTGACGCGCACAGCACGGATTTATGCAAGGGCGCTCATGCATTATAAGTTAGCTTGTGACGAGATATGATTGGTTGCTGGTAATAAGCAACGGGAAGTCTGTCGGCGTGATATTCATCAATTTCAGTAAGCTTTCAACAAGGTTAACTATGAGGTCCTCTTTCACAAATTTAGAATTTTCCTTCGCGGAAGCTCACTGCATCAGTGGATCCGCGACATTTTAGGACGAATGTGGAAGGTACAGGTCGACGACCATCTAACTGACTGTTGTCAGCCTAAAACTAGCATACCTCAAGGCACTTTGCTAGGGCCCTATCTTTCTTGATCCATTTCGACTACCTACGGCAACTTCTTCGGTCGCCGTGTGTTACGTTTGCGATGGACATGAAGATTTGGAGAAATATTGACGCTCCCCACGAATGTGGCGTACTTCAGCAAGACGTCAAGCACCAATCCACATGGGCAGCAGTAGTTTATCTCCCGGTCAACCCAGGTAAGTCTGTTCTTATGATCCTGGGTAAGGGTGCTGACGGACGATCATACACCTTGAAAACCAATCGCTGAATCTCCCTTCCTCCGCGAAGGACCTAGTTGTACACACGCGCTACGCTTTGTCCTCCGTAGAGAACACGAACCGGCTTCATCGTAACGGTCTGCGCATGCTTTACTGGCGCTCAAATGTAGCTTTGGCACATGGTCTGAATAGGTAGCCATTTGGCTTTTCTATTTGCTTACTAGACAACCGCCAGGCTAGGGTTCGCTTGCTTACTTTCCGATTACCCGAGGCGAGACACCAAAGATCAAACGGGTCCAACACGTTGCTACCAGGCTCATCCCTAATTTAGGTGGGTTGCGTTATGAAGACCGGTGCGTTAATCTAAGAATCTTTACATTGCTTTACCTTCGGTTGCGAATTGATCTCATTTTTACCTACCATATTCTACATCGCGTTGACTTTCCTAAGCTGTGGCCAACACCGCACTGACGAGGGTTATGCAGCACACGCGAAAGCCGCGGATTATGGGATTAGCTTGTTAGATTTAACATTTTATTAAGGAGCACTGTGTTATAAGTAATTTTTCTGTGTGAAGTGTACACCAAAATCTTTTCTTTGGTGTATTTTTTATTCTGCGCAATATTGTTGGATGTTCTATGGCTAATTTCGGAATTTTCATGGATTCGACTAACTGCCTTCTTTGTCCGACAGCAAGGACTGGTCCAACGGTAACCACACCCGTAACCCAAAACGAAGTATTTTGTGTTACTCAAACTTGTGCTAAGTTAGTACCGTGAGGCTTGACTAGTAGAAATTGCCAAGACCTGTACCACTCGAAGTGCGTGAAGGGCTGTAAAACCGATATAATGCAATAATATAGGCTTGGTTTACATTGATTCCTTTTGAAGCTTACTAGGATTCCACTAGTACAATTCGTACTGAATTTTACAAAATATTTGACAACCTAGTAGCGGAAACGGAGCATCGTTTAAGTGCAAAAAATGCTTCGTTCGAGACGAAACTAGCGCAGCTGGCAAACCATTCGTCTTCCTCAACGACTACCTCAAAACCCAGGAATAGCGCCAGACGTTCACCAGGTCACGAAGTACCAGAAAACTTTGGATCCACGAATCAAGTCTTAGGGGCGACCGATAGAAATATGTCTAGCGCCACCGCTCATATCCTCTAATCCAATGTATCGATTGATGCAACAGTTGTGACCCCGACCCTTCCGATTGGTTAAGAAAATCGGTAGCGCTCTAAAGATAAATCTACAGAGAGTAGCAAAAGAATTGTTTGTTCATGGCGTGCCCGAGCTACGGACAACTAGCAACGAAGAAGTCCACGCTCATGACCTGGAAGTATGGCATTACATCCGTTAAACATTCTGTGCGGACAATGCTCCACTTGTGTCAATTGCACGGTTACCCCTGTCACCAAACTAAAGTGGCAGTGGCCCGAGGATACTGAAAGTAACGGTGCAGTAACAACAGATGGCGGTGAAATAATTCCTTAGCTGGCAGTTACTTCGCAAAACACTATATTCGGAGCTACGACTAAAGACAGTAGTTGGTGAGCAGCAGCTACTCGTTATTCGCGCAAAAAGAGACCACTCGTTGCTCAATATATCCACAACAGCAATTCAGAAATAAGTGCGCTAAGACCCGTAGTAATCGAGAAAGCTGCCTATGGACAACATACGGCATGTGCAAGTGGGAGCAAAAAAGGAATGCATTCCTATCGAAGTTTGACAAATAACCTCAAAAACGTTTAGGTGCATGCTTCTCAGCAATCGGCACAAATCCACATGATAAATGTGCTCCTACTCAACCGCTTTTAATATCCGAGAAGCTTTCCTGTATGTAACCTTACACTGAAGGCTTATTAAGTTAGATTTCTGAAATGCGGCTGCGTCAAGTACTGAAGGCCTGCGACCTCATCGTTATAACGGAGACATGGTTACGCCCTGATATAAATGAAATTGAGCTCGCGGTGACAGGCATGTATATTGTTCGGCACGTATTCCGCAGAAATAGTAGAAGACGTGGCTCTGTACTTTCGCAACAATGCCCAATGTGAGTTCATGGATGATCCGGTCAACACGGTAAATTATTTTATTTGTTGCCGTCTACATTTAAAATGCGACGACAGTTGCTTGGCGGCGTCATTTAGCACCCTACTTCATCAACGCCAGAGATGAAGTTCCATCTGGCATCCGCATTAAGGCGGGTGATAACAATGAACAACGATATATTACAGGTAAAAAAGCGATTGCTTTACAAGTCCCGTAGGATGGTTGAAGTGAAAGTAAACATCAGTGTAAATCGTCAGTTTAAGCTTCTAGTGAATTCAAATGACCCTTATTCATAGATACGCGGTAGAATATGTACTGAATTGTTACTGTAGAGTAATATGGAAAGTAAAATGAGTAAGGCAGGTCTTAAGAACAAGAGAAACGACCGACGCTTACTCGTGCGCCGCTTTCTTGGACTGTGGTAAATTGATGAATGCATTGTAATATATCCGCTACTATATTCCACAACAGCAGTGTGTAAATAGTGAAGCACAAAAGCTGAGAATCAGCACCGTTTTTTCGTGTTTTTCAAGGTGGACATCTCTGATTATATAGCGTAATTTTGGTGGATAAATGAATCATCCAGACGTCTTTTAAATAGCGATAGCGTGGGGGAAAAAACAAGGGATGTGGGAAGAGCGTTCCAGTGTTGGCACACACGAAGGGAAAAGAAATTCCCACGGCATTCCAACCGGCTGTATTGTGTGGCCAGCTTTAGATGGTGTCCTCTGTATGTTGTATTGCTATTCAGCTTTAGTAGGTGGCGACAACAATGATTTTGATTCCTCAGGACCATATCAGTCATTATCAAGTCGCCACAACTTACAGTCGCATTCTCCTTATTGGTAACTTTAACATCCCCTTTTTGGAATCCATAAATGCACGTGGAGAACTGCTCAAGGCCAAGCTACACGAGTTTGTCTTTAGTTGCCCGCTGTAAGACCACAACAACTCGCCGACCTGATAATGAGAAAAAGATAAGCCTGCGATACTGGATCGGATATTTAGCAACGAAGAAGTATAATCAAGAGATTGATTGTCGACGTCCCTTTATGTCGCAGCGATCATCTACTGATACCCTTTCAATATATTTTCCACGCAGGATGTCCCTTGGAAATTGTCGAGTAGAAAAAAACAATTGTATGCTAGGGCGTATTAGCTCGACTAGGTGAGACAGCCAACTGATCCTTACAATCAAAATTAGTACCATCTATTGCATGGGAAAATTTCGTCAGCCAATTTAACTCTCAGGCTGCCGAAGGGTCAGCGACTAAGACCTTCTGCCGGAGAAACGCGGTCTCGTTTCTGCGGAGCAGGACACGCAAGTGTATAGTGGTGCGCAACTTAGCCTGGTATATTTACAAACTCTTTCCGAACATTGAGAAGTGGATTGCCTGTGCGACACAACGTAACCACTGCACTCAGCTTCTTCGCAAGGATAGAATTGTGTACCAGCAGAACTAGGCAATGCGTAGGGCAACAAATCGAAAGCTTCTGCTTCAACACTGCAACGGTCAACGTATAAGGAAACGTTGAATTCCTCTTCTTAAAACAACGGACGGACCCACAGGGACATCAAAGGAGGCGGCGAATACCATGTGGCTACAATACGCTACTAGATTTCAGTGCGGTCCCTGACCACATAATCCTATGATAAGCGTCGTTTCACCTCCAAAACGCACTGATATATCCTCCAGAGAAGAAGTTGTACTAAAACAGCCTTTTATTATGCGTAAACACCGCTCCGCTGGCGTTGATAATATAAGCACGAAATGGCTAGCGACGTTAGGAGATTTTAATTCAGCCTTCGACATATTCTTCCAAAACTCTTTTGACGAAATCTACGTGCCCGACATGTGAAAACATGGGAAGAGTACTCCAATTCGCAAGGGAGGTAGTCCATCTACTCCGGCCAACTACCATCCCAAAAGCTTAGTAACGGTTGGTTCACAAGTCATGGAAGCTAATACTTTGGATGCTCTAATGGCTTACTCTGAAAAGTTAGCTATTTCGCACCGGAACAGCAAGGCTTCCGACAAAATCAATCGTGCACTAAAATATATTATTTGCACGATCTTGTTGGATTGAACTGTTAGACTCTGGCACAGTAGGGGGGTATAATTTTTCGACTTTTAAAATCCGTTCTTCCGGTTAGACCATAACCTGCTTTTCAAACTGCAGACAATTTTTACTAGTTATTCTGTTCTAGGATGGATCAGAATCTTTCTTCTAAATCGGCATCTGGCGGCACGGGTGTGAGAATCGTAGACAGATCCCATCAGAGTTGAATGCGGAGTGCCACAGGCATCGGTACTAGGATCGATATCACAAGCCTGACAAGTCTGAACTGGATGCTTTATGCGGATGACATCAAGGTGTGGAGGTCGATCAGTGCACTAGATGATACAACAGTACTTCAAGTTGATCTAGATAAGGTTTATTCTTGGTCAAGCCAGCAACTACATCAATTCAATGTGGGCGTGTTTAGAGTGCTGCGCCTACGGCACAAGTTTATGCACTTCTACAAACTCGGCAACCAGGAGTTTTACAAGCGTGCTGCAAGGATTTTCTAGGAGTGTTAGTCCAACTTGCCCTTCGATGTTCGAATGGGACTGAAACGGCATCAAAGAGGAGCTTCCAATATTGGTGCCTTCTGAATCGTGTATTCGGGCGATTCGAACTTTCGATATTTCCACAAATGATCGGCTCATATCTACGGCCAAATATGGTATACGCAATACAGGTTTGGCAGCCATGGCTACGGAGAGATCTTCGACTTGGAGCTACCCCAACGCCGGCAACTAAAAATGTCAAGGGTCTGTATAATTTGCCGTATAAACGACGGCTTCAATTACTCGGTGGCTGCGGCGGACAGTATTAGCGATTGCGCGGGGACCTCATTTTGACTTTTAGGTTTTGAGAGATCTTAACGGTTACTTGCTAGAGCACAGTCACAGAAGCAATTTGAAACGCCGTTATCTCAAGCTGGCAGGAGAGCACAGTGGTTTAGGAGGCCGTCGGAATTTCTTATCTGTAGGCATTTGCAGAAGGTAGAATGCCCTATTGAATCTGTTATACTTACTCCCACGATGGCAGAGTTTAAATCCCGAGTTGACACTGCTTATATTTTGCTACACATCAAATTACCCAAAACACATGAATGAACACAAGCGCATGTAATATGTTTCACTGGCGGCCCCAGCTTACATTATAATTTTTTCACCAGGAGGAGATACGGCTTTTACTAACATCCCATTTGTCGTCATTCCTTATGGATTTACATTGAATGTAAAGCTTATACTACGTATACATCATTAATTTCACCGGTGTAAACCCAATTTTGCTAACACTTTATATATTTTTAAGTTTCACTATAACCATCCTACGGGACCTGTTAAGCATTAGCCATTTTAACCTTTCAAAACTATTTTCCCACTTATATATATATATACACTTCTGTTTCCGGAAGTGGAGTCAGTTTCCTAACCACTGTGCTTCGAACGGTAATTAGTAAATAGTGAGAGCAGTTTGCCAGAATATGTGATAGAGCCAACGTTTGTGCGGCCTATTCAAAACGTTGTTAGCTTTTTCTTTTGCCACTTTTCGATTCAAATAACGAGTGAACACTTACGTCCACTTTTCAAATTTGTAAGTCGGACATTTTACATGAGAACATTAACGATATTCACGAAGTTAATTTTTACAAAGTTTTTCATCACTTTTCATATGAGTAGTACAGGATCCATTTCCACTTGCTTCGGCGTATACACTAATAACTCAGAGCTATGGGTTTGTAGTTAGTGTTTTATTTCAATTTTGGTTTTGCAAACTCGGTAGTGTCGAAAATAGCAAAATTCACTCTAAGGGGATCGACCCGAAGAGTTTCTACGGAAGCATCAGATAAAAAAATTAGAGAATGTTGATATTATTTATAGTCCACCAGAGCTGCAAACAGGTTTATAAATAATGGTGTTAGGTAAAACATACCTGGAAAAAATATGGCGTGTTTGTGACACAAATAATTCATAGTTGGCGGCTGAGATCACGGTGCCTAACTTTAGCGAAACCACAGCTGCGATCAGTTTGCTGTTCTCAGGGACGTATTAGAAAGGCATGGCAGTAATATATGTGCACCATTATGTGAACATTTTATGTAAATTATGCAAAGAACATTATGCATCTGCAAAGCAAGTATTAGCTGAATTACAGTCATTGTGGACTGCATGCACACGCTGTTGCTGGAAGAGATATTGGATCCGCATTGGTCAATATCAAGCCGTTAAAGTATATACCACGAGACGATCGTTATCCAATTCTACTCTGAATATTTTCCCTAGATATGAATATATTCTGTTTTTTTTGTGGCTATGTGGAATAAACAGTCTTACACTTTTGCGCAACAAACAAGTGCGCCGCATGGGTTTTCACAACTGACTTGCGTTTTTGTTGGATAAGAAAACATCACCATCGAATTGTTTGAATTTACTTTACTGTTGTTGTTCGTTTGTTTGGAAGGAAGAAATGACCACAAGATTTTATGAAACACAGTGGATGTTTTTTCTTACTTAATTCAATTATTAACGCTTTATAATTAAAGTTTTCCCATTTATTATTACTTTTGTTTTAGGTGGCGAAAATTTGGATAACTTAGTGAAAACTACCTGATTAGCAGATAAGTATTACGCACATCATTATGTTAATCTATGCATATTAATTGGTAGTTAAAATGCTTTTTGATATACCGCAAAAACATGCGTGGTTTTCTATGCTCTTTATACCCCTTTGGGCTCTAGTGTGTGCTTGCTATCAAATCATCGGATTACGTTCTAATTATATAGGTGCTTCAAGGATGTTACTCAATTGCTGCACCTTAAAAAATTTTAAAAACCATGACATCAAACCTTCTTTATCGCGTTCTTCAGTGTTCATAAAAACAGGAGCAATATTTGATCTAAAACCATTTAATTCTTATGGTATTTAACAAACTATTAATATGGGAATAGCGAATCCCCTTTCGCATGCCATCGCTTTCAGATCAACAAACACGACAGAGTATGCTGGAATTATGGTCTAATGATATTTAAGTCCAAAACTGCCGTCCAACTTTGACTCATTGCAAGAGTCGATATACGTAACACTAGGTTGTCACAGTCCGTCGTGTGGAAAATCCAGTAGTAATTAATAATTTACTGTTTAGTTAAGCAAGTGTGTTATTCAGACCTACCATTTCACTTTTATAAGAAAAGTCTGCTAAGGGAAATTAACACTGATCCTTCAGATGATACAAATTTATCCTGTGTGATGTTTTGCACTAAAGCAAGGGATAGTCTCTTCACGGGTGCAGAAAACAACATGGCTTAGCTAATTTATGGTCTTCTCCGGAGTTCTACGGTAGTAATAACATGCTCAGCTGGTATCTCCAGATGTAAAACAATTTCTGCTGCGACATATGTTTTGTATTCACACACACGGAAATCGGTGTTGGCAAGGTTTACCAACTCAATCATTAAGACTTCTTCATTGCCTTAAACGTTTTGATGCATTAAATAAACCGTATAAAGTGTTCAAAATGAGAGATGTTTATTCAACAACCTTGAGCGGATTGTTGCGCTAAAGTGAAATGTGTCATCCGGATGAATATTCTACAATTTTTAGACAATCTATGACATAAATTATCATGGAAGAACTTATCGATTTAATGCAGACAACCTCGGCTCACGATTCCGAGTTATTTTTTATTTATTATGAGGAGGAGTAAAATTGACTGAAAATATTATTGTAATCAAGAGCACTTGGGGCAGTTAATGTACAATTACGCTTGGCTGATATCTTGTAGTTGTGCTTCGCATAAATCAAGCTCACCCCAAATTTCCTTGAATTTTGTAATTCTTGATTCGGTAGTCCTTTAGTCTGCACAGTTTATCTTTTATATTTTGTGCATTCCTGATCTGGTCGATAAAGATTTACTTCCAAAACATCCATATTATAGACATGATGGCGCTTTCGTCAGCTCTCCATAGAGGCTGTGATTTTTCGCACATCACCATGCATACGCTAATCAAAACTCGGCGCTAGTAGGAAGAAAAGTCTTAGGATCACAATGCGTGTCCTCGAGCTGCCATTAAAAAACATGTTGCGCACCATTTGTATTCCGCTAGGACTAAACCAAGCCGTATAGCATAAGAGGAAATAAGTTAAATATAGATTTTTGTGTTACCTAAGCCCTTTGCCTATATTTAATTGTGAGCCCAAATACAATGGTTCATGAAAGCTGAAGTTGGTGAACAACGTCTATGAAAACTGAGGTAGATCAAATCGTACTGGCCAACAATCGATCCGTAAGATGCCGTAACATACTGCATGCTGCTGAAGTGCTGTTATAAGAAAAGGATGCAAGTGTAATACTGATAATAAATAGGTGAATTTGTACACTATACACTGGTTGCGAAGCATTTTTTGAACGGTCATCCGTAGGCTACAATGACTCAAACCGTGCTAGCCTACAAGTGCATGCGTTTACTTCTAGTTGCTGGGATGAATTTCTCTACAAATATTTGAGGAGTATAGAGGAGTTAATCACCGGTTAGAATATCGGTCATCAACATGTGGTGTAATTTTCTGACATTACTTTAGTTTCTTGTGCATTTATTCATCCAAACGACTTACCAGTAAAACCCAGTCGCAAATTGTTATTTCTTCAATAGGCATTGACGACTGATCTATCTGCAGCCGCTTATGATTGAGATTTATCCACTTATTATTGGTTCGAGTAATACGCTATTACATATTAGTGAAGTCAATCCGGCTATACTTCAGATATATCTGACTGAGAACACCTTGCTCATTAGGTTGTTACCGCTTGAAAATTCACGGTTCATAAGCAGCCCACTAGGAGATTGCTATTCCCGAGCTTTCACTTACGACAAATGCACTGCCTCCTGTCTTCGGAGATGACAATCCTTTGGTGATGCTTAGCTTTATAAGTCTTTGTTACTCAGCGGCAAGATATACCAATTAAACGAGTAGGTTGTTAAAAATTGACCAGCTCATGAGCAGAAAGTACGTTTGCAGACTTCCATTCATGAAGTGACTGTATTCATCTAATGTGTTGAAATAAGTCTACCTATATTATGCCCTAAGCTCCAGTTCTGTGACCTGTCCCACTACTTGGGCGACTCATGGAATACACTTTCAGTCTTTCTTGGTTGCATTTACATTCCTTAGTCATATTTCACTATGTTGAACTGTTTCAAATTGCTAACAATACATTTCCACCAGACCAAACTATCGCAATATTTTGTTATCGCTTGTTGTGATTTTGGGAGAACATACGTGCAAATCGCTCAAAAGTGCACTCGTGGTTTTTTCACTGTGGCTCAGAGACATTTTGTCGCACAACTGTGGATCTATACTTATTCGTCATACCAGTAAAAGCTCCATCATCTGATACCATTTTGTCTAGTACAATTCAGTGCACTCTTATTTACCCTGAATTTCAAATTCAGGGCAGTGTTTCACCGATACCCTAGCGCCAAAATTTGGGTAAAACCAACCATCGGAGACATTGTCTCTTCTCAATCGATAGAGCATTTCAACGGCCTTCGAACGAACATTCACTCGTTCATATGCAATATTGCTTGCAGCAGCTACAGGTCTCAAGGTAAATTCACCCGGAACGATCCATAGGCTAATTCAAAAAATTCTCAACCACACCATCGTGGAATCTGTCCCACGTTCACCATGACACGTTTGACTGGCACGTCAGATGACAGTCTGTGAGAACAAAACGGCAACCTGAACACCGTGGAAGTGGCCGTATTCATCCACTATGTTGCAAAATGCTACCTATTTTTACCCACTAGGCACAATCACTGCGAGCTTGGAAATATCTCTCACGCCTATTGAGCGACACATGGGATAACAGGTCGATTGTTCTGGGTTGTATTTTCATTCCTTCCATTTCGCTATTTTAAACTAATACAACATGGTTGCACATCTTCACGCCAGACTTAACTGCCCCACTATTATTCTACCAATATATGCGATATCACCGTCTGTATTTACTCGAGAAACATGCTGGTTTTTTCAAATGTCCAGGTTTCTTTAAAATCAAGGTACATTACTTCAGTTTTTGCGTCGACTAGGTAAGTTTGAAACAAACCTATAAATAAAGTCCTGCAGAATTGCAATGTGTACTATATTTCCATCGAAACTTCAGATCGGATTTTATAGACGACTTATATTTATACCGTGGTCATGATTCTCTCTGGCTATCAGTCGCTGAACCCACTGCTACAGCACTTCACGGTTACATCTGCAACCCCACAAAAGCGACAGTTGTGATTTCGTAATTATCTCCTTCATGTTTGATTTTTATCTGGTCTTAACAAATAGTCTGAAGACAATCGCTCGCACTTTCAATCTACCGAATATAACTTGGTCTCCACAACCATCTTCATCACTGCACATACCTTTTTTGTCGTCCATTATTGTTGGGGGTTGGACAGATTGAGTTACGGGGGAAATATTTCTGCAAGCATACTGGATTTAATATTTACCCTGGGGTAACCCAAAGCACAAATTAGCATCTTAGATAACTTCCCACGTAATGGCCGCAAGATGATACGGCTTTCCTACAAATGAAAATGAATGGATGAACATATAAAATATGGGCATGTTGCCACTCGGAAAGCTGATCCCGTCGTCCAATTGGGATGCTAACATTTCTTCTAGTGACACCACTGCAGTGAAATAGTTTTGATATCAAATGAATCGCATCATTACTGTACATTTCTTAGAGTATAAACGTGCCATACCTAGCCCTGCAAATGTAAGTGATACCAGGATTTATTTGAAACGAAAAAACAAAACGGGAACTTCAGATAATAACAAAACAATTTCCCTGATGTTATAGCGAGACAGATCCATCACTTGTATCAATCATTCACAAATGTAACGGATTGGAATGGAGGAGGAGAACGCCAAGTGCGTTACATGTAAACGAAAGGAAATGACGAAAATGCTCCGTCATAGTACAAACGATAAGATATCCTTGATAACAGAACTGATAAATGAGGGGGGTCGACGTCCTAACAACCCACCTCCTATCTGTGAATCGGTTATCTCTCGTTTCGCTTCTTCCATGGACCTTAAAAACCGACACTAGATCTTGCTGTCCGGGATGTATAACAACTAGCGTCGAGATATCTCCTTTGACAATCAAAAGGGCTATGAATTGCATTAAACCGTCGCTCAAAATGGACTCCGTTTGCATAAGCCCTCAGTGTTGAAACTCGATTGTCCTGACATTTCGCTTGCATTTGCTAAACACGTTTACATTGTGGTTAAAATCTAGTCATTAAAGGGTCCAAACAGAAGAACACTAATTATCGACCTATTCATTAGACTCTAGGCATGGATAGATAAACCGAAAATGAATTGAAAGTTGAAGCATAAAATTTAGCTATCGCCATGGGCAGCTTAACAAATTCTAGCATGGATTCCTCAATAAATGTCCCGGTAAAGGTCGGTTGCACTACCGGGATTACACAACAGAAGCCACTGACTCCAATTATGCAGTTATATTGCTATTCCTGGATATGCAGAAAACATTCGACAAGGTGCTTCACAACCGGCTACTGCAATGAATGGAGTCATTTGGAATCAAAGACCCATTACTGGATTGGTTTTCATCATTCCTAAATGGGCTTTAGCAGATGATCACTCTTGATAATCATAAATCCCCAACTTCAATCACTAGTTGTGTCATCGAAAGGAGTGTTGTTAGTACCAACATTTTCATACACTAAGTTAACAATATCGTGATGTTCATAAAACATGCCAGCCCATATATATTCACCGATGACATCAAGATTGTTTAAAAATTTCTGCCAGAGTAACTGCATAACTAAAAGTTGCTCGTACAAGGTGACCTCGATTCACTTGAAAAATAGTGCTACCCATGAATGATAAAGTTCTCAGCTAGTAATATATGCATTAAGTCACACGGATGTCTTATCAGTAAAGACTCAGCTACTTTGAAGCTTGAACTTATCTGCGTGAAACGAAACTACTGTTTTCTAGGCATACGATATCTGCAAACTTTAATTTCTTAGAGCAAGCTGAGTATGAAATAGCGCGTGTCAGACGATATATGACAGATTTATGATCTATAATAGATAGATCTATGATAGATCTATGATCTATGCCAGATATCCATACAGCACCAGCCAGACTCAAGCTTTTCGTAATAAACACACATCCTGCTCCTTGAAAACTGCAGCGTTATTTATGTAAATATGCGCATTAGTGACAGAAAATCTCTTAAAAAGCTGCAAATATCATCTAATAAATGCTTGTTAAGTAAATCGTCTACCTTGGGTTGTCAAAATCGCTGCCAGCAGCTTATGATCTAGACGGTTTTTGTGGTGACTGAAACGGAAACTGATGGTGAAACACAAGCTCACAAAAGTGAAGACACTAATCCATGCAAAATATAGCTACAACAGTAGAAGAAATTTAGGCACCAAGAATAGTACACCAACTGTGCTAAGAACCAGATTAGCTATCTGATCTGATTTCTTCCTCGTCAGATAAGCTGTCGTACGAAATTGCATACCAGCCAAAATCATGTATTGTAAAAACACAAAAACATTCTGCATTCAGCTTAGAACTTTCCCGGAACGTAAGGCGATATTACCATGTTTTCAAAGGGGAAATATCGACATGATTGCTTTTATGATGAACGCAGAAATTTATAACCAGTAAGCAAATATGGTACGTAATACTCAATAACAACAAAACTATCTTATTCCATAATATTTTAATGTCACCTATCTCCATATACATATCTTGCTGATGAATGAGCATGCCGGTTAATGTTTTCTTTATCTAGCCCCAATCCAGGGGGAGCTTCCAGAACAATTGTAAATATACATATTATCTTTCCCCTTTATCTATTCATTCCTACGTTGAGAGTTATTTCAGGCTGCTGCCCTTCTCTGAAAATCGCAGAGAATATTTTTTCCGGATGTGGATGAGATGTAAAGGGGTGCACGCGCTTGAGTTAATTGTCCATGTAGAGTCCGACACCAGTCTAGACGATATGCCATGTGCAAGTTATAATGCAGTTTTTATTAAAATGTCTGTGATCCTACTAAATATGTTGGCTAAACTATTGTAAACAGTATGCCAAGACCTGGGCCAGAGCTGTCTTGGTCAATTCGAGCGCACTTCGTTTCGCCACATTTACGGCAGCGGGCACTTGGTAACAAATAGATATGTATATGTATATATATATATATATAATATTAACCGTCCAAAAGTAGCTTAAATTATGAATTTCAGGAGATTAAAAAATACAAACTAATGCATCACTGATTCTCAACAAGTTGAAGTAGGCATAACAATAGCCTAAAGCTTTTTGTAGAGGCGAAAAAGACGTTTCTTTATATGTGAAGAAAATATACTACATGCGACGAAACGTTTAGCAACAAGTAATTCTCCAAGGTACTCTTTAGTTAATGCACTGTGGCTGCGGACTGACCTAATGATAATTATATTTGGCTTAAAAGCTTTGTGAAATAATGAGAAGGGGCAATTGATTTGTTCAGCAAGCGAATAAGACTGTACACATTTACTGAGCTATTCGTCAAATTACAGGGTTCCGGAAGAGAATGTTTCTGAGCCGCATAGTTTGACACGTACTTGTGTTTACACTTTTTAGATCCAGCTTCATCAACGCATGGTAATCCATCTTTCGGAGCTTGCTTGTGTGGCGCAACGTTTACCTTTCTATCGCGGCTTCCGCACTTTCTGTGCAGAAACACAACAGTACAATTTTCCGATTCACGAACCGCAAAACAACATTTGTGGTCTCAAACAAAAGCCGTCGTATTTTATCTAATGGGTCGTCAGTCATATCGGTCGGCTGTTACTCAAATAGTCTCATACATATTGCGTCCATATTGTTCAGTCGCTTTATTTACCTAGTGAACGATTTATCCCTTTAAAGCTGCGCCGCAAATGCTGGACGCAACGAAAGTGACCATCTTAAACTTGCAGAAAATTCAGCTCGTATACTACTAGAATGGAACCATAAGCATTTGAACATTGATCAAAATGGTATGGTTTGACGCCACCGATTGTAACGGTCAAGCAAAAGCCCATATTATCATATCCAGATCGACAATATAATGTGGTTATCTTTCATGCCATTTTATTTTAGGAATTGGAATCAATCACTGTAAATAGGATTCTAATTTTTACAAGCTTACAGTAAACCAGTAGAAGGTAAACAAAAGTGAACCATATTCAAGTGTTGCTGTGAAGTCTGTATGGTCATCCCAATGGGAAACATTGTACAAAAACTATCACAGAAACAAGAAAGACTGGTGGCAGTGATTTAACTACCAAAGAGACATAAATTGATAAAGTTGCATACAGCGCGATAGAGGACGAATTCCAGTCATTCACATTAAGCTCCGCAGCGTTCGTGTCACTAAATCACCTGACATATTTCACTCCAATAAGCGGATAATATTCAAACATGTCCGCATCCAATGCTCTCATCGGTGCAGGTCACATTAAGTCATTGGCGACAATGGCAGCTACGAGCCCGAATTTGTCCGTCATAGAAAATTTACCGAGAGTCGTACGCACTAGCTGCCTACACGGAAAACGCCAGAAAGAACACACCTTACTCCGGTAATAGCACCGAGCAACATTAGGATGACGCAGACTCCATTAACAAATAAACCTTTTAAAAACGCTATAATTTAATATCCTGCAACCAACAGAAGAAATAATGGTACTTTGACTGTTGTGTGGAAATATGTTCTAGAATCGCAGTCTGTTAATTTAACTGGAAGTTGATGTAGGACCGTGGTCAGTGGAATTCCCATTGTGGTGCAATTGGCATTTTGGTGGAACCCACTACATTGAGACGAGCCCCTCGTTACCCAAATTCAGTGCGTTATGATGAAGACTGACTTCTCCTGTAGAAAATGAAATCCGCTGATGGAACAAATACCGAACGACCCTCTTTGATTCGGCGCCGTAATACATAATATGATATGTGCAGACTTCCAGTCAACGCTTGAAAGGAACGTCCGAAAGAGCATAGCAACCGTGAGGAATTACGTAAAGCTGACAAAAATGGACGCTTATTGCTTACGTTTTTTCTGAGTTTCAAACAACCTTTTCTAAGGAAGCGGAAAAACACTACCGGAAGCAATGGGGTTATATTCAAAAGCAACTCCTCATCGCAAATATTGTTGAGATGCAGTTGACAAGGATTTTAGTATAACCTATCTAAAGGGAAATGGTCCACGGCTAATGAAGTAAACGGTTCTGTCGGAGCTAATGGCACCGCACATATGAGACAAATGTTCTAACTCCCACACGTGGTTGCTTGAGAAAACTGATTAAAGGTAGCGGGTACAACGCAACGGCGGCTAGCAAAACATTACGGACAGCCAAGGTAGTGAATCATCCTTTCATACTGTTCCGCGAAGGGAACGTATCAGCAGAAACCATAGCATCCAGCGGAATACACTAAAAGACACGATACAGTCAAAGAAAATTTCGTAGAATGTAGAAGTCAAGATTAAACTGCACACAATAATCTGCCTCGAAGGGGAATCGGACCCCGTTCCACGAATTATTTATCCGCTGCTCTACCACTAAGCTACCAAGGGCTGAAGATTAGGTGCGCAATTTAATACATGACATCTAATTGGTGAGTGACGTATTGCCAGTGAGCTCACAATATCCGTTCTGGTGTTGTAGATTGGATCACTCACTCGTCACTTCTCAATGGTTCGAAGTATTTGTCCTTCTGATGTCCATAGGGCGAAAATAGAGTATTTGTGGATGTTCTTGCGAGTAGTGTAATGTGCGTAGAAAGTAGAAGGCACGATTAAACTTCACAAAATATTTGAATCGACGGGGGGATCGAACCGCGGCCCAACAAATTACCGGTCCGCTGCTTTACCACTTTCTACGAACGTTGCACTACTCACAACAATCAACAATAATCTACTATTGCCCTTTAAACATCAGAAGGACAGATACTTCTCTCTGCTGGGAAGTGGCGAGCGACGGAGCCAACCTACAACACCAGAAGAGATACTGTGGGCTAATTGGCAATACGTCACTCACCAAGAAGATATCATGTATTATATTGCGTACCTAATCGTCAGCCCCCGGTAGCTCAATGGTAGAGCAGCGAACCGGAAATTCGTGGGGCCGGGGTTCGGTTCCCCGTCAATGCAGATTCTTGTGTGCAGTTTAATCGTGACTTCTACTTTCTACGAACATTACATTACCCGCAAAAATCCGAAGTATTAAAGTGTCAACAACAGTCGTTTAAAAGAAGCCCATGTTTAAAGACTAACTACCACCCAAGAGAAGGGCTAGTCTCCGACTCCTCAGTATTCGGCAAAATCATGCATTCAGCTTCTACTTTCTTTGGTTCACAGTTCGTTAATGAGAAACATACTTATTTGTATATTAATGTCTAAATCTTGATTTGTAAAACGGTCGAGTACCATGGTCATCAGGCTTCTAAAACTCGAAATAACATAATGATTACAGAAAAATGCCTAAGTTATAAAGTACGCCATATATCACTTCACCTAAACGATGTAACTGGTAGAATAAGTGGAGCGATCCTTTGTAACAAAAAACCATCTTTGTAAGCCCATAGAGGATCCTCAAACATGTAGCACTTAGCTCCTTTCGTGAAAACTCGATGATGGACTACGAGATACGCCTGGTATCCCTCTTTTACCGCCAGCTCAAATTGAATCCGGGAAGCGACAATAGATTAGCGTCTGTATTTCGCCTTGCAATAAATCGGATATACACCCACATCCTCATTATATTCATGATATGCAAGCTCCAGCAACCCGGGGGAACAAAATTAGGTCTGTTTGCAATACCTACTCTGTAGCGCACCCCTATGTAACCACAATAACACGGCTATGCAGTTCAGAGCAGCAAATATTGCATCAATATGTGACCTTGCATTCGCCAGCGCGGAGTTCAGAGTTAATGAGCTAAATGTGTACAGCCCCTTAGGTCGAAGCCATCACGCTGCTTTACTGTTGGACTGCTTTTGCTACGAGGAATGCCATATTGTAGATCTTAAATCATGCTTTCTATTATTCATTATTACGTTCTGTCCGCATTAGTTGAAAACGACTGAATGCACCAAAGAAATAGCATGGAAAACATTTTGTAAGGCTTTAATTCGTTTGTCACAAAAGCGTAAGAGCCTAACTATTTGCACCGCCCCATCAAACCAAAATCCTTCTTGAGATGCCGAGCACTAAAATTTTTGACTTTGATCGGGTATGACAAGTTTACGAAAAACCTCAACAAAGAATATGGGACAACCTACATGGTTCAGCGCAAATACTCTGTGAAGTTGGTTCGTGAAGGCTAGGTAACAAGCTAACAGAAGCTATTCAAACTACAAGCTTCTTTACATATATGTAAAGAGACTTTTCATAGTGCAGTGCCGAATCTTACTGCTCACTAAGATTTGCGGATATGCACGCACAGCAGCATAGGCGGCTAACCCAGTACAGTCCCAGTATTCACATAATTTTTAAGCCTTGCACGCTATTCCTGCTGCTGTTACTGTAACACCATCTTAGCTAGCAGCGCATTCGCCGAAAACGGGGTGATGAAAATGTTACTATAGTCGCGCACCCACAGCTCCCCTGCAGTGGACAATATTGACCCGATGGTATTGCAAGCAGCCGCCATACGCCTAGAAAAAAATTGCAGAATTATTTAAGCGTTGTCTACATAATAACATAGTGCCACCAACGTAGAAATGGGACATAATTACACTCATTCACAAACGAAGATGTAGATTTGATGCTGTCAATTACCGTTCGGTAACACTTTCCATGTGCTCCTTAATGTCATCGAAACGATCCTCGCGGACGTATCGTCGGTTTACTGGAAAGCTGTGGTCAAATTGCGCTGAAACATCACAGGTTTCGTCAACATGGACCAGGTACTACGAATCTGCTAATAGCCCGTGACAACTGGACCGAAACAGTCGATGTGGGGCAGGAACCGATATTGTCTACATGGAATTTTCAAACGCCTTTTATGTCTTAGATCATCTAAGGCTGCTGCACAAGCCTCATCACAAAGGTATCGGAGATCCAATACTGGCATCGACGGGTAAAGTTTTACGTGAATTGTACGTTGAGGTTGGAGTCCGAACATCTCTGTTCGATCGGATTTAAGTGGAGTTTGGCGCACTGCATATTTCGGTACTTGGGCCTCGTTTGTTCGTTATTTTCATTAACGATCCAGCTTGTGTTATCCAACAAGTTCTTCTCTTCGCCTACTGAGTTATGCATTGGCGGTCGATTAAGTGGATGGACGACCACCGGATCCTCCAGTGCCACCTCGAGGAGACATGCAGTGATCGGTGTGGAACGCACTGTAATTCAACGTGAACAGTGCACCGTTGTCCACATCCGCCATCGACACGCCTACATAAAAAACCCTGAATCGCACGAATTGCAGTCAATGCATGAGGAGCGGAAAATCGGCGTGCTGGTACTGGCTGACCTCAGTTGTTCCAGATTTTAAGGATCCGCTTCAATCTGTGATAACCAACAAGTTGGTCTCTTGCGGAGGGCATTCTTGTATTTTGGATTCAGCCCTCTTGATGCAACATTCAACCATCTGATGCACAATGCCGACGTCCAACACAGAACACAGGGGCGACATCCTTAGCTAAACTGTGACTTTGCTGCACTTGCAACACCCGCTCGTGGCGCAACAAAACTTGTCAAAGGATTGTGCAATTCTCCGTACCAGCGACAGTGAAGTACACTCGGAATGTTCAGTGAAATCTACCAACAGCTAAGTGGAAAGGTCATATAAGTTACCAAAATAATGAGCGCTTTAATTCACATATTCCCCCACATACTGAAATTAGGTCCAAAAACCAAATTCATAGGCAACATTCTGAAAAGCAGTCAGCAAGATAAACATTTAAATTGTCGACGAAATGACATCTCCTTCCGGGTTTGTCAAACTTGGAACGTCCCACAAATCACAGTTGCATCTTGCCCCAAATTAGCTGTTTCACAAACCAATTGGATATCGAATTAAGCTCTTTTCAGTTTATTAGGTGAAGGATAGTTTGGATAGATTTAGGCTAATTAGCCTCTATGGACTTATGACCCACTATGACACTTATATGAGTGCAGAAGTTTGAGGAATCTGCTTGTTATTTACAAACATTATTAACTAAAGATATTGTACTTGCGTTTTACCTGCACGCACAACACATTATATTTGCTCTTACTCTATAGCTCACCTGAAGCTAGTTTTGGTTGGTCTACATATGTAACATTTGAATTTTCCTTGCTTCTGACATTAAGCTGTGATACATGTCGGGACTGTGCATTTTACCCGATATAAACCATTCGCTCATTGTTATTATACGGCTTGTTTTCTCAACCTGTGTTGAATGCGATAGATTCTGAGAAACAAATACACTAACATACTTGATAGGTTATGAGATTATCATCATTCTACCGCCAACAATCGGTAAACAAGAAGCATTTATCTAAGACTTGGATTTGTCAGCGCAGATTATGGAGAACGTTACTTCGTGACAACTCGAGGCTCTGAGTGCCATGGGATGCGGGCTGCTACACAAGCTGATGCAGATCGTTGTGCAACTTTTAGGGTGACTTAATTGCGGTACGTTGGTAGCAAAAAACGCTACAAAACTATACCCAACTAATGAAGCTGAATGAAAATGCATGCATTCCGGTATATAATGAGTTAGATGAGGGCCAACCTTTGAATCATTGTGAACAGCCTACCCATTTTCAAGGTATTGGACAGTTTGTAGTCAAAGAGATTAGAGTGCGATTTGCTATTTAGTTGTTCATTAGGTAGTACACAGTTAGTAACATACAGTTAACCCGAAGGAATTTTATGGATCTGGTCAACTTTTAGCACACGGACGTATGGGCCTTTTGACATCCTTGATTTGCTTTTTTCTGTAAGGTATCCATATGTCGGGACCCCCATTACATTTAGACATTAGTTAGAAAATTTGTCTGGATCATTGGGTTTGAGCAGGTCAACTGCTTAAAAGCGACCGTTGGTATAGAATCCTTATTCTTCAGTGAACTCTGAGCTGTTGCTTTGCAGCCACATGAAGTTGGATGGAAAAAGAATGTAAGCAAAATGCATTCTGTATGGCAAAGAATATATTGGCACTTAGATTTACTACATGCAGAATAAGTAAATGCTTACAAGAACGTTAATCGCGCAGCTTAATCGAGAGCCTCCACAGATTCCGGTGCCATTGGTTAAAGAAATCGGCGATAAATTTTAAAGTTCTCAATATTAATCTTAAACCTTCATGGAAAAAGAAAATTTTGCACATAAGCAGTTATTTGCTATGAATGCCTAGGAAAACGATTGCTAAAAATGGATTGTTATGACAATCATATCGAGCAGTAACCTGTTGCACAAATAAGGAAATAAAGGCCATATTACAAATACTGTTGCGGTTTTTCAAATCTTCAGACACTAGGATAAGCGATTACTAAGTTGGTTCTCCAAGTCGTATTGCCATTGGCTGGTGATGTTTCCGAGGTTTAGCACAGTAGCTATTATACTCAAAGGAACTATACTCGGGCTGGTTTCAGATTTGTCCTTCATTAAACGCAAGTAAATATCATAGAGGATCTCATGTTTTCCTTAGGTGATTTTGTTTGTGCCTCCAGTTGTTGATAATAATGTTTACACAGTGAAATAGTTAGTTCCTTGTTCCTGGCTATACTCAGTAGTCCCATGCGCACAGCCATCATAACGCATTTCTTTTACGCAAACCTACAACAATATTTCCGACGGAAAATTGTTTAGGAATATTTACCCGGTAATCTTGTTATTTATATCACAAAACACCGACAGTCTTTCTGTCTGTTTAGCTCATCAGTTTGTCACAATACTTATAGCTTTGCATAGTAAACCTGCTGTCCTCTGTCACAGATTTCTACGCCTTCCTCTTCACTTAGCGCAGTCATTATACACTGATTTGAATCGGAATAATCCCATGTTCAGTGGGCGCAGGTTTACTGAGCTATTTACTACCGTAAGTGATTTGTGATACACAAGTTATTTTTAGCACCCTTCATGCGTATACCCAAAAGCGCCACTCCGTTGTTTTTAACAGATTTTACTGCTAGGATACGGTGATCGATCAATGATTCTGCGCGCTATCTGGTGGTCATAGAATTACATCCATATGATCATTTCTAACGGATCTACGACTCAATCTCTGGTTTCAATCGCATTAGCCCGTAGCCGGCACTTTCCGCTGTAAGCCACCCACTTCAATCCATTTCCAACGGCTTTTTCCTACAGGAAACAGGGAGGATCAATAAGGCAGCCAAAATCCCTTTACGTGTGTCCTTGTCGTGCACACTTGCCCACGCGAGCGCCACTAGCCTTCTACTTCACCTGACCAGACAATGGCAGACTTCGTTTTCCAACAAAAGCCCTCAACGGAGTTGAGTACAATTTAGCCCAAATGTGGGAGCTGGAATGCAAATCGATCTCGTGGCGAAGAGCTATGAACACATTCAAGTTCGAAATGTTTGCAAGCTGACTCAATTCTAAAAGAGAGGTAATACTGACGCAAGCGGATGTGAGTTTTGATTCTAGGGAGAATTGATCGACCAGCAAATACCAGACCGCGTCAAGGGAATCGAACTATTCCGACAGTATGATTAACTCGTGGAGTGGAACTCACTCACATAGTTGAAATGCAAACGCGGAATGGTGAGCGGCCTAGTACTCCTAAATTAGCGTGTTTCGGTTACAAATAAATAGCGGTAACCTATTCTGCGGAGACACTCTCTGTCTACCGATTTCTGGCGTTTTGTATTTCTTCGGTTGGCGATGGAGGGCGACAGAATTCATAGAGCTGCAGTCTCCTTGGGCAGCTAGCAGCAGTACAAGGGTTGTCATTTGCAGAGTGCAGAGGAGGAAGCATTATATACTTTTGTCTGTCTGCTAAGAATTTTTTTATCAAACTCCGGTTCATTGGTATATTGAGCACCACATCTGTACACTTCGTCTCTATTACTTACCTCGCCTATTTTACATCATGGCTGCAAAGTACCAGTTATATATTGGAGCTCATGGACATTTCCTTCACATTTAAACTGAAGTCGCCACTCCTGATTAAGCTTTAGCTTTAAAATCTTTGATGTAAACAATGCTTCGTCAACTGTTCAATAAACTACTTTTCCTCATTAAGTCAGAATATATTAAATACATTGTGCATACTAAATCATACCTGGTTTAAACAGAAAATTTATGCTATTAGATTTTGATTAGAATACCCCATCTTCCTCGAATTGGAGCAGTGGTTATTCTGTTCTCTTTGTTCTTGAGCTCTTCTAAATACAGCGCCTGTCGATTTGACAAAAATGCCGATATTTTAAAGCAGCAATTTATGTCTGCTAGCGAAAGGCTGCCAATAAAGGATTGATTTAAACATTTCTATCAGAAACAAGCTACTTCAATATTTTTGATACTTCTGCGCACTGCAGTCAGTTAAGCAAAGCTGAACCATGTCCTGAATTGTTTAGAGATAACTTATTTTGAGATGTATTCATCAACATGATCTGCACTTTAAATCTTCCCGTTCTAATCGATGTTATTGGCAAACTTTTGCGCAACACTTACAAAACAAAGCCACTAAACTGTGTCCTAACTGCAATATAACGTAATACTCATGGCCGCTCCCATAAGTTCTTACGTGTTTTACATGGGCTTCATATAAGTGAAGCTGGTGGTACCTTCCAACTGATAAAATTTTGTGCCAATATATCTGGCAGTACCCACACAATGGATTTGGGCTCCCTTTCTTTCCATCACTGTTTCGCATACCCTCTATGCGCAAGCGAAATCCCTTGTCGAATACTCCATTGATGGATGGTTCACTACTAAAACTATGGCATAAATACCATCGTGACAAAATAAAATTGGTGGCTTGCTTCATCCCCGCGCCAACTTATGCTGCAGACAGTAGGAGTTTAAAGCGGTTTAGTAACATTGTTGTTCACATATGAATTCTTTGTTCGTGTATTTATTTACAAGGCTCCTGCTAACCATGCAGTCAAGCACAGCGATACAGCCACACCATTTTATTGAGGTGTCAACAGTTCACGTTGTCCGCAAAGAACAGCAGGCTAAAAGGCTGTCATGTTTACTTCTAACTCCGTGTGGGCCAATCGTAAAATCCGGCTCCGATTTTGTTCCCTCTCGCTAATACTTCAGCTGGACGCAAACACGAATTGATAACAAGTTACTCAACCGAAAGTACCTGATTAAACCCAACTTACTGGGACACAGTTAAAATTGATTGAATTGTGTAGACATCTAAAACTTGTGTTGAGTCAAATGATAGACACATTACACTTCACTCTGTTCCCATACCGGCACTTTAGGTATTTAGCTTTCTAACTGTGGTATACCTGTTACTCTTCTGCCTCAATGCAAACTTCTATGGTATCTTAACCAGCTTCAGTTTGTAAGCTAATGAATTCAATCAAATTATCATAGAAACAAAAATATATAAATGGCATAAAGTGAGCTCATTTAGCCTTCCGTTTATATAAGATTACATGAATGTAATTGGAGATTTCACACACATGGATGTTTGAACCAAGTCGTTTTCCAACTACTTCGACAAGTTTTCCAGGTTCTTAGAATGGCTAGCTTGTAGATTACCAACAACTGTACAGGTATTGCCGCAACTTAATAATCCACTACTTCAACATAAAATTTAATTTGAATCGGCATACAAACAGCAGAAATGTGAGCTCATACTAACTTATTGCATTGAAAAATATTCAATTCCCTTATATGCACATTATATAACTACTTGCTGCTAAGTTGTAAGAAAAGTTCGGTACTTAATTAATTGCTCCTCTGCCGTGATGGTTGACGTTGACAATCTCTGGGATATCCGCACAAATGATCAAAGCAAATAATGTTTAATGTTTCATAGACCAATGTTGAATAAGTATATTAATAAGCAAACCTTTCACCTATTGATCTTATACAATAGGTTTAGATCCCAAGCAAATTGCATGACCACTCAAGCAATCACAAGCCCGGTAAGGAACCGAAAAACCCTATCATTCGGACGAAACAAAAGCAAATCATTTTAAAACAACTCAACAAAGGAGATAAACGAACACCCACCGAAGCCGATGCTTTTTGGTAAGATTTAAATAGCGTGACTATACTACACAGACTATGAGTCCTAGGAGGTTAAGCATCATTTTTACCTGCAAAATACAGAGCTATATATTTATATACAAGCTTTAGCAGTTCCTTATGAATGCAACTCATAAAGTCAGAGCTGCCAAGCCAGAATATACGCACAGCATTCTGTGAGCATAACTGGGGATTTACTTGAAAAATAAAACCGCAAGTATGTTCCCCTTAATTAGAGAATAATTGTACCATCTTTTAAACAAGAAGAAAAATATCTTAGGACACCAAGTCTTATGTATTGCAATCAACAATTAGCTTAATTGACACGTAGTTTCATTTGAATCATGTATTCGATGAGGACAATTTTACGCAAAAACTTTAACGTTAGTAACTACAAGCCAACTAATATTCTTTGCAACATTTATTTATCCATCTCTGTATAAAACAGTTAACTATGTCAATATGTTGGTGAATTTTTGTACGAGTGTATCCTTAATACTTTTTCATCTTTTTGATACAAGATATAAAAGTTGACGTCAACAATGGACAAGGTAGTCACAACTGAAGCGGGAAAGCGAAAAAAGGAAGTAAACCGCGAAAGGACATGACAAATACAACGGTTTATTTTAAAACCTAAGTTAAACACTGCAATATGCCTCCATCTCAGGTAAAAAAGGATTGCTGGGAAATTGCGTGACGAAGTCCTTTTTGCAATACAATCTGGACATCGAAATATCGCGAACTAAACAGAAAATCATGCTGTAATTTATGTTGATACATCTGTTGGTGCATCATATAATTTATGCCCTGAATTAACGCAAACCTCACATTCTTCAAAGGAGTGCATAAGTCCATCCGATGCATGCATGACTGTAGGAATACACTGCCCTTTCTGTAGGATGGCAGCAGGTTTGATTTTCAGACTCACAAAAATTGGCACCAAAGTGAAAGATACACTCGCTACCGATAAACACTCTATCGATAATTCCGAGTTTATTTACGCTGTAATAAATCATGTATCCGATTAAAATAGCTAATATTTAGTCCTTAAATACATAAGGAATTTTCACGGTTTCGTTTACTGTTTTCGAATGAATGAAATTATATTTTACAGAGCTGTTCCTAACTTGTTGTTACATTGATTTTCCCTTTAGATGGAATGATTATGATGAAGGAGCTGAAGGTTTAACCATGTGTGTATTTGCACTTAGATAGTTTATCGTAAGATGCAAATACCAATGAATATGAAAATATTTTGTAATGCAAAGTTATATAATGTCATAGTAAACAATGATGCGCATATATATGTATATTGATTTACATCGAAAATACAACATCGAAACGGAGGAGTCGAAAATTATTAAGTATACGAAACTAAAGCCTTTCATCACAAATGATTGTGCGCCGTTCATTCTCGGAAAGCTTCCTACAGACAAAATTGTCATGAAGCAAACATTTTAAAACCCAGGACCTTTTCTATCAAAAATATATTACAGCACCGACGGAGGAAAATATATAATTGACGTCCTGTTA
This sequence comes from Dicrocoelium dendriticum, assembly GCA_944474145.2. NCBI lineage: Eukaryota > Metazoa > Platyhelminthes > Trematoda > Plagiorchiida > Dicrocoeliidae > Dicrocoelium > Dicrocoelium dendriticum. The sequence continues at coordinate 96,841,792 of OX104067.1, read as the reverse complement.
CATAAAAAGAATTTTTCAGTGATATCCAGAAATCGTTAAAGTGGATATATCGAGCATCATCAATATTTTCTGCTCACTACGCATAGATTAAAATGCAGGGATTGGCACTGACTGTTTCTGTGACTACTACCAAGGATGTTTATATCATTTCATGTTCATGGGTTAGAGAATCCAACTAAATATGGTAATAGTTTTGGTTTATGTTTACGCTGAACAATGGAATGCGAATTTGTGGCGGTAGTAGAGAGAGTTGGAAATCCTTCTGTGGCACTTAAGGCATATATTATATATTAAGTTGCTTATTAGCATATCTCGTGTCAGTCATTTCAACAAGACAAAGTTTATCTCAGGTAATCGGCTTTCTGATGTCACCGGTGTTTTATAAGCTAACACGTTATGTCCTATACGATGGTTTAAAGATAAGCAGCGTATAATGATTACTGCTCAACTTTTCTTGATGGAACCAGATGATTTCGCTGTGCGATTAAGTTTGGGACGCTTGAGATTTATTTTACCTGCTCTCTAGTTGCATTGAAAACTTAGGTGCAACTGTTCAACCGTTAAACATGATGGATAATTTTGCCCACTGAAAACGATCCAACCTCCTGTAATGCATGATATAGACAAGAAATCAGGTGCGTTACCAATTTCACATAACGGATTCACACCAAAGTGAAGCTACCTTCCACTAAACTCACAGCACTTATGCTGCCACCTGGATTGATACTTAAAGTGTGAAACGAAATTGTACTTCTCAGCAAACAGTTCCATTACCAAATAATGCTGTGAGTTAACCGCATGCATTTTAAAAATATAGGTTCTACTGCGTTGTTCCTTAATGAATGCTTGCCTCTCCTATGCATGCATGAAAAACATGGCTCCAAAAACGGTGGAAATTGATCTACGTACTATAGAAATTGTTCTATACATAATTCCGTGATTGCTATTAGGTTGTGAGTGCAACACATAATATACGCTGTGATAACGCTTCTAAACTTTCTTAATCCCTAACTTTGATTAAAACCTCTTGGATAATTACCCAAGACACGCGACATCCTCTTACAGTATTTTATGCTTTAGCTGGAGGTAAGAAATGGTCCCAGTATTGCATCGCCATACAAGTGTTAGTTAGCAGCCATGACGTCGTGCAATACAACATTATAACAAAATATTCACAATCTGAGGGGAATAGTGACTGAAATAGTAAATTTTAAGGAATGAGGATCATGACATTATTCTCAACTTTAATGGGTTAGACAGCAAAAGTATACCAGAGCAGTTTCTGCAATTTTCTGTAGTGTTATCGACTTGCATATTTTCTCGATCCACAGAATAATGCTTTTGATTGGATAAAGTCATGCTGTCATCAGATTTGTTGTTAACTCATAACGATCGGAAATTTGATATCCTTATACTACAAGTGCGTCTAATTACGGAGTCGGCGCTGTCGTAGCTCACCGCCTACCTGAAGGAACTGAGAAGGCAATTTCTCATGCTGACCGATCGTTGACGTCCGCGAAATGCAACTACAGCCACATTTAAAATAAGCATTGGCAGACATCTACACCGTTAAGATAGATCATAAATTGCTTTATGACCATCATTTTACTATGGCCCCGGACCATATGCCATTAATTGGTATCTTCTGTTTCAAGAAAGACATCCCCATATATTTAGTGTATCGCCTTCAGAGGAGAGCCACAATGATGTGAGATGTGATTTCGAAATCAAGTACTAATAGACTGGGAATGTTGGTCAGGCTGGTGATTTAGCACGCCTTATAGACAATGATCAACAAGGGCAAGAGGACGTTGTAGTGGCTAGCAACTCAATACAACCTGAAGTTCGTAACATTGTTGCAGTTTCAATTAAAGCTATCCCGGTAACAGCTTCTCAAATACGTGTTTCAACGTCAAATGATCCCATGCCCCAGCAAGTAATCCACTTTCACAATTTCATATGGTCACAGAAGGTTGAAGACAGTGAACTGAATCAGTTTCATCAGCGTCGCAATTTTCTATCAAATGTCGACGGCTGTCTAGCTTTTGTAGAACGAGTGGTGTTCCCAACAAACTTCAGCCGAGGTTTCCGAAGCAGTTCCACACTAGACGCCCGCGGATAAACCGCATGAAGGTATTGACCAGAAATACGTGTAAGGGCATCATCAGGATGCCCGCCCCTGGGCCAATGCGCTCTTGCTTCAAATCAGCCGAAGAAACCAGAGCTCCATTTTTCACCGGATCCTAAGAAAGCATGTTCGATGCTCCATGCCGATTATGCCGGACCTGTTAATGGACACATTTTACTTATCCTGGCTGTCGTCTACAGTAAGTGGCCACAGGTACTGCACATGCCATCGACGATGCCTCAGCGACCAGAACACCACTTCGTCAAGTTTTCAATCGTTTCGGATATCCTGACAAATTAGTGACTGCAAAAGAAAATCAGTTCGTTTCATCGGTCTTTGAAGACATTTGCAACAAAATTGCATTAGCCACATGAGGTCTACTCCGTATCATTCACTGTCAAAAGGCTTGGCAGAGCGATTTGTGGACTCTTTCAAGGGAGCATTACTGAAGTCGAAGGCGGAGCGACCGACAGCCGAGATTCTTGAGACTTTTCTTTTGCCTACAGTATAACTCCAAATACGCAAGTGCCTTAGGATAAATCGCTGGGCGAAGCACTGATGCAACGTAAATTGCGATGAAGCCTGGATTTGCTTAAACTATCTGACAGGAACAGCCTGAAAGGAAACTGCAAAGTGGAATAGCAGTAAAATAAAAGACACGGGGCTCAGAACATTGTCTTCTTCCACCGGCGATTTGTGCTGGCAAAGGAATACCGCAACAACCAGGTTACCTGAACTCAAGGAAGTATCATTTGTTGAACTTGAAATTATATATATATGACGTTGCTGTTGTTTCTAAGATTTAGGTCCTACATGTCCATCAAATACAATTCCGTTCCTTTTCGGATTCACCACGAAAGTGCGGTATGTCGCCGTGGAATTACTCCTCGACACTTTCCGTATCAGCCCAGAAAAATAATTCCTAAGTTTATACCGCAGTTAGCACTAAGTACATGGGAGGCTCGACGCCGGTAGTCAGTTTCCAATGCAGGTGAAAGATAGGCTGAAATGTTATGCTATTCTTTTATAAGAGGGAGATGATATGGGGCATAGACCTTAACGAAATCGGTCGAATAGAATGTGCAGCTTCGATTTTTCTCGTAGTCCTAACCTTGCTTCAACCAATAACAGTTTTCCACGTTTACAGTTTCCCGTTCATGAGGTAATACAACTTCATAAACCTATGAAATCTTCACCCATATACCTCGTTTTGTTCTTCTCCCAAGCGCGTTTCCTGTTTACATCTCTCGAGTTCTGTTCGGGTCGAATATTTTGGCTTTAAGGTTGGCAAGTGGACGATACACTGAAGGCAGCAACACAACCCAAATACATCTTTAGCCTGGAGCACATTTGGACCCATATTTAATTGCTTAAATGCTACCGAACAATATGCCGTTACCTGCCTCAGTATGCTTTCTGAGGTTCTGTCTTTTTCTGTCTTTGATTGTTTGCGGACACCAGTCATAGGAAAACGGTTGCTGGAAAGGTCAGTTGTTGGTGGGCTAGTGGCTGAAGTGCCTGCGCTGGTCGGCAAGATGGGGTATGCTAGCGTTCTGCTTGACATGGTCACAAAGAATACCGATTTGCTTTAATAAGTAATATTTTTGTTTTCTTTGTTCTCCTCAATGTAAAACATTCGAACGAGTATCGAATTTCCATGAATTACTTGGAAACTGGAGTAAACACTGTTGAGATTTCTCGACAACATCCGTCCTTAGCAAAGACGTGTTGCAGAAGTACAGATGATAAAACTGAACCGAAAGAGAAGTAGGCATCCTGTAGAGCTGATGCTTTCGATTCCTCTAAATGTAAGCCCAGCGGATTGCATCAAATGTAAGATGAATGGTCTAAAACAAGTTACAAGGTTCTAACCAGTGAGTCGGCCAAGCTAGTAGTGAAAAATTCTTATTTGTGCAAGTTGTGTTTTGTCGGAAATCATTTATGATGTTTAGGCAATTGATATCCATCAGACAGTTGTGACAACGCTGTTTAATAGATGGCGCACAACATATTTTGCTTGACGTGATTTCGTATATCATGCTTATTTAGCAAACCAAAATGTAATCCGTAAACAGTGTGACGAATTTCACAAAGCTGTCTTTTTACTAAGCCATTAGTTAAAACATGCTTCCTCCTTTCATCATCAGCACGCGTACAATGTGCGCGGTTGCCACAAAGATTCATTCTATTGAGCATATATATTCTTAATTCTTCAAGGGCTCAAGTACAGTGAGTGTAACCCAGCGCAAAATTTAATGTAGGAAATGAGTGTGAGATATACTGAGCGAAACGGCTGATAGCTCGCTACTACCTGCAGTTCCTAATGGGTTAGTCATTCCAATATCACCTGAGGCAGCTTCAAGGTTGTGCAAATTTCTTAGCTGCAATATATTGAAAAACCTGGATTAGACGTCTGTTTAAAAGCTGAGAATAAGTTAAGATAGTTTTGTCTATTGTAAAAGCTTATTTTTGTTTCAGAAATAAAACGAATTTACTGGCCATGAAAAACGGCACAATATTTGCATGCATCACGTGCCCTCACACAAAGCTGAATCAATCAAACAAGAGCCGAAATATTTTAACGCAAGTAAACATAATTGCGTACAGGTCTACCGGTGAACTTTTGTTGCCCTAGCTATATTTACTCCGTTGGAGGCCGTGTGGGACTTACCCCAAAAGCGTCATCGATGGCAGTTCTCACACCTGCATGGTTCACCTAGGTTCACAGCACGGTAAATATATACAATACAAAAATATACTATATAACAAAATGCAGGAGGATCAATTGCTACCAGCTGGCATAATACCCACCATTTTCTGATTAAAAAGCGCACATGAAATGCAAAATTTCGGTGTTGCTGCTTTCCACATTTCATTAGACCGTCACTTTCCCATTCGTTTGGAATTTTCAGGCATATAGAGCTTCAGTAGGGAGTAAAACCCTAGGCGCAGAGGGTTGAGGGCATATACCTAGTTCCTTATGCATCGCTGTGTTCCATAGTCAGCTTGAGGGCTGCGTTGTATTGCTACGTTTACTGATAAAAGGAAATAGTGCTTCTTTGGTCTTTCACTTCGCAAAGCTGAATTACTGAGAAGTAAAATGCTGTAGTAGGGTTGTTGCATGGTATAATAGCATCGCATCTAACTCAGTCAGACAGCCAGCCAGCATCTGCACGGGAAAGCACTGTACCGGCTAGTAGGCTTTACCACGGAGTGGTAATAGTCGAGCTACATTTTAAACCCCACATGAGGCAGAGCGAAGCGCAGCGAAAGATACCCAAAGAGAAGAAATATCAGTTAATTGATTTTCGCTTGTGCGCTGGAAGTCTGCCTGAGCCTATAAGTTACGTCCATCTACTTATAATTGAAGACCCTAAAATTAGCAACTTTCGGTGACATTCAGAGTCAGATATCCGTTTTAGTCTAATTGAAGATATAGTAATGGTTCCAAAGCTGACCACCTCTATATCTTGATGGATGTCCAAGTTTACCGATTTTCTTTCCATTGCTTGAAAGTTGAACATGTAAAATTTAGGGATCACTACTTCTCTAGTTTAACTACATTCATCAGTGAAAATGGTTTCATCTAGCTGCAAATGTGGAGAGCCAAAATGCGCCGAAGACTTCGGAAGAAGCATCGCTTATTCCCTTTGTTTCCTTTTGATCCACCCCGTTTGTAGTGCAAGTCAACTAGTATCTGTGAGACAAATTAATCTGACTGATCCCCTCCGGTTTTGCCAATAATTCACAGCGTTTCCAGTTATCATTGTTATACATTTACTTATGAAAAGTGTGAAAAACGGACGAACCCGTCTAGCAGATGTGGAAATCACGGCATTTACAAAGGAACCTAAGAGGACCAAACTTTTCTACATTAACAGCTTCTGAGATGCATCGTTAAATCAAAGGTTAACCAACCCACGGCATCTGCACCAACTGCTTAGACACTTAATAACCCCAAAATTGGACAAGTCACATTCGGCGTGAATACTTTTAACTGATCTCTGGATGCAACACCTTACCAGTCGGTTACAAAAGCGGTAGTCCAGAGCCGGGAAACCTACACATCGCGCACATCGATAAAAACGCCAGAAGCGACAACTGAACGTCAAATTTTAAAACATGGCGAACATCGATTTATTCGAGTAAGATTGTACGCTATATAAAAGAGAGTGGGCATCCTACTGCCAGAGATGCGTCTTCGTAACTCAAGAAGTGGGGTACGTATACTAAAACTGCTTCTTAACAAGTTCGTCATAGGAAAAGGACAAGCATGGCAGTCTATCTGCCAACCAAAGCATGAAAACCGTATTTGTTAATGATGTTTCTGAGCTGCCCTATTCTCCTGATCACGAAGGGTAAAAACATAACGAGAACAGTGGTACTGCAACCGCGAACAGCTCACTCTGGACCCCGTTAACGCAAAGTCGTAAAGGGAAAGTTTTTATTCTCCATACTCCATGGGCTGCCGTCCAAAAACATTGAAAGTGATGATACACTCTGAATGAATGACCGAAATCTTATTGGATACCTGGTTGAAGTCTTGCTCACTTTTCCAACCGATGTTAGGCTGAATATAGCTATTGATTCCCTTTACTACCGGTCATAGTTACGGAACAAACACATGCATTGTAACCGTTACTTAGCCTCCACGTAAGTGTCCATGTTAAGTCCACTCAAAAGTGAACCACGTGCTTTCGCTTGCTATGGAAAGCCATACAAACACATTTTTATCACAGACTACTTTAGTTTACACCACCTGGAAATATCGGCAACCGATAGCATGCATTTCAAAGCCTGTTTGTGATAGCTAAACTTGAACTACCCTTTGTACAACCCAGTAACATTCTCCACCAGATTTCGTTCTGCAGTCGATACTTCATCTTGTGCTTACGAACAAGTAACTCATAGTCGACGGAATAGTTACCTGCACACGGTTAGGTTAAACTGACCATATTAAACTAATTTTGACCTTATATGTTGCGGAATATATGGAAGAAGAGAATGATGAGGTGCATACTTTCACGTAATACGCGTTAGCTTCGTTTGTTAAAGAGACAACCTAGACAATCTTAAATGAACACAATCCAGAAAGCCCATGGGGAATTGTACAAGGACATTAATCACACTAGTAGCGCACGCGTCAAAACAGGAATCCTTCTATCTCCGAAAGAGAACCAAGTGACTTATAAGGAGTAGAACAAGAAATGAATGCCCTTAGCAGAAGAGCTCATAATACTCCCCGAATTCCGAAACGTGGATGGCCTATGTAGTACAGGGTAACGTTTGTTTGATATTGATCATCGAAGACAACGTCACGCCTGCACAGAAGTTAGTGAAGTTATTCTGCACAAACTGCCAACTCCCCTTCAGGTATGTCAACGGCTTTTGTGAGGTGCAGCTCGTAATTTCATTACTTGTTACGACTGACGGGGATAAACGCTAAGTGAGGGAAGCAGCAGCTCACATCCGGTTCAATTATCCTTATATGTTCAAGAGAAAAACAAGCCCAATTATTATCTCCGTGTCAACTGTCCCACCTGTAGCTTCATCTAACATCCAGTTTAATGCAGTTGCTGTGTTAAAGTGGTCTTCCCTGCGCATCCACTCCTCTCCTGGTTTCCATAACCTCTACCAAATGCTCTACAGAAATCATCATTGATTCGGCAGAAACGCTAGCACTATTCGTTCAGCGCGTTCCAGATGAAAACGAAATGCCATCAAAATGGAAGCTGAAGATAATCACTCATAGTCATAAGAGAGGTAGTCATAACGACCCTTCCAATTACTAGGCAATAAAGCTACTGTGCTTTCCATTGCTATGGATTCTATCATCACTGATGCACTTAGGCAGTATGTGGAAAGCCAGAGCATAATAGCCCAGAAGCAACATGGCTTCAAAAAGTATATATTCAATTAGATCATGTTAAATGTAATTGCTGGACTATAGCGGTAGATGGTGAAGCAGGAGTCCATATAATTTCCAGTGAACTCTCAAAAGCGTTTAATCGCTCAGACAACCGATTTCTTTACACCTAACTTTAGATCTACCTCATTGGTGACTCACTTATGCGTTCGATAAGGCGTTTACTACAAGAATATCGGCTGGAGTTAAGGGTACGACAGTCCATGTCCGACGCAATTATGGTAGAGTGCGATGTATCACATGGCTCAATGCTAGAGCCTCGTCTACTCTTGAGATTCATAAACGATCTAGAAAGATAAATTATCTCCGAATTCTTCTTCTTTACAGATGATATCAACATGTGGCTAGGGATCAGGGAACCGGACGACTATGAAGAGCACCGGCGCAACCTTAACATTATTTCGAACTGAGCAGTTCTAAATACCGTACCGCTCAATGTGGAAAGATTTCGCGCTTTTCAATTGCGCCATAGGCAATAATAACTGTATTGTCTTGAGCTAGGCACATTGCAAACCATTTCCATAGAATATAACCATGGTGGGTTCATTCAAATGGAATCTAACTGTTTAACGCAATGTGAGGAGGCAGAGAAAAAGGTCAACCAGCACGTCAGCTTACTGCGGAGAGCGCTCGGAACTCTTGTATCATCCATCTCCTCGATGATACAAAATTCCTACTTCCGCCTTCACGATGCATACGCCATCCTTGCTTGGATACCTTTTTAAAGTTTTATCTGGTGATGCTAGGAACGACACAACACAGGACGACAAAGACACTCAAGTGTCTACTATATCTGTCTTACAAGCAGAGGTTAAGTTACTTGGAGTTTTTAATGGGTGCTACCGAATGCAAAGCAGTGATCTCCTATTAGCTTACGAAATTGATAACCCTAATCGCGTGTTGCTTCTCATGTGTAACTCATTATAATACCAAAGTCAAAGATAACTGCCTGAAACCAGGTGAACAGTAAAGCCATTTGGCATACTGGCGGAATCATTTTTAACTTTGGTTATGCCAAACATAAGACATTTTTCCAAACTCAGTTGCTTCCCCCCCTCACTTAGACACTTTCAAAAAACAATTGGAATTTTTCCGGGACCTTCGGCAATCCGTTGCTTATATTTAGCTAATTAGTAGTTTATTCACTATGACTTCAAGCTTAATTTATGTGTCACACAGACCTTAGGATTTAGAACATGAGTGAGTATTCGTAGATTTACCTATTTCACGGAAAACATTGACTATAAATGACACCATATGGACTAGTTTTTTGCATTTCTTTCTCTTTTGTACTATTGTTATTTAGCGGTGCATCTACTCGATAGGAGCGCAAGAATTTAACTCACAAATCTTTTGATATTGCATTTTTACTTATACCATCCTGCGGGACTTGTCAATCAACCGTCATTTTACCTGTTAAATTGTTGCTCATTTTTATTGTTTATATTTTAGCCAATGTGTTTCAGTACATTAATGTTAAATTTACGGAGGTATTATTTTATTTTGTACAACCATTAGAACAGGTCTCAAACCAATCCCATTTGGTCAACCGGAAAAGTGTTAGATGAAGCGGGAATTAGGATGCATCGTTTCCGCCGTAACTGCAATGGGTTTGAGAGAAGTGACCGATGCACCCTGCAGGTTTCTACAATGATACCTAACAGCAATTTATAACTAATATATAAATTTATGTTAGAGAAACGAAATCAACCAATGCTTTTCACTTCATTAAATGCAGAGTGGTCTCCAATCAAATTCAGTTTTTGAAGGAATACAAATTGTCGTACATATAGAGTGAATAATACACTAATGCTTTAAGAGAATGAGTTAATCACCCTCGGTTTGTTTGCTTTTGTTCTTTTTCCCTGAGACGGTTCAGTAACTTAGTTACTTTTATACACTGGATTCATTTATACAAATAACAAGTTATATTTCATTATATACAGTGCTATTTCTTTCCTATATGTTTGTGCAACTCGGCTTGTAACAAGTTATCCAATGAGCTAGCTGGTTGATCATCACTACGTTTATACTCAACAAAATTTCCATTCAGTTTCATATAGAAGACTTTGCATAGTTACCGTTAGTATATCAACCGGTACATTATGCCAAACAGCTTATGTGTAAATGGGATCTCTTCAACTGCTTCCGTCATAGCATCCAAAAACACAATGCAGTCATAACGGTTGTGATTCGGTTAACAAAGCCTTGTGATCCAATGGTAATGCATAATATTCAACAAATGTCCACATAGAGTTGATTGTATCCGTCGACTGACTGCAGCTTTTTAGGTTTCAATTGTTCCCTCCAAATGAAAGCTTTCTTTTGCGTTCGTCCATTCTTCACTAAATCACGGTTGAAAGGCCATAAGTACGTCTGCAAACTGGAAGCTTTCCGTAAAAACCAGAGAGCAAAACTTTTGCGTGGATTTAATGCATCCGACGTGTGATCAGCATTTAATCGCCAGCTACTTGAGTCCATTGTGTCTGCGCACAATTGCACGCCATTCACGCTGTGCCTGGTGATGCATTAACCGAATCGATGATACATTCAGTACAGACGACCGCCTAAGTCTGTAAGCAACCGAAGCAAATGTTTACATATAGTTGGCCACTTCAATGCAGTGTTATATGGCAACAAGTTGGATACAACTATTGTCAGGTTTATTGCTGGTGCGATACATAAAATATTTTTTAGAGTTGCGTTTGGCAAATGTGAGTTCTAGAGTTCTGACATGACGGTGTACACGGATGTTCCATCAAACACTACGTGTAGGTAGACTGCTAAGCTTATATTGGGGAATATTAAGCAACCTCAAGCTGGTATTCCAAAAAGCTGCATATATTACTCCCAATTTCATCCCACAATCACACTAATAACATGTTTACACTGGCTGTGTACCAATGCAGATAAACTCACCTCACTAGTCAAATCATGATGCCGGGTATTTTATGCGGATTCATGAAGATAGTTAAATGATTAAGCAACAATTATGAGGATTTTAGAATACCTAGTCATTTCGGCTAATATTTCGACCACAATCGAAGTCGATGACTTTAACAAAGTTGCAGGGTCATCAAGCGTAAAGAAACTGGTTGATTCAAGCAAATTTATTGCGACATAACTAGAAGTATTATGTATAATTTCATTTTGTATATAAATGTTAAGAATTCTGTGGCTAAACAAACGTGTGCGACAAAAAATGATCCTCACAGTTACATGGGTACTCTGCACCTTGTCGCTATCAAAGCAGGCCTAATATGACAAAATGATTAAATTACGTTTCATTCCGAGAGCCTACTCACATATTTCCTTTGTATCAAGGTATTACAACTTATACTATTAGGTATATTTGGCAACTATCTGTGGTTTTCTCTCAATATTGAAAAGTGAACAAAAGCAGGCCTTTTCCCAGCTCTTTGACATGTAAGGAATCTATAGCAAACCGACAGGCATGGAAGCAATGTACTTGGGCGATTAGGTGAATAACAGTAACCAAAGTACTGTGAAGGTGTCGCTGACATGAATGGTTGAAATTTGATGGAAATTATTCCGAAAACCTGCAAACATATATGCCGACGTATTAAAGGGCAACAACTGTATCTATTTCTTGCATTAAAAGTTCTATTATAATAAATCTCACTTTTGAAAAACTTACCACATCTACTCGATTCGGACGGAAAAGTTTACATCTGTTCATCTAGTATGCTGTTAATTAAATCATTGCGCCACCAAATCCAGTTCATACCTTCCATGCTCTTTCGCAATCCATTCTTTTGTCGCTTTAACGAACAATGCAGCCAAATCGGATAAATTGTTCTTATTATGTCCGAGAAGTCTTTGAACAAAGGGAGCAAAATATATATTATTTCAACTTGTTTATATTCCCTGATCCATATTTTTCTAAGGTATATTGTAACATTTTTTACCATACCAACCATTTCGACAAGAATAATCTGACGTCTTCAATGATGGATTCGTGGAACCCGCGAAGTAGTTACTTCGCAAGACAGAATGATAACTTTTACCTAGATTTAATCTGCAATAAAACTTGATCATTCTGACCTACAAGGATACCAAATTTGTTAGGTCACTCACGCAGATTTTTAATCTCCTTCACATCATTGCTTGACGTATTTTATAATTTTGAAATCTTCGGGCAAATCTTGCACGAATACTAGCAGCTCTCAGCCCTGCGTGGCTGAAGGTCATCACTTTGATCATGAAACCAATGAACTCCGCAAACAACAGTTAAGATGGTGGTTAAAGTTTTTTTTGTCTTGGGTTTGCCCACCATGGTCCAAATTGCGATGGGGACTGTGATCGCATAGTAGTTTAAAAAAGGTGCAAAAACAGGAATGCAATAAAGTTAGGTTCAACGTTCACCATCTTTGCTTAAACAGATGACTGTCCTTCTGTTCACTTCTGTAAGACTATTAAAGAACACAAGAATGTTCATGATGGTTACTCTCTCATAATTAATACGCAATGTTATTGCTGTCAGTTTGTAGGGTCCTATTTGATTCCTTGAATAACTCAACGTATATATTTCTCGTAATAACTTGATCAACAAGACAACTTAGTTACTCGCAGTGTGCTTGTTTTGACTCAAGGTGTCGTCAAGAAAGAAACGAAACATCCAGTGGAGTAAGGATAACATTAGACCTAACAACCACAGCAGTTTATCTTAATCATATTATATCTATTTTAGAGTTGTAACACAAGGTGGCTGTGAGTTATAGTTAAAAAAATCCAGAAGCAAATATACTTCCTTATGCTGGAGTTGTGTATAGCTAATATTACCACATGGCTACTAGACCTCCAAAATGGTTGTGGTCGCACGACTCCGATTAAGGCTGGTTGCTTTGACTTCTGCTTATCTGGAAACAAGTCTACTGGTTTGTCCATTCTGTTTTTTTAACGCAATAGCTGCTTTCATTCCCGAGATCCATCATTTTCTTGTCTATATTTTTGTAGCATTTTAAAAATTGCCCTCTCCAAGTCTCAAATAATGTTCTTTGCCTGCATTTGAACCAAAAAGCCCAATGTAAATTTGTACAGAAGATAAGTAAATATGAACTGACATTTTGCGTGTAGCCTTAGTGCGTATTCATTAAAAGCGTTAACAACTATCCACGCTGGTAACTTAGACGTATTGCCAAATATCAATCATCTCAACACACTGGTTCGACATTTGTGCAGTACAATGTCTATGGGTCACTTGCTATGCACATTTGTTCCAAGCGTTTTAAGGCATACAAAAGGGTTACTTTTAAGCACTATGCATAAAACGCGTGTGAACTCGCGGATATTGCTTGGTACTGATATCATGTCTATGTTTATGTCTATGTCTATGTTTATTGACTGTGTACATAAACTAACTAAATCTAGTTGCTGTGAAATGCTTTTACACCAGTGCTGAACCGTTAATTGAAGCAAAGTAGCAGCTATTTCAAGGTGATTTTGTTTAATTCTTACAGTTCCATGTGTTTAGCTTTGCCCGCCTACCGACATTTTTATCCAAGCTTTTTGCTTGATATAATTTACTAACGCAAAAGTATGACAATATAACGGTTATGTACGTTAATAATTCGACTGGATAAGGGCAAACTTCAGTTGAGTGTGTGGTTGAGGAATTCGGTACGGATTCCAAGAGCATGTAGATAGAAATGTCTCTCCCTAACTGTGTTTGACCTCTTACTTCAAGGCACCAGGTTTGAAGGACTGCAGTGCGGTATAAAATAAGCTCCATACACTTGTAATTGTTCTGTTAGCTAGTCAAAATGATTAGCTTTCCTAAGTCTTATTTAAGACTGCAAAGATTCGTCAGTAATCGATCGAATCGGACTAAAGTCGAAGAGTAGCTTGCGTTAAATCACTGGTTTATAGAACGAAATCGAACCTCATCTAGCAGTCACCAGTTATGTTATGTTCAATTGCATCGTCATCTCACAAACGACATATAAAACGATGAGATGATCCCATTGCGCCCTAAATATCATGGTTGTTATTTCCCTCCTAATTACAATCCTATTTGTTGTTGGCCACGAATACGCTGACCTGTATAGAGGTGGAATCACAGCTTCCAAACTTAACTAACATACCTAAGTATTGCATATTACCATTGACGCAATGTCATATAACATAAAGTCTCTAACTTGAATACTACGCGTGTCGGAAGGTCTGAAGCTTCATCGCTCATAGTGCATGCGTAAAACAGCCCTTAAACATAGTTGTTAAACCGGTGATGGCTTCCATGCAATTTTGCCAAATCAACACACAGCGAGTTGAAGCATGAAAGTGTGGATAAAACCCATCGAGTATATGCCGCGCATAGAAACCGGTACAATGTTGACGGTTCCATGGATGACCCCATTATTTTACTTGAACTGAATCTGTATCTGTTATTATTCCAGTGTCTTAATCTCACTGATACGTGCGAAGTACATATCACGTTAAAAACACCAGTTGGGATCCGTTAACAATACATGAGAAATTACATATTTCATGCGATCTCGTTTTACAGATTGGTTAGGGCGCTCAGTTGGAATGTGCCTCGTGCTGTCGAGCAATATAACTTGAATTTATTAATACATTTCAAAGCAAGTCGATATTGTGGAATTCCAATACTTATAGGTGCAATTAAATCCATGAAATGTTATTTTTATTTCTGATTTGAAATTTAACATTTTACAGTGATTCGCCATATATCCAAACATGTCATTTGTAAACATTATGCTTAAGTTTTTGGAACACTTTGAACAGGAATTTCCTCTGTTGAAATGGTAGTGCTATCAGGCGTGTCCCATAACGTTTTCGATGCAATCAAACTTAACGTAAGTTTCTACGCATTGGATAGCGACGGTGTGACAAAAAAATCCGATTTACTAAAAACCTTGGATCACTGATGGGAGTTACGTGCCTGGGGTATTTAATATCCGCGACGCATCATCTAACTAATCACTTAAATTTTAACTGCTTAAATCCAATCCATCTTCTTCCCAAGATTAAGGAATCTAGAGCACCAGTATCGTCAAGGATTTAAGCAATTTATAAAAATTCAATTGCTAGTACGTATGTTAATCGACAAACAGCAGTAAAACTCCAATATTTGGTAAGTTGATAAAACAAAGCTGCTTTGAACAAAGATGCACATAAGCGTACATCAAGAAAAATACTGGAAATCCTAAAGGCGAAAATTATTGTTTTCTTGCATATAACATTTGCTCATTGGATGCGTCAGTCTGTTTATGATTTTTTCGCAATAAATTAGGAAACCTTTCAAAATTGCACGCAAAGGCTCCTCAAAAACCACTGGTCATTTAGGCTTAAAAATAGAGCAAATATGAAGTAGCCAAGTTCTTCTGCAAAGTTTGCACATTAAATAACCTCAATGTTGAAAGATTCTATGTTAAGTATCCGCCTGTTTATTGAATAATTATTGACGCGCTCGAGAAGTTGTTAGCAAATTTGCTCAGAGAGACATCCGCCCCTACACCAAATTTAATTATTTGTTACAAACTAAATGTAACATTTCGTGCAATTATTGCAAAACTTCACCCCCTCGCTTCTTTGGACATCTGAGTGAGAAGCGACCTACTTATGCCCCATAGACACAAAACTTCTCCCTTTTTCCTTCCGAAGAAGATATTATTGTGACAACATGTTACAGTTTAGTGATTCTTTGTGAAAGTAGGGATTTTGCATATACATGTGGATATTTTCCTCTGGGTCCACAGAAAAAGCAGAGATTTATGCTCAGCTTGCTTGTGCCACGCGATTCATTCTGCATCGTTGGGATATCTCATGGATCGTCGGGGTTATTTAATATCCTTCCGCAAAAACCAACCAAATAACTGAAAGCGGAAATTAATTTGGAATGCAGACGTCGCACATTTTCACGGTATGATTCACCTCAAATCAGGAACAAACCTGAAGCCACGCGCTTGCGTCCGTGTCAGCGGTTCGCATTTTGTAAGCAATAATTGCCAAAAGCATAACCTGAATCGAACCAACGACCCGAGTTGTGGACTGGATAAAATTGCCGACATGACTTGGATGGATGCATTCGTTGACCTGTTTAGGAGCCGATCTCAGTGGCGTTCGTGCTGTGAGCTTGGTTGTCTCACCCCATTCCACTTGACCTCCCCCTAGAACCTTGATCGTAATAATTAGCCTAAAAGAATTATGCACGGTAAAAATGTTGATGCACAATAGCCCGGCTAGTAGCTTAACGGAACGATGCCCATCCGTTAACGGTAGCTGAGCTGGCTTGCATCCATCGCATTGTTCGCCTTTTTCCTTCAATGTGTAGCGGAACAGTATCTGAAGTGCTTCCCACCGCTTGCTAATGAACATAATGAATGTTTCTAAATATAGCTAGCTACAAACACGACGTCGTTTAATCGCACTTAAATAGCGTAGTCATATCAATGATCAATACGTGCTTTTTGCTGAATGAACCATGTATAAATTATCCAGTGTCTGGAAAATGTCCACGATTACATCTAGCTCTAATGGCGGAAGTCGTGTGCCCGCCACTACTTGAAATTGCAACCAGCTGCACTGAATTTGTCATTTGAAGTCATAGGAAAATTGGTATCACAGCTTCCGTTTTCACTGTAGAACTTTGCTATGGCTTTGAGGATGTTATAACAGCAGTGTAAAATCACAAAGCCAGGATACCTGTTTTAAAGACCGAGGAACTTATACGGGTCGAGAAGCAATATTTACAAGTCTCGTTGGGTGAGTTGGTGGGTATACCCAATAATAGTGATAATACTAATAAGTTACTTCTTTAGGAAAGATAAAAGGACTTGTGGTTGGCTCCGCCTTAGTCCAAAAAGCCGCGCAGTACGTTCCAGGAGTAGGATGGAGACTAATTGAGTAGTAACAATGTGTAGGCGGATGAGTGCATTGTCTTACCATCAATTTAATATTGTTAGTGTCGTTGCAGAGACTCCCGACTCTGGGAGAGCATTCCGCGGTCAACAAACACGAATGGAAAAGAAATACGTGTAGCACTTCAGAAGGCTTTGCTGCTCTACGAGATTCAGAGCGTGACCTATAGTGTTTGCATTGTTATTGAGTTGCGGCAATCGACAACTTGCATGATGTGGATCGTGGGGATTGTGGACTGAGAATAGCGCTGCCGAACGGCACTTCTCCCTCTATTTGACATGCCAGTTTGCATCGTTCATTACTTTGTGCAGAGCAGATTTTTCGTGTTTATTGTTGTCAAATTCAGTTTATTTTGCAATTCTTAAATTGGTCATTGTGGATTAGTTTCGTGTCCGCATATTATAATCTGACAGTTCAATCTTATACATATCTTTCACCAGCAATATTACTATCACATATTCTAAGCTATAAGTAATGGCAAAGCCGACATTTGTAGCACTTGTTGTAAAATGGTTTGTCATATTGCCAATGATGTTACATGCCTCACGTGTGGGGCGAATATTCGCGGTTCGTGTATATGTGAGACATTAGATCATTTTAAAAATCTGCGTAATACCTAGCATGAACTATTCGAAACATTGCGCAAAAAATGCCAAAGGATTGTCCCGCTCGCATACCAGCTTTGAACATCATGGAGGTTTTTCTATGGGGCTATCTAACGGCGGGTGTACAAAACAAGGCCGCGTACATTGGACCAATTGTGAGAAAATATTGTGAACGGATGTCGCGCGATCACTAGAGATACATTGGAGAACGTTCTCGCTAATTGCACCAAGCGGTTTCTGTACTGTAAGCAGAATGCCGTCGGACATTATGAACGTATCCTTCACTAGCATACATAATCGTTCCAATACATTTCTATTAATATACTTATCCTCTTTCACAAATGTGCTGGTCCGCTGGCAAATGGTGCTATTGACGCGTCCGGTTGGATAGAATTCTTAATGTCCAGGCTGTCGTTGAGCACATAAACAGCGTAGGCACCGAAACATTCAATGGCTACTTATGGCGAAATCACTGATGAACCTCACAGTCGCTATGTGCTGAGGTTCGTCCAGCCTTAATGAAAAGCCGACTGTGTTGTTGACTCGATTTCAGGTTATGGCCTGTAAAGTTGGTTTTTCGTATGAGTTAAAGTAGGTGAAAACATGTGTGCTTGGGGTCATTCCGCATCTGGTAGACTAATATGAGGTCTCCACGTAGCTACCTGTAGTGTCTACTGAAGACTCCGAGTGTTTTGGTCGCTGCTCGACCATGGTGAGTTTCAAGCGCTGCAAGGTCACGGTTTATCCAAGCGTGCCAAGCTTGGATTATGTATTCGACGTGTTAACGCACGTAGGCATGGAACAGCATAGAGAAGATGAATGAATCCAAACATCCGTATGCCATCCGCAAGCTAACAACGTGCTGGTTACCACTTTTGGATTCCGACTGTCTGGAATAACCGAAGTCCTCCTGCACCAGCACACCGAGTTCAAGTTCCTGAAGGCTTGTCTGCAGGTCATCTGCCCCAATATTATGGAGATAGGCGTATCTATGGCGGACGCGGATAGTATGTCACCTGACCACATTTAATGGCAGTGAATTCCTCACCGGTCAATGCTATGTCTCAACTAGTTCGCACATGGAGGATCTTGTGGTCGTCCATTCTCTTGATACCCGGCCAACATTTAACGTTATCAGGAAAGCAAAATGATTGTGGTGATGGCTCTCACAAGATCTTCGCGCTCCCCTCGATTAGAGTCGGGCAGAGATGTTCGGTCTCTAACATAGAACATCTGTTCACAGAGAAAATTACCAAACCATCATAATAATGAATTGCCTACGTTTTCCAAGCAGCCCATCATTACTTCATCGATGATTACTTCCATGACTTTTGAAAGCAAAGAGAGAAGTGTTACCAGACGGTAAGTGGTAGGATCAGACGGACTTCACTGAAGGAATCCGACAAGTGTTTTGCCTAGGTGAATGGATAATGCCTGCAGTGCTATAGAGTGGAAATTATCCAAGGTTGTTAGCTATTTCAGAACTACTTTGCTATGAATTTGATGCTAGATAACACTGATGTCGTTGGGACGGAAGCAAGTGAAAGCTTTGAGGCTAGTATCCCTTGGAAAGTATGCAAGTACCGAGCAAAGAGCGGTTGTCAGCCCTATTTGTTGTGTGGGGATACCCACCAATCGCACTGAGTGGTGCGATTTCACCCTGCAAATTATGAAGTGCATTCTTGTGTCTGTAAATAAAACTGCGTTTCGAAATTAATTGTTTCGCAAGCTCCAGTCGGTGTGATAATCTGTTTTCACGAGCATACAGTACACAGTAATTGCTCCGAGCTACGTACGCTGTCTCATTCTCCACGTCAGGATTGTTTATGTGAAAACGGCACGTGTTCCTCCAAGGCCATAACTCTTCATATTTGGCTTTCCACGTACAATGTTGGTTTCACGTTATGATGAAACATTTTTATCATTATACGGACAGAAGCAGATGACGGGAAATATATTGCATTTTTTCGGGCTCTGCATTGGTGCATTTGTCGTAGCGAATAAAATCAAACCTTACAATTCTGTGATCGTAGCGTTTCGTTGTGGTTTTTAGCATACCAGTTGGACATACCTGACTTAGTGCACCCTAGAAATGGTCCAGGAGAAATAGTTGAGAAAAACATTACAAGTCACTGAACCACCGGGCCTTATACGCTCAAACTCTGCATTTACAGTATCTCTGCAGATGCAGTGTAAGACAGGACCAATAAGAAAAAACATAACTACTACTTGGGGAGTAAGTAGAATGGTACACAAATGTCAAACAAGAAGCCGCATGCGCAACATATTAGTGACATTTGAGGGTAGACAACATATAAGGTGACAATTAAGGAAAGAATGTGTTACAATGGCAAATTGCGAGACCGACGAAGTGTGTCAGAGAGCTTTCAGGACGCCGGCCAAAATGATCAATTAAACTTAAATTTTGCACCAAAAGTTTTCGTTATCAGTACAGTCTCCCTGGTTGTGATCTTAGCCATCTTAACTGATCCAATTTGGTTATGCATACGATAATTTTTATGTCGTAGATAAACGAGTACAGCGCAAAATACAAGCCAAAGTTACCAGTACGTTGGATAAAATATCTTCAGAATCGCTGTGTTCGCTGCTGCAAATTTGTGGCGATGATAAGACGTCAAGCCCAAGCGTTTATATCCGAGCAATCTCGAGATCATACAAGATATTTTAACTACAGATTTATGGGAAACGCCAACCTACACTTTTTTACTTATGCGATCATGAACATGATGCAAGCGGACAGCTGCGTTGTCTTTAGACGTCAACAAAATAGTAAGCTACTTGGTAGAACTTTTGCCGCTTTCTTGTTTTTATTTTAATTTATTGCAAATAAATTCTTATCCTCAATAGACAGAATTGCGCGTGGCAGCGACTGCTAGCTGTAAGTGCCTTGCATTTAGGAGAAACATGAGAAGAGGTGTGCACGTATATAGTTATCGCCAAAGATATTATATAGCTTGCCAATGGCTTCACGTACATATTTTTACATTAGTTGGAATAGAAAGCGAAGCACGCGAGTAGAGATAAGTTTGCTTAATGGTCGTTACAATTACCCCACATTATAAAGTTGGACCAGGAGAATCCGTTGTGTGGTTGGCTTGCCACAAGCTACCTCTATTGAGAACTCGGTTCACTTAAAATGCACCTCGGTATTTCCGAGCAAAAGTACCGAATGCGAAATGGAAAGATTTTGGCGCTGCCCATTCCAACACTGGCACCCCAAGACCGCGGTTTCGTCCTGGTTTTGACTCATCAGGTGGAGATAGCCAGAGCCGGTGTGGAAATCAGAGCTTAGTGGTTCACGGCTGACGCCATAAACACGATGTCACCGAGATACGCGAGCAATGCTGATGGCCTTGCTTCTAATTTGTAAAGCTTAGGGAGAGAAGTACAGACAAGCTCTATGATAATCCTGGAACGAATTTGGTGGAGAGTTCAACGAAGAAATGGTAGTCCGTGGAATTCCACCGAAGCATGCCCCAAGTCCCTAAATATTCCCTTGCTTCAGACCGTGACCGACTCTTAACACTTGATATATTACTGTTGACAGATCTGACTATCCATCGTTTCACTTCAAATCGCAGCTGACTGAACTTCAGTTAATTGTTACCGGAATTTGGTTTTCTTTGGAGGTCCGGTTTTCATTTGAGAGTCGAACTATTATACAGTGGTGATGGCACTGTCAAGATCAGCATACAAGTTGTTGCCCTAATCCTTTGTAAAAATAGCACCGTAGCGCACTTCCGGCTTGGTCGTTTGAATTAATCCTTGAGTCTTACGTGTTGCTTAAATCCACCTTCGATTTGACGGTAACAGTATTTGACAATCCAGCATTACTTGGTTTTTACGTGGAACTTGGAAGTTGCTGTCACGAAGAAAGTGCGCATGGAAGGACGCTGGACAGTTTGATGACATTCGGTAAGTTGAAAGCATTATTATTGCCTCAGACGATCTTAATTCCCCCTCTAGTTTGTCGGTTAGTAGTAGGACTTGTGAGAGTAGTGGATTTGGTATGAACTCTGAAGCCTCAAATATTACATTGAATCTACCAGATGAAAGAAAATACAGTTGATGGCTGAAGCGGAAGCGGAGCATTATAGTAGCTTACTGCTGGGAAGGACAGGGCCGGTTGACCGGTTACCAGACCCAGGTGATGACTCAAACGAATGTTGCGAACGATATAGGACTACTATCAAAGTATATCGAGTAATCCCAAATGAGTACAAGCCCTTGTCTCTTATCGCCGATCAGCCCTTTAGGATCGGTTGTCAACCGGACCTCCCCAAGGGGCACTGGAATATTTTGACGGTAATCCTACCACGTATTGGAGGTTCATGAAGCAACTTGAGTACTTCGTTGAGAAGCGGGTTCAGGCTAATGGGCAAAGACTAGTATATTTGTATCAATAAGCTAACATCTCATTTGTACTGGTTGACCATTTAGATATCCGTGCCCCAGATTCGATTTGGTGTCCGCCATGGTTGCGTAACGACGACACATGTCTTGTAGCCTTAATTTACCGTCCAACAAACTCGGCGTCTAAAGTGGACTCCAAACTGAAGCACGCTCCATAGATCGCTATGAAAAAGTCCTACAGATGTATTCCCATCACAGGTGACATTAATATGCACAACTTGAAAATAGCGGCAAAAGACAAGATGAGTGCTGCGGCATATCCTGAAGAAAAGGATGACGTGATATGTATTGTCACGCAATACGTGTTGTCCGCGCTTGTCAAGGAGACATCCTGGACCTTCTTTAATGAATGCTCTGCAGAAATCGCCTGGAAACGTTTTCTAAGCACATTTCCGCACTAGTGATACACGCGCAAAAACAAAACCTTTTCCAATGTGAAAGAAGAAGAGAGCCATTTTTGAAGAGTAGAACTCGTAATTGCATGTCCTTGAGGTACTTAGCACGAAGAACTCACAAAGACATCCAAAATTCCAAAACCTAGACTGCGTACGTGGCACAGCTTAACTTGCATGAAATTTATCCCGAAGGACAACGTTACGTATACGCAGGATTTAAGTAAACGTTTTTGAACAAACTGCGAACTCCCGTATAAACATGTCAATGGCTTTTGTAAGGCGCAGCGCGGATTTCCAACACTGGTTACGACTGATAGGTTTACAAAATCAGCAATGAATGCAACCGATCTCTAACGGTTCCATTACTCACATTCGTTCCAGGGAGCAACAGTCTGAATAAGTATCCATGTATCGATTGTCTTACCTGCAGCTTTATCAAATATCACCTTTACGGTCGATGCTGTATTAAAGAAGGTGTCGTCACCACTTATCTACAGTTCTCTTGGTTTCGTTAACATTCTACCGAAGACTCTACTAGAAGTAACGAGTAATCTGGTGGAACCAATGGCAATTTTCCGGCTAAGAAGCAGATTCCATCTAAATGAAAGGTAACGATCATCATTTCTATGCATAACGGAGGTACTCGCACTGACGCTACAAATTACCGTCCTATAATGCTACCTGCTTTGCTTTCCAAGGTTATAGTGTCCATCACCGCTAATGCAATTATGCAGTATCTGGAAAACCACAGCGTAGTAGCAACGCAGCAACATGGCTTCCGAGAAGACCACTTAGTCAATACGAACTTGCTAATTGCAAGCTATAGCTGGGCTGAAGCAGTCGATTAGCAGCAGGAGTCCATGTCATTTAGCTGGAGTTCCCAAAATCTTTTAATCGCTTAGGCCACCGAGTTCTTCACATTAAACTTCAGATCAATGGCATTGGTGACCCATTCATGCGCTGGATAGGAAATTTACTACACTAAATTCGATTAGAGTTAAGGGTAAAACAATCCATGTCTGACGCAATTAAGTTGGAGTGCGATCTGTCAAATTGCTCAATACTAGAGCCTTGTCGGTGTTTTGGATTCAAAAACGATCTAGCAAGATCAATTACCTCTGATTTCTTATTTTGTTTTCAGATGATATCAAGTTATGGCTAGTGACCAGGGAACCAGACGACTTTGATGAACTCCGACGAAACATTAAGAGTTCTAATTACCCTACCGCTCAAGGTGGAAACTTGTCGCATTATCCAATTACTTCATAGGCTTGGATAACTGTATTGGCTTAAGTCACACATATTGCAAACCACTTCCCAATAATGCGATGTCGGTGTGTTCATTCAAAATAAACCTAACTGTTTTAAACAGTCTAAGACAGCTGCAAAAAAACCAGCAAATCGGTCCACTACGGTTGGCATTCGGCAGTTTGACCCATCCATCTTCGCGATAATGCACAATATCTACATGCACCCTCACTTTGAATACGCTATGATAGCTCATAAAATTTGGTTAAAGTGCGTTCGGGTGGTGCTAGAAACACCACAACACATGCCTACATCAAGATATTACTGAATCCATCTTATCAACTAAGTCTTAAGTTACTTGGAGCTTTTAGTGGACGCTATTGAATGTTACTTGGTAATCGCATCAGTATGCAAAAGGTGAGTGACCCCAAGCGCGTATGCCTGCACGTGCTACAACGCAGCCGTAAAGTCAATGTCAGCTGTAACACTCTTAAACTGATTGTACAGTACACCCGCTTGGAAAGTCTACGGAATTATTTTCGACTTCGAATTTTCCATTCATGAAACTTTCTTCTCAACACAGTGGTTTCCTCCCACAATTTGGAGTTTTCAAATAACGATTGGAATTTTCGTTGGTCCCCAGCATTGCTTTGCACAAGCTGCGCTAATTTGAAATATGTTAATTATGTCTTCATGTCGGATCCATATGTCACATAGACCTAAGGATGCGGTACATGAGTGAGCCATCATATTGTTTGTTGCTCATCAAGAACGTCAGTTATTAATGCCGCCATAGGGCATAGATATTTGAGCATATTTCTTTTTACAGTACTGTTAGTTACCGGTGCATCTGCTCGATAATTTCAACTCATATATCATTTGATGTCGCAGTGTTATCCCTACCATCCTGTGGGACATGTGACATAACCGACTTTTACCCGTAATAAATAATTGTTCTGTGCTATTTGTCTACTTTTTGACAAATTTGTTCCGGTATTTTTGGGTTAAACTTACGGTGGTTTTACTGTATTTGAATAGTCTTTAGAAGAGGTTTAAAACTGATCTCATTTGGTAAAATATAAAGTGCTCGGTGAAGCAGAATATATATTGCAACATTTCCTTCATATCTGCAAAGGGTAGGAAATAAGAGACTTATGCAGCCCGCACGTTTCCTCACTGATAACAAAGAAGGCAATTAATAATTTATATCGTTACAGTTTTGAAGCGAAATTAACCAAAGGTGTTCATTTCATTAAATGCAGAGACGTCTACGATGAATCGAAATTTGGGAAGAAATGCAGATTGCCATTCATCCAATGTAAACATTGCATTTTTTTATAAAAGCAAATTCCGTTACCTTCGGTTTTTATGCCAATGGTTGTTTTCCCTCAGGATGTTTTAAATGTTGATAGTAACCTTATATGTACCCTGGTCGAGCTTAGTGATGTTATAAAGTGGATTCATGTATAAAATCAACCAGAAATATGTTTCAGCTTACACAGAGCAATTCGGTTCCTTTACGGTTGTGCACCTAGGCTTGCACCGATTAACACCATGTGCTAACTCCTTGAACATTATCAACTTTATACTCATCAATTATTTTGCCCAAGCTCACACTAAAGACCTTTGTGTAGGCAATGCAATTCTATCTTTCGCTACATGATGCGAACCTCCTAATGTGAAAATCGGAACTTATCAATTGCTCCCATCCTAACATCACAAAAACAAGGAATTCAGTTATAACGATCGTCATTCGGTTAACAAAGCCCTGTGATCCAATGGTG
The DNA here is from genome assembly GCA_944474145.2 of Dicrocoelium dendriticum. Lineage (NCBI taxonomy): Eukaryota > Metazoa > Platyhelminthes > Trematoda > Plagiorchiida > Dicrocoeliidae > Dicrocoelium > Dicrocoelium dendriticum. Next base: position 96,816,371 of record OX104067.1, on the reverse strand, counting down.
ATTCACGATATGCACGCGATATCCACAACAAGTTTAACTGACTTGCAAGTTCAATCCATCCACTGTCTGATTGCAATCCTTTTTAGCTACCATTTGTTTTCTTCAAATGCGCGCCTGCAGCTGCCCTCACACAATCTTTACTCATTCACGGATGAAATGGGAAGTTTGGCGCAAATTGAAAGCATTCAATAAAGACCAGATAATATACATTTTGGTTAGATCTAGTGGATCCGGCATGCTGAACAGCATTTAATCACTAGCTATCTGAGTCTATGTTATCTGCACGCAATTGCGTGCCATTTACTCTGTGTATGGTGATGCATTAACCGAATAAGTGAAACATTAAGTGCAGATGACCGCCTAAGTTGGTAAGCTACGGTTAGCGAATGTTTCATATAGTTAGTCATTTCATTGAAAGGTTTTATGAAAACGAGTTTAATACAACAAATTTAGGCTCCTTGCTGGTGAGCAACATCAAACATTTTCATGATATGTTTGACAAATGTAAGTGCTAGAGAACTGAGAAGATAAGGCGCACAAACGTACAATTAAGCACAAAGTACATTTAGACTGTTAAGCTCATATTTTTGGATACTGGGCAATGTCAAGTTAGAAAAGTTGTTGAAAAAATCTGCATATTTTACATAAATTTCATCACAGAGTCACAATAGTGACGAGCTAGCAGTGGCTGCGTATGAACTCAAATGAACTCATCTCACTAGTCAACTCGTGATGCCGTGGGTTTACGTTTTACCCCACTCATGCAGAAGTATTACGATAGCTAAATAATGAAGCAATATTTATGAGGGCTTTAAGATCCGTGGTAGCTCCAGCTAATATTCTCAACATAATCACAGTCGGTGACTTTAACAAAATTGCAAGCCTTCAATCATTCCGAAGGCTGGTTCATCCAAGTGAATTCATTTCAATATCACTGGGAAGAGTATACCTGATTCCATCGTTTATGTCGTTCCAATGCTGTGGCTCACGACACAAGGAAGAGACATCTATTATTTCCCTCTGTTACCTGTTTTGTCTCTATATTGTCGCTCTTAATGCATGTCTAACATGATAGGGAAAGTCAAGTTGCATTTCTTTTCTAGAGTCTAAGCCACCCCCGCCATTAATCTAAGTTTTCCTAGTTTAAAATATTAAAGTTCTTAGACTACTATATGTTGTTTTTCTACAAAACTAAAAAGCGAAACAAAAACATTCCTCTTCACATCTTATTTATGATAGACAGGCTTTAGCAAACCGACAGGTATAGAAACAATAAAGGTGAGAGACTATAGAAACAACACTGAACCCCGCAGTCTGTAGAACTCGCGGACGCGAATAGTCCGAAAATTGATTGAAATTATTCCGAAGTCCTGCAAACAAATATGCCGATATATTGAAGTGAGACAGCAGTAGCTGTCTCCTGCCGTGAAAGTTTGATCATAATAAGGATCTCATTAGAAAATCGCAGCAATTCCAACCGCTGCATGCAGCAAAGTTCACATATTTGCATATATTTTCATATTTATTAAATTACTGCACCAACAAACCCATATTCTTATCTTTCATGCTTTTTCATTGTCAAATCCATTGAGATTCATTTGTACGTTTCGGCCAAAACGGATTAAATTTTTCCACCTGCGTCCAAGAAGTATTGAACAAAGACAACGAATTATCTGATGTCAACTTCTTTATATTACTTCACCTATACCGTTACACTGAACGTGGTAACAATTGTACACTACTAGCCAATTGACAAAAATACCAAGGTACGTTCAACGTTAGGTTCGGAACACGCACGATGTATCTATTTTGCAAGGCAGATTGACAGTTTGATCTAGATTTAAGTTGCCGTAAACCTCCATCATTCCGACCTTCAAGAATACATCTCACATTGGGTCATTCACGAAGTTCCTCATATTTCACACTGCAATGAATGACGTCTTCTCTTTTTGCAAATCTTTGGGCATAAATCGAGAGAGTAATATTGGATCAGAGCACTGCGTGGATGCAATTCAATGCTTTGACTAATAAGCCAATGGACTCCATAAACAACGCATAACTTGGTGGTTAAAGTTTCCTTTTTGGCTTTGGATTACCCAAATTATTCCAAACAGCGATTGCGATTACTGATATCATCGTAGTTAAAACACCAAGCAGAACAGCAATGCAGCACAATGTGGGGAACGGGTCCACCATGTATGACATAAACATATATTTCTTCCCATCCATTTCCGTGAGGTTATTCGAGAATACAAGGATGTGGAAGATGGTTACTCCTTCAAAATTTATACGCAATATTATCGTTGTCAATTACTAGCGGTGTGCTTAATTCCTTGGCTAACCAACGCTATCTATTTATCATATAACTAGATTGACAACACCGGTTAGTTACTCGCAATGTGCTTGATCTGACTCAAGGTCTCGTCCAGAAGGAAAACGAAATACATTGTTAACTGAGATGAACATTAAACAAACTGACCAAAGGCAATTATTCTTCATCAAGTCACATATATTCTAAATTCTTTAAAATATTGTGCTGAAAGTTGCCGTTATTAATTAAAACACAGAAGAGCAAATGATTTTTCGTGTCATTTTTGCCCAGTTGATATTACCACATGGCCCTGAGGCTTCCAAATTGATCCGGTCACAAGATTCATGATTAAGTTTGGTTGCTTTGTCTCCCGTTTCTCTGGAAACCAGTCTATTGTTTCATCCATCCAGTTGTTTCAAACTATTAGGTGCCTGTCTTTTCCGATCTCCAGCATCTTATATTTTATCTCTTTTTGCACTATTTTTAAAACCGAGTCGTTCACTTCACGAAATGTCCTCTGCCCACACTTGTACCAATGAACCAGATGTAGATCTTGACTAAGCACAACCAAACTGGAATGGACACTTGAGGTGTAAGATTACTGCGTGTTCATTAAAATGTTAAAATATACAGCACGGGGTTGTGTAGAAGGCGTTTCCAAATATCACCTCAGCACCCTGATTCGACATTTGTGCAGTACATTATATGTGCTTGTCCGCTATTCAGACCTGCTCCAAGCATTATGAAATGCTTATACAATGAACGCTTTTCACCCCTTAGAGTAAAATGCATCTGAACTCGCGAACTTAGATTGTGTGGAGAGTACTTATATTTTTATACAGCATACAATATCTACGAACTTATTTGACCCTAAATTATCTGTTATATAATGTTTAAATATTCCTTGAAGCAAAGAAACAACTATTTCTCGGTGACGTTTTGGCATCTACAATTACATGTGGGCGTTGTTACGTATATACCGACATTTATCTTCAAGGCTTGTGTGTATTATAACTTACTGACGCATACATGTGATATTACCACATAAATAAACTTTAATATTTCTGCTAGTTGACACCAAGCTTCGGTTAAATATGTAATTAAAGAATAGGGATTCCATCAGCCTATACATCGAAATGTCTATCCCAACTGTCTTTAACTTCTTCCAAGACTAAAGTGGTGAAGGAAAGCAACGCTGTGTAAAATAAGCTCGGTAGTGCTGATTTCTAATGCGATACTATGGTAATTGCTGTTAACCACTCAAAATAATTAGCCTTCCATTGCCTCGTTTGAAGCTGTAAACAACCATCAGTCTTCAGACAATTAGTTTAGTACCTGTTTTTGGATCCATTGTAAAAAGCGTGAACAAATTGATTATTTTTTGCGATATTGTTGTACACATTGATCAGACCACATAGTTGGACTGCACCTCGAAACACCGAGGAATATAACATTTATCATTTATCATTTAGCAAGCTCTAACACAAGCTGGCATCGAGTAACTGGTTAATGTTGCAAAAACGAACCTCTTCTGGCAGTCAACATTTATATTGTGTCAGTTATATTGACTTCTCACAAAGGACGTATGCAGTGATGTGGATACTCTATTATCCTGACAACATTAGGCTTCTTACTTCCTCATAAGTTATAGTCTTCCTTATTTTATTGTTGGCCACCATTGAGCTGATCTTTTGAAGGAACGGATTACAGCTTCCAAATTATATATTATACCAATGTATGGCGTACTTTCACTGATGCACTGGCATGTAACGAAAATCGTTCCATAATTGAAAGATCTACTTGAAGAATCGAGTTAAGTCTTCGTCGCTCATAACGGATGCATAAAACAGCCTTGAAAATGTTTGTTAAACAGGCGATGACTTAAATGCTATTTTGCAACACCGGCACACTGCCAGTTGGACCAAGGAAGTGCGGGCGAAACTCACAGAAAATTTTCCCCACATGAAAGTGAGTCACCTTCCGATGATTTCATGCATGGCCGTATTACTTCAATTTAATTTGTGGCTAGATCAGCATCTGCTATTATTCCCAGTTTCTTAATTTGTCTGACACCAAAGTTCCAACCCCTTCAAAACCAATTTGGGATCGGTTATACAAAACATGAAAATGAAATGTTTTACGAGATCTCGTTGTACCGATTGCTCAAGACACTAAGTGAGACTGTGCCAGGAAAGGTAGAGGAATAGAATGTTTATATATTTATTTATTTCATGACAGCTAGATGCTCGGGAATTCTAACACTTTTAAGACGTTAATACATAAATGTGCAGGCGCAATTGAATCCGTGGATGCTAGTTTAATTTCTTATCCAACATTTAACATTTTTCAGTGTAGCAGATACATGCATCGGTCAGTCATCTTAACACTAAGGATTAATCTTTAGGTAAAACATAAAACAAATCTTTCTTCTGATGTTATGGAAGTGTTTTCGGGCGAGTTCTCATTTCATTTGCGATAGAAAAATCATAACAGAAGCTTCTACGCATTCAGTGATGACAATGTTTACCAAAACAGAGCCCGGCGTTAGCAGCAACATTGGATCATTGACAATAGTCACCGTGAGTTGGCTAGTTATTGTCCACAATGCCTCTCTCTAAACACTTTGTGTGTTGTTCGCACATGACTTAGTGTGGAGAGTAGTTTGCACATCCAATGATTTTAACCTGCTTCAGCAAGACCTCGACCGCCTCTCCACTTGGTCTGCAGTGGTCAACACTCCGATCAACCCGGTCAGGTCGCAATTCATGAGGCTAGGTAAGTGTGAGTACAGTCGAACATACACGGCGGCCGATCAACCGTTTCATACCGTGCCTTCCGTGCGAGACGCCAGTGTACTTTCACACTACGACCTAAAGTCCATGGACAACACAAATATACTTTACCAAAACGGCATTCGTATGCTTTGGGCACACAAGTGCAGCTTCAGCACTTGGTACGAAGAGATTGCCACTTGCCTCTTCGTCTCAGCAATATGACCAATGCTTGAGTATGACTACGTATTGTCCTGTCACCCGGGGCAAGGTAGAAAAGAGTGAGCGAGCACAGCATGCAGCCACCAAGCTGATTCTCAATTTATGAGGTGCGCCGTAGGAACATGGGTGTAAGAAACTAGGGCTGTATATAATAGCGTATCGTCGACTGAGCGTTGACTTGATCATGACCCACCGTATATTACATCGGGGAGATTACCCTGTGTTAAAGCCGCTGCTTCATCTGCGCACACCAAGCAGCACACGAGGACACCGGTACAAGGTTGTCGTAACCGATTTGAAGCGAGTAGCTTACCAAATCAGTTTTGAACATAGAGTGTTGTATTTTTGGAACCACCTGCCACAGCAGGTAATGAGACAAATCCAATGTCGGAATTTAAGAAAATGCTGGACAATCACTTTGTCGACACAAACTATGTCGAGCGTACCACAACATGAAGGGTCTTGGTCCATGAGTGACATTAGACGCAGCTATACATCGAAACCTCTAATTGCTGCTTCCAAGCAGAAAGCAGCAATCAGTAATCACAATGTTTGGGAACAAACTCTACATCGCCCTTGAAAAAGTGGAGCATTTTCTTAGAGGCAACAGTTTAATCTAATCTATGTGCTCTGTAAATCGGAATGCTGGAATTTTCATTCAACCATTAGATGGAAAGCTTTCTGCAATCGCTTTTGGTACAATCTCGCATGTGACTGAGTCACCCTCAAAGTAGAAAACTGCAGTGGATAAGCTTGAGTAGTAGTCATTATCACCGTCCCCTGGTATTCAGCGCCTCGAGATGCCGTGACATAATGTAGTCTTTAATCTGCTCTGACAAGCCACAGACGAAGGTATTTGCTTCTCGGTTCAAGGCTGTAGGCGGTAGAATGCTGCTATTTTCATCATCTATCGTGTATCTTAGTGTATTTGTGTCTCAGAATCTACCAAAGTCAACATAACCTGAGAAAACCTGGCGTAAACTAGCGGAGACATCATTTTTACACGACACTCAACATGGTTCCGGAAATCTGTACTTTGGTTTTTATCTTAGCGGGTACGTGCATACTTCTTCACTTATTAAACTGACCAAATGTCATTTCCTGTTCTTTTTCATTAAGCATTTATTTAGACTGTACGTGCTATATAGTCAATCTGAACTTCAGTGAATTTACCAAAGAGTATTTCAGAGAATTCATTGTTTCTAATCGTTTCCTCGCAAATAGAAAATTTGCCAATCTTTTACGAAATGACTACTTCTGCGCAATGAAAGTTACATTATCAAATTCTCACATTTTTGCCTTGCAGAAACCTCAAGAATGCAGTTATCCTACTCAGTTTGCGTGAATCTCAAGTAACAGTAAAATAGTTAGTTGTAGTATTCATGAAATCCACCACTAAACGTCAGATTCTACGACAAATATCTATAGGTTACTTACTACGAGCTGTAGTAAATATGTTGAACCCAAAAGTATTTGTTTTGCCAGAATGGATTTGGCTTGCTATAACTGTGACACTGCATACCTCTTCACATATGATTACGAAAATAAGCTAGATTCAGGAACATAATAACGGGAATTGCCGGCTAATCGGAGTTATTTCGGTTGTCGATGGTATAGTTGTGCTCAAGAAACGAAGAAACGCTTTCCCCACAAGCAATGCTATGTAAACTCTTGAGTCTGATGAGAGTTTATCGAAAAGAATTCTTTACCCTGAAGTGATTTCCGAATTCGATTCATAATAATGAATTAGAAAATTTGATTTGTTTAAGACTAGCATTGCCAGTGATTCATTGTAACGGTAGAAATCCTACTAAAACATTAGAACAGATGTCGCGCCTCAGTGCATCGTCACTAGAATAGAACAGAACTGATAGTCTTCCCGAGTGAAACTTTCTGATATCCGTGCTAACTTACCAAAAATGTCTGCCTCACAAACCGCCCTGCAGTATCTGTACCATTTAATATGACTCATCCTATCTTCCGTAACTACCCCTTTCACGGAAGCTGTCCCTAACGATTTGTTTAAGACACCGATAGCTCAGAGCCAAGGACAATGCAGCACAGAGGAAACTGGTTATATACACATCGGCTTTGTAAGAAAAACGCCTAGTGTTACAGACATAGGTGGGTCTTCTGTATCGGTACTTGACGGTATGATGCAACGTTCACCATCGACTCCAATGACACATTCGATGCAATTCAAATCACCAAAAATCACCATCAAACTGAAGTTCGCTTGACAGAAACAATGTGCATTAACCCTCGTATGCAATAACGTTTCCAAGTCAGGCAAATTAAAGGGGAAGTTTTTACATTGCCGCAGCCAGTGGTATTCCATCTGCGACGCGATTGATATTTAGCTTGAGTCCATTATACCGTGAAGCCTACTTTAGCACACTAGTTCAATGAATTAAGGAGAACCGCGATTTATTGCCAGCAGGTTTCAATTCAGCTGATGTGACAGAAGCTGCTCTACTCTCGGCAGTTCATTTGCGCATATCACTGAGCTGGGTGCGCACATTACCCGAACTGCCTTGGAAAGGTCGCACAAAAGAGGCGGAACACCAAGACGGCTCGGTCGAAAACAATGGAAACAAAACCATTTACGTTTATTTTTTGCTTAGCTCCAGGTTTCTCCTGATCACGAAGCGCAAACACACTGCCAGGAACACTGGTGCTACATTTCTCAGAAATTACGGACGACATTATTGCTAAATCGTTGATAAGATTTCATGCTTCACCTAACAAAAGGGCTACGGACCAAGATTAGTGAGAGTTATACTACATTACAGGAATGATACAAGTTACATTGGATAATTAATTGAATGGTCGCGTCAGGTTGTCAACCGAAATCCGGTTAAAGGCGGCAGGTGCATGGCCACGAGTGTTCAGCAAATCGCGAGAACTTATAGCCTCAGTGAAACCTTTGTCCTCATTGCCTGGAGAAAAGGTTGACACAATAGCAATCCCTAAAACTACGAAACAGAGAGAAGCGCGAGTGAGAATCACATTCTGGAATGCTCTGACAAGTAGCTTGCTAAACATTCAAACAAAACTACTAAACGACGTTTAGCGGCCGACCGCCAAATGGTTGGCTTCATAAAAAAACGCATTTTACGTCCACCAGAACACTCCCAACATTTAAACCCTTAACTAACGTCCAAAAACTGTATTAGTAATTTGGCCGATCTTAGAGAGAGCCAAACTTCCTAAGAGCGCGTTGTCTTCACGAGTACATAAATTGCGTAAGCCTTGAGATAAACGAAACTAAGATCAATGTACCTAGTAGGTCACTGCTTCCGAGTGATATAACTTGAAGGGACAGTGGTGCAAATATTTGTTATATAGCTAATCTGAGGTGTTCCCCAACTCTAGCTAACGTGTATGATGATGATGATGATAGTCTCTAATAAGAACTCAATGATCACAATAAAGTTGGCGCCCCTGACCAGCTTTGATACATACTACGGTTGTCAAACATGTACGCATGCCTTCTAGCCTTATGTTGACGTCCACTATACCGGACTTCGATGCCTCATAATGTGTTCACCAACGAAGAAGTTGAACGAAATAATTACAGTCACACCACTTATTCGCAGTTACTTCGGTACCCTAGTGTCTCGGTATATATGCTATGCTGAATAGTACGAAGGTGCACATGATAAATGTATATGATCACTCACTTCAGCGCATTATCTGCGCTCGTTAAAGAAACACGCTGGACGTTCTTAATTGAATAAGCTTCATACGGACAGTAAGCACACCCGAATATCATAACCTGGACTGTATACGTGACACAAGGTAACATGTCAAGCACCTGCATTTTCACCCTTTACAAATCATTGTTCATTGTTCATTTACTTGAAATTGGTCCGTGAGCACATGGTGACGCCTGTGGAAGTGTTAATAAGGCAATTCTGCATGAACCGCGCCTTCACAGCCTTCGTAAGATGCAGCAAAGAATCCCAGCACTGGTTACGACTGACCGATGCATGTGATTAAAGATAGAAGCAGCCGATCTATCACGGTGCTATTACTTCCATTTATTCTGATTGATGACGTGCTCAAACATTCTCCTCGTTCCTGTTACTTCACTGTGTGGCCTATCCATCATCAGTTTTACTAAAAAACTGTGTTAAAGAAGTTTTGTGCCTTGTTCCTGGAATAGATAACATTCGGTCGAATCCTCTACAGACAGCACACAGTGATCTGGCGGAACTTCTGGCTAAGTTTCAGCGCTCTCCAAAGGATAATTAGATTCCATTAGTTTGGAGGCGGAGAGTCATCACACCTCTTCGTCAGAGAGGTGGTTGTACTGAATTTTATAATTACCATCCGATGACGCTGGTTCCTGTGCTCTCCAAATTTAGTGAACGAATAAGCTCGAATACACCGATGCGATACACTTAAAAGCAAAGATACATGGATTCCGCCAAAATCGCTTATATATTATGAAGCTGTTGATTGCACGCAACAGCTGGAGCAGGAGTAGACGTCATCACCCTGGATTCCTTAAAACCTTTGATGGATTGGACCACCGAATTCCCTGGCATGTACATCTGAATTGTCTTTAGTGTCCAAATCCTGCGCTAGATAGACGGCATTTTAGAATAACGTTGGTTGGAATTGAGAGCACGACGAAAATGAGTTAGACTGCGGTCTAACAAAAGGCTGATGGATAGGGTCTAGACCATTACCGAATTTAAGAAAAGATCTGGCGAGAGCAATTGCTTATAACTTGCTATCCTTCGCGGATGACATTAACATACGGCAATCGATCAGGGAACATGACGACTACTGAGAGCGCTAGTGCGACCTTAACACGATTTCAAACCGATATATTCAATCCACACAATACAGTCTGCATCAGACGCTGGAATGCCGCAGATTTACTTGTTTACCCAAAAGGCATAGACTAGAATTAATACAAGCCAGAGGGCATGACGAAAACTGTTTTCACTCGATTGCTCTCTGCTACTGTCACCCGCCAGTAGCCAGAAAAAAGCTCGAGTGTGCTAAAACAAATAGTCCAACTAAGAAAAGAAAATGCGTCCCGCAGCGTTACGTGGTTAAGAGGTCTATAATCCACACACAGACGGAGACTGCTATCCTTTGTTTTCACTACAACAATACGTGACTCCCATGGGGAAGTGGAGAGTTGAACGCTATTGCTCGCATGCAATTCATCGATCATTTTCTACACCCCACTCTGCCAGTGAGCTGGAATTCCTCTCGGTAGACACCTCACAGGTTTAGCAGCGCCTGTATCCATTGTGTGTGGCACAATAGCGGTGCGTCCAATATTCCCTGTTCGCCAAGCGAAAGCGTCTGATTGTTTCTGCAAAATTTCTTCCAAGCGCCGCTGAGTAAGATCATCACTAATCGACTATAGATGCTGCACCAACTCTTTTATTCACGAGATTTCTTCCGTAGCCTTACGGACAGAGTACCCCTAAAAACCACCGCACGCCCAGCAATAAAATGGGAACAGTGCAGTTATCGGCGATTAATTGTGATCTCACTTTGTCCAACTGACACCTCAGTCTTCCTAGTAAGTTCACCTCAATAATGACTGTAAAAGGGATTTGGTCGACAACACAACTTATGCTGCAGTTGCTTAGTACCGATGACGAATGACACCCGTATGGAATCGCGTGTAGCCAGTTTCATTCCGAGTTAACGGTCATCAAACGGCATGTATTGTGTTCAGATTTGTATCCATTTAGCAACCAGTATTTAAAATGCTCTTACATGCCCCGGTATCGATTAACAAGACAAGTGGAACCCTAGAAAAATAAATACATAGTGTAAGAAGGAAATGGTTCTTGACGTTACTGTACACCGAATGTATTATGAAAGTAACCTCATATTTTGCCTTATCAGAAGGTTGAAATAGGTCTGTGTTGGATTGTCAATTGCATACTTTATTTGTCCGCGGTATTTAAGTGATGATTATAAATAGCTTACCTGGAGCTGCCAGCTGCAAACATTGTTTGGACGCTGGCTTCATATGAGGGCTCGCCCGATGGTTGAAATTGACAGGGGTTAGTCTCCCAAATGCGGACAGCGTTTCCATGCGAATAGGCTTTCGACATCATATAGCTTGAATCACGTTGCTCTTAGCGAACCGGTGTAAGACGAAGTGTGTAACCATCTAGTTCGTGCATGTGAAGAGCAGAGCAGTTAAATTCCGAGTCGGTCGTGTTGATGTCGGCCAAAACCTCAGCAACACGTTCCAGCTCACCGCCTTCCTGAACCGATGTATGCAGTCTGTGATAGAGACAGACTCAGCATAGGACGTGGTGCAAGGGGCCGTCCGCCCCGGGCGGCATGTGACAGGGGGCGACATTTTTATTACGGATGATTTTTTAATGCTGTGTAAATGCATCACAATTACTTCCATGACTGAAGTCGTACCCACGAAGGATGACATTCATATTGTGACTAAAGGGGGAAATGTTATTACCATTGTTGATATCGCGGAAATGGAAAGCAACATTGAGAGAATGGATGCAGCGTGAATATTTGTAAGGCTGACGCAGAACAAGCTCGTTTAGTTCAAGGATTGAAAATGCAATCACATCAAGCGCTTATTTGGATGTCTGCCAGTGGGCTGTGAAGATGGCTCATAAAATTATTTGCCTGTCCGGCTCGGATCTACTCTGTTGCAGCATGTCGAGCATGAATTGAATAAGTCGTGCTAATTGAAACGGGTGCAAAGCTGAGGCTAAGAGGCCAATAACAGATTATTTTATGATTTGCGAAATGTTGATCAAGTTTGCGAACACGGATGTTGTATTTCCCTTCAAAAGAGGCTCTGTTCGATTTTGGCTGCAGGATGTCTTCAACGGGATGTACTAGTTTTTGACTAATGGAAAGAAAATTTAAAAGCATGTGAACACAAACCCAGTATATCGCTTGCACAGCCATACCTCATCCGCAAGGAGCTAAAGATCTGGCTATTGAAGTAAGGCAACTGATAAAATTTGTAGCGAGCACTTGTAGAAAAGTGGTGACGTGCACTTCAAGCTAGGATACTTGAAATAGTCAGGTATCTCACCAAGCAAAGCATGACAAAGTGTGGTCACCGAGAAGACATCCAGGATGAAAATAGAAGCCAAAAATAGAGGAAATTGTTCAGCATTTTTACATTTGTTGGCAAACTATGAGGCTGTCCTTCGAGAACACTGTGATAGCTAAGCTGGGAAGGAAAATCAACAATTTTCTTGGGTCATGATGAAGTCAACGCTCAGTCGACGATACGCTATTATGTACAGCCCTAGTTTCTTACACCCATGTTCCTACGGCGCACCTCATAAATTGAGAATCAGCTTGGTGGCTGCATGCTGTGCTCGCTCACTCTTTTCTACCTTGCCCCGGGTGACAGGACAATACGTAGTCATACTCAAGCATTGGTCATATTGCTGAGACGAAGAGGCAAGTGGCAATCTCTTCGTACCAAGTGCTGAAGCTGCACTTGTGTGCCCAAAGCATACGAATGCCGTTTTGGTAAAGTATATTTGTGTTGTCCATGGACTTTAGGTCGTAGTGTGAAAGTACACTGGCGTCTCGCACGGAAGGCACGGTATGAAACGGTTGATCGGCCGCCGTGTATGTTCGACTGTACTCACACTTACCTAGCCTCATGAATTGCGACCTGACCGGGTTGATCGGAGTGTTGACCACTGCAGACCAAGTGGAGAGGCGGTCGAGGTCTTGCTGAAGCAGGTTAAAATCATTGGATGTGCAAACTACTCTCCACACTAAGTCATGTGCGAACAACACACAAAGCGATTGAAGTAGCTGAGGTATATCGTTTTCATGGATGAGAAACAAAATCGGCCCCAATACAGTGTCTTGGGGCAGGCCAATGCTCCTTGGATACCAGTCTGTCAAATGGTTGCCCACCTGGACCCTCCATTTTTGATGAACAAGGACATTTTTATCCATCGGTCGAGTGCAATGCTTCGAGGAATTATCATAATTTTTGTGTCTCCCCTTTTGCTAGGACCTCTGTGTTGTTCCAATCGAAGTGATGTCCTTCTTCGTCTGTATGTATTGAAATCAGTGAGAGAGCGCAATGGTTTTTACAAACTCTCTTGTGCTCTTGTATTCTAGTTTACAGTCGTCTTCTTGTTTGACCCACATAGATTTTATCATAATCTTGACATCGAATTTGCACACACCAAACCGTCCATAGAACAAATCACTGGATTTGTATGATTAACAGAACGAACCCCAGGTCAGGAACTGCTTATAAAGTTTCCTGATGTAACACCCTGTTACAAACTGCAAAATTTGCGTACCTATTCCAAATTCTGTGAAATCTTTTCTTTATGCCGCTGCATCTGCATCATTCTTTGTGGAAAACAGCGGAAATTCATTAGAAAATACAAAATCTTACGCGTGTGCTCAAGTTAAAATGGCATAGCAAAGCGGATGTGTGAGAGGGTTAAATTTTGTTCACAGCAATAAAATAAAGCTACAAAATGTTATGAGTCATGCTTTAGTATCCCATGTCTCAATTGAGAAGAAAGTCAACCCCCAAATTACCCATAGCATTGTGTGATTAATCAGCAATGCTAGACTTCAAGACCTAGTTATAAGATATTTGGAAGGTCTGGTCAGCTAAATAAACGTGGATTAGACGCCACAAATGCAGTTATCTAAGTAAAGGAGAAATATCTAGCTCTCTATATATATCTATGGACGCTGCTCCGATGTTAAGTACCATAGATGCTAACATCCGATTTCTTTTGCTAGTGCGTCAATATGACTAGGCGAATTTTGCCTACAAATATTTCAGAATTAGCAAAGTTGGCGTAAATTTTTGATTAACTTTAGCCTAATGTTTATGTCAGCAAAAAGACAGAAGCCCATAGATGATCGCTCTCTGTTTGGAGCAGTGGGAAAATAGATAGCACGGTTCGCAATATAGTTTAATATCTTTAGTTTACTGGTCTGATTCATAATCCATGGGTACATCAACGTATACGCCCGAACTGTTTCCACATGCCATGTTGTGCTTACCTGCTGTCCGCGGAAGCCTTGCAATTCGTAAACAACCCTGTCCACTGCAACATCCGAAACTCGCATCGCAGTGAAGCATAAGAACCGCTATATCGTCTGTAGCTTAGCAATCAAAATTGTCAGCCGCTGTTCCTCGTGGCTCAGCTTTTGGGGGCCGATGGATGTGCAACACTGACGTGGCCCAAAGGTAGAAACTGTAGTCCAGTGCTCTTCCGGAAATGGAAAGAGCTTTCTCAGTTAGAAGCCGATGCGACAGGAAATATGTTGATTTTACCATATAGTAAACAGGGTTAAAAGATAAAATCCACAACTGCGGATGCTTAACCGGAACATAGGTGAAGGCAAAGTTAAATAAATACTTTACAACGGGATGTTTCCTTTATACTTCCAAACAGGAAAATCAGTGGACGTAGATTGTGTGATGATGTCGGCATTTCGTGCGTTCTTATCAAACACAAAAATATGCAGCAATGATAAGCAAATGAACAACTAATGATCTCAAAGAGACCATATTTAGCTCCCGATTTGCGTTAGCAGGTAGGCCTAAACTCAAGTCTTGTTTTGTGGTTACTAGAAATGCACGAAATGACGACGACATCTCACAATATACCTCTTGATTTTCCTGTTTGTACTTATATAACTACGGCATAACGACTGGTTTGAAGGGAACTAAACCATCGAGTATGGTGAATTAGACAACTTTTCATTTTACACTTCGTCGTCATATACTGAGTTTACAAACAAATCCTATTTATTCACTTAGATCCTTTATGTCTTTGCACTTATGTCTTACAGGAGAAAACAACTGAATATATCTCATATAAATGCCTAGGTGACAGAATCTTCGGCACCAAGTGCTGGGAACGATAATGCTGTATAACTTACTTAATCCCTAAATTTGGTTGAAACCTCCTAGATAATTACGCATTGCGCTCGACAGCCTCTTATATCATTCTACACATTAGCTTAAGGAAAGAAGCCCTCCAACTAGTGCATCGCTATACAACTGTTGTTTGGCACCCAGGTTATCCTTCAAGTTAACGTTGTAAGCAAATATTGGCAATGTGACATGGATAGTAACTGACGTTGTGAATTTTAAGTAATATGTGTCATGAGGTTATTCTCAACTATTGGGTAAACCAGAAGAAAAATTCTAACGCAGTTTCTTCATGTTTTCTGAAGTGGTAGCCACTCACCTCTTCACCACGGATCATTGATGGAATACTGCTCGCCCAGCTAGTGCCAGACCACTCGCGGCTACGCGTCAAAGAATGCACGGGTTAAACGCGTCACTAAGAGGCACATCCCCAGTTTTCGACGCGGAACCTAAGAAGACAGATACCAGAGGTTTGGACTGTATACCCTGGCATATCGTCGGTTGCTAGTCGACCTCATTACTGACCAACGGGATTTTACATTTTGGGGATTTTCCCATGCTGAAGCTACTGCTTTATTTGCAGCTGCTTTGCAACACAAGCGGACACTAGTACAAGCTTGTTGTTCCAGATCTGAAGCGCGTTCCACACCCCCTGTGCTTGGAAAGGTGAGTGGTAGTTATCTGGAAGCGTTTGTCAGATCAAATAGTGGAAGCGAACTCAGTGCAACAGTTCCAACTATCATTGGATGTGCATTTCTCAAATATTAGTTTACAAAAACAATTAACTACAAATTTCGTAGAGTTCAGCCTTAAACTACTGTGATAATGAGAGAAAACGTATTGAAAAGTCATAGTTAGTTTTTGACTTTTTTGAACGTATTTCGATCGAGGTGTAATGATTTAAATTGCTACTTGCTCCCACAATACGGTAATTCGTATCCAGCACACCACTAGCTTTTTTTTACTTTTTTCTTTACAACATTCGCTTGTTTTGAAGAGGCGGCTTACCTCATTCGCTGTTTGTGTCGCATATGTGTCTCATATTCTTATAAATTTGAAAGCATTAGACAAATGATCGGTGCAGCAGTTGCTTACCTAGCCAGTAGGAGTGGGTAATCTGACGCATTCTGGAAATTACCTTGCATTTGCTCAAGTTGAATTGCAGCAGCTTTTCCCTTGGTCATCAATGCATCAAACCTTGATCACACTGATGCAAGTCCTGAGCGGTCTCCAACTGAATCCTTCTCTGTCTCTTTCTATCGTCAGCAAATAGTAGGAATTCTAAGCGATTGTATGAACGAGGAAATAGGTGGACAAAAACACACTTTTGACCCTAGAACTGAGCCATGAGGCAAACAACATTCGACATTTATGGAATCGGATAATGTGTTCCGGACTCAGGTCACTGATTGTCGGTGAAGAAACAAGTTGGTGATTCAAATCAAGTGATGGTCAAGGATGTTGCAAAAGTTGGGCAGGAAAAGAAGGGTCCAATGTCCAGAATGATAAAATGCCGACGATAAATCCAAGTAGCTCAAACCGACGTCCTCTACTGCGTCAGCAGACACGGGCATATACTCCGTGCAATCCCATATGCTCTATGTGCACGATTGTGGTCAAAGGAAACCGTGCTGCTCTGGCGAACCTTTGTTACAATTTTCTATAGTACACACCATTGAGTATGCAACGATGGATTCCACGAGCCTGGATAATACAGGTAGAATGGCCATGGGCAGTAGTTTAAGTGCTCAGTCCTGCTTCCACCTTAGTGAATTGGACATAGAGTTCTAATATTCTACAAGGCAGCAATCTGGCTGAAAGAGCAAAACCACAATTTATGCCGGTTGCAATGCTTCTGCTCTTCTTGCTTTTACGCGCGTGGTATCAATATCCGAAGAGCTGCGGTTGCCCAGATACGTAGTTTCGCCAGACATCCTCTGCAGTATAAGCGTTTTGAGCGAGTGCCGGCGGCTCTGCAACAAATGATGGAAGATCGCTTGACAGTTGGCTTTTTAAATGTGGAAGCATATTGCTTTAGCAAAGCGGTTGCTGCTTCTATACTCGTTCCAGTTGCATTATTAGCAGTCCAGCATAGGGAGATTCTCTGCCTAACTACTTAGTGTTTGGCATGATTGTACAGCCGTTCGTGGTTAGCGGTAAAGGATTCGCCACTTTCTGTTGGTTTACGACTTTGCCTTATCTGAGCAATTGTGTAGAATTCCCAGGATGAGCTAGTTAAATGAATCAAGGCCAGAAAACAGTTCAGGGTTAAGATATCTTTTCGGTAAAATCTCGTCAGACCCAAACTTTTACATGACACGGATTATGTGGGGTAAGCGTCAAATCGGGCTGGTTAGTTGTATAAATTTGCTGACATATAAAAGGACCTATACTTATACCATGCTGCGTTGCGTACTAACCATATTCCGGTTTTGATCTTTATGAAAGAAACAGTTTTAGGCCCATTGCGAACTCTGTTTCTGAAGCATTTGCAAACAGGTGCGAGAATAAGTAAAGAATTCGAGCCACAAGACTTCCGTGGTTCTCCAGCGAGGAAAGACAGACTTATGGCTCCGACGAGCTATGCTAAGCGGCTGTAGCGTGTAATGGCGCGCAACATCACAGGTAGTTAGTTAGCAATTCCATAATGAGTGGACAAAAATAGTGGCTTTAATGCAGGACACCTGTTAACGAGCTCTTGCAGATCGGCTTTGAACTATACTTCGATGTTAGCATAAGTTTCTACACAATACACGTTGAAATCTCCCATACTAAGGACACAAATAGATGTTCCGTTTAGATTTCATTCTAAAGCTGTCCTAATATGGCATCCTATTTCCGGTTTTGACTCCAGCGTTTGCACATCAAAACTATAAAGCAGGTGCCTCTGCCTATAAATGCAGGTGGCACCAAAAGGAATCATTGAGCCGTGAGTATAAATTCACCATGGCTTCCACTGTAGGTCGCTTCGGGGACAAATTTAAGGTTAGTGTTCCACTGCTGATAACCGGTCGCATTTTCGGATTTGTATAACCAAAGACTTAACAAATGGGATGGGCGAGTATGGATACGAAACCAAATGACGTATTGTACGCTGTTCCTACCTTTTCTCTATTGTTGTGTGAGGTTTGCACGCAGTGCACGATACCATTCGGTACATTATGAGCAGATAAACCCTAATATCTCTAATCTTTTTAATTAACCCAAGCCCATATATCTTTCGTCCTGAGGTCATTTGGTCATTTGCTTTCTGCGACTCAGCCATGCCCCCTTACCTTCCTCAGTCAGCTATTAGATGTTGTGCGAATAAAGATCATGCGAACAGACCGGTCGGAAAGGTCAAGCGATGGCGGACTGGTGGGTGACGTTGCTGCATTGGTCGGTGTGGTGGGCGTAAAGGCTGACGTGGTCAAATAGAGTAGTGACTGGCTTTAAAAATAACAATATTTGATAGATTTAATCGCCTCAAGTTGAAATATTCGAACGTGTGTCAAAGTTCCATGCATTTCTTGAAAACGGAAGTGTTGAACACCTGAGTTGCAACAACAAAATCTGTCGGAAATAAAGATTTGCAACAGAAGTAGAAAGGATAAGGAATAACCTGGGAGATAATTACGTGTCATCTAGAGCTGATGAATTCGATGCGAATGAATGTAAGCTGTTTGCAGTAAATTTGTGAGCAATTGGCTTTAATCAGGTAAAAGCATTGAACGGTATATAATCGCAAGCTATTATTGAAACTATATCATAACGTGCATCGTGCTGGGTCGGAAATGGTTTGTGATGTTTACGCAATTTATATAATTTCGAACAGTCATGTCGACGCTGATTAATGGGTTACACACGATCTTAATTTACTTGATGCGAGTTGGTTTTTCATGCCTAGGTTTGTAAACCCCAAGGTAATCTGAAAACATTGCGCCGAATTTCCCGAAATACCTTTCCTAGTAAACCGGGCGAGTGGCCCTTAGTTAACACATGTTTCTTCTTTTCGTCAACTTCACATTTATTCTTTGCACTTTTGTCATTAAGATTCATCTCATTTATCATCTTTTTGAACGAGGGAAGCCAGTTACTACTCTTGAAACGAAACAACAACAATACCGGAATTACCAAACTTAAGCCGCCAATTAACTTATGGCATTATAAGCAGTTTGGTCTGCGTACTGATTACAGAATAGTAGTAGGGGGAGTTGAATGGTATAGGTAGAAATTCGTCACATCTAGACTCACTCAGACAGCCGCCACACTCCCGGAAAAGCACTGTACGCGCGTTTCATTCTTTCGGGATTCATCATCAGTGCGCATTCCATCGGACCCTTGGTAGGGCTCGAACCCGCATCTCGACTGTTGCCAGTCCGTGGTTGAGACCACTGCGGGTTCGAGCCCTACCAAGGGTCCGATGGAATGCGCACTGCTGATGATTCCCGAAAGAATGAAACGCGCGTACAGTGCTTTTCCGGGCGTGTAGCGGCTGTCTGCGTGAGTCTAGATGTGACGAATTTCTACCTATACCATTCAACTCCCCCTACTACTCTTCAGTAATCAGTACGCAGACCAAATTGCTTATAATGCCATAAGTTAATTGGCGGCATAAGTTTGGTAAGCTCGTTGCTTGGTGAGGGTCTACCCTGTCCTCTGCCCGGCAGTAACGTTTAAGTCAGGGGATAGTGAGCGGCGCTATATCACATCTAGTAACTTATTCACCATGGTCGTTGCCGTCCCCCGTAGCTCAGTGGTCTCAACCATGGACTGGCAACAGTCGACATGCAGGTTCGAACTCTACCAAGGGTTCGATGGAGTGCGCACTGATGATGCTTCCCGTAAGGATGAACCGCGCGTACAGTGCTTTTCCGGGTATCTGGCGGCTGTCTGAGTGAGTCTAGATTTGACGAGTTTCTACCTATACCATTCAACTCTCCCTACTACTCTTCTGTACAACCGGGATTGTAGAGAATTGACAACGAGCGCAATGGATGAGACTAGACAAAGAGCTGTGAGCACTGCGGATTGATCCGACAGCCGATCAGGGTAGACATCTCGTAAGGAGCCTGGGCTCAGAATGATTGAAAAGATGTTTGTTGAGAACGCAAAGCATCAGAAAAATACACCGCTAGCGAAGCCCATAACGGTGAACGCAAGTCGAGTAATGCAGCCACATGAGAGCAAATCGCGGGCTTTCGCACGACTTATGGCCAGACAGCATGGGATGTAGCGGAGCGGAGATACGAGATGGAAAGATGGTGGGGTTTTCTGGAAGCCCAACATCGTAGGCACTTGGAATGGCCCGTCACCCAAATCCCCATCTGCGTTGCGTCGAGGGGAGTAAACAAGGTCCAAATCTGTACTTGTTTGTGAATTGTCGGTGTCACGTTCTTGTGGCAATGTACGCTCTGCCTCCCCGCGTCGTTTTTGTTACAATATATATCCTTAATTTTTCAAGTGCTCTATGACAGTGAGCGCAACCAAACAAAATATTTAAGGCGGTAAATTAACTTGATGAACACTAAGTGATTTGGCTGATATTTCGCTACTACCTGCAGTTACTTATGAGTCAGTCAGTGCAGAGTCTCTTGATATAGCTTCAAGATTGTGATAAATTAGTTACCTGAAATAAATAGACAGATCATGTACGAAGTACCTTCATAGCAGAACCGTCGGCTGAGTGCGCGACTGGTTGCTACTGCAAGAGCGGTACGCATAAGATTAACAAATCCGAAACTATGCATCCAGAAAAACACGTCCAAGCGCTACAGCTTTCATGACCATCATCCAAGCGTGAAGAGTCAGACCTAACCCAGTATTCAAACGTGGTATCGATCACATGATCGCTAGACCAATATCAACAAACTCGATTCGAAGTTTTTGAGCCCTTGTTACTCTTTGTAACCACAAGTGATTTGGCTGCATTTCACTGTTTATTTCTGTAGCAAGCCCGATGACGAATAAATCGAAATCAACTGTTTGCTCTGCAACCACTACTTGCGTTTCTCTCGGGGAGGAACATAAATGGGTATTATACACGAAGCAATCAAAAGCTGGATTAGCCATCTGATTTTAAGCTGAGAATAATTTAAGAAACGTTTGTATGTTTTACTAACATATTTCTGATAAGTAATGAAACAAGTTATTCGCCTTTAATAAAAAATTTTGCCTGCATCACTTGCACTCACGCAAAACTCTGGGTTTAGTCAAATGGAAACCGTACTTCTTTAACTAAGTAACTACGATTGATTACTAGTTTTTGTAAGTAGTTACGTCACTCAGCCCATATTTACTCTGATGTAGACGGTGTGTAGCTCACCGCAAAGGCGGCACTGATGGCATCCCGCATTCCCCCTGGTATATGGTTTAGTAAATGCATGAGCCCGAAAAAACTTACTATTTACTAAAACGCTGTGTTGTGCAGTTTTATCAGTGGATCTGAAACAATTCCCTTTCGTCCTGATTATAAAAACTGCACCCGAGCTTCAGAATTTTGGTTTCGCTGCTTTCCACATTTCAATCCAGCGTCTGTTGCGTTACACACAGTGGTTGCCGTCAAACACCTATCAAGTTAGGCTCCGTAGTGCTCAATAGCGATTTTGAGGGCTGCATTAGGCGGAACGGTGATTCCTTAGTAGACCATTTCGTGAAGTCATGTAAATGCGAACTACGATAGAGTAGTAGGGGTGTTGAATGGCATAAGTTCATCACATCTAACTCAGCCAGACAACCAGCCGGCATATTCATTGAAAAGCACCGTATAATCAAACGGTCTTTACAACGGAATGGGCACAGTCGAGTTGCATTTTAAACCCCACATGATCCTGATAGTATACGCAGTGCAAGATTTCCAAAGTGAAGAAACATCATTAACTTGCTTTCCGGAAGCGTGCTGGTCGTCGGACTGAGTCTATACGTTACTAGTTTCTATTTATTAATGAACACCATAAAATTGGCAACTGTTGGCCAAACACTGAGTCAGACAATGGTTTTGTCATAATTTGTACAATACGGTGACCTCCAAAGCTGAACGTTTCGTTATCGCGAAAACCTGTGCAAGTTTACGCGTTCTATTCCTAGTTGTTAAAGGTTGAACACCTAAAACTTATGGAGCCTTACTTCTTTATATTAACCTCTTAGGTCACTGAACATGGTTCCGATTAGCGGCAAATGTGGTGAGCCAAAGTGTGCTCAAGGGGTAAGAAAGGGACTCGCTTGTGCAATTTGTGTCCTTGCGTTTCACCCAAGGTGTGGTGTTGTAGTCAGAGAGACAACTTAAACTGACTGATACGCTCTGGTTTTACCAAGTATGCACAGAAAATCCAAGGGTCAATTTTATAATGGTGCCCAAGAAACACTTGAGAGAAAGACAGAAACGATCCAGCAGATGACGAGCATTATGACATTGTCAATGAAACCTAACAAGACCAAGCTTGATATAGATTAACCTTTTGATGGACTGTGCGTTGAACAGAATATCCTGAAAAAGGAGGATAACGTGATCTATACTGCCACCCAATATGGTTATCCGCTACTGTCAAGAAGACATCTTGGACCTCCTTTAATGAATACTCCCCAGATATCGCCTGGAAAACCTTTACAAAAACATTTTCATACTAAAAACGCACGCGTCAAAACAGCATTCCTTCCATCTTAAAAGCAAAAGCAAGCCATTTCTGAAGCGTAGAACGCTTAAATGTGTTGCTTTGAGGGACTTAGCGTGAAGCTCTTATAAAGACACCCAGAATTCCGAATGCTGGACCGCCTACGTAGCACAGCCTAACATTTTTGTGAAATTGATCAGTAAGGAAAAGATATCTCATAAGTAGGATTTAATGAAGCGATTCTACACATACTGTAAAATCCCACACAAGCATATTGATGGTCTTCGTTAGGTGCAGCGCGGAGTTCTTGCACAGGTTAGGACCTAAGTGTATACGCGCTCAGCAATAGAAGCAGCTAATCTATTTAAGTTAAAAAATTTGCATTCTTTCCAGTGATTAACAGGCCATATTATTATCCCTGTTGCGATTGTCCCACAGTCAAATTCACTCAATATCACGTTTAATGATGATGCCCTGTTAAAAAACTTATGTCCCTGCGTATTCCATACTTTCGTTGTGTCGATAATATTTCACCTTAGGCTCTACAGGATGCAGCCATTGATCTGGCCTATTTGCTGCAAATGTCTAACAGCGCTGTCTAGAAAAGAACCAAATGCCATCAAAATAAAAGCCTGGGTTCAGGACTCCCTATTCATAAGGAAATTAATTGCACTTACCCTGCAATTTACAATCCTATAACGCTACCAGCTCTGTTTTTAATATTTATGGGGCCCATCATCGCTGATGCGCTTATGCGGTAGCTGGAAAACTGCTGCATTAATGTCCCGGAGCAAAGTGCCTTCGGACAAAGCAATCTTGCACTACGAACTTGTTAATTACACGCGATAGCTGGACTAAACCAGTGAATGTTGAAGCAGGGGTAGATATTATCTATTTGGAATTCTCAAAACGTTTTAATCGCTGAGGCCACCGAGATCTCCTCCCTGAACATTAGATCTATGGCATTGGGGACCCACTTCTGCGTTGGATAAGAATATTGCTACGCAAACGTCTGTTGGGGTGAAGATACTAGAATCCATGTCGGACACAGTTAAGGTAGAGTGCGACGTGTCGTGTTGATCAATTCCAGTGTCTCGTCTATTCCTGGAATTAGTAAACGATCTAGCAAGAT
This sequence comes from Dicrocoelium dendriticum, assembly GCA_944474145.2. NCBI lineage: Eukaryota > Metazoa > Platyhelminthes > Trematoda > Plagiorchiida > Dicrocoeliidae > Dicrocoelium > Dicrocoelium dendriticum. The sequence goes on along the minus strand of OX104067.1, from coordinate 96,792,439 downwards.
AAATTACCTCTGATTTCTTATACTTCGCAGGTGACCTCAAGAAGCGGCGTGTGTCCATGGAATCGGACTACAATGAAAAGCTCCAGCGCAACCTTAAGACCATTTCAAACTGTGCGGTTCTAAATACCCTACTGTTTAATGTGAAAAAATGTAGAGGTTTTCAACTGCGCCATAGGTGTGACTAAATTTATCAACTTGGGTCACATATATGTTGCAATTCACATCCCAAGAAATCGAACTTAGTGTGTTCATACAAAGTGAAACTGAATGTTTAAACCCTCTGAGGAAACTGTGAAATGGTGCAACCAGCACATCTTCCTACTGCGTGTGGCCCTCGGGAGATTTGACCCATCCATCTTCGCAATGATGCACCATACTTACGTGCCCCCTTACTTTGAATACGCCATGCAAGTTTTTAAAGTTTGGTTAAAGTGCGTTCTGGAAGTGCTAGGGACACCACAACACAGGGCTGCAAATTAAGTCAAATACCTACAAAATCTTGTTTGACAGCAAAGGCTCATGTTACGGGGGTTTGCAGTGGATTCTATCGAATAATACGCGGGGATGGCATATTAGTGTACCAATTATAGCGTAAACGTAGACACGTATACCGTCACTCGCTTTAACTCAGCCGCAACAACGAGATAATAGGTAACTGTCTCAAACTAGGTAAAGGGTAAAGCAGTCTAGAATGCCGGCCGAAGTATTTTTATTTTCGGGTTTGCCATCCATGAAACTTTCTTCCAAACTCAGTTGTTTTCTCCCACACTTTTGCCATTTTCAAAAAACGACTGAATTTTTCCTTGGTCCCCAGAAATTCGTTGACTAAGCTGCGCTAATTGGAACATAGTGATTGAACCTTTAAGCTGAATTCATACGTCGCATAGAAATATGGATGCGATGCATGGATATATTCTTATTTTTAATTTACTCACACAGCACATCAGCTACAACAGCTCCCAGGTGTTCTAGATTTTCGTATCTATTTCTCTTTCCACTAATGTTATTTGGTGGTTCAACTTCACGATAGACGCTCAAAATTTAACTCAAATATATTATGATATTGTAGTGTTACTCCTGTCATCCTGCAGAACTTGTAAAGCAACCACTGTTTTGCCCATAACAAATTATTCTTCATCGTCCATAGTTTGACCAAGTTGTTCCGATATTTTAGTGGTCAACTTACGGAGGTTTTACTGTAATTTGTATGACCCCTGGAGCACGTCTAAAACTGACCACATTTGGTTAAGCAGATAAGTGCTCAGTGAAGCGGGAATTCCGCTGTAACCTTTCTAATGTAAATGCGAATTTTAAGAATCACAAGACCAATGCAACCTGTGCTTTCAACACTGATAGAAAACATGCCAATTAATAGTTGCTATCACGTTACATGTCAGAAATGAAATTAACCGCAGAACTTCTTTTCATTGATTAAGGAAATGCCACCGCGAAATTTGACTTTAGGTTCATATTCAAACTGTCGTTCATCCAACGCAAAATATGCACCATGGATTCAAAAGAAAGATTTAATCACCTTTGATTGGCATACACATGTACGTTTTCCCTAAGGACGGGTTAAATTTTGATAGTAAATTAATCTTGGTCAAGCCCATTTAATTAATAAACTGGTTTATTATATACCCTTAAGCAGAACTAGATTTCAGGTTATACAGGGGCATTTGCTTTCTGAATAGTTCTTCACAAAAGCCTCTAACTGTTTTTAAAATTCCCCACAAGGTTGACCATTGTCACAAGGGAATCTGTTGTGTAGCTGGCGTAATTCGTTCAACCGATTAGACAGCCATTTGTTGCATCCAGGTAACTCGGATTTCAAACATAACGATAGCCATTCGGTTAACCAAGGCCTAGTAATACCACGGTGATTCGCAGAATGCACTCTTGATCCACACAAGTTTTGACTAAGTTCCGAAGCTCAATGTATCCACATATGAACAGCAGTTTTTTTAACTTCTTTTGTTCCCTTCATATGAGCACCTCCAATGGCCCTTACCTATTCATCCCTCAATCACGGCTAAAATGTTAAAAGTGTGGCTGCAAAGTGAAAGCATCCAACAAAAACCAGGGAACATAAATTTTGTGTAAATTTAGTGCATTCGGCAAGCTGATGGTCATTTAAACGTTAGCTATCTGAGTTTATGTTATCTGCGCTCAATAGAGCGTCATGTACTCTTTGTCTGGTGATGTATTATTCAAATCAGTGAAATATTCCGTGCAGAGGACGGCCTAAGTTTGTAAGCTACTGTTAATAAAAGTTTCAAATAGTTGGTACTTTCAGTGCATCGTTTTATGGCAAGTTGAATATAACAATAATTAGACCCATTGCTGGTGAGCAACATCAAACATTTTCGTGGTACGTTTGGCAAATATGAGTGCTAGGGTACTGACACGATAATGCACACATTTGTTCAATTTAGTAAAAGTACATTTGGACTACTAAGCTCACATTTTGGGATATTAGATAAAGTCAAACTATTCATAAAATCTCTATGTTTCGCGCACAACTTTATCACTGAATCACACTAACTGCCAGTTGACACTGACGGTGTACGAATCCAAGTGAACTCATCTCACTAGTCAAGTCTTGATGCTGGGTACTTGTGTTTTACCTTACTCATACAGAGGCACGAATATCTCTAAATCATTAATTAGTATTTATGAGGGTTATAGAATAGGTTGTAGCTTTGGCTGATATTTTGATCCCACTCACAGTCGGTGTCTTTAACAAAAATGTAAGCCCATCAGGCATAATGAAGTATGCTTGATCCAAGTAAATTCATTCAAACATAACTGGGAATAGGAGCCCTGACATCATCATTTATACGGGAATAATGCTGTGGCTCACAACTCAAGAGATATGCAAATACTAGTGCTCATAAGTATATGGACCTTATGCACAGCTTCGCTCTTAAAGCATGTCTAACATGATCGGGAAGGTCAAATTGCTTTTCCTTCCTAGAGCCTCTTCCACCTCGCTCTTTGAATTCACTTATTTCATATTTAAAAATTTAATGTTCTTAGGGTACCATCGGTTGCTTTTCCACTATAGTGAAAAAACAGGCATGTCCTCAGTTGTTTTATGTTAGAGTGGTTTTAGAAAAATGACAGGCACAAAGCATTTTACTTAGACGATTATATGAACAACGCTGACCACAGCAGCAATGTGTGGATATCACTGAAGCAAATAGTTTGAAATGTGTTAGCATTCCTTTTCGAAGTCCAGCAAACAAATATTTCGGCAGGTTGGACTGAGACAAACTTATCTCGCTCCTGCACTGAGTGTTCTTTTATAATAAGGATTTCGTTTATGAATCACGGCATTCCTATCAGACCCAGACAGAAAAGTTAATACCTTTTGCCAAAATTATTATTTATTAACTTGCTGCACCACCAAACCCGTGTTTATATCTTCCACACTCTTTCGTACTCTGCTCCAATCCGTTTTACATGAACATTTCGGCTAAATCAGGTTAGGTATTTTCTACCTGTCCGAGAAGTCTTTGAAAGAAGAAAACGAAATAGGTGATTTTATCCATGTAGTTCGCCTTTTGGTTGCAATATTTGTCTCACAACAACCAATATTAGCAAAAAGACCAAAAAGCTTTTAAGTGTTAGATTAGGGAAACCAACGGCGGATTTTTTGCAAAGCATAATAACCATTTCAACCTAAACTTACTTTACATGAATCCACGATAAATGCGACATACAGGAAAAGTTCCCTTGCATAGTCCTACACCAAGTTCATCTTACACACTGTATTGAATAACATATTTTATAATTTCGAAATATTGGTACAAAAATGCTTGAGTTCGTGTACATCCAGGCGCTGAGTGGCTGAATTTCCGTGCTTTGACTGATATGTAAATAAACACCACAAACAATGACTAACCTATTGAGTAAAATGTCAATGTTTGCTTGAGAGAGCACATCTTGGTCCAAATTACGACGGCGGGTGCTGATCTCATCAGAGTTCAATCAACCAAGAGAATAGCAATGCAGCGAAGCATCGGAAGCGGGTCCACGATGCATGTCTTCAACGGATATATCTATATGTCCAGTCCTGTGAGATTATTCGAAATACTACACTACCGATGATGGTTACTCTCTCAAAATTAAAATGCAATAATTTCTTTGACAGTTCGAAGCGTTATCCTTGATTCCTGACTACATTAGTTTAGCTATTTATCGTCTTAACCAGATTGACAATATAAGGTGGTTAAGCTCAAAGTGCCTGAACTGACTCAATGTATCGTCAATGAAGCAAACGAAACAAACAGTTAATTGTGAAGAGATTTACGCCTCCGACCACAGAAAATTACCTTTTTAATCTATTTATAACTGTACTAAAGTATCGAAGCTAATTAGCCGTTTTAATCGAAATAATAAAATGCAGAAGAGAACATGACTTTCATATCTGGTGTTACGCTCATTTGTTATTACCAAATGGTTACCAGGCATGCAATTGTTTCCGGTCACGAGCGAGGTGATTAAAATTAGTTGCTTTACTATCATTTTCCCTAGAAAACCGTCTATTGGTTCATCTATCTTGTTGTTTCAAACGAGCAAGGGCATTTCCATCCCAATCTCTAACATTTTCTACTCTACCTTATAAGCATTATTATTATAATCTGGTCTTCTACGTCCCATCAAATGTCCTCTGCTCGCACTTGTACCAATGAACCAGATGTAGATCTGGACTAAACACAACCATATTTGAATCGACAATTTACGCGTAACATTACCGTGTTTTTATTAAAAACATTATAAAATACGTCACGAAGTTGAATAAAATGCGTTGCAAAATATCACCTAAATACTCTGGTTAGACATTTGTACAATACAACATATATGCTCTGTCTGCTATTCCTATAAGTACCAAGCCTTTTTAATGTTTATGCAACGCATATATAGATATATATATGTATATATATAATATCTGTACAACAGTGTGCAATACAAATCTCAATCTAGTTGCTACTAAATGCCTTGAAATGAAGTTTTGGAGTGTTCATTGATGCAAAGAAGCAACTATTTCCCTTTGACTTTCCTTGTGCTTACAATTCCATGTGGCCGTCGTCACACAAATGCAGACATTTCTCTAAAGATTGTGTGTGATATAATTCACTGATGCACAATTCCGACATTATAACGCTAATAGACTTTACTAACTTGGCCGGATAAGGGCAAAATATGGATATGTGGATGGTTACTATGGCATCGATTTAGCAGGATCTACACTGCAATGTCTGTCCCTAAGAGAGTTTGACCTCTAACACGGACGCAAAGTGTGATGGACTGCATTGCTGTGTAAAATAAGCTCAAGTTGGTGCCGATTGCCAAATTAATGCAATGGTAATTGATCTGTTAGCCACTCAAAAAATAGCTTTCCGTTGTATCATATGGAACTGCAAACATTCATCGGTATCCAACTGAATCACATCAATCTTAACCATCAGCCGAGTAACTTTTTACCCCAACAACAATGATTTTCACCGCGCAGTCACCATTTATTTTGTAATAATTTGCATTGCCTTCTGACAAAGGACATGGAAGTATCCTAGGATGCTCTAGTACCTTAACATTATTATGCTTTTTAATTCCTCAAAATTCATATTCTTCCTTATTTCATTGTTGGCCACGAGTGGGCTGATCACTTGAGAAAACCGATAACAGCTGCCAAACTAAAATATTAAGCATTACAATTAGGTACGGCATACTGCTATTGACTCCCTGGCATATAGTAAAGAGTGCTATAATTGAACGCTCCGCATGTCGCAAGGGGCTGAAGCTTCATCGCCCATAGTGCATGCGTAAAACAGCCCTTAAATATAGCTGTTAAACTGGTGATGGCTTCCATGCAATTTTGCCACACCAGCACACAGCGAGTTGGAGCATGAAAGCGTGGATGAAACCCATCGAGTATACGCCGCGCATAAAAACGGGTCCCCTGGGGATGGTTCCATGGATGGACCCATTACTTTACTTGAACTGAATATCCATCAGTTACTTTTTCCAGTGTCTTAATCTCTCTGATACATGCAGTGCCAATCACGTTAAAAACACCTGTTGGGATCCGATATACAATACATGCGATCTCGTTGTACAGATTGGTCAAGCCGCTCAGTTGGAATCTGCCTCGAGCTGTCTTGGAATACAACTTTTATTTATTGAGATATTTCGTAGCAGGTAGGTACTATGGAATTCCAATACTTATAAGTGAAATATAATCCATGAATTGTTGTTTTTATTTCTGCTTCGACATTTAACATTTTCTAGTGTATTCGCCATACATCCAACCGTGGCATTTGTAAACATTATGGTTAAGTTTGGGAACATATTGTACAGGTATTTCCTCTGTTGATATGGTAGTACTATCTGATGGGCTCACATTACGTTTGCCATGCCATCGATCTTAACGTAAGCTTCTACGCATTTGATGTGGGCGGTGTTAAAAAAATACCGATTTGGTAACAACCATGTATCACTGATAGTAGTTACGTGACTTGGGTATTAAATATATGTGAATCATCATCTAACTAATCACTTAATTTCTAACTGCTTAAATCCCCTCCTTCTACTTGACAAGATTACAGAATCTACATCAACATATCGTCAAGAATTTTAAATTATTTATAACAAATTAAATTACTAGTATGTATATTAATCGACATACAGCGGTCAAAATCCACTATCTGATAAGTTGAAAAAATCAAAGCTGTTTTGAACAAAGTTGCACATAAGCGTACATTAAGGCCCACAAATTCTGGTAATCCTAAAGGCAAAAATTAGTGTTTTCTAGCAAATTACATTTCTCGTTGGGTGCGTTAGTCTATCTCATGATTTTTGCTACATATTGGTGAATCTCCTTTTAAAATTGTACTCAAACGCTTCCTCGGAAGCTACTGGTCACAAAGGCTTGAATTTGGGGCATATATGCAATGAGCACGTTCATCTGCCCCGTTTGCTCATTTAAGATTCTTTCTTCACAAGGTTCTATATCATGTATCCGCCTGTTTATCAATGGATTATTGACGCGCTCAACAAGATGTTAGAAAATTTGCTCGGAGATACATGCGCCCCTACACGAAATTTAATTATTTGTTACAAACTCTATGTAACGTTTAGTTCAAAGAGTGCAAAACTACCCCCTCGCTTCGCCAAACATTTGAGTGGGAAGCGCCCTACTTAACCCCCACAGACACAGAATTTCTTTCTTTTCCTTGCGAAGAATTATGATTATGACAAAATGGTATACGCAGGTGAATTATATGGAATGTTCAGCTTTTGCATTTGCACAGGGCTAATATCCTCTGGCATCATAGAACATAGCAAAGAATGTATACTCAACTAGCTTGTGCTATGCAGTTCATCCCGCATCGTTGTGATACCTCAAGGACGGTGGAATTTATTCGACATCCTACGGTGAGAACGACACAGCTAAATGAATTCGGTACTTAAATTGGTATGCAGGCATTGCACATTTTAACTGAGTATGATTCACCTCCGATCAGGAACAGTTCTGAATTTGCGCACATGCAAGCGATACCCATTGTACAAACAAAAAATGCCAACAACATTACCTGTATTTAAACAACAAACCAAAATGATTAAAATTCTTTCACGCTATAATCAGGCCGTCTGGTTAAATCACTCCAAGATATCAGACTCATATAAAGGACCAACTCAGGGTCTAGAAATGCTACTAGAAAAGGTTCGTAATTACATCAAGTGCTAATGGTGGAAGTAAGATGTCAGTTAATATTTGTGGTTTCAAATAATTGCACGGAGTTTCTCTTCTGCAGGCATAGGTAAATTACTGTCCCATCTTCCATTTTTATTAAATAAATTTGACATGTCCTGTGGGTTGTTTTAACAACGGAAAACAAAACGTAAACCCATAATGAATGTTTCAATAAAAAAACAAATAATTTATACTAGTAAAGTAGCTTTGGATCACAAGTCCCATTTGATGGTTTGCTTGGGTTATTACAAATTTAACAATAAAACAGTTAGCGCGTTAAATGCGAAAAGAAAAACTTATGCTTTGCTAGCCGTAGTCCTGTAAGACGCGCAATTTCGCAACAGGCAATTTAACAGCACATAAATCCAGCGTACATACCAGGGATAAGATGAAAACATAGAGTTAATTACTAAAGTCTATTTGGATGAGTGCGACATCCAACTGCCTTTTAATATTGTTAGTGTTGTTACGGAGTCTCCGGATTCATGTAGAGCATTCCACGGATGAGAGACACGAATGGAAAATATTTTTGCGGCACTCCCGATGACTATACTGTTCTGCGAGTTTCAACGATTGCCGTCTCAGCTTTGTAGTTCTACTGAGTTGCAGTAAAGTGCTGGTGCAGAATCAAGTATGCCATTATCAGGCCGCCTCGTAATCTGCGAGAGTAGCCGACGAAAACCCCCACACAAATCACAAATTAAGAAAGTAAGAGATGTGTCACATTATGCCTAAATTTACAATGAGTGTGTTATGTAGGATTTTCATTCTAAAGTAATGAACTACGGGTTTTAATACAGTTACAGTCGCAGTACACTGTACACTATGGTAACAAC
>OX104067.1:96647580-96783345 GCA_944474145.2 Dicrocoelium dendriticum | reverse complement strand
GATCTCTCTATTTTTTCCAAACTGCTAATCATTTCAAAAACCCATATGGGAACCATTGATCAAAGGACGAATAATTAAATATATTATGCGATCACGTTGTACATGTTGATAAGACCACCTAATTGGTCTGTGCCTAGCACTGCTGAGGAATAAACCTTTATTTATTTATTTATATTTATTTACTACTCCACCTTTTCTAATTCGTCGATCGTTATGTAGAATAGACATCCCAGTTAGTGCGATTTCTGCATCAGTGATCGCTTCATGGACCCATGTCTCCGTTATCCTAACGAGGTCCCTTGACATTGAGGCCTCACTCAGGCGAACCTCCGTCAGATCTCTTAAAAGACCTTGTGCGTTGGTATAAAAACAGGAGAGTAATTCTTAGGTTAGAAGGTTGTTGGTGGATGTAGAAACATGTTTGAGACTTACTGACCCACTTGAGGTCGGTTGTTACTAGTTTTTTGAAGTGTCTTAGGCTCGCGAGAATGAGTTGCAATAACTCTCTGCACTATGTAATCAGGTTCATGATGAACTTGATGATCACTCAACTCCTGCAGTGTCTCGCCGGATACTATGACTGCAGTCACATCAGTCTCTGTGGTGGACTCTACAACAGCGGTTTTTCCCACTGAGTTGGTTCTCTCCATTGAGTAACCAGTAGCCTCTGGTCGTAAACCTGCTGCTTTTAGTCCAATATCTGTTGCTAGCATGTTCCGGAAGTTACTCCGGTTTTCTAGAACTGTCTGTAAAGTTACCTCAGACAGCAAGACCAAAATCAGCAACCTAGGACCCCACCCTTTTTAATTTGGTGGCACGGGAATGCTTGCAAGGTTGGTAGCAATGACATTTTCTAAAGACAGCGCCTCACGAATTTGTCACCATTGTTTCAGGTCATGTGCTTGAACGTCTTCAGAAAATGAAGCTTGAGACTTAGGGACGCCATGAATAATGACCGTTTTCAGCTCGTGTTTTCTATTTCTTGTTAATTGCTCATATCATTTGAACGTTCTTTCCGCGGAATATCCGGTAAGATACATACTCTGTTCAATGCTCTGTGGTGTCGATTTGCAGCGAGCAGAATGCATTCAGTTTCTTTCGCGGAATGTAGTGTTACTCGAAGTAGTCGAGGCTCACCATAGTGTAAGGATTTTGTGTGTCGTGCAATGCGACTCAATGTAGTGGGTTCAGCGCGCATGCTGATGGCACTACAGATGGAATCCCACTGACTACTATCATCTATCAATTTGCCCCTTATTGTGTTGGAGTTGGGTTCAGGAACGTTAGTGCACACAAGACTTAAGGCACCATGATTCCGCCTTGTGGTTAGCTGCTTAAGAGCATTAGGTTCTTTAGCTTTTTGTGGATTTGTGGATCGCACTGGCGATAGCGATCCATGTTGAGGCACAGTTTTGACCTATTCGGTAAGTGGAGTCATAAGTGTCTTTGATGGCGTTTTCCTAGAAGCAACCGCTGCGTAGGATGTCCAGCCATTCTTTACCGTTGTCGTGCTGGAGTGTCGTGTTTCCGGTAGGTAAACTCAATTTCCAATTATCACACCGTTGGAGAAGGTAGAAGCAAGTGGGTTGTAAAAGAATTTTTCACTTAATGGAATCAGGTGGCTAGTGGTCGTTGGAGACTGGGACGCTATGGTAAGGTTTGGGACGCCTGGCCCTATTCTTCGGACTAAACGGGGAGTTTGTAGGTGTCTGTTCAGTTTCAAGTATAGCATTGTTTACTTTCACTGATGCTTTGCTAGTTTTCACCAGTTGCTCAACTGTTTCCGCCAACTTTTCACAAGTTTTCAGTAGGAAAATTACACATCTAACAACATGGATGGATTTGCACACCTGGCAAAAATATTCTTCGGTTTTGTCGCTGTATTGTCTAGTTTCGAGTGAACCCATCCTTAAATACTTCGAATGGTACGCTTTTTGAGAGCTAAAGCAAACTGAACCAGACTTAACGGTTTTTACACATAGGTCACAATTGACTTACTAATAGGCCATATCAACTTGGGGCGTGCACTTTGTTATTGTGACTTGCACCAATTCTAAAAGGGATTAGATAAAAAAGAAGAGTTCAGAATCAGTTTTAGATCTCTCACTTATCACTAGCTTAGGCTGGAATAATTCTATTGATATATGTGGTCACGGTCAGTAATGGGGCATCGAATTAGTAACGACCTCAGATGGTGTTGGTATGTTATAAAGATTTCCCACTAACAAGATGGAGTGGAGTAACTGGATGTGTATACTACAACAGGAGTAGCAAGAGGATAGAGATACTGACGCACCGTTTATGCCTTCACTTCAATTTTCGTTGCATGGCGATCGGCGCTGGTTTGAATTCAGGGTGGTCAGAAGTGTAGCGTCCAGATGAGTCACACGTTCCTTAGGATAGATAGGCCACGTGCCTGCTATTGATCCAGCAGGTAAGTGGATAGGCAGAGATGCAGCGTAGGATTGAGTCAAAGCAGGATGAATTGGAAAATACCGTCTAATGGCGACAGTGGCTGTTCCAAGGGCGGACGAAATTGACAACTATCGCTTTGTACAGCGACTAGAAGGAGTGGTAGTAAGATGTTCGGATGACTCACAAAAAGATCTTTAAAAAATAACATCGTTCGAATTTTAACTCAGTACCGCCAACTTGCTTGGCTGATCCATGGTTACAACAAAATATACGCCCGAGTGGTTACTACTTGCTAAGTCGTACATAGCTGCTATCAGTGGGAGTCGCGTCTTTCGAGAACAACTCTGTTCACTGCAACATCCTTAACTTGCATCACAGTGGAATATAAGATGTATTTCATCATCTGTCGCTTACACATCATAAAGGCCCGCAGCTGTTCTCCATTGCTCAGCTATTTGAATCGATTGATGGGCACTACTGACGAGAAGCAACAGGTAGAAAATGCAGCCTGTGCCATTTCCGGCCTGTCGATGACTACATGAGTCTGGAGTAGATGCAATGAACTCACATATAGTTTCCCTCATATTTGGAGTAGAAGGAACAATATGCGAGATAAAAGGGCTATAGGTAAGATATGCAGACAGTAATGCTGCCGATTTTCGCCAGATGTTACGCAAGGTTCCTAGAGAAATTATATGAACGTTAGAGCAAGAGAAATACAGCGCGAAGACTAAGTTTTGGAGAGGTAAACTACCATGTAAGGTGATTTAGACATTTTTCATTTTAGATATGCTCTTCAGCTACTGGGCTCTCAAACAAAATCCATGTTTAATCACTTAGATCCTTTATGTCGTTCCGCTTGTATCTTAAGACAGAGCACAACTGAAATTATCCATATGTAAAGGCCTGGGTTACAGGGCCTCCGTAATAATTATCGTAAATAATCAGAACCTATTAAAATCCTGCCTAACACGTCGCACGTAATGTTTTCTGTCCCCACTTCTGCCAAAGATTGTTGTTCAGTAGAGTCAGCTTTACGAATGTTGATCCGAACAGAGTACCACCAAAGTACTTCGACATTTTGCGAGTATTTTTTGTCTTTTCATCGATAAATTGATAGTGACTACACCATAGAATAGATGCAGACGCCTAGCTAAATATCATTTTGGTGTCTTACTTAGACTAATGTGCTGTATATTCTCCAACCCCCCGCTATTCAGATATCTTTTAATCTTTTCACGCTTAAGCCCTATTGTTATCCCTAGTCTTGAGGCTAAAACAAATCTGGAATCCCGAATGTTAAGGTGAGTCAAAAATAATGATATCTATTTTAATAACCTATCTTTTAGCCTACTTGTGGATAAATACCTTTAAACTTTCAATGAACCAAAGTACTATCCAATTCCCGGTGACTACTGCTGTAGCTACCAAACAGTTTTCGACAGTATTTAAATACCGGAATTTCTCTCGACTGAGTGACTTCGCTCTAGTTTACGGACGCTCAACCGAACCATTTAAACTTAATGTAATGCATTAATTTGGCTGGAAAACATTAAGCTTTGGTAGCGTTTGAAGTTAGGCATGACCGCATGGACGACACCAGCGTGCGCAAAGAAATGTCTGTCTGTATGAATGTCTGATGTTTTACATCAAGATGTAGCAACCGTAAATCCACAGTCATAGATAAAAAATTTAAATTTGTGCTCAATGTTTCTCGTATGCTTTCTGTTAGTGAAGTTTACTTATTACGTTTGGACTTCCAGTATTTCTAATTTCAGCGCAAGATAATAGCCTCAAGACTACGGTAGTTACTAGGTTGTATCATCACCAATTGGATTAACGTCACCTGCCGTTTTTTCCAATAAACTTTAAATGATATAGTGTTATTAAACATGATCATTCAGACTCAAGTTTGGCGTTCTTTAGTTATTTACACAACAGCCAAAATAAGGTTGTTATAATATGCAGATAGTTAATAACTGCTCTGCAAATGTTATGTAATGAAAATTGTTCAAACAGCTACACACAGTAATTTTGCTTTCTATTTTCTCATTTAGAACTGCTTAGCGCTTTTGTTAGACCGCACACAGAATCCGCTATTCAAGCGTGGCAACCATGGCAGAAGTGCCACCTCACTGCACTCGATACTGCACAACGCAGAGCGACAAAATACGTCAAAGGTCTTTCCAGCCTTCCCTACCCACTCAGGCTGAAAACTCTTAACTTATACAGTGGACGTTACCGTCGTTTGAGAGGCGATCTCATATTGGTGTACCGGATACTGAGAACCCCCAACCACACCTGTCATTCCCTTTTGAAACGTAGTCAAAACGCATCCCTAAGAGGTCATCAGTTTAAGTTGATCACACAGTACAGTCGACTGGAATGTCGACGCAATTTATTCTCCCTCCGAGTGTCACAACCTTGGAACGCCCTTCCAGAACATGTTATTAACGCTCCCACCCTATCCCTTTTCAAAAAACGCCTTGACGAAACTCTGACACGATTGCACTATGTGATATAACGTGCGACCATCGGATGATGGTATTAGTGAACAACGAACGTGGACGGAATCCACTTAAAATTCCCATTGGATTACTTGCTTATGTGCATCTCCAATCCCTAGGTGAGTCATGCATTTCACACGTACTTTCATCGAAATGATTTTTTTAATTTTACGATGTTAATTCTCATCATCCTACGGGACCTGTCAAGCATTGCTTTTATACCCGTCATAAACCATTGTTCCATTGTTCCATTGATCCATCACTAAATTCATTTATCCGCGGTAATGCGGAACACTAGCCTGCAGTCAACAGCTGATTAATACAACACATACCGTTCCATCTAGAGCAGATATTTACATATTTCATATATATTTAGCATTATAATTTCAAGAGAATATGTAACGATTTTGTTGTTTCTGCTTAATTGTTAACCGTTTTGTGGCAAGCATGCGTTACTGAAGTCTAACGTTGATATTAATTTATCTCTTAAATGGCTAACCGTAATCTTTTCTGAGCAAAAACATGTGTTATTAGGTACAATTTTTATTCAGGTATTAGGTATCTTTAGTGTATCAGCGAGACCACTGCTAGTGAGTCATTTGAAGCATACAACTTGAACTACTGGTTAAATGTAGGTTACATCATTCCTCTGATGCTAGAGAAGTGCCTTTACGTGAACTCTCATTCCATTTGTGATCAAAGCAATCTTAACAGAAGATTCAGTTCATGGAATTGAGACAATGTATGCAATGACAATTCCCGGGTTTAGTTGCACCATTTTATCATTGACATTCGTTGTGTGATTGAATAGTTCATTTCAGTGATGTGACTCTACGAATAGCCACCAAGCCACAAGCTACTTGGACCATCTACTTACACCTGACACACTAAAAAAGCTATGTGCATGAATTGCATGAAGAAGGTACATTAACCTTTACTACCTTCAAATAATTTCTGGTGGACATTCATTGATCCGTGACGTTTTCTTCACTGCCAATAATAATAACGAAACCAAAGGCCGCTTTAATAACTAACCTTTTACGTGCGAAATAGAAGTCAAAACTACTTATCATTCCGATAGAAAACTCTTCATTTTTCTCTTGCATCCAATTGGTTAATAGATTTTCTAATCCACATCCAAAGTTTTCTAATGAAATACAGAGTTCGGTTTAAAAATGCCACGCTAACGCGTCTGTTCATACCCAGAATTAACTGCAGCTTTCACAACAGCTTTGTAAGGTTTGGTGCATATATTACAATTCTTTGCGCCCAGCCTTCCCTGAAAGTCTGAGTAACAGGCGCGCAACGAAACAGCATTGAATTACACAGATCTTCTATCATCCTTGCAATGAATATATGGTTATAACTTCAAAGTAAATGCAGTAGATTCACATGGAAAAACCGGCTTTTGGATGTATTGCGGTTGCGCTTATCTAACACAGTGCTTCCCAACCTTGAGATAAATACCCACAAAAGGAGCAAAATTCGATTTTATAATGAATACACTTGAGCATATTAACTAAATCGTCTCTCTTTCGCAAAGCACCCATTAACAGATACCTGTATCAAATCCTCTATCAACCTAATCACTAATTACATTGTTCAACATCAACTTTATAACAGAAATGAGGTAGGATGTTTCTAGCAGTATCAAATAGGTGGATTACAAATATGCAAATCAAATGTCTCTAGCACCTCGGATTTTCGTTAATTTTCAGTTTTTCTTTGCAACTATGCGGTGTGTTCCATACTTAGAATGTTCGCATGTGATTGGTCCAGTAGCTCCCTGTAACTGTTTAGAAGAAATGGCCATGGTCATGTTATCCACCTGATAATCATAATCGATTGAAAGTTGTGTTTCCGAAATTGGTATATTGAGCATGTGCCAACAATGCTGATGCTCATTGACCGAAATAATTTTTCTTACGTCTGTGGAACGTTTACTACAAAGTCGCGGGGCACACACATTTACTCACTAATCTGGATCGCCTACCATGGATATGTCGCGATGGAACGGAGATCAGAATAAGAAGTGGGCGCCAATTATTGTTTGTTTGTCTTGCAAGCTTCGTCTGACTCAGTGGCGTAAAGACAAAGGAAAGATGCACTTTGAAATCCTCATTGTATGGAGAGGGCCAGGGGAACACAAGATAGACTGCTACTTCTGCATATCTAGTGCCAAAGTACAACGAATAATAAGCTTATACGGGTTACGAAGCAGTTCTATACAAGCATCGATAGGTTGTCCGGTGGGTTAACGAAATGCGTCAATGAAAACTCATGCAATTAATAGTTTTACTTTTAAAAGATGGGCTTATCGTTTATCCTGCAGTAGTCCTGCACTCCGATTGCTTTCATAGCTTCAATAGACAAAGGAACCTAAATCCAAGGTATTTCCCGGTAGTAGGGTGGAGAGAAGCGTCAAGTAACAAACCATAAGTGGCAGTTTGTTGTTAACCAACAGACTAAATTTGGCTAGCGATGGTACTGAAAAAACGGATTCGGGGAGAGCATTCCATGCTTGGCACACACGAATGAAAAAGAAAATTCTTTGGCACTACTGCCAACTGTATCGTTCCACTAATTTCATGGGGTGGCCTTTAAGTTTAGTGTTACTGCTAAGTTGCAGTAAAGAGGGGCAAACATGATTTGGAATGTGTAAAACCAACTACGCCATAAGCAAGTCGACGATACAGTCCGCTGAATACTCCCAAACGTTTCAGCCCCTGCTCCTACGGATGGTGGCGAATTCCCATGATATATTTAAAAGCCCAACTTTATGCTTGTTCTAGTTCAGTAAGGTTGTGCTACAGCCATTGCTTCCAAGCTTGGATTGCGTATTCGACATGGGGAAGAAGATACGTGTTGAGTATCTATCTGGAAACAGAGGTGTCTATTTGTTCGGACGCTAATCGTAGCAAGCAGAGGTTTTGGTTCTCAGTTTTCGATGCCATTGCGGATTGCTTAGAACAATACAAGTTATCTGAACAAACATGCCAAGGTCACATTCGATGGAGAATGGCTGCAGTACTTGCCTTCTAGCAGGTAGGAATAGGTATTCTGGCGTCGTATGGGGAGCAGTTTACATTTGTCCACGTTTACCTGTAGCAGTTTTTGTGTGGATCACCGATGTAATATTGGATTGTCCAACTGAAACAAGGATAAAATTTATTACCCAGATCTTCGATCATGCATTCCAGTTGTTCCACGTTATTGCACCTTATCAATCCCAGTACTTCCAGTGAACATATCACTGATAATGATTAGTTCTTCTGCATCGTCAACAGCCCCTGATCCGGACATCAATGAAAACTTCAAAGCGGTTGATGCCAACCCACATCTTGAACAGCCAGAACTACGTGAATTGATATGTAACCTGGCCTTAGCTAAAAAGAATGCAGACTTGTTGGCATCTCGGTTGCAGCAGTGACACTTACTTGCTGCAAACAATAAGGTTACCATATAAGGTAACCGGTGTTAAACTGTCCGATAATTCTGACACCAGTGCAAACCTTTGTTACGGTTCCGACATGGAAGGACTGCTGAAGAAGCTTGTCGTGAGGCATGTCAGTGGTGACTGGCTTTTGTTCCTTGATTGGTCCACGAATAGTCTTAAGGTCATACTGCTCCACAACGGAAATGTGTACCCTAATGTGTAATTGTTTCATGCGAGTAATATGAAGAATTCTTACGAAAGGATGCGACAGTTACTCGTTGCACTGAACTACAAGTACTGTTGGAACACA
The DNA here is from genome assembly GCA_944474145.2 of Dicrocoelium dendriticum. Taxonomy (NCBI): domain Eukaryota; kingdom Metazoa; phylum Platyhelminthes; class Trematoda; order Plagiorchiida; family Dicrocoeliidae; genus Dicrocoelium; species Dicrocoelium dendriticum. The sequence goes on along the minus strand of OX104067.1, from coordinate 96,774,677 downwards.
TGTGCTGAGTTCAAAGTCAGTGGACGTTTAAAGGGTATGTAAGGAGGCTTCATAAAATGAAACAGTAAATCAATTCATCTGCACTACACCACTGAAATGTGGCCAGAGATGACGGAGTATGCTTCAGGGAAAAGGAGTGTAAAGCATACATCTCTTTTGTGTCCTGATCATATTTACTACCACTGCACATCAAGCTTGGTTTGATTAAAAACATCGTCAAAGACCTCAAACGAGATGATTTTGCGTTCCAGTGCTTAAGACAGGTGTCTCCAAAGATCAGTGATGCTAAGCTCAAAGATGGGATACTTACTGGGCCTGATATTCGCCGGATGACGGCAGACAGTGTTTTCTAAAGCCAGTTAGCCTCACTTCAGTTAGAAGCGTGGAGATCATTCAAGGCAGGGTGTACATATGATTTTTGTTGGGTGAAAAAAGGCAAAGAACTGCAAATACATAAATACTCATTGCAGACTATCAGGCAGTTGATGCTATAATGTTACTCAAGATGCACTTTTCGCATAATCACCTTGACATTTTCCCTTGGAACATAGAATCTGCTAGCGATGAACATGTTGTGCACTTTCACCAAGATATTTAAGTCATGGAGAAGAACTACAGAGGCAAGTGCAAGCATTCGATGTTGGAAGGTTTTTGCTGGTTTCTGCAGCTTAAGGGCGCTGCATCATATAATAGACGATCTCGGCGAATTCATCACTTTCCAGCGCCAAGCTGCAGTCAGTATTTAGAGGCGGGTTTTGCACCGGTGGTTTAAACGTATTTGTCATATGCCTACATACTGTATATGTTATGAATCTATACATGTACACATAATTAATCCAATCCAGACCGGACCATAATGAAAAAGTCATTAGTTTATAACCTGACATGCTATGTAACCGAGGAATGCATTTCTACGATCATCTGGGTGTATTCTACAAGGTGAGGAGATTGGCGTTACCGTTATAGAAAAAAACTCTTTTTTTGTTAAAAGGTGTTATTAATCATTAGTAACAAATCATCAGTGAGTTGTTAGTGAATTATACCTTTTCATCTTATAATTGTCCCCACATGAAATACAAATACAAGCATGCAAGGTAGCTCTGCTAGTTGGCGCGTCTATCGGTTCGGTTTTGGATCGTAGTTCTTTGGAGTTAGACAAAAGTTTGCCATCTTATCAACCATTTCTTCACGTGACATCGAAGTCGAGGATTTTCCTAACTTCGGAACATATCATGGTTTGTGTGGGCGTCAGGTAAAATCAAATTTTAATTGTACGTAAATATTTCCTTGCTTTGGAAAATGGCCAAGTAAATGCATAAGTACTATGACCTATTCCAGTAGATAAGGGCATAATTTTAGCTAAATCCATGGAAGCCAAGCCACTGTTCCTTGAACTTTCGGAAGACAACACATCGAGAATAAGTTTCAGAAGCACAACAAGCAACCTTTTAGGCAAAAATATACGGAATAGTTCAGTTAGGAAAAAACCATGAAAATATGCTCCCAATTACTAAAACCTGCATGTGTAACAGTGGATTTTCCACGCTGGAGACTGAGAAAATTACTTAATTCAAGCCTGGAAATATTTGCTAAAATATGATCTGCCTGTCGTGGAGGCACCACAGCGAAGGACAACCCAAATGTAAAAGCCTTAGCAATGTACGGCGTAACAAATAATGTCAAACCCTTATCTCGTTTGTCGCCACCTCCTGACTAACCGAATTTCATATTCTTCACGTCTCCGGTCATTGGGATCTAGTTATGCTCACCGAAACATGGCTGAACATGAAGATCACGTACGCTGAGATTTCACTACTCGGCGTAACTTCCATACGAAACGATCGACCTGGAAGAGGAGGCGGAGTGCTCCTATATTTGCCATCCAACATGCGGTTTGATATCACTGAGGACCCAGAAGCGCAAGTCGTCGACGCTCTTTGGTGTCATATGCACCTAAGACGGGATGATGTGTGTTTACTAGCAATAGTTCACCGCCCTCGAATATCCAACTTGGAAATGGATTAGTGCCTAGCTTCTCCGATGAAGCAAGTCCTGACACGACCAAACACTCACGTCAATTCTAGTGGGGTAATTCAACTTGCACGCAATCGAAATCGCAGCACGGCACAGCGAACAATTCAAGGCTGACTTGCAAGAGGTGATTACCGATGTATCTCTGTACATCTATGCCACCTCACCCACTCGATTCCGAACCAGTGCCACACCCACAGTTTCGGACCTGGTACTGAGCAACGAGGAACAAAATCTCGACAGCGTGACCATTGATGCACCACCTCGCCGTAGCACTCACGCGATATTGCTCTCTCGTTATGTCTGTTACCCGGAGTACGTCAGCGAGAACAACGTGGAAATCTATGTCGTCACACATTATGATAGCTTGTCCAATCTTGTTCATGAAACCGACTGATCCTTCCTGGCCCAGAAGCCGCCTGATGTCGCTTGGATGCTGTTTGACACAAAATTCACCGAACAAGTGACAAATTCTTAAGAAAGCAAGGTTTTTCGCCCGAAGCAACGAACTCGTTCCTGAGGAGCCGTAATAGAAAATACGTGGGCCTAAGGGATTCAGCCTGGGGCGCTTCCAAAGTCTGTCCAAGTTACCTAACCAGTGGTGCTTGTACAAATCAACGAAACCACTGCGTCAAGTTGATCTGCGAAGACAAACTCCAGCACCAACAGAAGTAAGCGACGAAACTCAGTATAAATCTTAGGTTGCTGTATATAAACGACAAAGATATCCGCAGAGTGTAGCGTGGTATCCCAGTATTATATGCAACAGATGGCCTGGCGCACACTACAAATGATGCGTCCAACCTGCTTCGCCAACACTTAATCCACACTTTCTAGAGTGAATCATCATTTTAACTGCTTTTGCCACAGCGACCATCGCCACCTGGTTTAAACCATGTACCGTTCACTGCAGTTAATTGAATGAAAAAGCTAACGACTTGTGTGTGCATAGCTCACTTGGCGTGGACGACATCAAACCAAAGTTATTAAAGCCAGCAGCCATGGACCTTTTCACACCATTAGCTCGGTTCTTTCAAAGTTACCTTGAAGAAATGCAGGTTCCCACAAAAGTGGAATTGGGGTGGAGCCATCAAACTACCGTCCAATTACTCTCCACCCAGTTTTATCCAAAGTAATGGAAGGTATAATCGCAGAGGCGCTCACGGGATACCTTGAGAACAATAAGATCCTAGTGTCAGAGCAGCAGGGATCCGGCCGAAATCGGTCTTGTAATACGAACCTGCATCTAGCCCGAACAAGCTGGACAGAGCCAGCCAACGCCAGAGTGGGAGTCGACGTTGTTTACCTGGACTTCTAGAAAGCGTTCGACCGTCTGTATCCCCGCATTCTCTTACACAAGCTTCAAAGCTATAGAATCAGCGACCTTGTGCTCGGTTGTATCGGAAAATTCCTCACTCAACGTCAGCTGAACGTGAGAGTCCGCAGCTCAATTTCCGATCTAATTGACGTCCAGTGTGGCGTGCCCTAAGGATTGGTAGGAGTCTACCTTTATTCCTCGTATTCAATAATGATCTTGCTAGCGTACTGCATTCGAATTTCTTACTATTTGCAGATGATTTCCAAATTTGTCATGACATCAGGACAGTGGGTAATCACATGGTATTGCAGAGCGATCTCCACAGGGACTATGTTTTGGCATCCGATAACATGCTCCAGTTCAACGTGAAACAAAGCAATGTCTTGAGCACATTACATCAGCTTACCCATGAATCTCAATTTGGGACCAGCAGTTTCAACTTGCTACCTAGGAAATCCATCTCGGAGAGATCGTGTAGGACGATTTTGGCTGCTTAAGACAGGCTGAAAAGGCATTAAAAAAGCCAGTCAACGTCTTGAACTCTTACGGAGTGCTTTCGGAAATTTCGAGCCATCATTCGTTCCGCAAATACTGAAGGCCTACGCCGGAAGCTGCGATACTGGCCTGGCGTCCTTAGCGCAAGCGCAACATAAATGCACTTGAAGGTCCACAACGTGGAGCAACCAAATTGTTAAAGGAATGTTTCATCTCTCCTACCAGCGCAGACTGCAGTCCCTGGACTTATACAACTGTGAATATCAACGTCATCGAGGAGACCTCTTCATGATTTACTTAATACTAAAGAACCCAATTCACCCTTTCCTCGATCTGTTACAGCTGAGCCAAATTACCAACCTGAGTGACCATCATTTCAAAATGTCTACGCACTACAGTTAAATTAGTTTTCGAAGAAACGTTTTCTTCCTCCGTGTATCCCGTGCTTGCAGCGCCCTACAAAATCAAGTCATCCTTACTCCTACAATAACCCCATTGAAAAAACCCTTGATGACACGCTTTCCAACTTGCATTCTTTAAAATAATTTTTTAACTCGGAGGAGGAAATGACGCATAACAAACCATCTGCCCAACGACCATCTCCGCAAACTGGCTATGAGTATACATGAATTTGTTCTATTGTGATAAGCATGGATGTATCTAAGCTGGATTACCATGAAACATCTGTCAAATGAAGCAACACACGCGTAAGCGTTGTCTTTTACGTTTTTATTTCTCAAGCATTGGCTAAATTATAACAGCTCTCTGTACTAATTTGTACGTGCACATCCCATTACCATTTCAAAGTATCCTTAAGTAGTAGCACCTTTTAATCGGTAGACAAGGAAAATGAGGCTTTATTTATTCTAAGGTTTTAATAATAGTATTTCAAAAGCTACAGACAGCCTAGTCCGTAAAAGCACCAGACGCGTTTCGCCCTATGCATTCTCTCCATCCCATAATGGAGATCGAACCCAAGACCGCCAGAGGCAGATATTAACTGGCTAGCATAATAAACCACTGAGCCATGGGAGACGTTGTCTAGCCTATGTAATTTGCAAGCTAACTGGGATATAGCACGACTTGACTTTCGCCGTTACAGAGACTGGCTAGTTGACAAGGTCATGAAGTCATCACGATGGACGCTTTATCCATTGCATTTGCAATTAGGGTGGCTAAGTATTTTATTTTACACGTGAGTAACCGCATTTTAGTTATATTTGAAAGGTCTCATACCAGCAGTTTAAGGCTACAGAATACAGCCCAGTCCATTAAAGCACCAAAAGCTTTTCTCCCTAAAGTAACTCTTCAGTGTTGCGATTTCATTAGGTAGCCCAGTGTGAATCAAACTAACGAGAGATAGAGGAGGATATCAACCAGCCAACAGCTTAAGCATCTCAACCACTCAGGAAATGGAAGGGAATATAAGCCGGTCCAAATAATCTGGTCACCATACTCTGTTAATTAACTTGTCCAATGTTTGTCAGCATCTTTTGTTCTATCAAAAAACTCACCCACGCACATGCGTGTCGAAAGACCGTATGCATGCATGTGGGCAAATCATCGCAGCATCTCAGAGCGTGGGAAGTTCGAGACTGGCCATGTGGCTATGTATTAAATACCACAAAGCCAACGTTTCCGGAAATGGGGTCAGTGACCACCCACATTTTAAACGGAATAAACTACCTAACGGAGGGTGGATGAACAACCTTGATTACTACTCGCTTCCGTGTGGACTACCATCGACCACTAAGAAGGCGTTTGAGCTACTTGGCTGTCGAATTTGCTTGCATTGAACAGAGAGTCGGTATTTAAGGAAACGATTTATGATCTCTTTACTGCTATACTTGTACTGTTCCGGCACCATAGGTAATTTGTTGTCACTCGAAAGCGGCTCTTAACGGTTCGCGACATACGTTACTCGCCTCAATGCTTTGTGCGTAAGGACTTTAAGAACTAAGGCCTTGACTCGGGTTACGGAAGTTAACCCCTTCTCCTACCTGAGTAACTGAAAAGCTCTATGTGCGCACAACACTCACACAAATTTACGTAATCCTAGGATTGTTTGCAGAATACATGCACTCCAAACTTATCGGGAGACATAAGTGAAGAAGCCGTGGACCAGGATGGTGTACGAATTGTATTTACTGCAGAAGCAATGCTACTTGTTTGGATACTAATTAATGACTTATCCTGCCCAGTATAACTAGAAGTCTCCATACGACTGTGCAGCCGCGAGGCAAACAGACACTGTTTGTTTGACGCAACAGTGTCTGTTCCCACGGTTTTCAGCCTGGACTAAGCCAAATATGAGTTCTAACTTCAACTCTCCGACCTACGCCATAAGAATCATTGCAAGTAAATCGTGGTTCTCATCGGGTCCTGAGCGCACCGGTTTGTTGACTTGAAGCTTTGAAACAATATTTCAGTCGTCTTGGTTGCTATGGTATTCGCATGACGGATTAAGAAAGCAAAAGAAAGGCATCTGCAGTATGTCGGTAAGCAGTACCGACACCATGCTGTCATGCAACAACCATCTGTTGCGCTTGGGTTTCCGAGGATTCGGGAGTAGCTCGGCTCCGACGCAGGCTCGAACCTGGGTCGTCAACTTTTGAGACCAACTCGTTTCTTTTAGGCTATTGGATTGAGGAGCTCGAGCTCCACAGATCTGGGCTGCTCACGGTCGTGGATACAGACTTACCACATGGTGATCAATTACCATTGACGAGGCTGTTGAAGGTACAGCAGACTATGATGAAACACTAATCTCACGAATGGGATGCAGTGTCCACTTCTGGCTTTCCGTGTCTCCGACCGGTTCGGTCATGTGCTGCCCGAGGTATGTGCACCGACTCAAAGAAGGATTGATGCGCAACCTGTCAAATATGCGACGTTCCAAACAGTGTTCGCATTTATTGTGCAAAGGTCCAAGTACTCACCCGTTTTATAACTACCCATCGCAATGAGGCTGGACCTTATCGTGGTGCGATGGTTTGTGTGCCTCAGCGATCCATTGAGCTATGCTGGGTGGTGCTTTTGCACCTTCAGAGTCACTCATACCAGATTGGTCAATGGTTAGAGGTCAGACAAACTCAGCCTCCTGGTCCTCCAGGTTGGGGGTTGGAATGAGGGTGGCACCTTATTCCTTAAAACGGACTCCTTGTAGCCCAATGCCAAACCCGCTGCCTTGCGATCAGGTTTTTGAACCAAAGGTTTTGGTTGAGAACCCTAATCGTTCTCCTGTCTAGGCCTGGGCAACCTGACAGTATCCTGCCCACGCAATACAATGAATCACACTTCAAACAAATTGCTGATGCTCTGGCCACCGCAGAGGATAATCAACGGTGCCCTATCTGCTGCATCGAGCAGGGTGGATAGGGGTTTGGATGCTACTGCTCAAGCCTTCCCGTCTTCTTATTCCCCATCTTACGCTTTTTCACTCTTACCGTCCCCTTCCAACTTCACTTATATCCCCCCAGTTTTCAACCCCCCGATTCTTGGCCCTCCCCCAACATGCTTTGCTAGACATTTATCTTCTAGTTTCAACTCACATGTGAACGCGAAGCGTCACTCCTCTCCTGTCGACAAGCCCATGTCCAAGCAAGCGGTCCATTCCAGTTCATCGGCTTCCATTTGGAGCCCTCGATTTTCCTTCAGATTGGCATGCCTTAATGTACGCACACTACTACAGATCGGTTAACAGGCAGCATTTGCCCGAACATTGGAGACCCTCTCGATCGATATCTGCTGCTTATCAGAGACCCGCCTGCAAGACTCGAGCTCTGTGCTCACTCTGCGATCCCCTTCAGGTGACGCAAACAGTATTTTCTCATTGCGCCTATCCGGTGACGATGCAGCTTCGAGCACCGGCCAAGCTGGTGTTGGCATTGCTCTGAGTCCCCGGGCTGAAGCTTCTATGGTTGATTGGATTCCAATCAGTAGCCGGATGTGTGCGGTCCGATTGGCTGGCTCCTCTAAAGCTTCGAAGTCGCGCGGGACTAATAGATGTCTATTCATCACCGCTGCCTATGCGCCCACAAACTGTAGCGATGATTCGGTAAAGAACGACTTCTACCGCCAACTGACTCAGCTCCTTCGCCACAGAAGAAGCACGGACACTGTTGTTCTGGCGGGGGATATGAACGCACAAGTTGGAAAGTTGTCCACTGATGAAATGCATCTGGGCGGTCAGCACGGTGTAGGCTCCCGTAATGATAACGGTGAGCGGTTACTTCATTTGTGTGAAGATGCTCGCTTATTTCTTGCGAGCACTAATTTCCGACACAGCACCCGCCGAAGGGTGACTTGGCGCCCACCAGCCTCGAACCAGTCTTGGACGCAGATCGATCACATTGCTATTAGTTACCGCTGGAGAGGCTGCATCCAGAATTGTCGCTCGATTTGGAGCACATGTGTGGACACTGATCATGCACTTGTATGTGCTGACATGCGGATGCGCTTTGGAGGACGCCCACGACGACGCTGTGAGCGCATTGACACCAGCCAACTGACAAAGCCAGCTGTTCTGAATGCGTATCGAAGTACGCTGACATGCGAGTTGAGTACTCGCTCACTGGAGACAATTGATGGTCACTGGTCACATGTTCGCCAGACCTTACTAGCAGCAGGCAAATCCTCATGTGGCATGTCTAATAGCCCACATGAACATTGGGTCTCTTCTCAGTCTTTGGAACTTATCGACGCTCGCCGGCATATCCCGGCTGGAAGCGAGCACAATGAAACTCGCAAAGAGCTCCGGGCAAAACTCCGTGCTAGCCTGAAGAGAGACCGCGAATCTTGGTGGTCTCATCGTGCGTCAGAGATGGAAGTGGCCGCTGCCCTTGGCAACCATCGTAAGTTATTCCGTCTGATACGGGAAACGGGCAGCAGGAGACCTGGTGTTAGTGAAACTATACGTGATGAGAGTGGACAGCCTATCCACAATTTGTCAAAACGTTTGGAGCGTTGGGCTGAGCATTTTGAAAAGCAATTTAATCGGCTAGAATTGTCCGATTCGCCGGTCACTGATCGCCCTGCTCCGTGGGCTGTCCCTTTGGATCCACCCTCTCGCTCAGAAGTCGAACGTGAGATCCGGCTGTTGAAGTTGAACAAAGCCGCGGGACCAGATGATCTTCCTCCAGCCCTCTTCAAATTCTGTGGCACTTCTCTTGTGGATGCTTTGCATGAATTACTAGTGAAACTGTGGGAGCAGAAGACTGTCCCAACCGACTGGAGCCGCTCCGTTATTGTTCCCATCTTCAAAGGCGGCTCGCGCTCGGAATGCGGCAACCATAGAGGAATCAGTCTGATCTCCATCGCCTCCAAATTACTCGCCTCCATAATTCTTCACAGACTGACTGGCGCTCGTGAAAGCCAGATTCGTGAAGAGCAAGCCGGGTTTCGTCGTGGTCGTGGCTGCATTGACAACATCTTCACTTTGCGTCAGTTGTTGGAGCACCGCCACACATATTGGCGGCCCACCCTAGTCGTGTTCCTCGACATCAAAGGTGCCTTCGATTCGGTTGATCGATGTACCCTTCGGAATTGTCTACTCAGGAAAGGTGTGCCCGAGCAATATGTAAATATTATCCAAGCATTATATGCGCGTAGCACGGGCAGAGTGAGGGCTTACGGCAAGCTGTCGCCACCCTTTAATATCTCCAGCGGTGTGAGACAAGCATGCCCGCTGTCACCTTTCCTCTTCAACTTCGCTATTGACGAAGTCATGGAGTTTGCATTTACAGGACATGACTTGGAAGGTGTGGAGCTACTCCCAGGAGAACGACTTCTTGACTTGGAGTATGCTGATGACATTGCCCTCATCTGTGACAGCTCCCAGACGTGCCAAGCCGCGCTAGACAGATTAGCACTGGCTGTCAGCCGCTTCGGGCTTTGCTTTGCACCCTCGAAGTGCAAAGCGCTCCTCCAAGATTGGCAGGGATCGCCTCCTGCGCTGACCCTTGGTGGGGATCAGCTAGAAGTCGTTCAGAAATTCAATTACCTGGGAAGTTGTATCAGCGCCCTTGGGATCGAAGACGAGATCACGAACCGTATAGCGAAAGCTCGAAGTGCTTTTGCTAACCTTCGCCATCTTTGGCGGCGGCGCGACATCACTCTCGCCCTGAAGGGTAGAGTGTACAATGCAGCGGTACGTTCGACCTTACTGTACGGTTGCGAAATCTGGCCCATAAGATCGGCGGACATGAAGAGGCTAGTTACGTTCGACCATCGGTGCCTTCGCAGTTTGGCTCACATATGGTGGGAACATTGCGTGAGTAACGAGCGTGTTCGATGCATTGTTTACGGCCCAGGAAAAGGATCTGAACCGCTCAGCACCGTTATTTCCCGCACCAGGCTCCGATGGCTCGGCCACGTGTTACGCATGCCAGCCCACCGAGTCCCTCGACATGCGTTGTTTGCTCACCGGGGATGTGGGTGGAAGAAGAGGAGAGGTGGCCAAGCGATGACTTGGTCCAGGGGAATGAAGTCCCTCACCTCGGAGCTAGCCTCGGTTGGAGCTTCACGGCTCCCTGGTTGGGGTCCAAAAGACGGTGAACACGTTTGGCTGGATACACTTGCTGACATGGCAAGGAGCCGACCTCAGTGGCGTTCATGCTGTGAGTTTCTTTTTCCCGCCCCATCCCTTTGAGCCTCCCCATCCATCTACGATCTCATTTCCTAGGGTAAAACATAATATTTTTTTCTTTTTGCCTAGTAGCTAGCTGGAAGCTTACCGGAACGATGCCTATCCGTTGCTGGTAGCTCAGCTGGCATGCAACTGTTGTATCTACTTCTCCTTTGTGTATTGTATTGTATGTATGTATGTATTTCCTTCATGTATTGCGGCACAATAGCGGAGGTGTTTTTTCCACCTCTAGCTGATGTGTATAATGATGAATGATGATGCAACATTCTCGCGTAAGCATTCGATGTACCGGTTACCCGACTATTATTTTATCGTACTACATTTATCTCCCAGCCCGTATCATCGTGACCGATTTACAGGTTCCGGCCCTCCCCCAACCTAGTAAAGAGTGTAAACAGGTCAGTTGCAGGTGACTTGTCCGCTGTGCGGTCACATTTTAATCTGACTACAGAATCCATGCTTTTTGAAGAAATTATTAGTGTGAGACTCTTCACTTGGCAAGTAGAAATGATTTGCAGCCGAACAGCAACTTCGTAACGTGTTTTCGGGTACTGGTAGAATGACTGAAAAACCGGCCTACCACTTATCAAATGTAATGATGCAACTGAAGAGTAAGGCGCGTCGCCTAACCGCATACACCATACCTGCCACATGGAATTCACCTAGCACCAGAATCCTATGGTGTGATCCGATGGTAGTGGCAACCTTAACAGAAACCTGGACGCCCCGCATTGTCCTTTCAAACACTAGTATTGTGTGGTGAGGTCGTTATCAAGCGCATTCGATCTGGAGTGTTATGACGCTGCCCTTCGCCTCTTCCTCTCTGCGCTACCAACCAGCCTGGGAAAACAAAACGCCGAGCCGAAGTATATTAGGCACAGAACATGACTACTTTCATAGGTCACATGCGCTTACCTCGCTGCTATCACTGAGGTGACTCACATCTCTTGTCTGAACAGATTTCAATCTGGTATCTGCCGTCACTGTCTGACCGTAGGTAGGATCACTTCCGCAACATAGCAACCCGTGCGGCGATGACGGTCTGCTTTCGTCAGCTTCCGTTTTGACCATGACCACGAGTCTGTCAGCCGCTCACGTGGTCTGGCCAATCTCGCCCCGCTAGTGTGCTGGTGACTACTCCTCCTCCGAATTAAAGCTGCTTCCCCACCATGCATACTTGCTTCAATTCAGCTTTCTTTGTTTTGACATCAATCAGTTGACTTGGTGGTTTTCTTCTCCTTCTGGCCGTTCTTCGATATATATTGTCTGCGGGCCCTTGTGTTTTCCGTGGTTCGGTCTCCGCTGATCTGCTTGCCTGATCCACTTCTTGTTTCCAACCGTTAGTCCGTAATTGGCTCCACCATTTCTGCGGATCACCCTTTCTCTTGACCACCACTTCGGTCCTCGGAACTCTCGCGCCTACCCCCTGTCACCAATTCTGAATTGATGCACCCTGTCTGTCCGACTTTTCCCAGCATGACAACTGCAATGCTTTTCTTTCCTGATTAGCACAACGCATTTTGCTCTGGATACTGGTTTAGTGGCTGGCTTGAGGTTCAGGGCAGCACTGGTGATTCTGCAGCATTCTGGACCAGATTGGAGCATTGCTTCGTGGCGTCTATTCATCTGTTTAATTTGGCTGCCAGTGATTTCTATCGTCGCATCCTTAAGTCTGATGGGCACATCTGATTTTGAAGTGGCAATGTAGCAGAAGTGTTTCTCCTACATAGCTTCCGAATTTGCGACCACATTTGTAGCAGGATTCAATTTGAGCAACCTCTGACATTCTGAAACAATTTCTTGCGATGTCAGCTTCAGTTCCAGTTCCCAGTCTACTTGAATGTTTAATTTTTGTGATAGCACTTTCATCAACTGCCACTGTGACTTTTCGAACTGCGTCTGCTGCTCCTGCAAAAGTGCCTGCAATTGTTCAAAGCTAACTTCCATTCTGGGTTTAATAGAAATCGCGTCGCCACTGTTGTAACGCTGCCCTTCGCCTCTATCTTTCTGCGCTACCAACCAGCCGGGAAAACAAAACGCCGAGCCTGCTAGACCGAAGTATATTAGGCACAGAACATGGCTACTTTTATAGGTCACATGCGCTTACCTCGCTGCCATCACGGAGGTGACTCACATGGAGGTTGCGTTAGGTTGTCGGCTTCCATCTACCTTACATGTTTGGTTAGCACCACTGATGAAACCGAGATTACGAGTGTAACCGGTGTGCTGCAGGAGGGAACGAAATGCCATCAATTGTATTCCTGCTTTCCTTGCCCCTGGAGATACAGGTGGTATACACACCCTCACGGAGTAACAAATTGCTCCAGAGCCTACGCGGTTCGTAGACTTCAGAGTCCATAGCCCTCATGTGCCACAAGTCACCGTAGGGGGACAGCTATGTTCCGTGGCCACAAAGAAAGAACACCTGCACAAGGGGTCTTGCAGGGATGACGAATAGGCAACGCGGACAGGCAGATGACTGACCGCAAACACCTGAGCATGGTGTATTCCATGCGGTTTACCGAAAGGCGATGTCAAGAAGAGGACCGTCTGCTAACCATTCCATTGAAGTGAAGATTTGTATCATGAAATCTATTAGGAGGGAGCGGATTGGAAGCACGTTGTTAATGTGCTTAACGTAGACGTGAAAACCTGTTGAAGTTGTATTCCTATGTGAGTCAACCGAACTTTGGGGACAGCATGTAGTTGTTCGCCGCAGAGCGTTGGCAGAAGTTCATGTCGACGCTTTAGTTGAGTGAGTGTCTACGGAGCCAACCATAATCCTTGAAGCTTTTTCGATTACGGTTGAAAGCGGAGTTTGAATTTGGGGTACGCACCAGCACGGTCGCCAGGTATTTAGACGGCCGATCAATAACCATGAAGAAGTTACACGCTATTCCGGAGTCTCTGAACACGTTCGAGAACAAGAGGCGACGGAAATCATTCATGTTGCAGCTGATGAATTTGGAGGCAGAAGGAAGACAACCAGTGTAGATAGATGAAACTAATTTCAACCTTTTCTGCGGGCGCACCAGAGGCCGCTAACTTTAAAGCTGACTTTAGGGAGCACCTTGTGTGGTTGGGTTGCGACTCGCAACCTCCATTGATACCTCGGTTCACTTTGAGGTAAACCCAGGTCATACCGTTCTCTAGGACCGTATCCTGAATGTAAATGTTTGGGTGTTGCTGTTCTTAGTGTTTGGAAGATAAACACCCAAATATTTACATTCAGGGCCACTGACTTAGTGGTGCTCGGCCGCAATGTACCATGGCGAATAGTAGGAGTCAGAATGTACACCTAGTCGGCACCATGACGAATATTTGCTTGATAGCTTTCTCCGTTTCAAGAGGCAACTAAAATAAGAACAGGTGTGCTCAGTGGCTGCGTCAGATGCATTATACTGACTGTTCCGCATTTATCGAAAGCTGTCTTTTGATTTGCGACAATTCGCCTTGCAGCACGGACCTGGAGTAAGTGTTTCTGAAGAAAAATTACAGATCAGTGAAACTTCTGCGACTGGTCGCTTGCTCTCCATGGCTTAACCCCATCGAGGGCAACAGGAGTATTATAAAGTCCTATGTAAAGCAAGAAATAAGATCGCGCTATGCTGAAATGCTCAGAGGTGACCCTTCAGGTTTTTTAAGCAAAGGCGAGTGGCGGACACATTTTCTGGAGAAGGTGGTCTCTGTATCACGAGCATGCGTGACACAGCAGCAGTGCGCGCAGATGGTTTAGCACGTTGTAAAGAATTATGGTCATATTATTTATCTCTGATATATAAAACAATTTTTGCCAGTAAACTAAGTGTTCCTAAATGAAGTGTTGTTAGTTCCTCGCCGTGGGTGGTCATAGTGCATCATACGCTCTGATTAAAATATGCAGTAATTGTGACAGTTATTCGAAACTAGTGCCCAATGTCATGTAGCATAGATGTTCACGTTTTACCTCAGTGAAACAACTCTGTGAGAGCTTGAAACCTCCCTGTGCATGGGAATACGGTTGTAGAGTTAACAACGATCGGAACTCACCTATCCGATGTATTAGTGTTCGAAGAGCAGACGGCTAATAGATTTGGATACGGGAAAATCTGCGAAGAACACGGAAACATGCGAACATGACCGCGGTGAATAACGTGTGTTGGCCAGTTGTTTGTCGAGTCATAGCAGTACGGGAGACTGGACGCTTCTGAAAATGGCGATCGATGTGGGGCACAGAGAAAATGAGGACAGAAAAAATTAAGATATCCACGGTCACGAAGGAATATGTTCCACCTAATTTGGGCGAACACATCTCGCCCACTAGCGAGGGATCAGCCTCCTATAGGTCATGTCCAGATTGCTCCATTTAATGCTTTCAAGGAGTTACACTCGATTGCGTAAACAGAGCCCACCCGACTTGGGCTAAGTTTCGCCCAGGTCGGGGAATTATTTATCTCATGTCCATGATACGCCAGAATCTAAAGTACTTCGAGCGTTGGTTGAGATCGACGGAAAGTTAAACAGCGCACAGTTTACGTATGAGGTCTCAGGGTGCTGACCTTACAGTTGCTCACAGTGTATGGTTCGATAACCTGAGTTAGGGTCCCAATGACACCCAACAAACCTGGTTGTGAACGTTATTGGAATTGGCCCAGAATCATAAATATGGTTACATTCCACCCCTATAAAGGTACTTTCTTGCAACTTATTTCTTACCTGCGTGTTGTAGTCCTCTGCAGATGGCACCTTCAGTCAGGTGCTCAAGTGCCTTCATACTTGTCGGTGGTTGTCCACACAGAAGCGACTAGTAATCGAGTTTGTTCATCCACCCTCCGTTAAGTACTGCATTCCGGATAATAGGTGGGTGGTAAATAAGTCTATATCCGGAAACATTGGCTTTGTGGTATCTAATACGTAACGGAACACAGTCGATACTTCAAAAAATTTGTGATCACTATCTTCACCGTCTAGATAATATATATATATATATATACATATATATATATATATGCGTGGTCTCCGCGCATCAATGCGACACTTATATGGTGCCTAATGCCCCCTGCGCCATGTGTCCGCAGCACGCGATAGATCGTACAGACAAGCGCCTGTGTTTAAGTTTAGCATACGAATTGTCGGCCGTGTCAGGATGCGAGTAGCCAGTGACCGCATTCGATAATAGGCTCTGGTATAATGGTGCTTTGAATCGCGCTCAATTTCCTTATCATATCCTGACCGCGTTGCCTCTTAGCCTGCCATGGGTCACCTCAGATATGAACGAGTTACTACCCCCATCCCAAGGTCATGTAACCCGTCACCGCCCATATGACAAGTCTCACACGAGCATACTCCGGGCTGTAGTGATTCCCATACACCCAAGTACCCTACAAATACGTACACGTTGCTATGTCTACAGTTGTTCCACAGTTGTTCTCACTACAATTGTAACACCCAATCTCCGTTTGCCGACTAAACTCTTCTTATCTGAACGGTCTTTTGCACTCCTACTATATCCAGATGGAAGTGACATTTCCGACCAGGATCTGACAGCGAATTCGCTCTCTTTCACTTACATCTAGACTCTTGTTGCTTTTATTTTCCTCTAATCCATGGCCTTTTCTGTCATTGCGCTACAATTTTCTTCCCATGGCTTACACTCATTGTGCCGAACCAAGTTATCCTCGTGCGTATGGTCTCCTCCGCTCCGACCTCGCCGCTGATTACTGTCGGCAATCGAATCATTGCTAAGTGTTTCTTGACAATTACTTCCATTATTATGCTCACTTACCTCTCTTCATTTACCTCTGTTCTTTACCTTAAGTTCGTATCTGCCTATTGTGTGACCGCACGTGGGATAACGACTTCCAACGCACGGCAATTTTGGCCCCCTGTGACACTTTTCTCTACCTTCCGACGGCTTTGGGACTATGGAATTATGAGCGCATTAGCATAATTACTCTCACGAATTACTCTTCGCACCGCGGTCCGCATTCATCCGCTCCTAGCTGATACTTTGAATGTACTTACTCTTTTAATGTCGCTTTAACTATGTTGCTCCCGCATACAGGTCTCAAATTATGTTACAACGCTGTGCCCTGCAACCGACCGACTGGTTGATTTACGCCTGCTGCAAAATCTGCGCCCTTACATGTGCTCTCTTTAACGTCTTGACAAACCCGACCGAGAGGAAGAGAGAGGAGTACTCAGCAGAGCAGAGTTCCATTAAGGCAAAGAAAGCTCATATTTATAAGTCGGTATCACAATGCGGATTGGTATAAACGCCCACGATCCACACATATTGTCCGTTCCATCCATCTATACTACTGTACACGCATGTTAGCGTATCGTACCAAGCTTTTAGCGTGCTGCATTTTCAAAATCGTGTACGGTACTTTCAAGTTAGAGAGGCTAAGAACGCTGATTTGGCGTCCTTGACACTCTCATTGGTTATGGGACGTAAACCAATGGGACACCGGTTAGAAGCTGCCAGCATAAGCGCAAACAGTCCAATGAAAGTGGTCGACCACCACCTTCTGTTCTGCCTTGATGCCCCTTTGGAGTAAACCTCGATGATTGGTCTCCAACCTGAAACCGACCAATAGGCAAATTGTGATGCGTGTCAAAGGAGGAGATGATAGCTACCACATTATCCAAAGCTTAAGACTTAACCAGTGTGGACAGACATACTAACCAGCACATGAAGCGGTCTATGGCGATCACTGGCGGCTACCTAATGGTGGCTTATTCAGCGGCCTAACCATGGTGGCGTAGACAGGCAACCATCTAACTGGTATTCCACAGTACAGCAATGGCTGCTAGGCGGTTAGACAATTGTGTGCGAATGTCACTGCCACTATCCTGGGGGACATAGTTCCCACAGAAGTTAGTAGACCAACCTGAAGCTGAACAACGAAAATTCTAAGGTTGCTTAATTCGATCACAGTTGATGACTCAACAAAAAATAATAGGATTCCAAGTGTGGCGTTGACACGACGTCAGTGAGTGTTCGTTTGTCTCCATACCCATGGGCGAAATGTTAATCAGTTATCGCTTCAGTGTCTCCATGTATGGCGTTATGTAAAGGTCATAGGAACCTATGAATTCTTAGGATAATTATGTTTCACTTCCTTATGGTCGCCCATGGGGACGTAGACAGAGAATAATCTAACTGGCATTCCGCAGTTCAGCAATGGCTGCTAGGTGGTTATACAATTTTGTGCGATTGTTATTGCGGCGATCATGGAGGACATTGTTCCCACTGAAGTTGGTAGACAAACCTGAAGCTGAACAACGAAAATTCTGTTTGCTTACTTCTATCACAGTTGATGGCTCAACAAAATGTGAGAGGATTCCAAGTGTGGCGTTGACACGACGTTAATGAGTGTTCGTTTGTCTCCTAACCCATGGGAGACTTTGTTAGTCAGTTACCACTTCAATGCCTACGTGTATCGCGTTATATAATGGTCATAGGAACCCATGTATTCCTAGAATAATTAGGCTTTACTTCCATATAATCGCCCATACGTGTTGAGACGCCTTCACAAGTGGCTCTCCAAATGGAAACATTAGAAGCACAGTCAATGCAGACGGAACCTCCTATTACGTCAATGGACTGGCATGCTATCCTCATGAAATCGGCATTTCTCAACAAAGTGACACTTAAAGGGGCTACAATGACTATGGTGTTTATACATGCCACATCGTCCTGCTAGAAAGAACGCAAGACTTATGATTAGTGGCGACGCAGGCATTTTACTCCGGTACTTCAGGTGAGTACTTGGAACAGACAAACACTGTTGTCTCATCCACGGGCGTTCCTACAATGTGTTTGCAATCATTTACAAAGGCAACCGCGCCCACTAAGCCTGCTATGGATCACTGTTTCAGCTAGTCTTAGAAGCATTCATGTGTGCACACCGTGACACAGCGGCTTGGCAACTACTGGGAAACATTTTGTCATTGGAAAGTAGGTAATTCCGGAGACATTGTTGAAAGAGGAAAAATGCTTTAAACTCTATGCTTACTATGTGTATGCAATGCTCGTAGGCAGCTCATATCATGGCCGTAGGGTTACTTGAGATTTAAAGCTTATCAATCACTTGGTAGTGAAGTGTAAATATCATGTTGAAACGCAGGATTGACATGCATCTTACGACCTTAACATAACGGCAGGACCATGGGTCCTGTAGCGGTAACTGGAATACCGAAGTGGCCCACAGGTGTGGCGACAAACTAACACTCACTAATGTCGTGTCACCGCCACACGAGGAACCCTCCTCTTTGGAACAATGGCTACAGAGCCACTGATGATCTTATCTACACAGCGAACTTGATCTTAGTATACAATGCGCCGACTACATTATCAATACCTATCCACGCTATAAACATGAGCGTACGGCCAACTGAAAAAACACAGCACGATAAATTTTACCTGTAAAGCTTTTTAAAAATTCTATTTGCCAAGTTCTAGCTTTACCTCCTTCATACGAATTATTGCATTGTTTCCGATTTCCTCACACTGCCTTAACAATCACACGCACATCCTAAGCTAAGTCGCACACCTATCGATTCTCCAGATTGCTCGCAGTGGCACGATTACACTATGCATACCGCATCACGTGTGGCCAAATAGGCTAGCGAGCAAGGAAGGCAACTGTGCACTCAACCCGTAAGCCTACAAAGCTTCCCTTCCAACAAAGTTGCAGCCAATCCGCTTCCTATCACTACTCAATTAGTTGTCATCACGCTCGTGTAAGCCTTCAAAGCGCCTCTTACAAGAGCCTGCAAGCGTCAATCCTGCGTTTCAACATGATATTTACACTTCACTACCAAGTGATTGATAAGCTTTAAATCTCAAGTAACCCTACGGCCATGATATGAGCTGCCTACGAGCATTGCATACACATAGTAAGCACAGAGTTTAAAGCATTTTTCCTCTTTCAACAATGTCTCCGGAATTACCTACTTTCCAATGACAAAATGTTTCCCAGTAGTTGCCAAGCCGCTGTGTCACGGTGTGCACACATGAATGCTTCTAAGACTAGCTGAAACAGTGATCCATAGCAGGCTTAGTGGGCGCGGTTGCCTTTGTAAATGATTGCAAACACATTGTAGGAACGCCCCGTGGATGAGACAACAGTGTTTGTCTGTTCCAAGTACTCACCTGAAGTACCGGAGTAAAATGCCTGCGTCGCCACTAATCATAAGTCTTGCGTTCTTTCTAGCAGGACGATGTGGCATGTATAAACACCATAGTCATTGTAGCCCCTTTAAGTGTCACTTTGTTGAGTAATGCCGATTTCATGAGGATAGCATGCCAGTCCATTGACGTAATAGGGAGGTTCCGTCTGCATTGACTGTGCTTCTAATGTTTCCATTCGGAGAGCCACTTGTGAAGGCGTCTCAACACGTATGGGCGATTATATGGAAGTGAAGCCTAATTGTCCTAAGAATACATAGGTTCCTATGACCATTATATAACGCGATACACGTAGTCATTGAAGTGGGTAACTGACTAACAAAGTCTCCCATGGGTTAGGAGACAAACGAACACTCATTAACGTCGTGTCAACGCCACACTTGGAATCCTCTCACATTTTGTTGAGCCATCAACTGTACCGTCTAGTTTTGACTTCCCTACTTCACAACTTGCTAAAGCCTTGCTAGGCCGTAGGCTGACTGTGTCCACGGGGCAAACCTCGGCACGATTATCATTATTCCCGACAAAACCCCCCTTCAAAGATTCTTAATGTCGTCAATCAAGCCAGATGGCAAGTGCAATGCTCTAATTGACTCATCTGCAAAACCTTCGGCCAACCCGACCATTGTGCTA
This sequence comes from Dicrocoelium dendriticum, assembly GCA_944474145.2. Taxonomy (NCBI): domain Eukaryota; kingdom Metazoa; phylum Platyhelminthes; class Trematoda; order Plagiorchiida; family Dicrocoeliidae; genus Dicrocoelium; species Dicrocoelium dendriticum. The sequence goes on along the minus strand of OX104067.1, from coordinate 96,754,379 downwards.
ATGTTAGACCTCGACTTGTCTTCAAAACAATATCTCACTTCGAATGCGAAACCTGCTACAGCGCGAAGCTTGCCTTGGACTGAAATCAATGAAGGATCTTCGTCTGCACTGGCTGCCATAATCATCGATTCTACTAGCGATGTGACTTATAACTACTCAGACATGCATGACACTGACGCCGCACCTGGTCAACCATCTAATCGCATTCTTAACTGGGTATCTAACTTGGTTCCGCCACTGCCTGCTGTCACGGACCCTGAGCAGAAACACCCTCGCACCACAAAACCCACCATAACAGGACGCTTCTTTCAGCCTGCATTGAACAGGTCTTTTTCACCTTCACTCTCCGCTATTGCCGTTGATACTGCAAGTGCTACGTTACATGGCAACTCGGACATGAGTGTTCAGTCTGCTATTGGCCTTGTAGGCCAGACCTATAAGCCTGCTTCTGTTGTCTACTTGCCTACTGACAACAATCAGCTTAATGGTTACAATCGGCCCCAAACCCCAAAAGCCTCGAACAACTCGCGCCAACTCAACAACAGGAAACGCCCAAAAGCAGGGCTTTAACGCAAGCGTGGTATAGAAACCACGCAGATTCAAATATCGCGACGCAGAAGCATTGGAGCTCAGATCCCCGCAGCCATCACCTCCATTTATGAATGTAAGAACGCCCCAACACATCGTACACCGAAAACATTATCTACTTGTAAAGCCCGATTGTTCCGTCCTGCTGGTTAATGACAACAACGGATCCAAAAGTTGTACTTGGCTCCCAACTCAGAGAACCTTGAAAAACTCACGCCAACCTAACCACAGAGAAAGCCACAAATCACGGCTATCGAAGCCAGGGAGGTACCATTACACTGCCAAATCCAATAATCACAGTGCCTATGAACAGAAACGCAGATCGCCGCAGAAATTATCTTCATTTCTGAGTGTGGTAATGCCTCTACGCATCTTCTTATCTCACAAACCATATCTGCTTGAAAACCCACACATCACAGGGCTCGATCGCGGCCGCAACCGTACCAATGTAAGCAGCGCCTCTTCGCCATATCTCCATGCCGTTTTACATACACCAATCGCGCCGGCAAAACAACTTGCTAAACAAGTCATTTCTAGTCGCAACACCGCTTACTTGCGAGCATATGAGCTTCATATGTGGCGGACGAAGCGTAGTCGAACGCAGCCGAATGGTTTACTTAATAAGGCGAGTTACCTATCTGCGCCACTGTTGTCTACGCTAGATGACCGTACAAACCAGACCAAATGCGCACCTCATCCAAGGCAGTTTACATTAGCCCCCACGAATTCTACCCCATTCTTATGGGGCCATGCGGGACACGGCCCGTCTTATACATGTCGAACTATGCAGTTCCGTTTAGCACAACGTTTGCACCTTCTACAAACCACATTCTACAGCCCGTCTCCACTCCATGGCTGCCTTCTACCGACTCACAGTTGGTAACCTTTAAACCTTCTACCTACGAACATTCTCCTGAACAATCCGACGTCATGCCAATTAAGACAGAATGCCTTGCCAGTTGCCAATTCCCACACTACCCATTTCTTTATCAGGTCACTAGTGAAGTAACTAACACCTACCCATCTTCTTCTCGCCCTGCTGCTGTCTATTCACACTCCAGTTTTACTCCGGCTCCAGCTTCGGACTTGAACACACCTAAGGGACAGCCCCATATCCACACCATTCCGCGCCCTTGTTACCTCACATGCTGGGCACCATTTTAATGTTTGCCAATGCAGATAGAGCTGCACAAATCTTTCCAGCCTGTTACAACCCTTTTCTTATCGAACTTGCCGGGAAAAGGCCCGCCACGTCATATTCTTCAAGTACACACACCATCCCTAGCCAACGTCTGCTGACTGCTACACCTGTCGGAGTTGTCCCCGCACAACTATCACAAGTACTTGCTGCCGCATCGCCTGATGTATGCAACCCGGAAAGTGTAGATAATAATGCATCGGAAACTCCTCCACCACTGTCTTGTTACGACCCCACTACAGAATATTACGACCCGATGACGGCACGATGCGAGTACAGCTCGTTGACTTTCCTCCTCCTCAATGTGCGATCTACTCGAAATAAAATGCACTTAGGCCCTTCATCCTTCTGTCAAGCACACATTTGGTGTTGATAGCAAAAACCTGGCACTCGGCAGACCCTTCTGACGCCCCGCTTCACATTCCAGGATACACCACTTTCTGCGATGGACGTACCAGTAAACGTGGTGGTGGACGTCTCACATACGTCAAGAATGAGGTTTACGCATCATCTTTTCAAACTAATTTCTTGGCAACTCTGTAAATTCAATCTGGATTCAGGCCGCTGGAGGTCCTCTGGACCTCTGGATCAGCTGTTTAAACAACCCACAGCACCCCTCTTGTTCCAGCGTTAACAAATTGGGCAGACTCTTTCAGGAAGTTTTATTACTCCCTGCACGCTATAACACCTTTGCTGGAGACTTCAATATGCCTCATGTTTCGTGGCTCAGACAGTCAGCCGCACCCTAGTATAAGGCCCTTGTTGACACTATTTCACTCATGAATGGACACAGCATGTGAATGCGCCGACCAGACAATCGAACACACCGGACCTCATAGTCACTAACGGTATCCAGCACGCATGCTCCAGCGTGTTAGACAACAAACCGGACAGCAACCACAAGATTGTGAGGCCGTCCTCCGCGCTTTCTAAATCCCTTCAACATGCAGTCACAAGATATGAGGTATGTCGACCCCTGCCGCGTATCAACTTGGACATCTTCTCCTCCTTTCTTCGATCATTCCCCTGGGACGATTTCTTCCTCTCCGACAACATAGATACTGCAGTCCACGTGCTTTACAACAGATTCACCAACTGCTTATATGTCTTTACTCCAAAACAGAGGAAGATTCGAAAGCGTCAAACACTTGATGACGCCTCTACAAGCAAACTGACCAGCAGGCTCAAGAAAATGCGCTCCCGCTGCATCAAGATCAAACGCTTCCACCTAATCATCTGTATGAACGAATTACCAGCCGACTGGTGAAATTCACAACGTAATACGCGTACGTTAGTAGAGCATGCAGCGCGTTGTACTGAAAACAAGGCAAAGTCTCTTATTCAACTAATGAAGCAGTGGGGTGGTAGCAGAGATATCCCGATTACTACCCTTGTGCTTCCTGATAAATGTATAATCACTGGTGCGGTTGACTTTTGCGAGTTCATTAACACACATTTCTCTAACTCCTTTTCTAGCGCTGACTTGGCATTGCCCAATGCGCTCCTTAAGTTTACTGGAGATCAAATTCATACTATTGCCTTTGGCTTATGCAATATCAAGCGAGTACTTTGCTAGTTAAAACTGTCACATGACCCAGGTCCTGACGGTGTGCCTTCTTCCATTTTAATGCTCGGAGGCCCGGACATTCCAGTCCTTCTCTCCAATGTCTTCACCACCTCAAGGAAGGGTGTTTACTTCCCGTCTAATTGGAAGCACGCAACCGTCCTACCACGACACAAACGAGGCTATCGCCAAAAATTTGACAGTTATCGTCCTATTAGTCACACAACTATTACGTCTCGTCTCATGAAAAGCATAATAAAGAACGCGATGCTTCGCTTTCTGTTGCAACACATCCTTAGAAATAGGTCCCAACAAGGGTTCCTGCCGACTAAATCCTGTCAAACCTTCCAGTTTGGCTTCCTAAACCACGTGACACTCCATCGACCTAGGTCAGGCACTGTTCGTTATCTTTTTAGTCATGAAAAAGCGTTTGATCGGGTCCCGAACAAGGTTTAAAGGACTAAACTAGCAGCATTCAGTGTCACCATTCACCTCGTTTAATGGTTTTCTTCTTCTTCTAACCTTTCTTCTTCTTTCCAACCGAACGCAGTCAGTGCAACTAAGCGACATCTCATCCAAAAAGGCATCCGTAACCAGCGGAGTATTTCAAGGCAGTGTGCTGGGCCCTCTGCTCCTTTTGCTGTACATTATTGAGGTATTCCTGGTCTTCGAACATGGCACGCCGTAACTTTTTGCTGATGACATAAAGTTATTTTCTCATTTGCTCGTAGGTGTCTACGTAATAGCATCTCTAGCATTCAAAGCCATAGGTGCTCTTGAAACATGGTGTGATCTATGGAAACTAGAGTTCTCACCAACGAAATGCAACGTCCTTTCCTACCGGTGCTTTATACCCCCAAACAATTAACTCTTAACCGAACACCACTTGATAACATCTTCACTGTGCACGACCTGTGTACACTATATACTTTCCTTGAATTTTGCGGAAAAGGCGAGCTATAGCTCTGCCAAATTCAGGTTTATTATTGGCTATACACTGAAGCCAATGTGCTCGTTATAGTCTCGACTCATGACCTATAAGTGTTGTGCCCGGCCTATAGTAGAGTACTGCTCAATCGCTGTTCCTGACTCACGTATAGGTGACAGGATGGTTATTGAGAAAGTCCAGCTTTTGTTCATTGAGCGTGCTTTTTGGAGCATATGCGCTCAACGATCAAGGCCGCTGTAAGCAGCTTGGTCTGGAACCGCTTTGGCTGCGACGACTCAAAACCAACCTTGTTTTCCTATATAAACTAATCACAACCTCATAATTAAGTGGCACTAGTTTTTTCAGCCGCTTGACGGTACATGTTATCCTCTACGCCAAAAGGCACACTCATTTGCACTACCAAACACACGTTGCGCCCTACGTCATAACTTTTCCTCTATAGATATGCGTACGTATGGAATAAGCTACTAAAAGCCGCCAGAGCATCTGATAGTAGCACTCAATTCCCCACGGTCATAAGTAAAATACTAAGTATCCCCAAAGTAGCAGGGGTTCTAGACTTCTGCATGCCCTAGGACGAGTTCTGGGAGAACGGCTGCGATCATATATAGACATACATACAAGTTCTTTAACCAGCACCAATAAAGCTCTCTTCATCCCGAAACGGTCCGCTCCTTATCGCGCTCTTTGCTTTCATTTCGCTTGCGCTCGGAAGGCAAACTCAATGCCTTGCGTGACCTAGCCTCATTTGACCAGTCTCTGATTGCTGCCATGACTACCGAGTTGCAAACGGTCTGGGATCTGCAGTCAAGGTTAAGTCTACTACCCCCTGACAGTCTGCTGGAATCGTTTTTACTTTATTCATGTAGTTTATTCCCGTCCATTTCTTCCGCCCCACCCTATTTGTCTTCCCACCTTAACTATACGCTTCAACCTCAACGCGCTGAATGACATAGTCCTATCTAATCGGCCTTCTGCTCTACGACCACCGCGAACTCAATGGCCAATTCTCGGAACACCGAACACTATATACTTCTTAACACGAGTGCTTCAATGTTGTTTCTACACCTTATCAGTAAACTACTTCCTATCCTAAACTTCTTTCTCCGAATTGCTTTCTTTGCTCTTAAGACGCAAGCATCGTTGGCTGCTTCAAACCCCAGTAATAAACCTTTTCCATCCCGATCCTGTCATTTTCTGCTGAGTTTTCTGTTTTCAATCCTTCTTTAATCGGACTGCCAAATATCAGTGTCCTGCAATAACCTAGTCTCATCTGACCAGTCCGCTTCCGTTTGGCTTCTTTCGGACGACCGTGATGTTAACGTTCCAGGCTCTGTAGATTCAACGCAATGCCTCCGTCACCACGACAGCCTGCTGTACTTGTTCACCCTTTATTACTGTAGCCACATACATCTTTAACCCGTCCACCTCTTGATCCACTCCAAATGTCTCCCCAAATGAATTATAGCCTCAATCAAAATGCCCCGACTAATCCAGTCTCGTCTGATCGGTCTCCTGCTCGCCGCATTCCCCCACACTGCTGTGACACAACTAGCCATCGTTTAGCTGATTGAACGCCGTCTGTATTCAAGCATTCTTCAATCGGACGACCAACTCTCAGCGCCCTGCCCTAATTTGGCCTAATCTCATCAGCCAAATACTCTGGCACTACTAACAGGCTACCGAGATGATAGCGGTTTAGGCTCGGTCGATTAACTAACTTGACTCGGAAATGGTATAGTTCACCGTGTTGCTCACGCATTCCAGTCTTCGTCCGCCTACGCAATGCACGGCAACGCGCGTAATGTCTGACGCGCCATTTCATCAGCTTCCGGTCAGGCCTTGGCGAGAAGCCCGGTTTCTGACGCGCGATTTCATCAGCTCTCGGCTGGGTCCTGCTATTTCGTTCGCAGGGACTTTCTCACACACGATAGGTGGCAAACGCGCTAGCGTTGGTACTCAGCTTTCTTGCCCAGCTCTCAACCTAGTTGTCCTTAGTTTCATCTAAGATGCCTCTCGCATTCGGACTGATGTCATCATCATCGGTTTACATGTTTCTCTGCACCAATCGTATTATTCGCTCAACTTTTGTCAACACGCTTTATTATATCGGTCACTTGACCCTGCGCGTGCGGAACCTTCTTCCTACCTAGTACTTGTAGTCTGAGTCACACCAGCGAAGTGATGTAAAGAACGCGTTTGCAAATCATATATACTAAGCAAAATTACATAAGTTTTAATGTATCATAGGCACGGTTGCGCGCTACCAGTCTGTGTTAGTGTTTCTTGATTCATAGCTGTCCGTTGCCCGTTTCTCCCGAGATTTTCACAGTTACATCCACCAAAACAAAAAGGTTTATCCACTGGGACTGGTCGACCCTTCCTCAATAGCCAGCTGGTATAAACGCTTGATCCTTTCTCCGGGAGATGAAGAACCAACACATCGTTCCAAATAGAGCACTTTCCGCCATTCTAGAGATGCTACCTTTACGGGGTCTAAACAAATAAGTTTAGCTCGCCTCATGCTCACACTAGAACAATACACTCACCTGGAATAATATATTTACATGGACCCCAGTCCCACAACCGAAGAAAACAATTCTGACGTGATTACCTTCATTGCCTCAAACATTCCGATTCTCTAGTCATCTGGAGATTTTCTGACGTCATTTCACGGACAGCGTTGCGCTCGTATAAGTGGTTTTTCCAATGGCCTTCCATGGAGTTTTCACTTGGCCATGGAGACAATCACACTTACATTTGAAGGAATTCCGAATCCACTTTGCGGAGAATGGCATTTTCGCCTGTTATGGACATATTCAGCCACAAGAAACAACTGCACTCACCGCCCCCATGACATGTCCAGCGTGGATAGCTGGACACGGTTTACGAGCCGGACAAGAATATAGTGGAAAAAGCCGGCCTCTATTAACAATGTGTTTACTCACCTGAATCATTATCACTCGACTCTGCGACCCTTTTACATCATTGACCGGCTTCAACGACTACCGCCGGAACATTACTAAGCCATTCTGCCCACGAAAGAAGAATTTTGGCTGACAACCGACTGCGAATAATAGAGTGCAAAATCGGTCTATACGTTGCATAGATGACTAGCACTACTGTTCAACGGAAGCTACGGCAGTGTTCCAGGACGTGGTGGGTTTTCGCCTGGCAAGCGTTCTCCCTATAAAAAGCCATAAATGTCCACTTAACAACACTGCAACGTGGCGGATGTGACTCGTCGCAAAATAAAGTCACAGCTAATCATTTAGCACTGACGCAGTCCTCGGCCTTCTACATCCAACCTGTGCAACTGATTTCACTATGAAGAATGCTTTGATGGAGCACAGATAATCTCGACTTCGTAATGGTCATTGATTGCACCAAAACCTTGTTTGGACTCCTGTGCTCATGGATCATTACATGACGAAATTACCCCCAACCTGTATATTGAAGTACCAGTTATGACAGATTTTGCGCGCCACAGAGCCATCATGTTCCTTGGTCTGACTATTACCTGACGATTTGCTCACTCGTATGGACTACATCTTTTCGTTTATACCTTTCATTAAAAGGAAATGTTTTAACATTCCAAAGAAGCTATGCTTGTATGCATATTTGATCACGCCTTTGCAGGTGTGTCTCGTTTTACCGAGAATATACCAATTATTTATCTATTCATTTATTTACTATTCATCCGACGGCGCTTGGCTAAGGAATCAGCCGCACGACGGTGCGCTATGTCACGTTTGCCTGGTTCAACTTGGTTCATAAGAAGTAGCAACCTGTTAGCATAACAGAAAATGTTGATATCCGGTTAGCTCAAGTTGTTTCCTGTATGCCCTAACATGTCTCCGAAATGCTATAGGGTGGCAATGTCTTCTATATTACTTGTGAGTAGCCAGATGTTATTTATATTTTAAGACTTTAATGCTAGTATTTCATAAGCTACGTTGCACAGCCCTTTCCTTAAAATCACCAGACGCTTTTCGGCTTATTGAGTTTGTCAATGATGCGCATTATCTCTGTCCACTACTGGGGATCGAACTTATGACCGCTAGAGGCAGATGCTAGCGAGCTAGCACCTTAAGTCCCTTTGAAATATGCTACGTTCCCTGGGGTAGATAATAGGCTAGCTAACTGAGCTATAGCACGCCTATATTCCACTTTCACAGAGAGTGGCTAGCCGGCAAGCTTATGACGTCCTCTCGCTGGAGGCTGTAAACATAGCGTTTGAAACTAGAGTGGCTATGTTTTTATATTACTTGTGAATAACTGGATTTTAGTTATAATTTTACAGCTTCCATCCTCGTATTTCACAAGTTCCATAGCACAGCCTTGCCCGGAACAGCACGAGACGCGTTTCACCTCATTGAGGCTCGTCAGTGATGCCTATTCCCATTCATTTTACTTTTTACTTCCACCATCCTAAGGTACATTCCAATCACATGCTTTTTACCTGTGATAAATCGTCGGTCATTTATCATCGAATCTAATCCCCGCAAATGTATCTGCCACCAGCTGCCACTGGTAACCCAGTACAGTTGGTTGATATGCACCCGGAAGTAATTTTTCTCCTAGCGTTTGTCGACCGTAGAACGATCTTTTGCCCACTGTCATTTCTACGTCCGCGTTTCTTGTTCTTAAAATATGACTATGCGATGCAGTACACTGTCTGCATTATTTGCTTTGAATTCCGGTTACTAAGTGACTACAAGAAGTAGACTAATGCTGTGCTCACCAGCACCCACCAAGTCGAATTAGACAGGTTTACTGTGTTCAGGTGTTTATAATGGTTAGTCCTGATGCGCGCCGTGTAATCTATCGTCCATTTTTGAACTTATGCAGTGCATACAATCATTCCAAGTAACTCATCAAGCCTCCCAATAATATATGTTTCTTGTGGTACCTAGAAACCGTTCCCAACATTCATACTATTTTCTACTCTTTAATTGTTACCTGTATTTTTGAAAGTAAAATCCACTAACCACTTTCAAATAACAAGAGAATGGATTTTTCAAACTTCTATATTCGTATGCAGCAAAACACATAATTCCGATAGCTAATATGGTCGTTTTCGTCTAAGTTTTTGATCATTGCATATTCTAATACCTCTCCAGATATTTATGTTTAATTATGAAAGACATTTCAAGATAGTTTACAGACGGTCCTGAGGAAAATACCTGTCATCCCACCTTAAAATTACGGCACTTAGTAAATGAGCACAATCTTCTGTCCAGTTGGTTCAGGTAACATTATTAGTTTCAGTATGTTTGCTATCATGTACCTTCCTTTTTACCAAAAATTGTATGGAGGCGCTTAAGAAGATATCACCGAATTTCGTCTAACGACCGTGCTTCACTAGACAAATGTTTGCAAATTTTGCAACCGCAGTGTAGCCTTTATTACAACGATTGAACATTTCACCCACTGTCTTTCCTCTATAGCTGATTGGAAAGCGTCAAAGCAAGCTATACTCAGTCACGTAGCTCCTCTGTGTACCTTACTGATGATGATCACCACAGCATTTTACAAGCAATTGAAGCATTTGAAAACAACCGGATTATAGATAATGCTGTAACCTTGGGCACCACAGAACTGAATATAGAAAAGTACGCTTAACGAGCTTATGCTTGGCAGTACATTATGCATTGGACGGATAGAAATTGGTAGTAAAATCCAGTTTTTCTGTTTTCCTTCATCTCCATCGCAAGTATATATCTCACCCTTCTCTTCATGGATCAAGTGCTGTGTATTTTGCATCGTTGTAGTGCCACATGGAAGGTGGCAGTTATTCAAGCACCTCCGGTGATGACAACACCAAAACCTGCAATCAGAAATTAAAATATATGGAGACATTGTGCAGTTTTACTAAGAATGGATCATGAAGTGACAAGAAGCTGCGTGTGTGCGTACATGCCAGCATCCCGACAGTGCACCAAGCATAAAATCCGAATAATTAACCTGAATTAGAATGTGAGTTATTTGATGGTCCACTGCGTATATGAATGTGGCAAGCTTCAGTCAGGCCGTCCGGTATAATCCCACTAAATACCATAATCGTATCAATGAATACTTTGGAGTTTCGGTTAATCAGTCCTTTTCTAGGTTCCTCTTTACTGGGAAACATTCGAGAATACATCTCGCGTACGAAATGCGGAGGAACTATTACCGATACTAGTTGAGATATCTAGCACGCTTCTAGGATCTATAGTTTTTAGTCGCACGTTAGTTTGTAGCCTGCCTTACAGCTGCTCAACAGAATTTCTCTATATTCGGTGGTGTGGCAACCACAGGTTTAAGACATAGAACCAGAAAGCCAATTTCAGAAGCCGCATTATGAAACAGTGGATAATGCATACGCCTGATCGTGCATATATATGGCACGCGTATGTTACATAGACGGTTCAATGCATATTAAAGATTTACTGTTTTCACTTCAGCAGCAAATACAGTACCGTTTACACCTTATTAACCACTGTTTCGTGAGTGCTACACCTTCTCGACCGCTGTGATTTCCAACTACCCAGTACCAGAATACGTCAGCACAATCACCTAAACATTAGTCGGAACTGTCATTTTTGGCAACGCGAGTACTGATCCATATCGTCCGAATGCTTCAGTTAGTTCTTGACTGTAACGATTGCATATTCTATATATAATACTGAACTGAGGGTTTGCATTCGTGCTGCAACCTACTAAGTCTATTCAGGTGTCTGTAAAGATGCTAGTCGTTCTAACAGAATCGTTTCGTCAACTCCAGTTGGGATGTTAATTTGTCTTCACCAATCAACTGCAAAGAATAGTTGCACTATCAAATTTTTTGTAAATGTACCATGCCCGACGCCTGAGGGCCATAACATTTGTGTTCGGCTTCTCAGAATTGCTTTTGGGTTGATGGGACGGTGGAAATCTTTAGGCTGTAATGCTTTCGTGACTAGTGACCTAAAGGTTTTAAAGAATAATTCCGACGCTATTTCTGGGGTGCACTCATTTACGAATGAACAACTAGGGTTTTCAACGAAAGCGATTATAAGTTGATAATGCCTAATTGATTGCATTTTGTCAGGCTCTACACCGGGGTATTTGGCGCAGCACAGGTAATCAAACAATAAATTCACGAGACCGCTTCGAGACGTAGGACTGTATATATTTAGCCCATCAACCATGAGCTCCTGTTTGATGAGAACTGGATCTAACATTGATGGCTTATTCGCTGTTTTGAACCGGGTCAATGCTTTGACGTGATTGTATAAGAGTGTGCTATTTGAAGACTTGCAAATAGACCTTGAACTTTTCCCTCTCCGTCAAAAATGTTTCCAAATCATGATTGTTGAATTCAACTGTGATGAGGATATGGGTGTATTTCTGTTTTATCACAATACGAAATGCAGCTATTATTCTGTGGTCTATTTCCGGATTGTATTTGGGCGGTCGATAGACGACGGACACGAGGCATGTGTCATATTCCGTAAACCACAGTTTGCAAAAAAGAAGCTCAGTGACACATGTCTGCGAATCAGCTATGAGCTCACAACGAAGATGTGCTTAGTAATAAATGATCACGCTCCTTCCATATCTGTGCTGCCGTCCCGGAGAAGTGGCATACCGGCTAGAGCGATCTCGGGGTCCAAAATTTCACAGCTAAGCTACGTCACGGTGATCATTATGATATCTCATTGCTCGGAAGCATGACGGTGTAAGCCAACTTGCCAATAAGGTCTTGTGCGTTAGCATACAAGAAAGTCAGTTTCTCAATAACTAAACGATATTCACATTACGTTGAACCAACATTGGAGCTTAAATGGAAACTGACGGGTCGGACAATATCTGCTTTTTAGGAGACGTTGGCATTTGAAAATCGGTTGTATTGTACGACTGTTCTCGTCCAAGACTTACCCACATCACCTTAACTATCGAAACTGTTTTGCTAAAGCGAAAGTTTATGCGCAACCATAGCTCCCCGGGAGGCGATATTATTCGCCCAGATGCACTGGGAACAGCAGCAAGACAACTGATATAACATTGGCTCATTTATTCTAGCGACGCTTAGGCCAGAACCAGATTCTTACAAGGTGAAACCTTAGAATAATAACTCTGATTCACAAAGGCAGAAGCAGGACTGAGGCGTTAAAGTACCGACCAGTGCCCCTACTCCTTGTAAGATCCAAGGTTGTGGAATTCATCGTTGCTGATGCGTTGGTGTATTATCTAAAATCTTGAAGCATTATTACTCCCGAGAAACGAGGCTTCATCGACAACGATCGTGCAAAACGAAGTTATTACTCGCAAGGAGTAGTTGGACCAAGCCAGCTGACGCTAGAGAAGCCCTTGATGTGATCTACTTAGATTTGTCGAAGGTGTTCGATTGTTTAGACCATCGGATTCTCCTTGCCAAAATCCAATAGTACAGGATCGGTGAACCTCACTTGAGCTGAATAGCCGACTTTCTCCTAAACGACTATTATTGGTGAGAGTCCGGAGTTGGTTATCTGAACACATACCAACCGACTCTTTTAAGCTCCAGGGCTCAGTTCTTGGTCCACGATTGTATTTGGAATTCATCAATGACCTTGCACCGAATAACACTATAAATTTCCTGCTGTTTTCGGTAGATATCAAGATATGGCGCCGGATTTAGGCGGAAGCCGATCAGAATTTACTTCAGTGGGATCTAAATACAGTGCGTGATGGGACAACCCGAAATGTGCTACAGGTAAACGTGGACAAAGGCAAACTGCTCTCCATACGACGCCAGAATACCTATTCCTACCGGCTAGAAGGCAAGTACTGCAGTGATTCTCCGTCGAATGTGACCTTGATGTGCTTGTTCAAGATAAATTGGGTTGTTCCAATCAATCCGCAATTGCACCGAAAACTGAATAGCAACACGTCTGCTTGCTACGATGAGTGTTCGGACAAATAGACAATTCTGTTTGTAGACAGATACTCAATACGTATATTCTCTACCATGTCGAATACGCAATCCAATCTTGGATGACATGGCTGAAGCACGACCTTACTGCACTGAAGCAAGCACAACGTTGGGCTTCTAAATATGTAATTGGAATTCGCCACCATCCGTACGAGCAGGGGCTGAAATGTTTCAGAATATTCAGCGAGCGGTATCGCAGCCTACGGAGCGACTTTCATATGGCGTAGTTGATTTTACACATTCCAAATCATGTGTGTCGCTCTTTACTGCAACTCAGCAGTAACATTAACATTAAAGGCCACCCCATGAAATTAGTGGAACGATACACAACTGTCAGTGGCGCCGTAGAAATTTCTTTTTTGTTCGTGTGTGTCAACCATGGAATGCTTTCCACGAATCGGCTTTTCCAGTACCCACGCTAAGCAAATTTAAAAGGCATTTGTTTACAACACACTTCCCCTTATAGTTTGTTACTTGATGCTTCTCTCTATCCCACTAGAGAGAAAAATTGGATTTAGTTTCTTTGTCTATTGAATCTATGGAAACCATCGGAGCGCGGAACTGCTGCATGACATTTGGTAATCTATTTTTGACCATAACACTATTAACTGCATCAGATTTTCATTAATTTTTGTTAACCCACTGGACCATCTAACGAGACTTGTATAGAAATGCTTTTTAATCCGTATAAATTTATTATTCGTTGTAAATTATCATCGATGGAATCTCTTGTTTTGCTTATTCCTTCGGTTGCTGAGATGGTCGCTAATTCAACCCTTGACAGAATTCCATGAGGTGAGGATTTACCAAATTGGTCCTCCCCAATGAGTCGTTAGCCTACTTGGCTATGTACCCGCTGCCAGTAACGGAAATATTAGGCTTCCTCGTACTGAATTTGATTGCTTTTACATATAAGCCATGCCACTAGCTCTGCCTGAAGCAGCACCTCTTGTATTGGTGTGATACCGAAATCATTGTCAACCGCTTTGCAACGATATTTTCGAGGGAGAGTTTCTCGCCCCTGGTTATGTGTCTTCGCTTCCTCAGAGAAGCAAGTTTGCCTCACAGGAACCGAGTAAAAATGGTCACACGTTTTACTTCAGCTTTACAAACTTCATCACGATTGCTATTCTCTATCGGACGTTCGTCCTAAGAGATGCCAGAAAATATGCGCATATCAAGGGATGAGTTAGGGAGCCAAATCAAAGACAGTAGAACGATCTCTGTGTCATCAGCGGAACCCTCTATCACCCGAAGTCAATGTTCATCATACTGCACTGAATTTGGGTGACGTGGGACAAGTCTCAGTGTCATGAGCTCAACCGACCTGCTAATAAAACCACAAATAGAATTCCACCGATTACTTTCATCCATTAGCTTCTCATTTATGCTACTAGACTTCGATTCTGTAATGTCCGTGCACAAAACAGTCAAATTACCATGTGTTTTTCTGTTCACTGCAGGTTTTAGGTTATTAATTGATGCCCTTTTTAAATGGTTTGGTTGTTTGCTGAGGATGTGTTACCCTAATGTAGCTTCGTGCTCTTATCGGAGTTAAGTGTTTTCTCTCTGGTGTTTGCATGCAGGCAAGTAATGAGTACGAAGTTTGGTTTTGCTATGGTTGATGAACTCGGGTTCGGAGCTGCTATTATCGACATTGGCTTGATGTGTCCCGCACTGCTGACGGGAGTGGAACCAGGTGTGTTTGAAGCTTGTCTGCTCAATGAAGTGAGATGTGTCAGAGGATTTGGAGACAGAGACGGTTTTGCGCATTTTAATAGGAATTACTAGGATTTGCTCCCTTTTGTGATTACTTCAAATGAATCAGTGTTGGTATTCCTCAGTTGTTCAATCGTGATCACCAGTCCCCTGCTTTTACGATAGTTCATGTATAATCTTTATAATTTGGATGACCAGAGATATTTCAAAAAGTCACAGTAGTTCTGCTTCACTTTTGAGTATCTGCAACTTGTTTACTTAATGCCTGGAACAAATCGAATAAAGGTGCCAAGGCAATTGGAACATTGGATTCCGGTTCGTACGCTTTGATGGCATGAAGGAAAGCAGCACATTGTTGTCTAGCTGGAAGCGGTAACATGTGCTTTTGATTAGTCATTGTAATCCATGGCGTCGATCGATGTCATTCCGTTCAATGCCCTAGCGCTTAGGGCTCATTGCGGGTCTCGTGCGCGTCCTATTATCTGCATGCTCAAGGTCGTCACGTTCGGTGCGTCTAGCTCTGGCGTAGCAAGTTTAAGCGGCTAGATCGTTCACACGGTAAACAAAGCGACTGAGCGATACGGAATCAAACAGTTTGACAGTAACGTTGGTTAACGGCCAACAGCTATGTTTGATGACGTAGAAAAATATGCGGATTTGGCTTACTTTGTGACCACCAACGTTGCTGTGTGGTTGGTGATTCAGAAAACTCCTCCTTTGTGTTTTCCAGAGAACAGTGCAAAAGCCGCGATGCGGAGATAAAAGGTAATCTATACAAGCTAGATCGGAAAGATGGAACGCACTAGATAGCACTGAAGTGTAAACACACACGTGTGGACAACGCCACTAGGACGCATCCGCTTCCGGAACCCTGTACTTTGCATGAAAGCTTAGTGAATACATGCAATTATCTTCACCTTTTGAACTAGTCAAGTGCAATTACGCGATCTTTTTCCAAGGATCCTAAGCTGACTGTACCTGCCATTACCTTAGCAAACGTCTATTATTTTTGCCGGGGCACAAAATTTTGGACTCATTTTTTTCACCCTGTCTTCCTGGATCATTCATGCACTATTTAGCACATATCCGTGATCTTCATCATGTAACGTTTGCTTGTTCGACCATTACGTACATGTTACTTAGTGCCTACTGCCGTAAATGTGGCGGACCTAATTGCACTTCAACCGGCCAGAACTGGTCCGGCCTGATCTAACTGTGCCACTTCATGCCAACATAAATTTATTTGCAAAATTCAATTAGATTCAGAGTTGAGACACTGTGATTACCCGCGTTCACAGAGGTATTTCGGTTGTCAACTGTATAGCTGTGCTCAATAAACGGCGTAAAATCTGCCTGAAACAACTGGGCTGATATCGTGTCTCCGTGTCTCGTATTTGGAAAGGAAGAAAGCTGATACAGACCCAGATAAATTCGATGATCACTGTTCTTAGCAGAAGACGTAAATTCAGCTTTGCAAACCCGCAAGCGGTATCGCCTAATTGACAAGTCAGTCTTTACTCGATGGATTTTATCCATTCGTAGAACCTACACCTAACGATTCAGTTACCTCACCGGCTGCTCAGGACCGAACACAATTTAGTACGGATAGAACCGGACTACATACACATCGGCTGTGTTGTGCCGGACACTGCTAGAGTAGAGAGTAGGTAAATCCGCAGCAATGAAGAACAAGCAGGGCGAGTACGCGAAAAACCGGAGTTGATTCTGTGAACAGAAAGTAAAGCAAACAAGGGTGAAGAATGCACACTGCACAACCTGCACAAGCCGAATGCGCGTTCGATCATGGGTACTGATTTCAAATCAACACTGGTCTGTTGATCGATATGATTTCGGTGCGTTGGACATCAGTCGGGTTGACCTTGGGCCCAGGTTGTTCTGGTTTTAGGACAGATGGTTGATTGGACGCAATGCACGTGCTTTGCAGGCTTGAGCTCGAGAAACTGTACCCTCCTAACGTATTCCCTATTGTTTTTTGATGCATTATCTCCATCTTGGATAATGCTTCAACAAAGTTACGGGCTTAGGCGTATGGTTTGATTTGTGTCTTTGTTCGGGCATGTTTTCTGTCGTCGGGGCTAGGTTACATATCGTTCCGGTTTCAGTAGGCATTTCCATTTCCAATTGCTCCAACAGTAGATCAAGACTAAAAGATGCTTCGCCGCTCTGTGGATCACGACAAAACGTTCGACGGAGTTGGTTAACTTGGCGCCTCCACAGCAACGGATCCACCTGGACTTGTACAATATAAACCCAATACGTGCTTTAATGATGCAAACAGCCCACTTTTAATGACCACAGCGGTAGTCTCTAACTAACACACGATCTCTGTCTAACTTTTATTCTGCACAATGCGAGGCACACATTTACAGGCATGATCAAGTTAAGTTAACCAAATGTGATTAAAACTGTACAAAATACATGTTCGGCATAACAGTGAATGTATGCGTACATGTGTACATATGTATGTAATTGTGTGTTACTGAAGCTTGTGTTTGTGAATGGGCTGCAGCATGTTTGCCTGTATGTTATCGTCAGGAATGTGAGAATAAATGACTGATATCCGTGCGTTGCATAGCATTTTCCATATCCACAGGCAAAATGACTTGAGTATTTGGCTAGTCAACAATATACGTTTAGCTTGCGTTACAACAGACGGCTTTCCAGAAACTGGTCGGATGATATCATGTGCTAGATGTAATTTGCTGCTCATCAAGGATTCCGCGGAATAACAGCCGTTCGGAATCTGCAGGTTTGCAGCTTTTTCTGTAGTTCAGTAGGAATGTAGGTTTCTCGAGCGCAAATTGGCAAATCACGTGAATGGCGTTCACTCAACCAGCTGCCCTAAAAACCAGAACAAGCTGAGCCCAAGGTCAACCCGACTGATGCCCAACGCACCGAAATCATATCGATCAACAGACCAGTGTTGCTTTGAAATCAGTACCCATGATCGAACGCGCATTCGGCTAGTGCAGGTTGTACAGTGTGCATTCTTCACCCTTGTTTGCTTTACGTTCGATTCACAGAAGCAACTCCGGTTTTTCGCCTACTCGCCCTGCTTGTTCTTCATTGCTAGGGATTTACCTACTCTCTACTCTAGCAGTGTCCGTCACAACAGACTTGGCGACAGCAACCCACTCAACATGTGAATAACTGCAGAGGAATTAAAGGCAATCCTGCACCAACAGCCAATTATGTTCGAGTGCGCCCAGGTTTAAATGCTTGAAAATTGGCTGCTGCTATTCTGCGGTGAATCATCCACTCTTATCCCGGAAAACATACACTCGAAACAATTGCACATTACTATGAACCGGATGCGGGGCCGATATTTATTCAAGATACGAACAGTTCAAACTGCCTACTAGGACAGAATAGCTGTTTAAGTGTCTGGTTTTCCTTTATGGTCTCCAGTCGCACTCCGACAATGATGTCAGGACTAGGTTATTGAACAAGCTTGAACTATCCCCAGAAATTACGCTACAGTAGAAAAAACATGGATGTCCGCCTTTTGGAAACCACAAGCACGATACAGCCATGTTGGAGCGTTCATCATCCAACTCCACTTTCAATGTCGCAAAGATGTATTAGACAACTCGTCGCAACAGCAGGACATGTCATAGCGAAACTATCATCCGCGTGCTTGCAGTTCGGCGAATGGCAATTAGTATAATTCTGCCCATATAAGAAGCACAGATGCCCAGGGTGCAAAAGATGTTGACACAAAGAAAATCAATACCGAACAAGGAAACACGTTCGGACAACTAGCCAAAGACATCGATCAGTCAGTCGCTTACATTGGACCAAGCCCAAATTCAACGCCGTGTTTGCAACAACTGATCCTAATTTTAAACGCAACCACAAATACGTGACTGCGAGAATAAACGTAAGAACGGTTCGTTGGCAACTTGATAACCCGTCCGGTATAACGAGTATATCAAAACTTTACTGGAAGAAACTAGGTTCGCCAGGATATACTCGGATTAACAATACGGCCAGAAAGGCATCCGGCGGGAAAATGAAATTGCTTGATGAATTTGAATGTGAGCTGGCAATTTCAGGCAAGCGCCATCATCGTACTATTCACACACATTTCCCTATGAACTCAAACTTTACGGTATTTAATGGATTGACAGTTCGGAATTTTCAGACTTTCCTATCAACCAGTTGTGCTTATCAATACCTGCCCAGATCCTGAGAGTGTCGAATTTGTCTGAGGCAAATGGAGACATATTGACTCTCTCCACTAAAGTCAGTACCGATTTTACCGATACCATTGGACGCGGCTCAAAAGCAAAACCAATGCTTGCTTTGCATCCGAAATCTAAAATCATTTTCAGACCAAAAAGACTAGTACAACATTTAGTTTTGCCGATGGTTGACGCCGAACTAAGAAGAACCCAGAGTCCTGAAGCTGGTTAACTATTCTTCTTTGATTGCACCATTCATTGTTGTAAAAAGGCCAAATAATATTTTCAGAAGGTGTGCCAAATATTCTAAAGGACTGAATGATGCCCTGGATGGCCATCATTATCCTCTACCATTGCTAGAGGACATTTTGGCGAAAATGAACTACGCCGCGTATATCCCTAAACTTAGCCTATCGGATGCTTACCTACAGGTTCAGGTTTCAGAGGGGTCATGGAATCTGCTCACTATCAACACCCACCGTGGTCTGTTACAATTCACTCGGTTACCCTTTGACGGAAAGACGGTCCCAGCCATTTTTCAGCACGTTATGTATACCATGCTTAGCGGATTGGAAGGATTGGCTGCTTATCTTGAAGATATCATAATCATTGGAGGAAAGAGATTAGGACTATTATCCGTTATAGATGCTATCTTGCAAAGAATACTTGAATATGCGTTAAACTTAAAAAGGAAAAACTTGAGTTCTTTTTGAATTCAATAAAGTACCTTAGGTTCATTATTGACAAAGAAAGCCCACGACGCGACTCGGCGAACATTGATCCAATCATAAAAATGCCCCTATCTACAAATCTACTGGGCTCAAGTCATTCCTTGGATTGATCAGCTTTCATAGCGCATTACTGCCAGATATGCACCGATAACGTAACTCATTCAACCAGATACTTACTAAAGGATATGAATGGGCTGAGTCAAGCAAATGCCAAAGTGATTTATAGGAGGCAAAACTACTTGAAACTTGGACTGTTTCTGAAGCATTTTGATCCAGCAATCCGATCTTGTCTCCAACTAACGCGACAAGTCGTGGAGTGGGGCAGTCATGGCCCACGAATTTCCTTATGGGACGAAAAAGACAATGGCTCATTTTGCTCGATTTCTAACCCCAGCGAAGTGCAATTATAGACGAACAGAAAAAGTAGCTTTGGCTATCATGGTATTAGTAAAGAAATTCCATAAAATGCTCCATGGGTGATATTTCATTCTTGTCACCAACCACAAGCCGCTGTTGACCATTTGTGTCTACACAGTGAACCGGTTACAACGCTGGACTACATTATTGCCGAACTACATCTTAGCTATCAAGTAAGTCCCCACTAGCAACATAGGATAAGCAGATGCACTTTCATGACTAATACTGGATCACAGCTCGGAAGCGGAGGAAATGGTTATCGCAAATGTTGCTATGGAACCCGAACTCAGAGCTAATGTTTTGGAGACCATAAATCAACTACCGGCGAATTTTGATATGGTATGCGTAGCGACAGCATCGGACAACACCCTCCAACAGGCGATGACATATCACCGATCGGTTTGGCAATCATATTGTCTAACAGGGGAACCGACAACCTTAGAAGCAGCGTAACGTACTATCTATTGTCGATGGTTGAATCCTTTTCGATGACGGATTCGTCATTCCTTCAGAACTCTGCGGCAGCTTTTTGACGCAGTTTCAATTGGGACCTCCGGATAGAAACCGAATGAAGGATTTGACAAAGTATTATGTTTATTGGCCTGGCATAGATGAAAAGTTGCAGCGCCCGTGCCGAAGTTGTTTAAGCCATGTCAGCGTCCATAAACTACCCAAGCGACACCCCGTTGAATCCCGGCCAAAACAAGAGAGACCATGGGTGGTGCTGGTTAGATTAGTGGACAAATTTTCCTAGTGGCCGTGGGTGCCTACAGCAAATGCCCGTAAAGTTTCACCATGGATTCAACCGAAACAAAATCATCAGCAACAACCTCCGAACCGATATTCGGTAGACTGAAAATCAGTGCGTTAACCCCCTGTGCACAGACATACCTAAATCGAAATTTGACACAAGGAACGTAAAGTTACTACATTGTCTCAGCTAGTGGAATTTCATCTGGGAAGCGATTATTAATTAAGTGAAGCCCATTATGCTGAGTAGTGTGGCGTGTCACCCATCTACAATGCATTAGGGAGAACCTTGCTTTCTTCAAGTGACCTTGAAGCCAGTGGATGGGAGAGACCGAACTACTCAAATGTCGGGGTGCTCATGGTACTTGATCTTCCTTGTAAAAGTCACCCGAAAGAGGCGGACACCAAGATTGCCCAATAGCCTGATGAAGCATGCTGTTAATGTTTTCATCCCAGTTGTTCCCAAGGTGCATAGCAGGGCCTAGTCCGGAAAAGCACCAGACGCGTTTCGCCCTACTGGGGCTCGTCAGTGGTGCGCATTCTCTCGGTCCTCTAAGGAGGATCGAACCCACGACCGCTAGTGGTAGTTGCCAACTAGTCAACGGGTTAAGCCACTGGTGCATAGGGGACGTCGACTGGGCTACATAATTTGCAAAATAACTGGGATATTGCACCACCTATCCTCACCTTGCAGACTAACCACTGTCAGTGACATTGGAAGGTAGTAACATTTGTCCCCACAGCCTTGCGAAGAGCTAGGCACACTCGTAACACCCGACAGGACAGAGTCATGCAGGAGAAAACAGCATATTCTGCAGTGAACTGGGCTGAAGGAGGTTGCTAGCAATTTGAGAACGAATGGCCCACCAAAAAAAACGATTACTGATCGACCGCCAAATGTTCGACTACAATCAAAACATTAATTTGACGTCCTCCAACGCAACACTGACAATCAAAACGTTAGCATGTTATACACTGAAGTCCAAGGCCCACTTAGGCAGTTCCAAGCCTACCAATTGCGGGATCTCAATATGATTACAGGACTGTTAAATTAATGAGATAACTGATTCCAAGACGAATTCTTATAAGTTGTAGCTTTTTGTGAGTAGTGTAATTTATGTAGAAAGTAGAAGCCACGATTAAACTTCGCACAATGATCTGCCTCGAGGAGGAATCGAACTCCGGTCCCGGGGATTACCGGTCCGCTGATCTACCACTGAGCTACCGAGGGCTGACAATCCGCTGCGCAATTTAATACATGACTTCTGCTTGGTTCGCGACGTACTGCCAATGAGCTCACAGTGTCTGTCCTGTGTTGCAGATTGGCTCACTCACTCGTCAGTTCCTAATGAACCGAATTATCTGTACTTCTCATGTTCAGAGTGCGATGGTAGAAATGGAAGGTGTTCAGGTCTTCTTCATTGTTATAGACCTAAACTCTTATCGGAAAGACTTTTCACATCGAATTTCATGACCTGATTTACTACGGTGCGGGTACAACGGTTGGGGTCGTTCTCTCCACTTCTCCTGCAACTGACGAGCCGCAAACACCATATCTATAGTGCTGCGACCCGAGTGGAATCCACACTGCTCTTCCGCCACGTTAGCTTCCACAACCTGACTGACGAGACGGTTGAGCAGGATTCTCGCAACCACCTTGCCCACACAACTCAGCAAGTTGATGCCACGATAATTCTTGCAACATTGCTTGCTCCCTTTGCCCGTGTACAGTGGTAGCACAAGGTCATCCTTCAGCTCAGGATGCACCTCCTCCTCAATCCATACCCGTTGAGCAAAGTAGTGTAGCGCAGTCACCAACGCGGGTCCGCCGTGTTTCAATACCTCTGGCGGGATCCCGTCGGCCCCAGCACAATTGCCGTTTCGCAGCTGAGCAAGTGATCTCTGCGTCTCATCCAGTGTCGGCGTGTCCGCCAGACACTTCTTCACATCGTGTTGCTCCAGTCCGTTCAACGTAGGCCAGTCGATCTCTGAACGGTTGTTCAAGAGACAGTCGAAGTGTTTCCGCCAAATCTGCATTATGTCTGCAGTCCGTGTGCAGGTAGCGCCTGAACTACCATCGATCAGCGTCCTCAGAGGCTCCAATCTCGGTCCATACACCGCCTTCAAGGAGTCAAAGAATTCCTTGTGTTGGCGGAGTTCGGCGTAGCATTGCATCTGCTTCGCGTTCTCCGTCCAGCATGTATTTTTTATGCGACGGAGCTCTTGGGTTAGTAGCCGTCGAAATGTGCGAAACTGACTCTTCTTCCCTAATTCATTGGGGTCTGCCACATGTGCAGCAAATGCTGCATTCTTCCTCGACACCAATGCACCAATCTTCGCATTTGTTCTCATCAAACTATTCAGGCCGCTTACAGTTTGCGCGCCCGATGGTCTCCTTGGCAGTAGCTATCACCTGGTCGCGAAGGTGGTGTCACAGGTCGCCCGCTGTGGTTATGCAGTCCACCTCACACGATGTGCAGCCATCACCTTCTCCAGCCCAGTACGTTTCGCCATAGTACCGAAGGAGAAAATGTTAAATGTACACCAATCCACGGCGGGAGTGCAATAAATAGATTTACCAAAATATATGTACAGTTTGGAGCGCACCAATCTGGGATCAGTGCCACACTCAGCTCCACGCAGTACACGTTTCCTGCGCACTGCATGCATATCACTCTGACGTACGATGACATAGTCGATCACGTGAGCGTGACCACTCCGTGGACGCGTCCAAGTTGCTATACACTGTTACTCAGTGCAAACCGAGTGTTCGTGATCACCAGGCCTTGAGTGGCACAGGGCGAGAGCAGACTGTCACCGTTTGCATTCACTGAACCAATGTCATGCGAACCGATAACATCTGTCCACACCGATGTATCACGCCCAACTCGCGCGTTGAAATCACCCAGCAGAAATAGTCGGTCGCTCCTCGGCACAGAGCGTATCACGGAGGATAGCTCAGTGTGGAACTGATTACGAGTGTCATCAGGATACTAAATGTTCGGACCGTACGTGAATATAAAGGTGGCAAACCTAACTCTTCCGAGTCGTAGGCGAACAGTCATCAGTCGCGCGCTAATGACTGTTGGTTCACCCGTCAACTGGCCATGGTGGCGATCGGATGTTGAAAATCCGACCCCACGTTCACGTGGTGCTGACGCGGCGTTGCCCACCCAGTAGAATGTGTAGCCAGCACCTGCTTCCCGTAACATACCTTGCTCAGCGAGCCGAGTTTCACTGAGCGCCGCAATATCGATGTGGTAACTCGCCAGCTCCATTGCGACCAGTGCAGTGCGTCGCTCCGGGCGCCCACTAGAGTTCCGGTACAGTAGTGTGCGAACTTTCTAGCACTCGATGCTGAGTGGTTTGCGCGCAGGCATACGATTGCATTGGTGAGCAATTGCACGCGAGATGGTCGTTGTGCTTCGGAGGTTTGCTTGAGGGACACCACCCGGAGCATTTGGCTCAATAGCCTGACCCACAATGCAGTGGGGAGCAGATCCAGCTCGGGAGTGGGATTGCAGATACTGATTGGGATCTGATTGACGGCCGTCACACGCAGCCTTGGAGGTACTGGAACAATTCATATATATTTTGCGACCGTACTAGGATACACCTGCGACTACGGCCAGACGCAGATTGGTTTGCACCAATTTGACCAGGGGCTTCCTGGCTTGAGGCGGGCAGTAGCAAACCATTGAATACCCGGAGGTGCCCTCCCACCGTCAGAGACAATGCATGGCGCTCGTGCTCTACTCAGATGTAGCTGTGAGGTTATAACCCGCAGACCTGTTTTCTCTCATGGCAACCTAACCTAACCTCCGAAGGCGATGGACTAGGATACTGGCAGGGCGCCCACACCTGACAGGAGAACGACCCAGGTCCTTAGCCAAAGCCTTCGATTAAATGTACATCCGAAATGCAGCGCGTCTAGCAAATAGTCACTTCACTGACTCATGCGGATTTGGGTCCTTGATCTTAGCAGTGAGAAGGGCGAAACCCAACTCCCACCCGGCGGTCGCCACGAGGAGGCGTCCAGGACATGAGCCAATGGCGTAACAGTAGATCATTTGTCAGGATCTAGCCACCACCAGCCTCAACGCACCATGGGCTTTGGATACACTGTATCCTATTCACATCACGTGACCCAGTCGTTTTCATCGGAAGACGAACTAACACAAGCCGATTAGGGTGCTCGCTATCCATTTTGTTTACGCAGTGGAGAGCAGACTCGCATATTCGCATACGTGAATAACTTCGTGAGTCGCCGTAAATTGAAATTTTTTCATTTTACCCTAGCCTTTTAAAATGTGTTTTGAAATCCTGACTTCCGTCATCCTACAGGACTTATTAAGCAATCTCCTGCTTACCCATCTTCATTCATTGTCCATTGTTCTTGGCCAACTAAACTGTTTACGTTCTGTTTTCCTTTCTATCATACACATCTCAATCTTTGTGAAAAAATAACCACGTCAAAAATGTCGATGTATTAGTGAGACTGAACAGCGCTGCATCCGCCTGTTGCTGGGTCAGCGAAAGTATCCGAGGGACAGATTTGATTTTCTTCTTTGGCTATCTAGCTCGGAGTCGTGTAGACGTAGGTGGTATCTGAGTTGATTATGCGTCTGATTCAGCGGTCACGTAGAAATGGTTTGTCTACTAACTCTCTCATGTTGTATGAAACGAATGATGTCGCATTTGCAGTGACTGTCTATTTAGGGTGGAGCCAAAACTGTGTTTTATGAATGTAACATAAGTCAGAGGGCTAATATAACACTCAGATTATTGCATAATGAATCAGTTCATCCTCAAAAATTTATGTAAGCAAAGAATGACCCACAGGTTTCAGTCAGTTTTGAAAGAGGCTTTTATTTAAAAATTTGGCCGCTGTATAGTATAGTATTTGGTCAAGTTAAAAGTACTAGCAGTATGAAAGTGTCTATGCATAACATCGACCTACAATAATGTGAAAAATTAAACAAAATACTTGTTCATATAGAACAATGGATTTATCATGGATCAAAACGCAATACGCTTATAGGTCTCAGTGGGTAAAGAGTGAGACCAAAAATGAATGTATGAATAAAACTAACGCTTAACGATTGATCTACCGCAAATTTTACATAAATACATATTTTGTTCACTTCATCAAAGGTTCCAGATAATTGGGTTAATTCATGTAACAGTAGGATTTTAATTTCGGTATCATAGAAGCGGAGATGATCGGATGCGGAAGTAGGTTTCACGGTCGGGATACACAAATTGAGAAAAGCAGAAAGTTACAACGAACAATGCTTCCTCTACGGTTACTTCGCTCGTCTAGTAGGAAACGTTAAATAAACCCAATATCCTCAACATTTGCAGCTACATGGTGTACAAATATTCAAACCCAACTGTCTTGAGTTCAGTAATTTTGGGCTGGGCTACCAGTAATACACCTGACAATTACCCTAGCCTAATGAGTGACCGATTAATGTAACAACTATGCTGATTTCCACAGTTTACAGTATTAACATTCTTCCAGCCTTCTTGGAGCATTTTTCTGCATAATGATGGGTTGTATTTGGATGAATGTATTTTAAATTTTGCATTGGCACATCGTAGTTTCCCTGCACGTAAATGCAATAGCTAACAAACGCCGGTCCAATTGCCTGCATATTTATGTAGGAATCCAGCTCTAAGCTCCATTGTAGACGGTGGACATATTGCTTAAATGATAGCATATGTAAGCGTCGAGGATTGTGCCTTGAGTTATAAGATAATGCAGGATGGAAATAACGTTTGCATAACCGCAATTACACGTCGTACAGAAATGGAAGCCCAAATGCTGGTTTTACTGATTCCCCCGACCTGTGTCGATGGCAATATTTCGCCTCAGAAGACGTTTTATATGTGGTCGTTGTACTATTTTGCGAATGTCGCCAATAAAGTTAACCATGAAGGTACTCGATGGTACGTATATACATATACAAACTGTGAGAGGACGCTTATAAAAAATTAGAAGGCGTTACTGCCGAAAAATGTTGTACACATTCGAGTCTTATGTGCATTCAAGTTATTACGGTCAACTGTTTGTATACGGACGTCAGCAGGCCCATTGTGCTCTGGCGTAATGGTACAAAACTGTCGTTGGGATGCGTGTTTGCATGTCTGAAACTGCCAATCGTAAGCTAGTTTTAAGTTGGAGTAGATAAACCTTTGCATGATCCTACTATCAAATGCATTTCACAGATTTTAATTTTGACTTACATAGAAAAGTTCCATTTGTATGTCATGTGGCAGGATGGATGTCTTTTGTAGATCCGTAAATTGATTTTGCGAAGATGCTGGGATTTCCCTGGGACTTAACAGTCTGCCACAAAAGTTTCGTCTTCAGTTTGTGTAATATCCTAAAGACATTTTAATATAAACTACACTATAATTTGCAAATAGCATATCAAATTGACTGCTAACGGAATCTCCGCAGGCAACTAGCTCAAGTCAGTGCATATCTACATCCTCACCCACATCCAGAAGAAAAATATTTTCAGTAGTGTGAGCAAACTGTTAACATAAGCATTAACAGACAATACGTAAAGATAATACCCTCATTTCTACATTGTACACGAAGCTGTCCCTGGCTTGCGAACAGACCACGTGTACAATAATAACCATGCTCCTACATGAGTGAGATATGTATTCTGGGGCGTGTGGCATCAAAATTTTTCGTGATCACAAAACGTCTGCTGTTGCTGAGCCTTGTGTACCATCTTTCCATATGCTTATAAATTTATTGCTCCATCCTGAAAGAAATTATGTAGTGATTCACCCGTTGGAAATATGGTCATTATCGAGTTAAGTTCCCGGAAACTTCTGAGCTGGATGCGGTATGCTCTTGTGTTTGTGCAAGATTTGCTTGTGGCTGGTAGACCATCCCACACGACAGTGTAACTCACGAAAAAGAAGTTGGATCGGATAACTGTTCTGGGTCTTGGCACAATTAATTTATGAGCCTTGTTGCGTAAGTTCCGAGTGAAATTATGTTGCAATTTTAGTGTGCGTAGATTAGAGTAAGTCTTTTGGTTTATGAGGTTATATATCATCATCAGGTTGTTTTAATCGTAGCAACGAAGGGGACTCGAGCTTAAATTGTTGACAGCGCACCTGATAACTCAGCTTGGACAATTTATTAGACAAGCGTTCAGTGAATGATCTTTGCAGGTTTGCCAAAGCCGTCGTGTCACCCATACGCAAGTTACCATAAATGACGCTGTAGTATTTAAGGACAGGAAGTGTTGGTATTTAGAAAAGCTCAGTTCTGGCAGGTGCTTTATGCATTTTATGTCATATGTTAGTCATTGATCTTTTGGACCGTACTATTTGATAATCAGCTTGCTCCGAGTAATTAAAGTTTGAAGATTATGGTGTGCCCAGCTTACAGTTGGATAGTTTCCCAGATAGGTTAATTGTTCAATTTAACTGAGTCTACAGACCTTAAATATCCGTTTGAGGCAATGCATGATTTAATAGCTGAGAACTTTATCACCCATGTGCCGTACCATTTCACAAATGAATCAAGGTCTTCTTGTACGAGTAACACTGCGCTATGTAGTAAGTCTCGTCGAAATCTTTAAACAGTCGTTATATCATCGGTGAACAAAATTTGGCTGCCATGTTTTTTAAACATCGTTAAATTTTTAATATAGTGTAGAAAAAGGGAAGGACTAAATACCCTCCCTTCGATGACAACAGTAGTGATTAGACGTGTGGAGGCGTTATGCTCCCCAGAGTGCCTACTGGTGACGCCCATTAAGGTATGATGTCAAGCAACTCAGTAGTTGTCATTTCAGAAAACTTGGTAGACGACCGGTTAATATATGTATGGCGATATATACAAAGTTTCGGTTTTGACACAAAAGCTTCCTCAGGCCAAGTGAATTAACTTAACATGGGCATTTTATAACCATCATGGCTAAGCTACAGACAGAGACTAATCAAGTTTGTAGTTCATCGAGAAAACATTACAACGGTAAAAGGTTGCTAGGCTCGTGTGTACACTGTGGTTTGTTCAGTCAGTCAAATGGAGAAAAGAAATTGCTGGTCCGCGGATAGTGGTCATCAATCTTAAATGATCCGTTGCGAGAAGAGCTTGGTCACTAATATAGGTTGGCATTAGTATTTTCGGAATTGGGTGGAGGCAGGGTCGATAGTCCATTCCGATCTGGGATCCATCCCCTGATGCTTATCAACCAGGCCGGAGTAATACTGGACGCAGAACATTAGACAGCCCTACTCCATCTGTTCTGTTCACGCAGTTGTTATCCTTGGTTATTTCTATAGCCTCAGCAATCAGCCTTTTTTGGCTGCTCGTAATCCCTTCATGAGAACCTCCACATTTTCGAAGTCAATTTCGTGCCCCGTGTCTACTGCATGCATTGCTATTGCCGAGTCTCTGAGTAGAGCTCCATACTCTAGCTCATTTCGCGGAGGTCGTGATATGTGTCGCCTAAGTTCTAAAATCCTTGTACGTAATTCTCTCGCTGTTTGGCCTATGTACACTTGCGTACAATCTTTATATGGAGTTTCGTAAATGCAAATAGTTGTTCTACCTACAGGGAGTGAATCGTACAGATGCACAAGCGTGGACTGTAGCGTTTGACCCTTCGGGAAAACTACCCTTAGCTTCTCTTTATGTTTTACCCTCCGAATCGCTTCCGAAGTTCCTTCTTTATACGGAATACCCACTGTCGTTATCCACTCTGTGGTTGGTGTTGCGCGTGGGTTGAGACATTTCTGTAGCTGTCATTTCACCAATCGTTTCGGATATCCGCTTGCTATTAAGTTTCTCATCGCCTCCCTCTGCGCAGCTTTCATATCTTCTTCCTCCACACACAGAGCACTTGCTCTGGGAAACAGTGATAAGGCGATTCCCGCGTACACGTGATTCGGGTGGCTTGAACCATAACTAAGTACCCCATCTGTATCCATTTGTTTGCAATAAATTGTCCTTTTTAACGTTCGTTCGTTTCTATGGACGAGACAATCAAGGAACGGAAATGTACCGCTCTGCGACTCAAGTTTCATGGTGAATTTTATCGCATTATCAATGGAGCTCAAATATTTTAACATTTCTTCTTTTCCATCACTTTTTATAATCGCAAAAGTGTCATCCATGTAGCGCCACCATACTTTCAGGACACCACGGAAATTTGGTAATGCCATCTTTTCAAACTCTTCCGTCTACATATTGGCTAATACGGGGGATATTGGAGATCCCATGGCTAGAGCCTGTTCTTGTGTGTACATTCTAGACTGAAATGTGAAATTAGTCATGTCGAGACACAAAGCTATCTCCTCGACCAGTCGATCCACTGTCAGCTTTGTTCTGTTCTCTAGGCTGTTGTCCCCTATCAAGTAGCTTCTCGCTAATCGTAACGCCTCCTCCTTGGGTATATTCGTGAACAAAGAAATAACATCGAAGCCGAGCATCAATTCGGCTTGTTCTTTGCTCCTCGTACCATTCGTGCAAACTCGTAAGAGCTTTTACAAATGTGTTTGTTCTTCTTGTTAGGCGTTGTGGCAGGCTCGCCAGAAATCTCGCTAGTTCATGTGTGGGGGAGCCCATGCCATCCACTATAGGTCGCAAGAGGACTTGGGGTTCATGTATCTTTGGAAGACCATGCAGTTTAAGTAGAATAGCCGACTTCGGATAAATGCTGTAACATTTACTTTTCCTAAACTGTCCTTCCAGTCCTTAAGTATCTACCGACATCTGATTTCTTCTTATTCATTACCGATGTAATGGTTTTCTGCTCAACCACTTTGTATAGTCTCGTGGTCAAATGCTCCTTCATGTTTTCTAAATAATCTGTTTTATTCATTATCACTGTTACTTTACCTTTATCCGCTCTTGTAATGACAATGGTAGTATCCTCTTTCAGAGTCTTTAAACCTACTTGTTCAGCTGGAGCATGATTCGATTACACCGGCTGTTGAAATTTAAATATATTTGCTAACTGGACGCGAATGTCCTCTGCCCTTTCAAGTGGTAATCTAGTCATAACAGGTTCAACTTCAGGAATTACATCTTCTGCCATTAGTTTGGATTTACTGATAATAAAATTCAGACCCTTTTCTAAAACTCTACGCTCTGTTACACTTAACGCACTATCTGACATGTTAACAACGCTACAATAGTTGCTACTAGATACATGCTTATCAGTGCGAGCATCGACCTTATTATGTGCAACCATGAAGTGTTCGAAATTACGTATTTGCTTTTCCTTCAACTCCCGTCTTCTTGCTGCCTTAACTTCGCAGGCCTTATTGCAAAATCTCTCATAGTCAGTCTGTGCCACCGCAGTCTGTAAATCCAAGCGCAGCTGACTCGCATGGAGGCGGATTTCACCTAGACGTCTAGTAGTTAAGAAGATTCTTTGTCTTAGAAATGGTTTGCCTGCTCTGAGGGCTATTCGTGCCAAGGTGTAGGAAGAATCCAGAGGTTTAACTGTGAGGGATTTGTGAATAATGTTGTTCTTCAGACACCTGATGTTAAAAATCCGATGATTTTCCCAATTGGCTTCGATGCCTGCTAGTCACACAAATTCAAACAAACCTAGTAGTTGGTCTCAGATTCCAAATGACCCGATTCTTTTCAATAGCCCCTTGTGACGCTCCATACGGAATGCATTTCGTTTATCCAGGAACAACAATATTACTGCATAATTAGAGTCAATGGCTTTTGTGAAGTTATCCAAGTTGTACAAGAAGAGTTATCGAGGAACCCGTGCTGGAATTTGCTGAAGAGCTCATAAAGATACATGAAGTCCATGATTGCACTTTATGTTAATTATTCGAGTTAACAAGCTTTGATGACAGTATGATGGATAGAGCGATACTTAGTGTCGTTCTGTTTAGGCACACCTTTATAACGAGGGAAAGTAAACAATGTTTTAATGATCTAAAAATTAACTACATTCTAATGACAAGGTAAACAAATCCAGCCAAAGCAGTGATATATCAGGTCCATCGAGTTTATTGACAGATGAGGGATGCTATCGAAGTCTGGTTTGAAACATAGTTGGATGGACTTCATAGCCTGCTGGATGGTAAAATTGAAATCTTAATATTTCGTACTAGGCTTGTTGTTGTAAGTTCCGGGCAGCAAGTTATAGGGTTAGTTTCTAGGTTCATAAAAAAGTGGAACAGTAGCTAAACTCTTCACAACACTTCACAAATAGCAGGTGGGTCGATAAAGTGGATACCCTTATTATCGAACAATTCTGTGATCAAAGACATCTGATCGTTAGTCTTATGGCGGAGTAATTTTGTCAGTTCATGTTACTTACATGACATTTGCAAGGCGTTACCCTAGTTCTATATGATCCGCTTCATTTGTGAATGCTTGATATAGGCGATTGCTTCGTGTATCTGTAATATTATTGAAAGTGTGGTATTGTTGAATTTCCCGGTCAGTCTTCTCGTTTCACGGCGTTTCGAGTATCTGTTACATTTATAAGTCCACGAACGGCACTTTGTTAATGTGGGACAAATAGAGTCATGTTGCGAGTGATCAGTAATAGAACTGTTCCATCGCGATGGGTGCGCTAGTGGAGAGAAAAAATTGAATCCATATTAGAGAAAAGGATCAGCTTTCCGAAATGCTCCCAGTCAATGCTTTGAATACTATGATGGGTAGGTGAGTCGAGTTTGATATTCAAACCAAGTAGGCAGTAAGCCGTAGAATCTTGCGGTCACTACAGAAATCTTTATCTAAAATGTCAATTTTTGCGTCGGGCAATCCCAGGGTGAATATTAAATCCAGTACATTGCAGACCAACTTGGTCTGGTGACCCATTGAGTCTAATCGTTAACCCTGATAGTCTAACAGAAAGACATGTGTAATGATGTGGATGGTTGTGGCAACCAAGTGATATTCGGTAGACTGAAATTGCCAAGGATTATCCTTAGACCATGTAGTAACAACGATGCGAAATCAAACGCCGAGGAGATTATTGCGATATCACTGGCTGTCGCTTTCGGGGAGTTGTAGTTGCTACCGCGAAGTATTGTGCAAGTGGCTGCAGTGAATGATAGTCATAGAGATTCTTGGACATTGTTTATCTTGTATCGTCTATAAACTCAGTTCTGAAGTTCCGATGCAGATATAGTGCAAGTCACAATTTTTCGACATTGTATTTACAGGTTATATTTCAACTTAACTAGACGAACCACCAACCGAAGGAATGTACGTTGACTTGACGCCTGGACATTTGATCAAAACCAAGACGTTTGTCGGTTAAACAAACGGACGGTGAATTCGCATAAATTGGTAACATAAGATTGTGCTAGTTAATCTGTTGTGAACGTGCTGTTGTCACCTTGAAAAAGCTTACATTAGGAAAAAATGATCAAGGAAAAAAAAACAACAAAGAATAATCCATCTATTTAGTCCTTGAAGCGCTCAACTAGCTTGACAGACGTTTCACTGCTCACAGAACTGGTGTCTACGGCATAAAAACAGATAGATTTTTTGCAACATGGACGAACACAAGCACTTCCATGGATGAAATACTGCAAATGTACTTTCAGCCCACTGAGGGTGTCAAAGTTGCAACAACCAGCTAAATTAATTGACATGTTTAGTAGCTGAACAATACTTATTCTAGTAATGACAAGCATCGCCTGATAATCGACATCTCCGATAGTGGTGGGCAGCTCATTTTCGTGAGTTAGGTACCGATTAGCAGCGCAGTAGTAGGCCTCTTACGGACCGAAAATTTGCGAGCCAAAACAGATTATTCAGCAAGGTGATCTTAGCTAGGTATATCTGAAGTATTGCCAGCTTGACCTCTCTAATGTCTATGTACGTAATACTCGGACCAAGAAAATTGTGGGGACTATCAATGCTAGATGGCTGCAAATCAATTCTCAATACCTCTAGAAGAAATATAACACTTACGACTGCCTTGAATTGGTAGCTGGTTTGGTTAAATAAATGCAAAAGACGTTAATGTGTTGTCAGGAAATTACGCTGCATGTTTCTGGGCGCTAATCTAACCGGTGGCTTACTTCTCACAAGCCCTCATATGCATATAGTGGAATCCACACCAGCACGTAGAATTACTCTCATTCACGTGTAATATAGGAGGATAAGAAAGTCATTGTAGCCCAAAAATTAGCGTTTAAAAAGGCTTCGCCACCCGTTTCTTGAGTACAGATTTACTTAAATATTCGCAGGTTTCCAGGCGCACTATTTTCTTATTGGAGTACATCAGCAATATGCCTTGTGTTTCAGCGTTTTTTATGTATCTTCTTAGTCAGTAAAATTTGATCTAACTCAGAATTCGAAAAACGTGTCCATCGTGTTCTGTTGGCACCAACCTGTGTTCTTGGGCTCACATCACAAATGTAGGTATTGGCTCTGGTAACACTAAAATCTGAGTGTAACATCTTTTGTTGTGTTATGGTTGGCATTGTTTAGGGAGATTGAAATACAATCAGTACGTAAGATATCAAGGTTAGCTCCAGAACACGTATCGTGAGCCTAAGATGCTTTCCGCACATAAACACAGAGTTTTGATGAACGAATGCATCGTTATGGGCGAAACATCACACTCTCTCTAGGGACGAGCTGACGATAGTGCTGCCGTGTCTATAATATGGATGTCTTGGAAGTGAATTTGCATCTATCCGAACGGGAATATGTAATGAATTAATGAGAAAACTGTTCCAGCGGAAAGACTACTAAATCACTAATTTCCAAACTCAAGAGAATCTACGGTGAGATTGGTGTGTACGAAGCATAACTACTGGACTCCCGCCAAGCGTAATTTTACGTTAGCTACTCTAAATGCTCATGATTACCTTTCTGTTTATAGAACGTTTTACACATTCTCATGACAAGATGCAAAATATATCGACCTCGTGAAATGATGTTGTCAGCATTGAAGCGGTGAGGTCTTTCTATGGCAATTTACGCCATAGATAAAGTAACAACTGCAGCATGTCGATCATTTTAACTCTTCCAAGCGGTCGTGCCAGTAGATGGAATATGGTACTCTATAAGCCTAGTCTCACGCACGGCTTGATTCCCAGGATAAACGGCCCAAAACTCGATGTAGCGGAAATTGCAAATGTGGTTCTAGAATAGTAAACGCAACTGCACATAAATGACTAGATTTTTAGACTTAGCCACAATGTGACTCAACAGTGAGCGGAAACAAACACAGCGATTTGTATTCCCGAACAGAGGTAAAGAGGTGGCATCAGTGCATTTGGTGCAGCGAAGATACCGATAGCAGCAGCCAGCAGTTCAAAGGTGAAGTGTATTATTAGGAAAAACAAGGACGGTGTTTCGTTTAACCATAGTGATGCGAATAAACAAATACAACGATCGTGCTTTATTATCCTTGTAGTTGTGCAGAAAGGGCATAACGAATGTGAAATAAAAGATATGCATATGAATACGAGTAGGAAAAGAAGGATACATTGCAACACATTTGTAATTTCTGAATGCGTGATTCACACTCCCCAGACTATTTCCACAGGTGCTCATTCAGTTTGTTCCTCCTCCAGTGTCTGATCTAGAAAAAATTGTTTAACATCCTTGCGCAGAACTCTTTAAGGGTCCTAAACTTTACCTATACGAGGCTATCTGTTCCCTTCTTGACACTTTCGACAATACCCTTTGACCACATGCCCTTTGGGTTATACGTACCAGAGACTACAAGTAGACTAACGATCGCCAATTTCCGACTATTTGTATATCTCCCCTTCTTCAACTTTAAATGGACTCAAACTCCTGATGGTGATAACGTACAACATTTACCATCTCGCACTGAATCTCACCATCAAAAGCTCGGCAAGTATTTAACTGCTTCACCGCTTCCTTCTTTTGGCGAGTGACTAACTAAAGTCGCCCAGTTAAACCGGTCAAATCGACTTCAAAATTTTTGCTCACCGTCAACTGACTGGCACGCTGCTTCTTTTCATAACTCGGCACCGCTTCCAGTTCCTGAGTCAACGAATTTCCCTGGCTTTCAGATTTTTCTGGTCGCTCATTCAAGTCATCATTCTCATTACCACACACGAAAATCCGCGTATGGCAGTCGTGCATCTCCCAAACAAATGATGGTTCTTGCAATTGAAGATAATTCAGAGCTTGGTCTTGAGTGCACTGTAACTTCTTTACTTTGCGCTCACTTTCAGATTGATCTGGGTGGTGGGCCACCATAGCGTTACTAGCTTCCTCGGCATCCACTGGCATAATGAGGAGATAACTGCTGCTTTCGGTAAACGCCAGCTTACACATTATTTCTAGGAAAGAAGAGGTTCCTTTTGACTCAGTATTTATATTGTTGATACTCGCCATTACACAGTTCCTCATATCCACCGGACCGACCAGCATGCACCCAAACCGTGTACGATTAGCGAATGGCTCTGTTGGATTCCCGTGTCCTTGCTCCAAGTTTCAGTGTTGCTTTGGGGAGTTTAAACCTAGTAGAAGACCATTGTTACAATCGCTAGTACTCAGAAAGCTTACTTCCTTAAGGTGACTCCAGAGTTGAAGTTGCTCATGCGTAGGAATTGCCCGCAGCACCTTTAGCACATTCTTCACCGACCATACTTGTCTCACTCTGACAAGTTCTCAATCATCCATAGGCCAACTTTCTAGCTCTGCCAAGGCGGAAACTAGACTGGATTCGTGAAAAGGTGTTAAGAATCATAAAGCTTATGGGTTGGTGTCTAACCTCAAATTCTTTAAAATCTCTGCATCAGTGAGCGAGCAAGCGGCCCCTGAACCAAGCAAAGCGTTATTTACTATGGTTCTTTCGATGCTTTTTATTCTTACTGGAATAACCCCGATAGCCAACCGGCTATCGAAGGTGCTCGTTAAATTAACTGCGGCATGTTGCTAAGTGGCAGCGATCATCCTGGCTTAATGCGGTACGGGTGATGAATAGCATGACAGTCGTTAAATCCACACATGGCCCCTGCTTTACAGTCATTAACGACGAGCTTGGTCTTAAAGCAACAATCACACAGGTTAAAGGTGGACACTACAGAGGCTCGTTGAGTGGCGTCTAAAGATTAAAACTGTTGACACTGATCCAGATAATGGTCTGTAAAGCAAATTACCCAAGCTTTAGCTTGACCCTGGCGTGGCTCCACTGCTCCTTGTACTGCAAAGTGAGGTGTGCGGTCTCCACGTGATTCCGTCCGTTTCACCTATGAGGGGTGGTCACTCATACAGAAACTCCACGAGTATATTGACTAAATAGCCACTATTTCTGCAAAATCAATCACGGATTCTAGTAGATCAGTGAAGGTTTTTTTTAGATGCTCGCACTACTGCTGTCGCTCGCTTAAACCATTCCTGTTGTATAACATACGGTGGTCTTTTACAACCATTCCAGGTGTCCAAGAGTTTTGGTTGTTCGGATAGTCCTTTGCCAACACCTTTTGTCCAATTTCAAAGTGTTGTGATATAGCGCAATGCCTTCGGTTGTACTGGTGCTCCATTATCCAGTTTCATTTGGGATTGGGTCTATTCGGCAGCCTTATTAGATCAAATTTCGTTCGAGGTCATCTGAGCAGGAGTGATTCTGCTGGGGACTTCCCTTCAGGCGTCTGTGGATTAGGTGCAATCCTGTACGTTAATAGAAATGTTCTGTAGGACCTTTTGGTTTGGTCCGTCCCATTCCGCTTTGAACAGAACCCAATTGAAAGTATTCACAAATCATTCAGCTTGCCCGTTTGACTGTGCATGATATGGAGGTTAGCGCAAATGCCGCAAGCAGTGTACCGCACAGAATTCAACAAAACGTGAAGAGGTAAACTGGGGTCCATTGTCAGCAACTGCTGTTTCCGGAAAAGCGAACCGATCGAATACTTCCCTGAGGACTGTAATCGTAGCCGACTTTGGAAGATCTCGGGCTAACCACTACTTCGTGGTAGCTTATTTGAGCGGCCTAACCATGGTTACGATGGCGCATAAACAGACATTCTTCTAACTCGTACCCAGCAGTCCCTGAGATCTGAGGGAATTAGCCACGCCTGCGTTTACAGTTGGTCAAGCATGCGGCATGGCTAAGACGCTGCACAACATAAGCTGAATCAGCAATGGCTGCTAGGTGGTTGGACAATGTTGTGCGAGTTTTATTGCGACGACCATGGGGGATGTTGTTCCGATTTAAGCGGGTAGACCAACCTGAAGATTAACAACAAATGTTCTATGGGTGCTTACTCCTATCACAGTTGATAACTAACTACAAACATGACCAACGCTATTGTAGCCTCAAAGCGGACTTCCAACAAAGCATTAGCTCTTATTAGGTGGCGTGATGCACAAAAGTGCTGCACACTGCGTGGAACTCCCCTTTCCCTGGAAACCTTCGATGTCCCGAAGTTAACCTTAACCTGCGTAGCTACTTCGCACTTTAACCTATTATCCTCTGAAGGCAACCATTTTTGCGATCAGTCCGTCACGCCACCTTATTGGTACAAGTTGCCAGCGCAATGATTTTGTAGCTAATTCATTCTGCAGTGCGCGACAAGCGGTTATTAGTCGAAGGCCTCATTCCAACAATTGTATTTGATTGCCTAGACGAATAGGAAAACAGTTGCAAAGGAGATTACATTAGTCCAGGACTTGCGTACAACTGGAAATTTTGCAGCAGCGAGTTGCAGAGCCCGCCTGTTGTGATATTCCAGTTCACTGTATGCTGAAGTGAACAGTGTAGCTGCGTAATGCTGATGTAGTGGTCGCGTTGTGTGCTAACTGCAAGTTCCCCGGTTGGGTAAGTGCTTCATGGGATCTGTAGACATAGTTCGAAATGGGAGGATTCCTAGTGGATTGGGGACACGAGATTATTAAGTGTTCGTTTGTCTCCACACCCATGAACGACTTTGTTACTCAGTTATCGCTTCAGTGTCCACTGGTATGACGTTACTTAAAGGTTATAGGAAGAATGCAGAACCTATGTATTCATAGGATAATTGGGCTTCAGTTCCATATGGTCGCCCATAAGTGTAGAGACGCTTTGACCGCAACGGAATTCGTTGAACATAATGACCGCATTATGAAAAGTAAAGCGATTGATGTACTGCAGTTCTCCATTAACCATACGGTTCTTCAAATGCAAGTGTGTCAGCCAAGGCTAGTTGTCCCCTAATGCGATGCACATTTCAACGGATCCTTCAAACATAGGTACTCCACCGGCGCTCGTCACCAGCAGGAAAGTCACAATGGGCTTCCCAAACGCGCACCATTGCAAGTATATTAAATGCAAATGAAACCACTTTATTACTTAAATTGACTAGAATGCTGTCATCATGGAATCGATAGTAATCATCAAAAAACATCAAAGCGGCCACAAAGAATACGGTACTTATAAGTGCCACAGTGTCCTGCATAAAAACGCAAAGGCTGATAATTAGTCGTAGCGCAAACATTTTACTCGGGTAATTCAGGTGAATACTTGGAACAAAGAAACCCTATTGTCTCACCCATCAGCGTTCCAACAGCATATTTACAATCGTTTACAAAGACAACCGCGCCCAACACTTCTGGTATGCACCACTGTTTCAGCCAGCCTTAGAAGCAGTCATGTGTGCACGGTTTGGCACATGTTGTTACCGACCTGGTAACTACTCGAAAACATTTTATCATTAGAAAGTAAGTATTTCCGGAAGCAATGTTGAAGGAGAAAAATTGCCCTGGATCTTATCCTTACAATGCATATGCAGTGTTTGTTGGCGGGTCACAGAAAGGTCGTAGGGTCACGTGGTATTTCAGGCTTATTAATCATGTGGAAGTAAAGTGTAAATATCCTGTGGAAACGCATCTTAGACGATTTCGAAAATATGCCACGGTAAACGTTTGGTACACTGCGTTAAGATATCTGTAAAATATTATAGTGCATCCGGTCAGTTAATGTGCTTTGACTTTTGCTACTGAATTGTATGATGGTTTTTTGTTCGAAGACACTGCAACTTAGGGTAGAACTTGTGCAACAAGGGAGGGTAGAACATGTGCTCCAACGCAAGGCCTGCAGAAACTACACTTTTCCCGAATGCTTCCATTCATAGTGTTGTTAAATTGCTTCATATGGCTTTGAAGTCCATCCATGGGCCAATTGCACATAGTCTTTAACTTATGTGAAGTGCTTCCGTTAGCTTTCCGCAGCACTATTCGTGCGCAGTGTTCTTGGAATTGAGTTAGCCGAAATCAACAAATGACGGTAGACATAATAACCCTTGCATAAATATATGTGTTGGTGGTATATGATGGAACCACCTGGGCTTTCTAGCTTCGATTCAGCCATGAGTGCCTACACTGAAGCTAGTTCCACGCAGCTTAGGGGGCACAAGTTTGTCCAAATACGTGATACAACTGGGTGGAGGGTTCAGTGGGGTTAATTGGATAATAAAGAGGGAGCGGAGCCAATTTTCATATACGAAGGTCGCGCACAGGCGTACCGAGGAGAAGGTGAGCTGTCTGCTGCATGCGAAGGTCACCAGCACAAGCGTGAAACGACCTCCGACTGTTTTGCCAAATTTGTGAATGGGGTGCAAATGGATTGACCAGCAAATACAAGCCCGAGTCAAAGGAGGCGAACCATTCTGCCAAATATGGAAAATCGGTGGGACGGAATTAACTCACATTGGCTGAAAGCCAAACGCTTCCAAAATTAGTATGTTTCGTTCACCAAGAAATAGCACTGACCTGTCGTGTAGAACACACTCCCTGTTTACTGAGCCTTGGTCTTCTGTATCCCGTCGGTCGGTTGGGCGCGTGATTGAGCAATTTGGCGGTTGTAGTCTCGCATGCGCAGAATAGCGTCAGTGCAGCAGTACGAAGGCAGCTTTACAATATTGGACTACCAATTATGGATTCCGAACGCACCAGTGGGGGCTGCGATCATAGTAATGCGATACCCCATCAGCTATGTTATAGTTAGTTTGGCTCTGGCGTAGCCCAGATTTTGGAAGACCTACCAAAGCTCGGGCATTCGACGACACTGTGACGCAGATACATGACTGCGAATGATCGGGGTTGGTGGTGCCAAAGCGTTATGACAGGCTTGAGTTTAAGGCGACAAAATGAGCCTCACAACCGACATACAGTAGAAGGTGGCCGTCTTGGGTTATTGAGTGACGATCTGCTAGGAAGGATAATGCCGAAATACGACTGCGACAATTTTGTTACAAGGCGAGTAGGTGCTACTTTGTTACAGCAAGCATCGCTAACCGCCCTGGTGAATGCAGTACACCGACTTAGTGGTCCATTCCTACGGTAGTTGTACCTGCAAAACCTCTAATTCCGCGAGGTCGATAAAATTCAGCTCCCTATATAACGGCATGTGAACACGTAGTCTACAATCATGGATAGCAGTACAATGGTATATAAAGGATCAAAAAGATAACGCTTGACATGGCCGGTAGGATGGCCGTTAATGAAGAGTGAAAACTTAAATAATGAACGTACAAACAAAGTTGACTGCCAAATGGTGATTTAACAGGGATATTTGCAAGAAATATGGTATGCGTCCATTTGGTTGCAAGTAATCGCTCGTCCTAACTGTACATGTTTGACGCGAAGCAAGAAATTAGAGAACATAAGTTTATACATGAAATCTCCTTTATAATTTCAACTAACAACATCGGAAGACGGATGTAAGGTAACACTGTTAGGACGACTTACCACAGCTCGGGCCGGTTCGATGTGTCCGGAAATCAAGACACTCTCAGGGGTATGACTGCGGATGAGCCGGCCATGTGGGGCCCAAATGTTATGGTGTGCTTGTGAGTAAAAGTGACAAAATGAGCCTGCGCAACTTACCACTGAAGTGCGGGTTAACAGTTGGCTGCCTTGGGTAAAAGATATGTTTTGAGTGTCGCTTCGCTTAGAGCACGAATACCAAATACGACAGCGGTATTTTTGTTACAAGTTGAGTAGGCACGGATTTGTTACAGCAGGCATTCCGTACCATTAGGCTATTGGGCTGATGTAAGTAGAATGTGATAAGACGATAGCATTTCTCCCTGAAAATCATCCGGTTTGGTAGTTAGTGGGTAGGAGAATTTGATACTGACTAGTGTAATTTGAGTGCGTCCAGGAAAATAGTCACAAAACCATTGGATGACGGAGAAATGTATTCCTTAAATGAGCACATCTTTTGGCAAGATCTCGCGGTTTTTCAGCGGAACGCGTTGTTAAACTCTAGAAAACACGTATGAGTTGGTCTGTTTCTGTTCTCAAGTGAGGACCGTATAGAACCTACCAGGCGGGCTATTGCATCTGCAGAAGATCTAGAACTAGGATAATTGTTTTTAATGTGGTCATTCGAGCAGGTTTGTGTCAGCATCATTTCAAGAGGAATTTTTTCTCGAGGCTTCTGGGAAACAGAGGAGAAAGCGACAGGTCAACATTTGTTGAATACTTTTCTTGCTACCGGTGTGATTCTGCCGTTCCCATGGACAGAACAGATTTACGCTTGGTGGTGACGACGTAGCTCATCCATGATACGAACAGTGAGATCTCACTGAGATGCCGTATTTTTCATTTAACGCCCCCTCCTTAAGTCGACACCGCCTCTTCAGATGAGGAGGAGAACCGGTCCGCGTGGAGGTTGTGAGAATTTCAAGGACTGCGGATGTCAAAACAAAAATTTAGATAGCTAGTCAATTTGTCACAATACTTGGATATGTCAGGGTCACAGGAGAAACAAAATTATGTCTGAAAACATTTTATGGGGTCGATGGATATTTTGTGAACAGCACTACTTCCACTCGAATCTACTTACATCAGCTCAATAATACCTACGCAAAAGCCACCCTAATAAAATATGCTGACGATATTGTACTGGGTATCAATGACTGAAACACCGATTGTTCACTGGGGTTGAAATATCATCTGAACGACCACAATAGTTGGTCCAAAGATCGTCATCTGTCTTTTAATGCATCCGAGTGTCATAATACGCTTTTTCCGCGACCCGCATGGGGCAGGTACGAGGAGTTTCTTGCACAGTACCCCAAGCAACTTAGTGGCAGTTTTGGATTGCAACCTACTACCTCGGTGAAGTACCTAGGTTTGGTACTTGTAGTTCTGCCAGGTGAGCGGCTGACAAACCATATGTACGCGGACGACATAGCCATTTTGGGTCTGACCCAGAGGCTATATAAGCAAACTGATTCTATTTTCATGTAACGCTGAAAGTCCCGGCATGGTTTTGCACCTTCACAGTACAAAGTGTTGTGACTGCACTCGTCCGATCAACCACCTGTGCTTCAGAGGCAATCCGGAGGGTATTAAACGAAGAAAATATGGAGATGATTTACCATAAGGATAAACGAACCGTTGGACACCGGTGCATTTAAAGGATACACTCCCCGCAGATAGGATGACAAAAGGCATGAAATCGACTCACATAATGTGTTTGCGATCCACCCACCAAAGACTGACTACTGATGCGTCGGAAATAGTCAAAGCTTACAGCTACGCAGTCAGTGGATGGTGTGGAGTTATCGAGTGTCTGGCGGACTGTCTTTATCTACCAGTCTGAGGGGCGTTGCCAACGGGGCAGGGTGCGAAGATCAAACCACTCCTAATACCTTAGCAGGCAGAGACGTAAGTTTGCTGACCGTGTACAATGCGCCACCAGGGATATTATGCGCCACTTAAAAGGACATTTTGACATGTAAGGTAACTAACATCCTGCTGGCATCGCGACAACCGCAAGTATTGTCCCTTCTCGTAATAAAACTATCATGACTGACGAAGTTTTCGTGTCAAACACAAAACGTTGGCCTTTAACTACACCATGGACTAGCTTCGTTGGTTTGGTTCCTTTTCAAGAAATATGCACGTTTCTTTATTCGCCCAAGGTTGGGCGTTTCGGACAAAGCATCTTTGTGAGGGATGGGGGTGTTGAGGAACATATTCAAAGCTGCCAACGATCTACGATAAGCAGTTTCGTCACGGGTAGTGACCTTGTACAACCTACGATTGAACCCACCAAACGGTGGTGATATTTACCGTAACCACATTCACGAGTTTCACTTGCTTGTGTCATCACTGCGTATCGACCGGGATGGCATTCGCGCCTGGACAGGGCGGTACAAGTCCGCAGTTTGCAAGCCGCACAGTTAAGAAATTTCCCGTCCCTTAAGATACCGTACAGACTAGCAAATGTAAACCGATGCTATTTCATTAGCCCACTACACTGCACGTAGTATGACGGCCATTTACGCTGCGCATAACCTTGTGGGCAAATCCGATGACGTCCGCTTTCGTTGCTTGAGTTGTTCGTGTTCTCTTGAACGCCGCACCACTAGCAATTAGCCGGCTACTCATGATGCACCGCATAC
Source organism: Dicrocoelium dendriticum (assembly GCA_944474145.2). Lineage (NCBI taxonomy): Eukaryota > Metazoa > Platyhelminthes > Trematoda > Plagiorchiida > Dicrocoeliidae > Dicrocoelium > Dicrocoelium dendriticum. Next base: position 96,709,965 of record OX104067.1, on the reverse strand, counting down.
AATGTCACTACTTAGGCGCTGAATCGAACGCAATCAGCTGCAAAGCCCTCCGAAATGCTTCACATTAAGCAACGAACATTTATTTCGTCTCTTGAGATCGATCAGTGGCATACATCCGAAGCGTATCTCATGGTGCCTGTTCTTATGCGGCGGTACGTTACCTACGACACTATACAACTTCCAGATTTCTGCAATAATACTTAACCTAACGATCAATAGAATGAGTTCCCTATCTGCGCACGGTCGTACTCTTCGTGATACCAACTACGTACCACTCCCCTCCATGAACTAGCGACACTACAGTACGTAACAGACCATGACCTCTCAACGTTAGCAGTAATGTAATCCTGATTGCTAGGAATCATCCGTATACCCTCTGGTTGCCTCTCAAAGCCTAACACGTAAACCTAAGAGAAGTGTATGAGAAGGCACTTAGCCTGAACACCATCGTTTATACCTGAATGTCAAAACAATGGCTTCGCGATGCATAGTAGTGTCAACACCAGTACACATTTTGTACATGTAATAAAATAAAAGAGGAGCGATTTATCAATCTGTACAATTCATTACAAGAGCGCAATTTCTAAGCACATGATCTATTATGTACTGGTAGTGCCGAAACGTCAAACAGGCTCGTGTCTTTGAGATAACATGTTCCAGAAAACACATTCTCCACTCAGTCTTGCACAGTACACCATCTGGACCACCCGCTGGATCACCCTGAAGCTTCTCGGAAAATCTCTGTCATAGCTTAGTTTACATAAGCTTTTATGGTTATCTAAATGCCCTCAATTGGGTTCTGACGGTCGGCGAAACACTTGCTGCTTGCGTTGAGCCTATTGGCGAGTCACTCGAGGGTTGCCTTGGCAGTTCCGGTGGTAGTGCTTCTGGAATATAGAACTCAGAGTGTTTGGGTGAGGTTCGGGGGTAGTGGCTTGAAGACGGAGACAGAACACGGCATACATGCTAAATGCAAATACGCCTTTTAGGTTTTCAAAATGTTTTGTTTCTTTGTGCAGTTCACAAATATTTGTGAATTAAACGCACAATTACCACTAAAGAGAAAAATCGCTGTTAATGACAACTGGAAATGTTTACAAATTCTCCAAATCGGTCTGGAATGTTGAGCTGTCTACCGCGTCGGTCAGTTGCCTGGGCTTAAGGGGGATGGATGACGGTCAAGAGGAAAGGAAGGTTTAGGAATATGCAGTGCCCGGGAGCCCACAGCGGGTGCGGGTGCATGTATGATAGTATCAGAATGGGTTGCAAGTGACTGGTTAAAGAAAGCCATTTTGAGGCGGACAATGGACACTGTTGTTTGATGACCATTCTTGTCTAAAGTGAAGGGTTTCGGAATCCGTTGCAGGACTCTGAAAGGGACAGCGTATGGAGGCTGGGTTGGGTGCCGCACTGCGTCAGTGCGGAAGAAGACGTGATTGCAGGCAGAGTGTCCGCCGTGCATTTGCACCTCCCTGGTCTGCTCACAGGACAGAGTCGGGCGTAGTGAATGCATGCGTTGAGCTAGGGAGGAGGCAAATTTAGGCAGAGACATACCCGACGGTGCAGGAGGCGAAAAGAATTCTCCTGGCTGTTTTAGCATTTTGTCGCAAACCAGCTCTGCTGGTACACATTACCATTCAGCTTTGATGCTGCTACGAATGCTTAAGAGTACCAGCGAAACTTTTCACTCCAGCTACGGTCAGATGAGTCGCAGAGTTAGGCTCTAAGCTGTCTACGGAAGCTTCTGACTAAACCGTCGACTGCTGGTTGATAGGATGTGGTATGAATGCGGCTGCAGCCTAAAAATTCACAAAACTTATCGATTTGTGAAGATTTGAGTGGCATTCCACACTCGATTTTGATAGTGGATGGACATCTGTAGTGCGAAACCCAGCTATCTAAGAAGGCCCGGATAACAGTCTTGGCTTGGTAGTCTTTTATGAGAATGGCTTTTGGCTATCTCGTGAATCGGTTGACACAAGTACAATTGTATGCCAATCCGCATGAAGGAGATAAGGGACCGACCACCTCTAAGTGAATATGCGAGAACCGACAGCCCGGGGCGAGAAACGGACCAAGAGGACTGCGGGTGTGACGATGTTGTTTGGCGTGCTGGCATTGAATTCAGGCGCGAGTCCACACACGAACATCTTTGTTTAAGCGTACCCAAACGAAACATTCCGTGATCACTTTCAAAGACGCAAGGATACCGAAATGTAATAGTGTGTGGAGTCCGTGAAAGTCTGTGCGTCTGAAGGAGACAGGCACTAAGGGTATAGGACAGCTAGTGGAATCGTCACAGAGGATAATTTCCTCTGTGGTTTGGAGATGAACAGGTTGCACATGTCGCGAAATATTGTATGTCTTCACCTTGAACCTGAGCCGATGTCATGACCGCAAGGTCTACGGTGGGCAAAGACTGAAGGGTGAGGTTGATGCCTGATACATGACGTATGTCAGCAGTGAACTGCGTGACAAAATCTAGGTGTCTTGTTTCCCGTGGTGAGTATTTGTCGGAGGCAGAGTGGAAAATGAACAATGGAACAATGTAAAAATGAATTATTACGGGTATAAAAGCAATGCTTAACAAGTCCCATTGGATGGAAATTCTTGCGAAATGTAAAGTGAATATAGTGATAAAGTAAAAAGCGTTTTGGTGGCCTCAACAATGAGTTATGTAGAGTAGCGGAGATGTTCCTGTATTAAAGGTATAAGTCCATAAATCCATTGGTTGGGAGTTTGGCAAGACACTGTTTGATTGCGTTTTGTAGCCCCTGGCTAACAAGTCATAAAATGAAAAGTAACTGAAACAATGCATCGTCAGCTCCTTTGTTCAATATCGCCAGCTGGGGAGCAGAAACGACATAATTAGTTAGGGCGGTCCATGACTGACACACAAGGAAAGAAATTTCTACGGCATTCAGACCGGCCATACTGTATTGTCCGTTTCAGAAAAGGACCTCTTAGGTTAGTGTTGTGGTTCCATTGCAGCAGCGGACGGCAAATGAGATCCCCCAGGCAAACGCCGATCTCGTCTGCTGTAGATTCTTAGAGATTTCAGTCTAAGCTGATAGGGCAGATGAAAGAGGCCCCTGACGTTCTTGGTTGACCTTCGTTGAGAAGTCGCTAGAGCAAAGAGATCCTGTTTCTGCCACGGTTGCCACGCATGAATGGCATATTCCACTTGCGGTCGCAAGTAGGCGTTAAGCATTTGGAGAAATATTGATGGTACAAACCGACCGAAGGCTTTGCGAAGAAGACCGAAGTGTTGAATGCCAGTTAGCGTCTCCTTCTCTGTATGTTCTAGGCACCCGAGATCTTCCTGTACCAACACACTAAGGTCAAGCTCCTAAGAGGAATTTTGCAAGGTGTGGTCTCCAAGCTGGTAAGCGCTCAACGGCTGGTGAAGCAGATGTATCACCTTGCACTTAGATATATTCAATTGAAGCAGGTTCCTCTTTGAACATTTATAAATGCAATCTAGGTCATCATGGACTAGCTCATGATCTTCTTAATCGCCCGCCATATCTGGACGTCATCGGCGAAAAGCAAGAAGTTTGAGGAGATAACTCAAGCCAAGTCGTTGATAAACACTAGGAATAAGTGCGGTCCCAGCACTGAGTCTTGTGGGACACAACATTCAACCTCAATCGGTTTGGACAGCGATCCCTTAACACATACATGAAGCTCCCGTTGGTGAAGGAAGCTGCCAATACAACCAAGTACAGGATCACCGGTTCCGTAGCTCCGTAGCAGTTAAAGAAGTATGTGATGATCCGCGCGGTCGAAAGCTTTGGAGAAGTCCAGATAGATGACGTCAACTCTGACCCCATCATCAGCCACTTCAGTCCAACTACCTCATGTAATCAGTAGGTTGGTGGTTCATGACCGGTGTTAACGGAAGCCATGCTGCTCCAGGGTCAAGATGATGCATTTTTCCAGGTAGTTCATTAAAGCCACAGCGACGACCATTTCGTCAACTTCGCAAGCACAGCGAGGAGAGTCACTGAGCGAGAGTTTACAGGATCTGAACGGCTACCGCCTTTAAAATTTGGGGTGCCAATGCCACGCATCCACATAGCGGGGAACTATTGTTAATCAACGCAACTTTGGACAAAAATGTGACGGTGTTTCAGCTAGCTTGTTGGTCACAGCCTTCAGGGCCTTCGGGCGGATGTTCTCTGCTCCCTGGATCCATGATCGCGCAGTGAGAGTATATTCCTTAGCACAATTGATTGGTTGAAAATTACATATGTAAACAGTGGTGTCGGTAACGTGCATGAAATTTTGGGACAGGTAGAGGTTGCGAGTTCGAAAATTGTGGCGTATTGTAGCCACAGGTCATTAGCTGCTTCTTCGGCGCTTTGTACTCTACCGCCTGTCGTGAAAAGTGGAGAGATTACATGCTTCCCTTTACGAAGATTATTGACATGCCCATATGGCAGTTTGTTGTGTGCCATGAACTTTTGTTGCTAGATACTGTTGGTAAAATACTTTCTTCTCACAGACAAGTGCGGTGCAATGATTGTGATGGGTCAGCAAGTAGTCCCAATTTTCCGAGTCAGGGTTAAATTGTAGGCATTCCATACTGCATCCCTCATCGCCAGGCATTTCAAGTCCTGTTCCTTAGAATTGAAGGCATTTTTGCGGAATGAAATGGCTTGGTCTCTGATGCACTTTTGACGATGTCACTGAGTTTGTCAACGAAATCTGTCCAAACGTTGTCAAGGGGACAGTTGTTTGAGAATTCCCAAGCAGATGCGTCGTCAAGATCTTTCAATACGTGGCGGCGTGTGATTGTATGAATTAGTTCTTAGTGTTTAGATGGTTACTCTGGCTAACACACATAGTCGGACTTTATTACTACATGGTCACTGAGACCTAATGGACTATCCATCAATAACTTGTCAACCATGAGCTCTTCATTCGTGAGCAAAAGGTCTAATAAGGTCGGTTTGTTTGCTATCTTGAATCTAGTGGGCGTGGTGGCATGATTGTACAAAGGAATCTTCGCCATCAGTTCATGCAAGTCTGCTTTGAACTGTTCACTGGCTGATGCCGATACCTTGAGATCGCGTAGATTGAAGACCCCGGGGTGAAAAGGTGACTTTACGTAGTGCGTGTTACTCTGTTCAGGCCACGAATCAAGCGGGAATCCTTTTCCGGAGTGGATGTTAGGGGGCGGTAAACGACAAATGCGAGACATGCGTCGTTGTGTTTAGTCAGAGATGGCAACAGATTGAGTTGGTAACGGGTGTTTCCAGATCCTCAACTATTGCACATTGCAGATCGCTGCGGTAGTAGAGTAGGACCCCACCTCCTCTGCTGGGGCGGTCGTTCCGGATGAGTGCGATTCCGGCTATCTCAACCTCAGCATTAGTCACCTCTTGGTGTAACCAAGTTTCTGTAATAGAATTTAAGTCCCAAGCATTCGCAACGTGACATAGCCTAAGTTCGGTAACTTTACTGAGGAGTCCTTGGGCGTTAGTTTACATACATGCAAGTTTCTCAGATTTAAGCAATGTTTCGGGAGTTGTACAACTCATACGTGAAGTTTCACCGAGCTGTGAGTGGCCAGCGACTAATCGCTTTTTCGATGTGTACTTGGCGTAGGGTTTAACATCTAATTCATCGTCCGTATAGTTAGTCCCATTTCTAATTCTCTACGTACATTGTAAGGTGTCTGGTCAATATCAGCCTCTACAGGTTGTGTGGGCTCGTTCGACAGTATTGGTGTATTTTGCTTTCATAGATCTCCTCGCTTTTGGTTCTTTGAGTGACATATCAACTCTCGGAGACATATCTCTAATTCCCTTCAGCCGAAACTCAGATGGTAGTCTGCAACGGCTTGTGGTCAGTAAGGACCATGAAAGCGCAGCCTTCAAGCGTGTGCCAGAAGTGAGGAATGGCAAAGTAAATGACGCACGGTTCTCTGCCAAACGTCCTGTAGCGGGATTCTGCTGGCTGCAGGCTTTTGGAGAAGAATCCAAGGGTTGCGTTGACATCCAACGTGTTATTGTAGGATGGCTCCCACCGCGAATTCTGAGGCATCAGTCGTGTTAGCATGGAGTGCAGTCGATTCGGACTCAGCAAGGAGAACTATTTTGGAGATAGTATCCTTAAACTCGGTAATGGCTGTTTATGCTATGTCCGGGAATGCGAACTTACGTACATTCCCTCTGTCTAGGTCAGTCAGAGACTGCATGTGCTGAGCACAAAGCGGAATGAAGCGCCGCTGGTATGTGACTACGCCACAACATCGACCTTGGTGTTTAAATAAACTCGGAGCTGGGAAAACCTTAATAGGCTGGTTCAAACAAGTGGGACTTTGATACCAGACGATAAACGGAGTTGGCCTAAGAATTCCTGCGTTGATTTGCCGATTTCGCACCTAGTCGGTTTGAAAATGACACCGTGCTGGGTCAAGCGCTGGAAAACAGCCCTAAGGTATTCAAGGAGCTCTTTTTCCAATGAACTGCTACTAAAATATTATTGGGGTAGGAATAGGAGAATTCTAGGCAACGAGTGAAGTCATGGATAAGTCTTTGAAAGTTTGTGCGACGCTAAGAATTGTAAAGCCATTCTTCAACATTCCTACAAGTCGAAAGTAATGATGACGGCTGCTTTAGGTATGTCATTTTCTTCTACAATTGTCCTGTGTTAGGTGCGAACCAGCTCAAACTTGCTGAAGTACTTCTTACTTGTGATTCTTTCAGTGAGGCACTACATGGGTGGGATGTGATACCTATCCTGGACGGTTAGCCAATTGAGTGCGCGGTAGTCACCGCAAGGGCGCCAATCACCAGATTTCTTGGGGACCGTCTGCAAAGGAGAGGACCAAGGGCTGTTGAAATGGCGGCTTATACCTAGTTCTAGCATGTGCTCAAACTCCGCCTTAGCCCCATTAAGTTTATCGGGTGATACTCGACGAGGACGACACGAGACGGTGGGCCAATCTTCCGTACGTAATGCGTGACTTGTGATGTCACGGGCGAGACTGCATTTTTTGCGGAACGAGCTTAGAGTACTCGGAGAAGACGTTGACGTAATCTTGCGAGGTCTGAAAAAAGGCGTGGACCGCGGTTATGGATTCAATATCGTCGTTGATGTCACGCACACAGGTTCCTTGTAGCGGTGAATATCATCTGGCTTTCCGCAGCGACTAACTGGTCGAAATGGCCGAGAAATTCAATGGCGATGACGGCAAAGGGGACTGCAGCAGCGGTGAGTACCCAGTGGAACGTGTGCTGAAGACCTAGGTCTAAAGTAAGCGACCGATGACCGTAAGTGGCCACTGGTGTACCTTTAGCAGCACTTAGGCTTGTCGACATGGAAGCGATAGATGCACCTGACATAAGGTGAATGATGCATATTCCACCCATGTATCATCTAAGTATCGAGTCTGGGAATAATAATCCGTAATGCAGGTGAGACGACTTTGTGTGTTGCTGACGTCGTTCGTTGCCATTACTGGCTGGGGTGACGGATCATCTGTAGCGGTTTAGATAGGTGGCTGTACGCACCTAGTTTTTCGCCAAAAGCGAGTGTTAAAAGCAGTAACTTGAGGCAATGGCTTTTGTTTGACGGGGCGGTGATCCAGAGCAGTTGCAGTGCTAACGGCTATAGCACATAACGAGAGCTGTCGCAAAAACGTATCCTCCTGCGTTATTCGCCTTTAAATCTTAGGATATACTCTTACCGAGACCTGGGTACTATCATTCGATTTGGCTCGGCGAGCTCCTTCTGCAACCGTGCATCTTTTGCATCTGTCATTCGCGGAGCATCAGCAAACTGTTCTTTTGCAATTTCGAAGTCAACTTTGCTTGAATTTTATCGAAAATTTATTTTCCCTCACGTCCCATAAAAACTCTTGTGGTCTTAGTTTAAAGATGTGCTTGAGAGACACCTTAATATCTTACTACCATTACTTTTAGTCGCTTTACAAAGCGATAGTTGTCAATTTCGTCCGCCTTTGGTGCAGCCAGTGTTGTCATTAGACAGTATTTTCCAAGTCATCCTGCTTTGCCTCAATCCTACGCTGCATCGCTGCCTATCCAGGCTGCCTATCCGGCTGGATCGATATCACGCACGTCGCCTATCTAACCTAAGGAACTTGTGACTCATCTGAACGAGACAATTCTGACCCCCTGACCTCAAAGCAGCGTCCATCGCCAAGCATGGAAAAGTGAGGCGAAGTCATACACTGTGCATCATTATCTATATCCTCTTGTTAGCCCTGTTGTAAAATACTTATCCAATTACTCCATTCCATATTGTTAGTGTGGAATCTTATATCATATCAATACCATATGCGGTCATTCCTACTTCGCTGCCCCATTACTGACCGTGACCACATATACCAGTAGAAGTATTCCATCCTAAGCTAGTGGTAAGTGAGAGATCTACTACCTAGATTCTGAACTCTCCTTTTCTATCTAAGCCTTTTTGGAATTGGTGCAAGTCACAATAACAAAGTGCATGCCCCAAATGGACATGGCCCAATCGAAAGTCAATTGTGACCTATGTGTAAAAAACCGTTAAGTCTGGTCCAGTTTGCTTTAACTGTCAAAAGGCATATCATTCGAAGTGTTTAGAGATGAGTGCACTCGAAACTAGACAATACAGCGGCAAAACCGAAGCATATTTTTCTGCTAGGTGTGCAAATTCATCACCGTTGTCAGTTGTGTAATTTTCCTACTGAAAAATTGTGAAAAGTTGGCGGAAACAGTTGAGCAACTGGTGAACGTTAGCAAAACATCTGTGGAAGTAAACAGTGCTACACTTGCATCTGAACGGAAGACTACAAATTTCCCATTGATGCCGAAGAAGAGGGCCAAGCGTCCCAAACCTTACCATAGCGTCTCAGTCTCCAACGGCCACTAGCCACCTGATTCCAGTAAGTGAAAACGTCGTTTACAACGCACGCTTCTACCTTCTCCAAGGGTAATTCAGTTGATATACTGGGAATACAACACTCCAGAAAGCCCAATGTAAAAAAATAACTGGACATCGTACGCAGCGGTTGCTTCTTAGAAGCGCCGTCAAAGACACGTGCGACTCCAATTACCGGAGAGGAAATAGCCTCGTCTTAACACGGATCGCCATCGTCAGTGCGACCCACAAATCCACAAAAAACTAAAGAACCTAGTGTTCTTAAGTCGCAAACCACAAGGCGGAATCATGGTGCCTTAAGTCTTGTGTGAGCTAACGTTCCTGAATCCAAATCCAACACAAAAGGGATAAACTGATAGAAGATCGTATTTCGTCAGATTCCATCTGTAGTGCCATCAGCATGCATGAGAAGCATCTCACGAAACCCAATCTCTTTTCACTATGGTGCGCCTCGACTACTTCGAGTAACAATACATTCCGCGGACGAAACTGAATCCATTCTGCTCGCTGCGAATCGACACCACAGAGCATCGAACAGAGTATGTATCTTACCGGATATTCCCCGGGAAGAACATTCAAAGGATATGAATAATTAACAAGAAATAGACAACACGAGCTGAAGACCAGTATTATTCATGGCGTCCCCGTGTCTCAAGCTTCATCTCCTGAAGAAGCTTAGGCACATGATCTGGAGCAATGGCGATACATTCGTGATGCACTGTCTTTAGAAAATGTCATTGTTACCTACCTGACCAGGATTCCCTTGTCACCAAATTACAAGGGGTGTAGTCCTAGGTTGCTGAAGTTGGTCTTACCGTCTGAACTAACTTTACAGACAGTTCTAGAGAACTGGGGTAACTTCCGGAACATGCTACCAACAGAAATTCGATTAAAAGCAGCAGGTTTACGACCAGAGGCTACTGGTTACTCAAGGGAGAGAACCAACTCAGTGGGAAAAACCGTTATTACAGAATCCACCATAGAGACTGATCCGACTGCCGTCATAGCGTCTGGCGAGACATTGCAGGAGGTGAGTGACCATCAAGATCATCATGAACCTCATTGCATGGTGAAGAGAGTTATTGCAAGTCATTCTAGAGAGCCTAACACAATTCAAAAAATCTAGTAGCAGCCGACCTCAAGAGGGTAGGCCAAGTCGCAAACCTGTTGCCCACACACACAAACAACACTCTAACCTACGAATCACTCTCCTGATTTTATACCAACGTACCAGGTTTTTTATGTAAAAGAAGAAAGTTTTGCCTGCATCAAGCCTCGATGTCAATGGACCTCGTTATGATAACGGAGACCTGGTTAAATGAAGCGATCACTGATGCAGAAATCGAACTACCTGGGATGTCTATTCTATGCAACGATCGACCAATTTGATGAAGTGGAGTACCACTTTATTATCGCAGAGAACTACACCTTAAACTCATCGATGACCTAGAGGCTCAGATTGTCGATGCGTTTTGGTGTTGTGTTCAACTAAGCCCTGGGGGCGCATGTTAGTTGTGTGTGGTTGATCGTCCTCCGTCGGCTACTTTGGAAATGGACAACCACCTAGCCTCCACAATGAAGACCATTATCTCGAAGTTGTACAGTCACATTCGGCTGGTTGGTGACTTCCATATTCATACCATAAAAACCCCAGCCTGTATCAACGAACATTTCAAAATGGAAGTACAGGAGATAATTAGTGGAATACCACTCTACAATCTCATCACATCTCCCACAAGATTCAGGACTGGAAACAAACCGGGTGTCTTGGATCACGTATTCACCAATTAAGAAATGTGATCAAAACGGTATCAATAGAGAGTCCTTTGGGCCGTAGCGATCATGCAACCCTCGTGTTTAGTTACATCTGTTATGCAGAGTGTTTCTAAGGAAACGCAGAGGAGTGTCAGCTCATTACTGATTACGGGGCTCTAATCAAACTTATAGATGCTACCAACTGGGATTTCCTAGCAGAACGATCCCCCGATGTCGCCTGGTCTGAATTTGCTCACCAATTCAACAAGTCAGTAAATAGTGCTTCCAGGAAAAGGCCTTCGAGGGCGAAGACAGCAGGACACGGAAGGATATCGTCATAAGGAATTTACTCTGGCGAAGATACAAGGAGTCACCGAGAGCTGAACCATGGTACGCCTACACTATCCAAAGGAATCATTGCGTAAACCTGGTACGCGAAGATAAAATACAGCACCAACAGAATGTAGCTGCTAAATTCCTTTCAAAAGCCAAGCTCCTGTACAGACACATAAAGAAGCTCCGCAAATTGCAGCGTGGAATTCCTGCCTTACACACGTTATGTGGATTAGCACAAACCGCAACCGAGGCGGCCAACTCCCTATGTCAACAATTCGCCCCGAATTTCCAGAGTACGACATCGCCGCATACACTGTTCCCGATCGTTGTACCACCACCAGAACTTATCGACACTACCTTTACGACTGCGGATGTTATGAAAAGTCCAATTGCACTGCGGGGGCCTACCTCTCCCGGTGTTGATATTATTCGTCCAAAGACGTTGAAATTGACTGCAGTAAACTTGGCGCACCCACTCTGCAAGTTCTTCTAACGATGCCTCGATGAGATGCTGGTACCAACCATGAGGAAGCAGGGCATCGTCACTCCCATCCATAAGGGGAGAAGTTGTACGGATCCGGCCAACTATTGCCCGATAACACTACTTCCGGTGCTCACCAAAATCATGGAAGCGAGTTTTGCTGAAGCGCTCATGTACTACTTGGAAGAACGCAATATCACAGCAAAAATCAACATGGATTTCGCAAGAACTGCTCTTGCACCTCAAACTTGCTACTTGCTAGATCCCGTTGGACTGAGACTGTCGACAGCGGCGTAGGTGTTGATGCAATATATCTGGATTTCGCAAATGCCTTTGTCCGTCTGAACCACCGTATCCTGCTTCACAAGCTGCACTGTTGTGTAATTGGTGGTCCAATCCTCGGTTGGAGAGGCAACTTTTTGCTTCATCGATATCTGAATGTAAGACTTCGCAGCGTTATCTCTGACCGAATCGACGTAAAGTGCGGAGTGCCCCAGGGCTCATTATTGAGTCCACGGCTATACCTGATTTACAGAAACGATCTCGCGACAGTAATCACCTCCAATTCTTTACTCTTTGCTGATGATCTCAAGATGTGGCGAACCAATAGAACAAGCAACGACTGCGGATTTCAGGATGATCTTGACAGTGTCTGCGAATGGTTGAATCAGAACCTGCTTCAGTTCTACGCTACAAATTGCAAAGTGTTGAGCATACGCCAAAAACCCACTTGCGAATACAGAATGGGTGATCAAATATTGCAGCGCGGTTCAACGGAATGCGATCCAGGCGTGATAGTGCAGGAAAATCTGGGCTGTTCCCGTCAGGCCGAGAAAGCCTCCAAAAAGCTAACCAACACCTTGGCCTTTTGCGGAGGGCATTCGGGAGCTTCAATCATTCCATCGTTTCTCGGATTCTAAACGCCTACATTCGGCCTTAATCTGAGTACGTCATCCACGCCTGGCAGCCCTGACAAAAGCAAGATCTTACCGTTTTTTAACTGCCACAACGAAGGGCGTCTAAGAATGTAAAGGGTCTCTTTCATCTCCCTTACCGATTGAGGCTCGAAAACCTCTGGGTCTACACTGGACAATCTGGAGGCATGCGTGGCGACTTGCTAATGACTTATATGATCCTGAGGAGTCCAAACCATTCCTGTCGTCACCTACTAAAGCTGAATCCCAATACCACACTCAGAGGAGATCAGCTAAAGCTGGCGACACAATACAGGCGGTTGGAATACCGCAGAAATTTCTTTTCCCTTTGTGTGTGTGCCAACGTTGGAACGTTCTTCCCACATAAGTTGTTTCTTCACTCACGTTAAGTGTATTCAAAAGACGTCTGAATGATTCTCTTATCCACTTGCATTACGCTATAAAATCAGTGATGTCTACGTCAACGAAACGTGCACAAACGGTGCTCACTCTCAGCTTTTGTGCTTAATTACTTGCACGCTGCTGCTGTAGAATTTCGTTCGGATATACTACAATGGCATTCAACAATTAAATCAGTCCAAGAAGGTGGTGCACGAGTAAGCGTTGTCGTTTCTTTTGTTCTTAAGACGCACCTTCCCCATGTTACTTCCTCATATTACTCTACATAATAATTTAATACTCATTTCTAAAAGCTTTATATGAAGAAGGGCATCTGAATCGCTAGACGTTGATGATTTACGCTTATGTTTGCTTTCACTTCAACCATCCTACGGGACTTGGAAAGCAATCGCTTTTTTACCTGTAATATATCATTGTTCATATTATTGTTCGAAAGAGCTTCTCGTTATGTCTTTAAGGCGACGCTATCTGCTATGATAATGTGTCTATTGCCGACAGCTGGCTAGTTGCGGGCGTCAGTGTGGTTGCGCCAGCACAACCCTGCTTAGCTGCTCTAGTTTCCGTATCTGACTGGTGCCGTTCTATGATGCGGTCTGCTGGATCTGCAACTCTTGTGAATGCCAGGCCAACTGCTACTGCAAGGGTGGTCTGATTGCTTTCAAATAGGCCTTGCATCCACAGCTCACGAAGAATCCTTACGTCCATGTTTGACGTGGTAATAAGCTGTTGAATTCCTCGCAACAAGGCTCTGGGCGTCCTGTCTCCTAGTTGCAAATCAATAACTAGTCGCTGCGGACGGACCTTGACAGAAGAAGTAATTCACTGAATAATAGCATGCTTAAAAGTTTCATATTTGACCAAAATTGGAAATAATTTTAATGTCTCTTACTTGCGAGTATATACACTGAGGAAGGCGAGATATTAGCTGATTATGCATGGCGAAATGGGTAGGAATCCTAGCAATTTAAAATATGGATTCTAGGTAAAACAACCAAAAGGAAGGAGCGTTCTCCCAAAAAGCTGGATTGGCTGATACTACGGCGCTAACCACGTATGGAGTTGGCTTATCCACTTGATTATTTCTTATAACAAGCGAAGAAAAAGGTGGCAGGTAAGAAAACAAAATGACCACGATTAATGAATCACAAAGTCACCGGAACTAGATCACCAACTTCAGAATGATGGGCAGCATATTCTGGACAGTGGTCGCCAATTTCTGGATGTCGCTTGAGATACTACCTGGTAATCAATGAAAAGTGAAAGACGTATCAAATACGGGATAGTATGGAAGATGGCGACAACTGAGCGCAACGGATATTGTGCAGGCTACAAAAATAGAAAGCGAATTAACAAGAGCCAGAAACAGTGTAGCACGGCACTCACCAAAGCAGTTCGCGAAAACGAAGTTACCGTCAGTAAAACAAGTGGACGTTTTGAAGGTTAAAACAACCGTAAAATCCAGTGTTGCAAAACACTGATGGAGTGTTTTCAGGTGCACTACAATTATCTCTGTCCATTTAAATCTTTATGCGGTTTGTTTGATGGATCGAAGAATTCATGGCTTTGAAAAAACCACAATGACTGGGTTGGCTAACGGTGCCCACGCTGAACTCCCTGTTGCAAATACCAATATATGTCGCAGCTGAAAGTTTGGTAGGAACGGATATACCAATTGAGCATGTTACCACAGCCTTAGAACTCGAGAGACAACCACGTGTTCGTTGAGCAACGAATGTTTTTGCACCCATAAACTGACTAATTCTATTTTTGACTGCACTGAATCAAAAGAGTCAAAGATTGTCACGGCCGCATCCTCAATTATGATTTCGCGTAGCTGCTTTATCTGGTAAATATAAAAGGATAGGTTTGGATAAGACACTTGTTTAACTGATTAGTAAACTTGTAAAAACTACTGAATTTTCTCCTACGATAAACTGTAGTAACGTATTATTGGATATATCGCTTCTTTCAACATGTGACAAGGTTGCAGTTCAGTTTTGGCCATGAATATCATTAGACTATACTTCAAGCACAGTTCATCTTCCTTGCTCGATTTGAAAATGACCGAATGCAAAACATGATTTGCTCTCTTCAACCAAATATGTTGTTAAACATGATAACAATAGATTGCGATAAATCATGGATTGCTCCTGAGCTTCATGAGTACTGATGGACGTGGTGACGTTCGTCTGCTCCTGAGTGGTTTTATAAAACTCTGCTAACGTGCAGTCATTAAAATACACTCTTGTAGCCCCTCTTTAAGTAGAACGTAAATCCGGAGCTTTTTAAGGCATGCACCAACTAGATCCCAAACGGTATACTGAGTCTGCGTATTCAGTGAGATTTTTGTAGTATATCGCACAATAGTTACTGCAGATAGATAAAAATATCGATGTACAAAATATTTCTCTGCTTGTTTAGGTAGTTGCGACTAAACTTCCTGCAAGTATTCACAACTAAAGCAAAACTATTAACAGATTATACAAACTTTAATTCGCAAACCTTAAAATCCATATAACTTAATAAAACATTCACTGGGTTGCACAAACGCATGTGGGCATTTCTTCTCTCCACCCAAATAATAAACAACTCAGTAGAGTAAGTTTTAACAAGTCTAACTTGCAACTTTTCTATTTAACCCAAGCACAACTCAGTTGCGAAAAGTTCAGAGGCATATGTTAGTTGAACAACAAAAAGGCGGTTTACTCCACATGGGCGCTAAAGAAAATAAAAAATATTCATGTCGAATGAGCGAATTCGCAACCCTTAGTTTAACTAGACAAGGGGTAAAACTCAGGGTAGAACTTTCGGTTAACTTGGTTAAGGATCAGCGCATGGAAGAGACTTACACTTGCCTTGAAAGAGATGTATGCCGATCCTACAATCTCTTCCAGCAAAACTATGTAAAGCTAGTCGACATTGATTGTACTTCACTTCCTATTTGCTTTGCAGTAACGGAATGTTCTTTACATATTTTACAACAAATGTTCGCATAATGACAAGTATACATTACTTCTATGCACGTCCAATAGTTTCCTGATTACAACAAATAGATCCCAGCTGCTCTTTTGTAAAATTTGCACACCGCGCTCCCGAACTGCATCCAAGAATGATTTGGATCCGCTTATGTTATTGTTTACCCCACCATATTATTTTTAAAAGTGATGCTTCTTTGGTGGACGAAAAAAGAAAATCATCACTGTCTAGTTTGTTACCTGATGCCTTCAGAGTAACGCTGGTTGTCGATTCCGTTAGAGTGATCTCTTCGACGGTAGCGAAGTTGCAAATCGAAAACCAATATAAAAGCCGAAGAACAATCACTTGTCTCTGAGTCACACATAAACAGGATCAAAGAATTTAGTGAATAAAGCACAAGTTGTGAAGAGCACTCTTTCGATAAGTCTCATTACTTGTTTAGAACTATAAAAAGTGAAATTTCAAACAGGATCGGATAGAGAAACGCGAAAAAAATTGGCGAATCTGAACGAGGCAGAAATCGAGCCTCGCTCTGATTCGCCAATCACTTTCGCGCTTCACTAACCGATCCTGGTTTAAGTCCCCATTTTATCACTGTGAACGCCTGATGATATTTATCGAAAAGTGTGCTCTTCGGGAACTTGTGTTTCATCAATTCAACGGGTATATTTTTTAATTTACTGAATAGTAATTTTAATGTTTACCGGTCGAACATTGAATGCCGTGTATGCAATCATTCCGAAATCAGAAAACATATAGATCACAATGTCTACGGTACTACTAAAATATATGCAGTTGAGAAAATTGTGCAAACCTCAATCTTTTTTGATCCAGGTCTATCACGGACAACAACAGGAGGCAATCAAACGGGATGGGTGTGAATTGGCTGTTCATACCACAGCTTAACTCAGACAGCCAGAAGACAAGGGAACGCACGATAATGTGTGGAACAATTAGCCAGTTCATGGCGACTAATAATTACAGTCCAATCACAGTGTTGGAGAGATTAGAGGTAAGGGTGAAACCCAAACAGAATACAGCAGGATATGGTAAAATAGAAAACCAGCAAATCTCTCACAGAATGTGATAACAGTGTTACAACCTCATGGAGATAGCCACCTCGGACCGGTTGCAAGGGGCATCTGTTACAAGCGACCAAGATTCAAATGAAGTTATGGTTAGATGTAACAAAGACACCCATAAGTTGTGAACTAGCGAACAAAAGTGTAGGTGTACGAAACAGTTAGCATGTTTCTGTGAACCTGCGTTGCTCGAAGCCACGAAGGAAGGTCATTAAATAACGGAAACGTGTGGTCCTAGTGACAACCTACCGTAGGCTTCAAATAAATTTTTAATCAGTCAATACCTGGCTACACTTATCCCATGCAGAGGCTGATTCCTTCATGACGCTTCTCCACCACAGTTGGGCTAAACCAACTTACACTAAAACTAACTCTTTTAAAGATGGATATATTTCATTCTACATTACTGGCATTATACTGCCTCCCTGAGTAATCTTCTATTAACTGGCCACGTTACTTACGCTAATTGTAGTTATTTTCATTAACTTTATCGCATTTGTATCATTTATTGCGTAACTTGTGAACATTTTGTACTTATCGCTGATTTGTTTCTAACCAACCTACTTCATATGCTAACTTAGCGAAGTTATGTCACTGTATCTCTATGCATTATCCGATTTATTGTCTTTCATGTTGTCGTTACAAGTGATCGGCTGTTTTTTGATATCCCCGGTGTAGCTGCCCTTGATGTGCATGTTGACAAGGTGCCTGCCACTCTTTTACTCACTCTCTGGTTCATACTGTCTCCAGGAGACAGTTGGTTGTTGCTGAAGCGGACGGGGTGCACGGTCCTTGTGGCCGTGTTAAAATCGAAGATTGGTTCCATACACTCAGTGTGGAGCGGACTAAGGTTCAGCCACCGCCTTGGGTGCGCTTGATTCCCCAAATACAGCGTGCATGTGTTTGCTGTGAAGGAGTGTGGGCAGGCTCCGTTGAGGAAACGTGGTCACAATCCATATGCCTCCCGGTCTTATTCCTTCGGATTTACACTGGGTATATGGTGTGTGGATGGAGCTGTGGGTGTTGCAGCGAAAGCTACCCATGGCCCTTCTTTAGGCGCAAGCGTCTTGTGGCTGGCCACAGTGACAGGCAAAACCGAAACGATTGCCGCCATCTGTGATGGTACTAAAACTATCAGTAGCAGCCACCGTGCGTCTAGTTAACGAGATTTCGCTAATGAAGAGATTCAGAAACTTAAGGCGCTGACAGTTGGAACTGATTTGCTTATCAGGGTTTGCGTTTTGCCGATGCACTACACTCATTTCTGGAACACATTTCTTGCTGGTTTACTTCCAAACTGCTGCACGCCAGCGAAAGGTCTTCACTAAATAAGTATTGTGTATCAAGAAACGCTCGGGATATTCGATCGTACACGGAATGCATCATGCGGGCTGGATGTGTGGCATTCTGCTGTATTTTATCGGCAGACACTAGAAAATAATGGGAATGCCAAGGTGCATCTGACCTTTGTATAGATCCGATGCGGTATGCAAACGTCTCCGCATAAACGCTTGCCAGATGTACCAACTCAGTATGCTAATGGAGAGAATATGCTTTCTTAACAATAGCCCCTATAGGATAAGAAAAATGAGCTTAAATTTTTTTGCCTCATGGAGCAATAAACAGAGACCGTGCGTCGTAAAAACGAAATGCTTTAAGAGTACTTATGGAGCACCACAGTTTCAAGTAAGCATACGCCGGTAAACCTTCCGCTGGAGTAAAGGGTAAACAGACCAGCACTCCTCATTATTAACCACCTGCATGGGTACATAAATGGCCTCTTTCAAAGGTTCCTGCTAGAGTTATAAAGGCATTATGATTTATCAGGACAGCTGAACAACAGATATCTGTCTCTGAAAGACCGTACACTAGGCGGAAATCGGGTTTTTTAACATATATGACGTCCGCTTTTGAATCAATAACTGCTGCTAAGCAGCAGTTCTTTATACACTATAGAAAGTAAATAAAATTTTGCGGAAGAAGTCAGTCTCATATGAGCAAAGCAATTCTTTATGTTCTTGACAAAGCAAGAAACGTAAATTGCTTCAACAATATCAATCGCATAGCCCCTGCTGACTGGCAGATTGGTGGGTCCTGAGGAATGATATTCTCAAATAATGCATGTTCACCTCAATCCTGATTAAATTTTGTTGAGTCACAGGCGAAATTTGAATGTGCCCCCCTTGTTGTATAGATTATCTTTAAGCGTCATTTACATGTAACATGGATATTCAGTAGTAAGCCTATCCTTTTCTGTATAATGGGCTTCCGTTTTAAAAATTGTTCTACATTGTCAACTGGATATGATAAGCCTGTCAAAGTTGTTCAATGCAGTGGATATATGCACCCCCATTCAACTACACATTTGGCCTTGCCAAAGCGTTTTGACAGAATGAGAGCTTAACCAATATAGGAGATAAGGGCACAGTTACCTTTATTAATACAAGAGTTTGTTCATTTTGTGAGAACATTCATGTTCACTGTTAACAAATATCCATCGAATGGTTTTTGCAGTGATTTTCGCCATCAGTTTTCATCAACTTAAAAATTTCTTTTAACCAAGAATATGTACACGAAAAGCCCCCGTCTGTCTAGCCATATAAGTATGTTTGCATTCAGTTTGCATTTAGTGAATTACACTGCAGTCCTGATCCATTACAGCACAAATATCATGCCGCGAGATGTAATTTTTGGCTTACCTGTGACTCCTTAGTAGAATCGGGTCAGTTCTTTCCAATTCCATTCCTCGCGATATCGCTGATGCCATCAGGAGGAGATTCAAAAATAATCTCATCTACTGAGGCTTTGAGACTTCATAATACACCGAAGATAAGGAACGCATTTCTGTACAGATTCAACTCACTGTTCTGCCGAAATGCGTAAGGATTTGACCGTGTTATTTCCCTGACCAGAAACGTTTTAGCATCGTGACATTCCAATCGCTTGAGCCCAGTTATCTAACACTTCAGGTGCGCTACGATCCCCATGTTGAGTTTAACCGGGCTTAACTAACTGAATTTTTGAAATGGGCAAGGATGGGTTGAATCTGAGGTAAATTAATTAGCTTGGAATGATAATCACTTTTGTGGACAAATACAGTCCTGGACTAATTTTATTTTGCCCAAATAGGCTGAACTGTGCAAACATCAGGCTTCGCATAGTCTTGTATTCCGTGGATCGAGAACGGTCTAGGTCCAATGTAATTAAGCTGAAGAGACAACATGTTGATAGGGAACACAAATTCAGTCAGTAAAGTTGCAAGTCGTCTCCAACATTAAACAAAGAATGATGAACAGGTTACTCATTCTTTCATCACACCTGTCGGTTCTTGCTGCTGTTTGGATGTAGCCTTTACCAACTTTTGTAATCTTATGAACAAATGCAGAGACGTGTCCGGATTCTGAGGTGGTTTCTCAGGAAAGCAAGCTCATTAGAAACTCATGCTACCGCTTCAATGGACTATCGACTGCCCGCGGTGGGGTCATGTTCTGCACTCCGTCTTCTCTGTGTGGAAGACTAGTGAGTATAGTCTAATGCGTGTGTGAATAGCTGTGATACGCGATCCACCTTAGGTGCAGAGAGCTCCCCGTAAGTACAACTGATCTCATTCCCGTAATCCGTTGTTTCAATTCTCTGCAGCACCACAGGTGCAAGATGGGTTGCCGTTATTTTCTAACCACATGTGATGTCAACTTTCTCTGACTACGCTGCCTGAAATTCAACTCATGCATGCACATTGAGGTCGAAGTAAATTTCATGGACTTTGGTCCTAAAGGTGGAGCAGTGCAAAACATATACCAGCCGACATGTATTAAGCCGCGTTCAACACCGTCCTATTTAGTCTTGATTTTAGCAACCTGCGAGCATCATGCTTAGGACTTAAAGCTCCGCTTATCACTGGCAGCAGTCAACAGCTCAGTGCTCTTTGCCATTATAGCTCTACTTTTATCGGCTTCTCCGATGAAGCTATCTTGCGTCTAATGTACAATTGAATTCGGAGGTCGGATTCAAGCGACGTTTCAATTGTATCGGCCTATGCAGCAGGCGGCATCTGTAAAGGAGAGCTAAACCGTAAACATGAGAGCGACATTACTTTTCCTTCGGTTCGTAACAGTGAGGTGTAGAAAAGTCGGACAAGTCAAGCAACAAGAAATCGACAAAGCAAAATGGCTCGGCGACAGCGCACACTGTGTGACCAATTCACCCTCTCCGGCTCTTAAAGGACTAGGAGGCGTACAAAAGACTGCAAAATATTTGCAAAAGTGCAACAAAGGAAAAGTAGCGAAATTTAGATTAGCACCCTTCAGCCGCCACTATGATTAAATTTGTTTGTGTGAAGCGGTGCTTGAAGCTTGCAGCAGACCTACCGTCGCGAGATGACTCGGACCGGTATCCCGTAACCTACCAAACCGAGCGCCTGTCAGCCTTAGTAGTGTTGTTCACTTCCGTATTTGTGATGGCCAGTGGTCCGTATCGACGTGTACCGCGCTTGCCGAAATCCAGTGTCTGATTTGCGATGTTGAAGTACTGCGTCAACTGCTCGCCAATATTGACTGCATCGAACCCACTAAGCCTGACGGACTGCACCCACTGATTCCCAGGTCGCTAGCGGTCATAATCTCGCTTCTCGTGACTGGTTTTCAACTGGTCAATGTCCAGAAGTTTACTTCCGAGCAACTGTAAATGCTTAATATAAAGCTGATTCTGAAAGGTGGTGACTCCAGCCAAGTGGACAAGAGGTGGCAAGCGTTTTGACAGCTATTTTGGGCGAGATTTCTTAGATGATTGAGAAGAAGGGTCTACTAGAGCTGCTTCACACAACAGATCCACCGACGGCAGCGTAGAACGGTTTTATGCAAGACTGCTCGTGCATAACCCACCTGCTACTAACGAGATATGAATGGTTGCAGACAGTGAATCACAAGGAGCCTGTCGACCTAATATACATCGATTTCCATACTGCGTTCGACAAGGTAAACCATGGGATCTTCCTCCTCAACCTGAGTGTACTGTGTTTGTAGATCAATGCACCAGTGGATCCAGGGCGTTCTCGTTGGACGAAAGTTGGCGAAATGTTGGCGGCCATCAAACTGACTGTGTCATTCTATTAGTGGCGTAACCCAAGTTACAAGGCTGGGGTCCAAATTGTTCCCAATCGAAATAAACTATTTGCCTCAGCTTAAATTTGACAAATAACATAAGTTATATCTATTCTACTGCAGGCCTCAAGTTGCGCTTCAGTAAAATTCGCTTGCACATGAGAATCACTAATCATAGCGCCAACTATCTCAGATTGCACTCGTGTTTTATTGCAACAACTTTGGTATCGACTAAATTCGGTGTCCAAAAGCGACGAGTAGACTCATGCTATTCGATAAGAGGAATATGCAAATGGTCATCAGGTATGTAAGGTTACGCATGCACTATTTTAAAATAAGCAATGCGGTTCGTAGTGGCTAGTGGTTTGCAAATGCTAACATGCAGCTCAAAGTGGCTTGACTAAGAGCCAATAAATTGTGCAGTGTGTACTTACTGGTACATGATGAAAGGATCGACGATGGCGATTGCGAGGAGATTTTGTTGATGGTCTAATTCTACACAAATTTTTTCAAGGAACAATTCGGATATCCTAATTTAGGTTGTAATCCGCTGGCCATGGCTGAATGCTATCAACATACCATGTTCATATCTTAATATATAATTCTCACATGCTTAATTACAAAGAGCCTTCCCTTTATTCGTCCAAAATATCGCTCTTGTTCTTCCAAAGATGTGTCGTTTCCTGTATTTCATTTTTTATCCTATTTTGGAGCCCTTGGCTTTGTATACAGCAGTAGGTGCCTGATCATTTGCCGTTAACAAACAAAGGAGTGCGTGTTCCAAGCTGTGTAGATATCAACATCTAAATGCCTGTTAGGGGCTCATAATGTTCCGGAAAAAAGATGATGTTATAAAGGTGCCAATATTCCCTTAACTGATGTAAAAATAGCTGAGAATTTTCATCGTATTGACTGTTAAGCTGAAGTTATATAGCCAAACTCACATTTACACTGCATGCAATATTTCACGATTAATATGTGAAAAAAGCGGAATTAAAAGTGCATAGATGTTGCATTAATAACACAAATTCTGTTGTAGCACACAGCATAGCTTCCCATGATGCTGCTTCGTTAAGTTGCCTGGGCACTCCCCAGTTATTGGCCATGGTAAACTAGGATTGCCTCGTCGCTGCTAAATAGCATTTAGGAAAACTATCACACGAGATATGTCACGACCACTTGGCGCCAATCGAATGCGATTACTTACACCAACAGCAAGCAAAAGTAAACCACTAGTGGTAACATTAAGTATGACTACTTAAAAACACCTCTATGGTAAAGCAACACTGTGGTGATTGTTCCTGAAAAATATTTTAGTGTACTGGTTTTATATACCTTATTAGTTCGTACAATTTCAATTTGGTTAGTATGATTTTCCCGTGCGCTCGCAGTGGGTTATTACTCCTGCTTTGACGTTAGCTGGGGGTATGAGCCGAACCTATTTCAACTTCGACTATTCCGAACTGGATCGATCTCTATTATTTTTGACAATACCACATTTGGAGTCGCGGACAAGCATTTTGCCATGGATTTTTGCAACTTAGGCAATCTAAACATTCATTATAGCTTACGTGATATCGAGGATTACACGGCACGTATTGAGATGTGGTGCATCACAAGAAAAGATTTAAAGGATGCGAGGAAATCTACTAATTTCCGCACTGCTATTACAATAGAAACTCATAGTCTGTTGATGTTGGCTTTAGCTGACCCACCGATTACATTAAACTCGGAAGCCCAGAACTAGTTACTGCTTTAACATATTCAGCCAGCAAAATGCCACGCGGCAGAAGGGGCTAAATTTCACCCCCTATGCGCATATACGCTTTTGTTCTCCAAATACAAACTCAAGCTGCACATTACAGTTTCGTTGACCGGTAGCAGACCCAACTTCGCTATTGTTTGCTAGCTGGAATTAACTTGCCATACTTGCAGCAATGGCTACTTCTTCTGGCTAAGCCTACTTTTCAGTTTATGAGCTGTACCAAGATGGGAAAGCCGCGGAGATGGAAGAAACTCCACCTTTATACAACACCAACAGCAAACTGAAGCCAAGCCACGAAAACTGCGGAATTTTAAAACACCGAACACAAACAAGGATATCATTAACGAACGTTACCTTTCTGATAGAAGACATTGGAACAGCTGTAGGTCATGTGGCAATAAATGTCCGCGACTGGCGTGCAAGTTCGGTAATCACAAGCGTCATTCGTGTGACAAAATAGGTATTTTTCTGTCCCTATTTCGTAGTTTGAAGGCTTGTTTGGTTCAAGTAGCGACAGATATATATATATATATATATATATATATATATATATAATACACAATCTGTGGTACAGATATTGTGCCATCGGAATCATGGTTGAATAGGAAAACAATATGAATACTAAGAAAAGAGCAACAAGAAATGCTTTTTTTGTCAAGTTTACCACTCACAGTTTTTGAAATTTTTTTCCAGTTTGTTCTTTTTTAGGGGGAGGAGGAAGGGACACCGCAACACACTGATGCACACGTCCGCCATTGACGTGGACCTTGAGCCATAACTTCCAAGGTTTTCAACCAGCAAGTATCCTCGTCTCTCGGACCCCAACCAGGTAGTCGACAACGACCGGCCGAGGCCAATTGTTTCGTCAACTTTTTCATGCGGCTTCTCCATGTTGTAGGCTGTCCACCAGACCGTCTCTTCCAGCCCTGTCCAGCAAGTGCAAACAACGCACGACGGGGGTAACGCTGGACAGGCATGCGCAATACGTTTTCCAACCACCGCAGTTGATGCAGTGAGACGAGCTCCTCGAGCGAGTGGCTTCCACGTCCCAAGACACCCTGTCTAACTCCCAACTTGCTTACGTGGTGCTGCCACCACACACGGGCAATAGACCGCAGATAGCGGTGCTCGAAGACGGATAGCCTGCGCAAGTCACCTTTACGAATGGGCCAGGTCTCGCATCCGTACAACAGTACAGCACGAACAGTTGCACAATAGACCCGCCCTTTGATGGAGAGACGAATGTCGTGGCGACGCCACAAACGCCTCAGCCTAGAATAAGCGAGGCGTGCTTTCGAGATGCGCATCGAAATCTCGTCTCCAACAGCCCCGCCAGCAGTGATGCAACTTCCCAAGTAGACAAAGCTCTCCACAACCTCCAGTGTCTCACCAGCAAGCGTGAGTGCAGGCTGAGGCACCTGCCAGTCTTGAAGGAGAGCCTTGCATTTGGATGGCGAAAAGCACATACCGTACTTTGATGCTTCAATCGTCAAGCGGTTTAATGCAAGTTGGACGACCTGTGGGTCGTCACCCAGCAAGACGATATCATCAGCATAATCCAAATCAACAACCCGACTATCTGGGAGGAGCTCAACGCCAGCGTTCAACGAATCGCTCAGAGCGTTCTTCAGGACATCCTCAATGGCAAAGTTGAATAGGAACGGATAGATAGGGCATCCTTGTCGAACTCCACTGGAGACCACAAAGGTAGGCGAAAGCATGCCATAAGCCCTAACCCTGCCTGAGGTCAAATTGTATAGAGCGCGCAGTATGGAGACGAACTTCTCGGGGACACCGTTCCTCAGAAGGCACTGCCACAGTACTGTACGATCGACAGAATCGAAGGCTGCACGGATATCCAGGAACACAGCAATCGTTGGCCTCTGATACACATGGCGGAGCTCGAGGATCTGGCGAAGTGTGAAGATTTGATCGATGCAGCCGCGACCAGGGCGAAACCCAGCTTGTTCTTCTCGTTGCAACGATTCGCGTGTTGGGGATAGCCTGCGAAGTATGATGGACACCAGCAGCTTGCAAACGACGGGGACTAAACTTATTCATCTGTAGTTGGAGCAGATTGTGCGCAGGCCCTTTTTGAAGATGGGTACGACTATCGATTCACCCCATGATAATGGAACCTTCTCTTTCGACCAAATTTTCGAGAACAAAACGGTGAGTTCTCGGTCCAGCGATGCGCCACCATCTTTAAATAGAGCTGGTTGAAGACCATCAGGGCCGGGAGCTTTATAACGCTTCAGGTGCCGGAGCTCCTGCTCGATTTCCTGGGAAGAGGGAGGGTCTGTTGGGGTAGACCACTCGGCCCTAGCGCGAGCGCCAGAGGTATCAGATGAAGCTGGGGGCCAACAAAACTGCGAGCCAAAAGGTTCGGCCCATCGCTCCAACCGTCGTTGAAGATTGGTGATTAAGGTGCCATCCTCTTCGCATATTGTTTCACTTATACCAGATCGAACACCTTCGGTGACTCGAAGGAGATGGAAGAGTTTCCTGGTATTACCACAGAGACTAGCAAGCTCCATCTCCCTAGCACGTTCACAACACCAAGCTTCGCGGTCCATTTGCAGACTCCTGCGCAACTCTCGATCAAGGTATTGGCGTTCTTCAGCGTGTCTCGAATCCGATGGGATCAAGCGGCGTTTGTCCATCAGCGACAAGGAGTCGGCGGAAATCCAGTGTTTCGGTGGGTGACGGGTAACTCCACAAGTGTCGATACTGGCGGAAACTAACGCATCTTTGATATGCGCCCACAGCTAATCGAGATCACCGTCAATAGTTGAGCCAAGCAAAGTTGACAGTGAGGCTTGGTACCTGGTTGAAACCGCAGCGTTTTGTAGATTTGCGACGTCCGGTCGGTAGTGGGCGCGCTTAGGTGATCCTCCGAAACGCATGCAAATCTTAGCACGAACCAATGCGTGATCAGAGTCCAGAAAAGTTGACCAGTACGATCGGCAGTCCATTACGCTTCCGCGCCATCTGCATCTGATTGCTATGTGGTCAAGCTGGGAGCACTCTTGCGTTTGTGAAGGCGGGCGCCAGGTAGCAGTCTGTCTCCTCGAGTGTCGAAAACTAGTGCTCGAAAGAAACAAGCGATGATCAGAGCAAAGAGCAAGTAGTCTGTCTCCATTGTCTGATCGACTGCCACCGAGACCAAAACTGCCCCCAATGTGGTGCACGCTTGGTAGAAGGCGGCCAACCCGTGCGTTAAAGTCCCCGGCAAGAATGACTATATCCGTCCGTTTGGAGGAACGCAGAAGTTCATGTAGTTGTTGGCAGAAGCTATCTTTAACTGCACCCGGGCTGCAGTCTGTAGGGGCGTAGGTGGAGACGACAAATAAGGCACGCTTAACATCTCGACGCCTGCTTACGTTACATGAACCTCTTAGTCTGACTGCACATAGTCGGCTGTTGACTGGGATCCAGTCAAGCAGAGCTGATTCAGCCCTGGCACTTAATACAACCCCAACACCAGCTTGACCAGTGGCGGCAGATTCTGGGTCTCCGGAAGGTCGCAAGTGGTATTTGGCGTCAGAGTTTACCGGAGAGGCCATTCTGATGACGGCGCTAGAGTCTTGTAATCTGGTCTCTGAAAGACAACAGATGTCTACCGATAGCGTTTCAAGAGTACGGGCCAGACATGCTTGTCGTCCGATCTGCATCAAAGTTCGAACATTAAACGCTGCGAGGATGAATGGAGAACCAGGTCGGAGAAGAGCTGGAGCTTCGGTGGAGTGAGAGGCGGTTGCGATCGCAGGATATTGAGAACCGGGAGTTTGGCTGTTACTTCCATCAGCTGCGAGACGTGGGTCGTTTGTGACGGTGACCGTAGAAGACACAAGAGGACATGTAGGTGAAGGACGGGAGGTGGGGTGGTCTGTGAGTGGACGTTGAGCGGTTGAGTTAAGACAGAAGAACGGCATAGCAGTAGTAGTAGTGAGCGGTGTAGTCCATGATTCGTCAGCGGGCGTGATACTGCCCGGTTGCCCAGGCCGAAGTAAGTAAGTAGCGACAGAGGGACAAAAGGTGCCATCCAAGTTGCATTCCCTAGCACTTGCAGGGGGTTTTCGTGACACTTCTCACATGACACATGAATTTTTGCCAACATTGGGCCTCAGCATTCATTTTTATTGACACCTGTAGTAATGAGCCATTTATTCCGAGTTCGTATTTTGAAAGCCTAGCTCCGAAAGATCTAATGAGAACAACAACTCTTTCTGTTTGTTGTGTAGCCGCTGACTCGTTCGACTCACGACCGCAAGAAGAAATCCAAAGACGAGAAGAGACCAATTTAATTGAAATCACATTTGCTTATATAGTTTTGAGGTCATAATGAAGGGAAGCTACTAAATTAACATTGAGCCAACCAACAGGAGGAAAAAGTCAAATACACCGGGCGAATATGATTTGGCGGCGTCCGCATCCGGATTTGCCTGTCACTGTGACGTCCATGGGGAGAGTCACAGGAAGCCTGCGCCTACAAAGGGGACCATGGGTGGCTTGCGCTGCACCACCAATAGTTCCACCCACATACCCCATATCCAGTGTAAACCCGAGGGAATAAGACCGGGAGGCATGTGAATGGGAGCCACGTTTCATCAACGGAGCCGGCCCACACTCCTTCAACAAGCAGAACGGAAGCATTCCGGCCTAATTGGGAAATCATACACACCAGACGTACACGAGGCGGTGGCTGGACCGTAGCCCGTTCCACACAGGATGGAACCACTCTTTGAGCCTAGCACCGTCACGATGACGGTGCACTCCGTCCCCTCCAGCAACGACCAACTGTCTCCTGGAGCCAATATGGAAGAGGTAGTGGGTATCAGACAGGTAGGCACCTTGTCAACATTCACATCAGGCGCATCCACCACACCGGGGTGCTCAAGCAACATCTACTTCTGAAATGCAAGATTATTCATCACACAGGCAAACATACCACATACGCCGCCTTATTAGCCTGGATTAGTAAATTGAATGGGAACATACTCATGGTGCTTCTATTCCGCATTCAATAGTGCCTTCTCCGGCAATTGAGAAACCGCCTTTTTGAACAGTCCACAGAATTCGTATCAATCAAATTTGCGTTGGATTTGCAACACCTGAACTCAACATGAGTTTGTCATAAACTCACCTCCTTCATGTTCTGGTAATGTTATTTTCGGTTTGCTCGAATGCCGTTTTACTGCACTAAGTTAGCCGTACAAACGCGGTATGAGTATCCTCGTCGAATTCATTCGGTATACATATATACATAGCTTGTCGTCATCCGTGATCAATGGCAGTTCGAATACAACATATGCACATGCGTTGATCCAAACTTAAGTGTGAGCTGTCACAAACTGGATAGAGACACATTAGACATAATCATCAATGGTACCACAAACGTGTATGAGTTTCGTTTGGAGGTTAAGCTAACAATCACTTTCGCAGGCATGAGAATAACTACCCAATACGAACTGTTGACGTTTTCTTCAACATTTAGACGTGACAGCCTTATATCTTGGGCATCCATATTTGAAGGAACCCGATGTAGCAATAGTAAAGCAACTGCTAGGTGGAATGATGACTAGAAAACTGGTACAGTTAAATAGTGTGCACTTAGATGTTGCCCTCTACATGTGCAGTCTGGTTTGAGTAGCTGATGGGAGAGATCATACAGCATGCGAATGGGGTGCAGTGTCCACTTGTGGCTCTCGGTGTCTACGACCGGTTCGGTCATGTGCTACCCGAGGTGTGTGCACCGACTCAAAGAAGGATTGATGCGCAACCTGTCAAATATGTGACGTTCCAAACAGTGTTCGCATTTATTGTGCAAAGGTCCAAGTACTCACCCGTTTTATAACTACCCATCGCAATGAGGCTGGACCTTATCGTGGTGCGATGGTTTGTGTGCCTCAGCAATCCATTGAGCTATACTGGGTGGTGCTTTTGCACATTCAGAGTCACTCATACCAGATTGGTCAATGGTTAGAGGCCAGACAAACTCAGCCTCATGGTCCTCCAGGTTGGGGGTTGGAATGAGGGTGGCTCCTTATTCCTTAAAACAGAATCCTTGTAGCCCACCGCCATACCCGCTGCCTTGCGGTCAGGTTTTTGAACCAAAGGCTTTGGTTGAGAACCCTAATCGTTCTCCTGTCTAGATCTGGGCAACCTGACAGTATCCTGCCCACGCAATGCAATGAATCTTTCCTCAAACAATTTATTGATGCTCTGGCCACCGCAGAGGACATCAACGGTTCCCTATCTGTTGCCTCGAGCAGGGTGGATAGGGGTTCGGACACTACTGCTCAAGACTTCCCGTCTTCTTATTCCCCCTCTTCCGCTTTTTCACTTTTACCGTCCCATTCCAACTTCACTTATATCCCCCCAGTTTTCAACCCCCCGATTCTTGGCCCTCCCCCAACATGCGTTGCTAAGCATTTACCTTCTAATTTCAACTCACATGTGAACGCGGAGTGTCACTCCTCTCCTGTGGACAAGCCCATGTCCAAGCAAGCGGTCCATTCCAGTTCATCGGCTTCCATTTGGTGCCCTCGATCCTCCTTCAGATTGGCATGCCTCAATGTACGCACACTGCTACAAATCGGTCAAAAGGCAGCACTTGCCCGAACATTAGCCATTCTCTCGATCGATATCTGCTGCTTATCAGAGACTCGCTTGCAAGACTCGAGCACTGTGCTCACTCTGCGATCTCCTTCAGGGGACGCAAGCAGTATTTTCTCATTGCTCCTATCCCGTGACGATGCAGCTTCGAACACCGGCCAAGCTGGTGTTGGCATTGCTCTGAGTCCCCGGGCTGAAGCTGCTCTGGTTGATTGGATTCCAATCAGTAGCCGGATGTGCGCGGTCCGATTGGCTGGCTCGTTCAAAGCTTCGAAGTCGCGCGGGACCAATAGATGTCTATTCATCAGCGCTGCCTACGCGCCCACAAACTGTAGCGATGCTTCGGTAAAGAACGACTTCTACCGCCAACTGACCCAGCTCCTTCGCCACAGAAGAAGCACGGACACTGTTGTGCTAGCGGGGGATATGAACACGCAAGTTGGAAAGTTGTCCACTGATGAACTGCATCTGGGCGGTCAACGCGGTGTAGGCTCCCGTAATGATAACGGTGAGCGGTTACTTCATATGTGTGAAGATGCTCGCTTATTTCTTGCGAGCACTAATTTCCGACACAACACCCACCGGAGGGTGGCTTGGCGCCCACCAGCCTCGACCCAGTCTTGGACGCAGATCGATCACATTGCGAAAAGTAACCGATGGAGAGGCTGCATCCAGAATTGTCGCTCGATTTGGAGCACATGTGTAGACACCGATCATGCACTTGTATGTGCTGACATGCGGATGCGTTTTGGCGGACGCCCACGACGACGATGTGAGCGCATTGACACCAGCCAACTGAAAAGCCAGCTGTTCTGAATGCGTACCGAAGTACGGTGACATGCGAGTTGAGCAAGCGCTCACAGGAGACAATTGATGGTCACTGGTCACATGTTCGCCAGACCTTACTAGCAGCAGGCAAATCCTCATGTTGTATGTCTAATAGACAACATGGACATTGGGTCTCTTCGCAGTCTTTGGAACTTATAGATGCTCGCCGGCAAATACCGGCTGGAAGCGAGCACAATGAAACTCGCAAAGAGCTCCGGGCAAAACTCCGTGCTAGCCTGAAGAGAGACCGCGAATCTTGGTGGTCTCATCGTGCGTCAGAGATGGAAGTGGCCACTACCTTTGGCAACCATCGTAAGTTATTCCGTCTGATAGGGGAAACGGGCAGCAGGAGACCTGGTGTTAGTGAAACAAATTGTGATGAGAATGGACAGCCTATCCACAATTTGTCAAAACGTTTGGAGCGTTGGGCTGAGCATTTTGAAAAGCAATTGAATCGGCTAGAATTGTTCGATTCTGCGCCGGCCACTGATCGCTCTGCTCCGTGGGCTGTCCCTTTGGATCCACCCTCTTGCTAAGAAGTCGAACTTGTGATTGGACTGTTGAAGTTGAACAAAGCCGCGGGACCAGATGATCTTCCTCCAGCCCTCTTCAAATTCGGAGGCTCTGCTCTTGTTGATGCATTACCTGAATTACTAGTATAACTGTGGGAGCAGGAGATTGTCCCAACCGACTGGAGCCGCTCCGTTATTGTTCCCATCTTCAAAGGCGGCTCGCGCTCGGAATGCTGCAACCATAGACGGATCAGTCTGGTCTCCATCGCCTCCATAATACTTCACAGGCTGACTGGCGCTAGTGAAAGCCAGATTCGGGAGGAGCAAGCCGGGTTCCGTCGAGGTCGTGGCTGCATCGACCACATCTTCACCTTGCGTCAGTTGTTGGAGCACCGTCACATATATTGGCGACCCACCGTAGTCGTGTTCCTCGACATCAAAGGTGCCTTCGATTCGGTTGATCGATGTGCCCTTTGGAATTGTTTACTCAGGAAAGGTGTGCCCGAGAAATATGTAAATATTATCCAAGCACTATATGCGCGTAGCACGGGCAGAGTGAGGGCTTCCGGCAAGCTGTCGCCACCCTTCAATATCTCCAGCGGTGTGAGACAAGGATGCCCGCTGTCACCTTTCCTTTCCAACTTCGCTATTGACGAAGTCATGGAGATTGCACTTACAGGACATGACTTGGAAGGTGTGGAACTACTCCCAGGAGAACGGCTTCTCGACTTGGAGTATGCAGACGACATTGCCCTCATCTGTGACAGCTCCCAGACGTGCCAAGCCGCGCTGGACGGATTAGCACTGGCTGTTAGCCGCTTCGGGCTTTGCTTTGCACCACCGAAGTGCAAAGCGTTCCTCCAAGATTGGCAGGGATCGCCCCCTGTGCTGACACTTGGTGGGATCAGCTAGAAGTCGTTCGGAAATTCAATTACCTGGGAAGTTGTATCAGCGCCCTTCGGATCGAAGACGAGACCACGAACCGTATAGCAAAAGCTCGAAGTGCTTTTGCTAACCTTCGCCACCTATGGCGGCGGCGCCACATTGCTGTCGCCCTGAAGGGTAGAGTGTACAATGCAGCGGTACGTTCGACCCTACTGTACGGTATCGAAACCTGTCCCCTAAGGTCGGCGGACTTGAAGAGGCTAGCTACGTTCGACCATCGGTGCTTTCGCACTTTGGCTCACATCTGGTGGGAACACCGCGTGAGTAACGAGCGTGTTCGACGCCTTGTTTACGGCACAGGAAAAGGATCTGAACCGCTCAGCACCGTTATTTCCCGCGCCAGGCTCCGATGGCTCGGCCACGTGTTACGCATGCCAGCCCACCGACTCCCTCGACGTGCGTTGTTTGCTCACCGGGGATGTGGGTGAAAGAAGAGGGGAGATGGCCAAGCGCTGACTTGCTCCAGGGGAATGAAGTCCCTCACTTCGGAGCTAGCCTCGGTTGGAGCTTTACGGCTCCCTGGTTGGGGTCCAAAGGACGGCGAACACGTTTGGCTGGATACACTTGCTGACATGGCAAGGAGCCGACCTCAGTGGCGTTCCTGCTGTGAGTTTCTTTTCCCTCCCCATCCCTTTTAGCCTCCCCCCTTCATCTACGATCTCATTTCGTGGGGTAAAACATGATAAAAAAATTTTCTTTTTACCTAGTAGCTGGCTGGTAGCTTACCGGAACGATGCCTATCCGTTGCTGGTAGATCAGCTGACATCCAACTGTCGTATTTGTTTTTCCTTTATATATTGTATATATGTATGTATTTCCTTTATGTATTGCGGTACAATAGCGGAGGTGTTTCCCCACCTCTAGCTGACATGTATAATGATGATGATGATGACCGACCTGTACTCTGCTGTGGCCATAAGCTATTTGCTAACGGTCTATATCGTACGTTTCGGGTGCAGCCATTCGGTGCTCGTAAAACCATTGTCACTATGCGCCGATTCATTTCCGATGGTATATAATCGCACACTGACGTACCATTCCCGTTAGAAATAGCTTTTTACTTAATCCATCCATAAGATTGGCCATGTGCAACGCAACTTTTGGTAGGCGTCTCTTCACATCTGCCTTCCATTCGGTTAGTACGTGTGTTTTCATAAGCCCCGGTAAATTCAGTGTGGCTGAGGGATAACAGGAACTGTAACTAACTGTCATCACTAGCCTGCGGAGTGGAACATGAAATGGCCACATCGTGATAATCGCTAGTCGGTTAATTGTCGGGATTGTTCACTTGCTACAGAATTTCCAGAGAAATCTCTTCGAATGCATAATCCAATGTGGTCACACGATGGACAATCGTTGAGCATTGTGTTCCAAATGCCAAATTTGACATTTTATGCGTACTGTAAACGGCCAAGCGATGAGAACCTTTTGATTCAAACGTATCCATCGAACTGGAAACATACACAATAATTTGCCACCCTAGCACTGATCTGTAGTAAGCACACAAATCGCTCGGAAACAACGCGCGCACATCAATTACGAATGAGCTCATGGATGGACTGAACCACTATTCTGCGATTCACCGGCTCTCTAAGCATCATACAACTTAGCATTGAGCAGCTGGTCAAGCTACGGTTATGGTAAGCAATACCATGGAGCTTACATAGTGATGTGAATCGCGGCCGAATAATAATACGAAGAGGAAGATGCCATAGCTCACTCTCGGTATGTAACCATACTAGACACCGCTTGAGGAGGTAGCAAGAATAGCATAGCATAGATCATGAGTACAATATCGGAATGGGCAACACATGTGAAGTCATCGCGAAATACAACCGAGTTAAATAAGCCTAAAAAGTTAGGTTACCTATGGCTCATCCGTTCTAGGCAGGTGCAATAAAGATACCACATTGCACCAACTCAGTAATTAACCACTCTAGAATGAAACTGTACCCAAGCGAGACTTACATAAGGTATATAGAATAAGGATGACACCCAAAAAGAATGACGGAGATGGCGTAAGCAACTTTCCCAGTTTGCAGGGAAATGGTGCGATTATGTCCACTGCGGGCTATCCATGTCGTAAGGTAAAACCAGAACTACTTATACTCTTCTGTTGTCCGAGGTGAACGAGAATCCACAGAGAGGTAGAACCACCAGGCAGTCCGTCATGTGTTACTATTTATTTCCCCCTGGTCATTCGTTCGGACCGCTAGCATATCTCGACCAGTTCATCAGTGTCTAGAATACTACCTATGCCCATGCATTTCGATTCGGATGTCACAACGTTTTGCCGCTGTTCCGGGAATCAACCTTGATGACTTTTCTGAATCTCAGTGCCTTTACCTGAACGCGGCAGCAGTACAAGTGGGCGTATAGGGACACTTGAGATGGGATACATTGACTTCATATTGCAACCCCTAATAAGTCACGGTGTCCCACGAGAAGAAATGTAATAAGATCCATCTGTCAAGTGGGAATCTATCGAGACACGACAGATCTTCGCGGGATTTGTACTTTAGGCGAGTCCCATCGAGCCAGCAGATAATAGTGTTACGCGAGTGAAAATGCCATCATTCTGTCAGGCTGAAGTGTGGTGCTTATAAGTGTTACCAAATGACTTTCACTTAGTCATTCAACGTGAGATATCAGTTGACATACCAAAGGTTCCTGGTTCGAGTTATACTACCGCAGTGTTGCGAACGGGCATTTGTTCACACTTGTGTATGGACTACCACAAACTGGATGAAGAAATACTAACCGTCATGAACCATAGCACAACGTACGTGCATGAGGTTGGATGGAATAAAAGAATAACACCCATATTTCTCTAGTTATAGAAAATCGCACGTAGAATTTTGAGTAACCAATACGACTGTCAGTGGTTAGTTAGCGTTTGGATGAGAACTGAAACGACAGCCTTAATTAAGTCAGAAGTGTGGGTACCAACAATAGATTGAGACAGATTTGGAAATACGGAAGCAAATGCCTTGATTATGGTTACCAGGTAGAATGATGTACAAGTAAATATACCGTAAAACGCAGATCACTTATGTTTCTTGTGTATTGCTATAAGCGTTGGTAGACGAGAATATCATACATTTCCTGATGATTCCTTTGACGCTATCATATCACCAACACATGTAGTGAATTCCGCTGCTCCGTGTTCTATCATCGGTTTTCGAAAGAATGTGCAAACTCTTTTAGCAAATTTACAAGAGCTACCTTGCACAACAGTTATTTATCTAATATCTCAAATGAGTATGTCGTGGGACACCTGGGCACCATGGTATCTTCATAGCGGGGTTTGGAATGGAACCGCTTAGACATGGCTTGAGAAAACAATGAACGAGTAAATCTCCATCCCCATAGTGTGATTTGCAATGAAAACAGTCAGCATTGCAAAGTTAATCATATGAGGGTAGACAAACAATGGCTATCAAGTGCCTGGGCAGATGGCGCAGATAAGTTGGTTAACTGAACGTGTTATATTCCCATGCGACCTGGATTTCTCATCGTAATTTTACCGCTTACAATTTACTAACAATCTGTCAGCATACACCTCGGTTGCAGCTATTCTTCGCAACAAATCCATTGTTTCTGTGTTGGATTTATTTTCCAATTAAATATTTATTTAAACACTACCGTACCACCACAGTTGGAATAATCTACTTTTAAGTCAGTCTAGATGATTGGTCATTTCTAGTTTAAATTGTAGAAGGAACGTTTGCTCTTTCGCACCTTATCTCGATAATAGCTGATTTATCCTAACTTCAGTATGAGCGATGTACAGCTGGAAATATTAGCTACACTCATTCTTGTGACTAATATATGAAACAGAACAAGTAGCATCAAATCAATATGTTAATCGCTAGTCAGTGACTTGCTGAGATTATTCAGCTTACACGGACGACCCAACGTGTGGACACTTGCAACAAAAGTTGTTGGGTCTTGAACACCGAATTTCCACACTGCATTCCAAAGCGAGGAAGGGTTGTAGAGTGCATGAACTCCAGGGATAATTGTTGATCACTACACCCAAGTGTTCAATCCAATGTACGAAAGAGTGTGGAATATTGTAAGCAGCAACAGCTTGGTACCCAGGAGTTAACGCGAATAGGCAACCATGTAACCAAGAGCGAATCGCACATGTCCTAGAAAATAGCATCATGGGGCCCCAAGCTTAAAGCGAACATCCATTTACAGTGATGGGCACTGGCCAATCAGGATAACAAATGCAACGTTTAAACAAACGTTACGAAACAAACAAGCATAAGAACTGCAGACCCAAAAATTAAAAACTACTATATTAATTGTGTGACAACTAAATATTCCTTTAACATAACCAAGTAGAAAAGTGAAGCGGAGAAAAACCAATGGAATGTGTTCTTGCAAATGACACTGCTGAAAATGACTCGGAGTTGAGCGTTCATTAACAATGACATGTATGTACCAATATGGCTAACACAGTGGAGCGTTTAAACAACAGTCAGGAAGTAGAAAAGAAGATGAATAACGAATGGCTGTTAAGTTCGTTCACAGAAAGTGAATATTAAATGGCTATTCTCCTAATACTTTTAAGGGGATAAC
Source organism: Dicrocoelium dendriticum (assembly GCA_944474145.2). Taxonomy (NCBI): domain Eukaryota; kingdom Metazoa; phylum Platyhelminthes; class Trematoda; order Plagiorchiida; family Dicrocoeliidae; genus Dicrocoelium; species Dicrocoelium dendriticum. The sequence goes on along the minus strand of OX104067.1, from coordinate 96,672,752 downwards.
TAGTTATTCACTTTCATTCTTGGCTCATGTGAATTATTTCCGTCAGAGGACACTTCAAGTCCAGCTATATGTGTAGCTCTGTTACGGATTCTGGCCCTACCGTTATATGCCTGAGATCTATGAAAGCTCTGTATATTTCGTTATCACTATCTTTTAATTCACTTCATTCCAAGCTTCGCACTCTTGTTTTCACAAAACCCATCATGTTTTACATCCAAGTCACTCCGTGTTCATTAGAAGACGAATAATCACTTTCGGGCTCCAAGAGCCAGTGAGGAAGTTCCTTAATTATATGGTTGATAAGGATATTATTATATTGGTGTACACTTCAGTTTGAGCTCCTCCAATATTCACTATACTCAAGTGTGACGGTGAAAAGCCCAGGATTTTTGCGACACTCCAGGCGACAATGAAGACGTGCTTATTACAAAGATGTTGCTCTACTGCAAAGGATGACCTTCAGCAGCTGAGCAAATCTAAGTGCTTATCTAAGCTCGATTTGAAGGAAGCTAATTTGCAAATACCTTTGGAAGAGGAATTGAGTGCTCTTACAAATATAACTACGCCATTCGTGTTAGTTCGTTTCAATTTTGTACCGTTTGGTCTTACTGTATCACTGTTAATTTTTTAAGATGCCATGAAGTCCGTCACTTAGTATTCGAGCACATGTTGCCGTGTAGCAGGACAACGTTATTGTTCTTGCTTTTACAAAAGCGCTTCATTAGGAGTGACTCTGTGCATTTTTGGAAACAGTTTGTGCGTTCAACTCAGCCACGAATTTTGCAAAATACATCTTCGTTACATCACTTGCTTGTCTTGGCTAGGTCTTCGGTGGAAGTAGTTTTCATGCGGATCTTGCTCTCCTCTCTCTGTTGTATAATGCTAATGCTCCTAGGAGCATCTAAGGACTTCGTTATTTAATGGATTCTCTGCAAGAATATTCAAGGTTTTTCCTAATTTCGCCGCAAACGCAGAGCCTCTATCGGTTTGCAGTCTGCAAAAACGTTTGTTTTGATCATTAGTCACGATAATGCGTTACGTACTTTGCTCCGACTTCTATCAATGGATACTGTTTTACAATTCTTTTCTCTAAAATTATCATTAACTGTTATCACTGATGCATCTCCTACTGTTATAAGCTGATGAGCTTTCTCTTGCAGACGATGGAATTCTGTGTGTACCAGCGCTTTGTTGTGTCTTCTACGCTGCTGTTTTACAGGCTTTGCCTCCTGAATATTTAGGAGTGGAAAAAATGAAGTCTTTGGCTCGACTGACATGTAGGCGGCCAGGATTAAATGCCAATGTACTCCGCACTGTAAAGATTGCGCCAGCTGCTCACATAAGATTCATTATAGACCATCTAAATGGAAGCCGTGACAAATGACTTGTGAGGTGTGGTAACGAGTTCATGTGGTCCATTTCTGGACAAATACTATGTTCTGATCCTGAATGATTCTATTTTGCCATGACCAGAAGTGTATTTCACTAATTCTGCATCATCAGATTTTGTCATCATTGCTGTTCGTAAGACTTTTAGTTACGAAAGAGTACTGTGTGTTTTGTCACAGAAATTGAACACAATTTAGTGTTTAAACTTTTGACAACTGCTTTAAAGGAGTGGGTTGCCGCCACCACTATACTGCTCCAAGGCATCCACAGTCCAATCGTGCTGCTGAGTGTGTCATGCGATTACTAATAAGCGCAATCACTTCGTTCATTCCAACAACGTTTACTGAGCTTGACAAAGTAGTTGACAACTTCCTTATGCAGTGCAGGAAGGCAGCACATTCGACTACCGGAGACCGCCCTGCTAAGCTGTGCAAAAGGCGTGTGCGCAAAACGAATATGTTGTGTTTCGAGTCAGTCGAGCTTGTTTAGCACCAAACAAATTACCTGCGACCATCTCATGGAATATTCCTTGGACATCTCGGTCCCTGGAATTGTTGAATACTTGATCTTTCTGATGGGGTCTGTATATATCATAGACTTTATCAATTTTTATATAACTCAGCTAACAGCCCTGCAATTTTCATTGTGCCTGGACCTTCTTTGTCTGAGTCAATTCCAGGAAAGCCCAATACGCGCGAAGAAGTACAGGAAAGTCCTCCGGAGCAAGCATGAAGCCGCGAATGGTTGAATAACTAAGAATGCCGAAACTACAGCCGTCCAGAACTTCGTTTAAACAGTGGCGGATGTGGTGGTGGTTCTTGAACCATATTTTAGTGTACTTGATTGAATGTCTTATTAGTTCATGCAATTTCAAAATGGTTAGTACGACTTCCAGGTGCGCTTACTGCAAGTTATTACTTCCGCATTGATGATAGCTTTGAGTATTAGCCAAACCTATTTCAAATCCGACTATTTGGAATCAGATCAATTTCTACTATTTCTTACAATACCACAAACACTCAGCTGTACATTCAATGCGCCAGTTGTTATACCTAGGGTTTTTTAACTAATTTCGCGTACCGTAGTCACGTTACGCCAGATGCGGTGGTTGTAGACACTTGAATGCCGCGTTACACAATTTACCCGATGACAACGCACGGATTTCAACATTAACGGTTTTTTACTCTTAGCAATCTTTCCAATCCTCCTGCACTCAATCCGCGGTAGCGCCGTTTCTAGATATTTTAATTTAGCTGTAAAATGCATGGAATATCTAACCTCTCCCATTTTTGCCCGGAATTAAATTTTGTGAAAATGATAGGCTTACACTGCACGATGGAATCAAGTGGATCACTAGACAGCAATGTGCATCTTCTAATAAAACTGCTGCATCGAAATAATCACAACAGTAAGATTGCAATCTAATCACGGAAAAATTTATATATCATTCCCGGATGATAGAAGCTACTAAGTTGTCACTATCCTAGACTCCACGTTTATGTATTGCAATCTTCCTTTATCCACCACCCGCAGATCACACAATTCAAGACTTTCGCAATCCCGACGCTTATTTCAAACTCTGTCGCCAATGCTCCCATCATATGGTAGCAGATTTTATGATTCTTTTGATTCAAAACAGAGTAATTTACAGTGAAATGTAAAAATTAGTTGGTACATATTGTTCATCTGCATAAGTGGTCAGTTGGAATGTTCTTTTTCCGTGCAACGGAATGTCATCTTTGATACTGAAATTGGCGCTTGAATTCATCCGAGTCTCTAGTTTCTCGCTGCAGCAGACCGCTCAGTCCCGATCAACACAAATCATGCTCCTGTGAAACGAAAGAAAATATTGTACTTGAAAAAGACCAGTATGATTCGTGACAGCAGGAAAAGACAATTGAAAACATTCCAAGATACTAGCAAAGATGCTAAACCTAACATTGACGAGCCTGGTGGACGTATACTGTATTTTAAAGCTTAAAATTTGCCGCCAGGATTCCTCAATTTTAGTATCACTGACATTGTTTCATAGACATTTTATGAAGCAATTGAAAGTAACTAATCAAAAGCCATCGATTTTAAACTATTCGCGCGACAACAGCAAAAGTGACAATAACACCTGTACCGTAATATCACAAAAAATCAATAGGTGGGCTCAACTTGTCTTTGATAAGCATCACAGTTAACTATATGTTTGGAGTAGCAGCTTTCTCGATGGATGCCATCTACCACTTCATGCGGCCTCAACGAGATGTATAACATTAGCATCCGATTGATGGTTTGGGTCAAACTCGCAATTCCTTATCATCAGCTTTTTTAATATGCAGAAAACATGCAACTATCCATCCACTTTGATCCCAAAACTAAATGGTTGTAATGGAAGTGAATTTGGACCTAACATACAACTAAAATGGCAAGAGAGACAATTATGATCAAAGCGCCTGTAATTGCATAAAATTTGGTCACATATATGGCCATGCGAGAAAAGTCAGACGAAAACGGCAATCCGGATTTCTTTCGCTTTCACTACCCACAAATCCTAATCAACCTTTCTTGGCCCAGATAAAAAGACACAGTAAAAGCAACAGATCTCATTCGTTTATAACAAAAGCCACAATTTTTAAGTTTTCCTTTTTAACCACTGTACCAAATGTCACCATTTTTCATCCTTCATTTATCCGAAGGAAGGCATTTTGCGGAGTACACTGTCATAACCACCAACTTATAGTTGCTTCCGTCATCTTAGTGGGTTTTTGAACGCACTCGGTCTCCAAAAATCTTGCCTGAATCGGTTAGAGCAATTATTTTTTCCACTCATCATTCGTTCTTCCTTTAATCTTTCAGGATAAGTTGTAGCTGTATTAGTGACATTAAGACTGATGTAGTCTGCGTTAAATCAGTGGAATAGTACTTGTATTTTCAATATGAATCGTACTTGGTCAATGAAGGTTGCCCAATAGCATTCCCCACTGATAGTCCTCAGGATTATACGAAATTAAGTCAAGTTCTAGTTCGCAGAAACTGTAATTTATACGTGAATTACTTCAACTAATCTCTGCGTTCAATACCGAACATATTTGGGGTACAACCATAGAATAGTATTACCATCAAACACAATGCAGTTCACTTCTGGAAACGAGCAGCTAATATAGTATTGTGTAAAATTCTCTCCACATTCAGCCGTGTACTAATTACTACCTTTTCCGGATAAACTTGTGATTTTTTGGGCAGATGGGAAGCACGCGAAGTGTAAACATGACATTTATGTTAGGGTCATCGTGATAGAACTCACGTGCTTTGACTCTAAATAATTTCGCTGCAGAGGTAAAGAGGTAATTCCGCTCGAAGCTTATCAGTACAGCAGTAGAATGGAATTTCAACTGTAATGCCGTCAGTGTCTTGGCTGACGCCCCTACAATGTAAGAACACCTGATTCACCCAAACCAATTTCACCATGGTGGGCCTAGATTTCTTCGAGCAACACTCCCCATTGCTTTTGAACATGCAAAGTCCTATGTTAGTTAATGTCTATTATTATGTAATCACATGCTATTTTGATATAATAAGCAAAATTACCAGCACATGAATAGCTCTGTTGTTTTCCCTGAAACGCAGGCATGTTACGTTGGAATCCACAGATACAACTATTTAGAAATTAAGATAACTGCACAGTTAAATAAATGTTTCAGCACTGCTGTTCGATAGCATCGCTGGTTTGTAAACGATTTGATATAGAAGATGAGATATGTATGAAACTTCTCGTAACTACAATCAGGTATGTTAACACTGATATACGGATGAGCTTTAAAACCTGAATTATTCACGATAGTGCTTCCGTACACTACCTCTGGGCTGGCCAAAAGTAAATATGTGACTCATCTGTATTAGGTATTAAAACTGAGAAAGGAACTTTCGAAAACATTGTTGGAATGTTTCTCTCTTCTCTGGATAGTGCAGAAATACAATTCAATAAAGTCAATACAGTCACCATTGTCCTATGTGGTTTCAGCGCCTTAATCTTAATTGAAAATAAAAATTGGCGATGCCCAGGCCATCTGTGGTCAAATGCAATGCGCAAAGCCATCGAATACAGAAGTAAAACGGGCCACAGGGCAATTTTCTAGGTCCACGATCAAGTACTAGGTTTCATTTGCGACAAATTTCCTTGAAACTGCTGACATGCACAAAGCCAAGGAAGTAGTTTAATAGGCAGAATGATCTACCTAATGAAAGGTGTTCCCCTATTGTTAACATCGCTATAAGATGGAAGACACTCGAGTTATTAGTTAAAATGGTTTTATTTGCTAAATATCATACCCGGTAACATTAAAGTGGAACCAGTTAAGCGTGCAGCGCTGCCTGTAAAAAAACCTAGATCGTTGAGCTAAAATTCTACTTAAAATTGCCAATAAACCCTGCACAAAGGTTGATGGTGGGACATTTAACGGTCAATTTAGATCAACTGCCACATCACGCGTTTATTCAGTAGAAGTATTACCGGTTAATAAATATTCTCGAATAATTGTGATTATTTTGGCACGTGATTTCGCAGTATTTAAGGGGCATTTCATTAGGAAACCTTTCCTGAATGTTTATTCACACACAGTGATGATTTACCTGAGTTCATGACATGTAATAACTGAGGCAACATATTTTCCTTAGCTTTTTATAGCAATCTTATTGATGTCTCAAGTACGAATTTAATCCCCTGAGTGTTGAGAAAAAACAGATATCGTAATATAAATGGTTGAATGCATTTGACTATAAATCGTACACTGTGTTCCTTCCGTATTTTAAAATAACTTTTAATGCAATGTGATTTCTCTAATTTATTAAACATTTTGAATAAAGACAGCATGCCAACGTCAGTGAGGCAAGTATTTCATCCAGTTTAAATTGCAAACGGCAAACGCAGGTATTAAATGATCAAACTGCAGTATCCATTGAGCGTACCGTAGTTAAACAGACAAAAGGCTGCGTGCAGATTACGGATCGCTTACCTGACAAGCTTCATTCATGGAATTCACTCTTAGCAAATATTCTACATAAAAGACACCACATAGTTTGAACTTCATTTCACACTCACAACACCAGTAGCGCTTGTTAGGATGTGACGTGTGCGTGACATGCTCATCCCAGCGCCTTTGGAAAGATTTCTCCAATTCTTCTGAATCTTAATCTGAGCTACTTGTTTCATCCCCATTATTTACATCCTAACCAGAATTTCACTTTTTCTGCTTCGATCAGTATGAGTCACCTGCATTAGGTACCTAGTCTCTAAATGTTGCCATGATTCAACCCATTCACTGCAGTGATTTACTAATGGAAACGCATTCACCAGTGTTAATTAGGGTGAACTTTCTCCTAGGTAGACAAAAGCTTCGATTTGTAAAAGAAAATTATGAGTTTCATACATGCATTCTCCCAAACTTGTATGCTGGCTTGTAGTATGCATATTTTCTTGGTCTCCTCTAGACCGTAAGTAAGTCGCATTAGTGGACAGATGGTAATTATGGGAAGATTAAATCTCATCCTCCCTTCGAAAATATGATGTCTAGCTTAAGCGGATTCTGCATGACTAAGAAGTCTCACCGAAAGGCAGCAGATATGCGCACACACACTTTCACACCGGTAGTGAGAAACAAAAAGTGCCACGTCCAGTGCCGTCGAGAAAACAAATTGTCAAGTCGAAAGCATTTAGTGCGCAGTGTCAGAGTAATTATTGATATATTATTAATAATGCTAAACAAATGTTTTAAAGCTGATAAGCCAATCGACTGCCGGGTCCTTTAAACATGAATATGTTGACCATAGGAATTATTGCAACACGGTTATCAAAACTAAGTAAATGTCTTACAATCTCGCTGAGAAACAGTCTTTCTACCTTTATGACTGTCATTTCTAAGAGCCAATTTTATTAACCACGGTAGCCAGTAAGCGTCATTTACGATTTACGAGATTACACTCGCGCAAGCTTTTTTCTGTTCAGCCATACAGCTCATGTTTCCAATTCGATGAGATGGCGAGGACACAATAGACAATATGAACGTTTGAATGTGCACTGTGGTTACCCCATTTGTCCCAACTGGATAAATGCAATTGACAGCATTCATATGTAGACAATTATGTGTCGTGCAGCATGTAACAAGAGCTATTCGTAGTGAACAATGGTTATGTACCGAATGCATTCCCCACCAGTTGCTACTTTGGGTACGTGCATTTCATGCGTTCTGGTGCATTGTGTCAGGGTAGTGAACAACGTATAACCTTATGTACCTGATAAGTGATATTATAACCAGGTAAGTTACCATAAACTTAGAGAAACAATTTAAAAGGTAACTATGCAAATCATTTGTTTCTAGTCTGCATATTTGAATCAATATTCTAGATAAAGACTACCCAGTTGTATGCACCACAATTGGTCAAGATATTTGACCATATGTCTAATCAGTGATTTGTTGTGTCATAAATAGCCAAAACCTTCAACACTTCAGGTTGATCTCCGCCAACTCAAAATGGCACTCGCATCTCATGCGTATCAAGGTTGTGCTCAAAAATAATGAATCTTTGAGTACTCTATTGATAGCTCTGTTAAGCTACGTCGAACCCGTTAACCGTCCATCTAAAATCAGCTGATGCTTTCATCGATACGAACGTTTCACTAGGATTGGATGCTTGATGGAAAAGTACCACCAGCGTTAATACAACATATTCTGCTTGAAGTAATTCCTATGGAAAACGCTCGGTTGAAATATTAAGATTTCCAGAGCGTTTAGCCCAACGGCTGTTTATAAGAATACGTGGCTATACGGCAAATAACACCAAATTTATAGCGCTTTAGTTAACGAAGTGGAAATCACTGCTACCAATTTAAGCATAACAGAGCCGGGCTTAGTTGTCTCCGGAAAAATTACTGACACTCCCTATTTATTCGGCCAGTTATATTCCACCAGCGTGCCAGATTCAAAACTACATTGCTTGATGCATTTACAAGTAGATGGTTGCAATGTTACACTAAATTATTGACCATCCACTATATTTAGGCAAACGCATCTCTCAACAAAGTAACCGCAGATCTGCATAGTTCTGTGAAGTCACCTAAATTAATACAGCAAAGTGACAAATGCACGTCAATACAGAATACCACCTCGTGCAACTCAGAGGAGGACGTGAAGCGATTGAAGGATGAAACTTCATCCACACCTATTCTAAGTGCAGTGTTATACACAGTCGCTATAAAGGATGTATCTTTGAGGCCAAACACAGTTCTTCACATAGTTCGTAATTGGCGTGGCAGAGAAAGATGAGCAGTGCTATAACGTATTCGACTGTCAGTCATGCAAGTCAGCTGACATCACCCACGGCTTAGGGATAGAAGGTCCTAGCATATGTATGCCATTGGGTCGGAACCGAACAAGGGAAAGATGAACGATCACTACTGACCAGACCCAGAACGTCGAAACAACTGTCTGGTGCCTTTCCAGAGGTGTGGAAATCTGCTTGTCTGAGCGAGGACTGCGACGAACTACATGTAAGATTATACCAAATCCCCAACCACTAAACAGCAAATTATGATAATCTACTCGCCTTGGTTCATACACCTCAACAACGAATGCTATTACTGAATGTTCCTACCGCCCATATGAAACTGGAAATATGTGTACACAATGTGCAGAATGCTTCTAGAAAATATCTCTTCAACAACCAGCTAAATTTGAAACCCTATTTCAGGATGAAAATGGTACTACGTAACAGTTAGCAACCAATTTTATAGAACGTCACCATAAAATTTAACCGTTCTTACTCGATAACTTTAGAAAGAATTTTCTTAAGCCCAAAAATCTTGTAAAAATATTGGGACAGTACCAGCTTTAAACAAAATACAGTCTCAATCGTTACATGGTACCTGAAGCGGCAACAACGGTCTAAATCTCTATATGCGCTGTCGTCTCAAAATCATACTTGGAATCTTCTCTGCAGCCGTATGGCTTGTATGTCCAATGGTGCTTTCATGTACATAAAGCATTTTCCTTCAGCTAAAACTTCACCAGCTACGGCACGAAAGCACAAACTGTGTTACTTCTTTGGGTCCACCGATCCTTTATTTGGTATAAACAATTATTCTGCAGCCAAATTCGAAAGCGCTGCAAACATTTTGTGTTACTTGGTTTGCACTTCCTGCCGTCAAAGTAGCTACAGATGCATCAGAACATGATGATCTTTCTACCTAAATCGACTCAATAACATGCAGATTGCACACAACCAGTTTCTTATAGCTACTTCAACTTCACCGCGTTATCCCCCCCCCGTGTAATGCCATTCACGAACCTATTTTACAACACATCACAGATCTACCCAGGTTGCGCGAATTTATTGTAGGTTACCGAATTAGTGCCTGCTACATTACAGAAAAATGCGTTTTAATCTTCAGATATCAGTTTACTCGGACCACAACTCGTGTGTCGACAATCATGCACCTAAGTCCTTAAACAATACTTCAGCTATAAAACCGTCATTGGAAAGGCAGAGTAGCGGTTGCAAAATATATATATATATATATATATACCCAGCTAAAATCTGTGAGGTATTCAGCGACGTTTTTGCCACTATCATGAGTCGCGAAGCTGACCCGGTGCCTGTATGCATAGAGCTAATCGAAACAAACCTCCTAAGCAGAGTCTGTATCTCGCTCAACGCCATCCACCAGGTTATAAATTAATTAGCCCATCTTCCAAGCTGGGATCTGATGGCATTTCATCAACCACCATTAAACTTGCAGGACCTGATTAACCATTGCTACTGATGATCATGTTCACTCTATAGCTGGAATCTGGCCACTTTCCAGACCACCGAAAAACCTCAGCTATTATTCCTCGGCATAAAAGAGGTCCCAAACAAACGATTGAAAACTATCGACCAATTCACAGCACTCCGAAAATCGCTGGGCTATTTGAAAAGCTAGTCAGTATGGAGACGATGAATGTTGTTCTTTCCATTGGCCTGATCAACAATTCGCAGCATGGTTTTCTCAATAACCAATCGTGCATCACCTGTCAACCTCATTAACTTAATCATATTTCAGAAATAATCTATTCCGGCTACGCAGTAGTAATCTTGTTTTTTAACATACACCAAGCTTTCGACCGAGTACCGCACAATCGACTGCTACAAAAGTTGAAGAACTTTGGGATCCTGTACCCATTAATAGGTTGCCTATCGTCACACCTGAGTGTTCGTCATCAGGTTGTCATTTTAGGTGATTATCGCTCTTCCCCACACTCAACCACTAGTGAAGACATTCAAGGGAGCGTGCTCGGCCCCTTAGTCTTTTTGCTCTACATCAATGACATTACCACATCCGTAAAACATGGCACATCATATTTATTTGCTGATGATAACAAACTAGTCTATAAGTTTCGGCGTGACGATCTTCACGGGACATTACTGATCATTCAGGATGATTTACATTCCCCTGAGTCATCTATGGTGCTGCACTTGGGTGATGAACCTCTGGTCTAAGGAATCAAGCATCATGTCTAACGGCTGCTTTATCCCCGAAATATCTATCACCCTAAATAATGAACGCGTCCCTACACAGTTGTCCAAGCGAGATCTGAGAATTAGGTACTCGTCCACCTTCAATTTCTCTTGACAAACCCATTAGCAAGTCTCACGTGTCAGACAGTCTATGTTCAATAAATCAAACAAAATACACACAACTCATGCTAGAGTTGAGCCTTTCAAGCTAGTCACTCGCCCCATCCTCGAATACTGCATGATTCTATACGGAAATAATAGAAATAGTGATAGAATTGCTGTGGAGCACCTGCAGAGGTCTTTTACTAAACATCTGATTACGAAACACTGGTATGAATTATCGAGTACGTTGCCATAAACTTCATCTCGAATCACTTTGGATTCGACGATTGAAGCATAACTTGTTGCTGCTTTTCAACATGTTACACAAGAAGACCTATTCCAACCTGCCTACCCTCAGTTTACAACCTCGCTCAACTCGAGGGCTTCGCAAGAAACTTTTACATTGAATATACCAAAGGCTAGAACCAAAGTCCGCTCTAATTTCTTCCTGAGCAGATAGAGCTATCTGTGGAATAAACTACCCAAAACACTCAGATCATATGACAACGTGGCAACATTTAGTAGCATATTCGCCAATTACCTCCATCTATTTACCCTAAGCTCTATATTCACATAGGAAAAATCCCTCGATGAGCTATTTCAAGGGGGCCCAAAAACACATAAACACCAAAGTCTTCATAACTAAGCTTTGGCCTCAACCATCTGCCAGAATGTTAATACATGAAACGAATATCCCAATACCCTACCTATGGATGTCACCCATGCAATAGCAGGAATGCTTCTGTTCAACTTGAGCTGTGCCGCTAAAGACACCATTTCTCTCATCAAGAGAAATATACCTATTATTATTATTACTATTATACTGCGATGGCACATTTACCTCGCATCAACAAGTAGGTTGCTTCTCCGAGATTTAGTCAGTAATTCGGGGTCCTTTTCTATTGCCGCACGTTGACAAATTGTAGACAGACCTTAAAAGGATTTTGCAAGTGCTAACACTACCATTATGCAGACGGAGTCAACAAACAGGACCTAGTTACTAATTACTCTTTGAAAATGTACGTATATATAAATAGTTGCAAAAAATCAGCAAATGAGGCAAATATATTCTTGCGTTTCAAGTGGTCGTTAGTATTGTGATAAAGTAAAGGTGTTGATTGCATGTGTTGGGAGAGAGTTTTAGCGCCAGTACATTAGAAGAGAAAACAATTCGTCCACATTCCAGTTCGCTGTACTACGTGGTTGGCTTGAACTGATACCTCAAAAATGTAGATTGGCTAAGCTTCAGTAGATTGTGGCGATGGTAGGTAGGGTTACTTGAGCTTACACGTCAATATGATTACGACGAGTAGCGTCCGATAACGGTCCCTCTAAACTCATAGGTTTTTCAGTCTCAGTGGTTAAGTAATAATTGACAAACTTTTGGCGTTCTTTGTTGCCCTGTTTCGTACTTTCTAAAATGCGGTCTGGTGGCGCTTCTGCTAGGGCTATCACGCTTGCACATCGTACTTTACCTGAGGCTTCATGTAGGCGCAAAGCACTTGCGTAATTATTGGGGCGTCAAATATACCTCACGCCTTAGGCAGAAGGCAGCTACTTTTTCGCTCCGTTTCCAACAAACAAAGTCATCCTGTTGGAGAACGCCATGATCGCTATCAGGAGAAGCATGCTGAAGAAACAATGGATCTAACAAGTAGTAGTGATTGTTGTAATGTTGTATGCTCATAGCTTTAAAATTATCACTGGTGAACCAAAGCATATTTTCAGTGGACAATGTGTATCCTCTATACAATTCAAGTTGCAGGACTGTGTAATTTTCCATTGCAAAAAATAGCAATATCTTTAAACTATTGGGGAACATTTAAAATAACTAATCTTGCCAGGTTATTCATTAAGACCTCTGACGGCCATCAGTGGTATGTCAAGCTTTGAAGTGCGCCGCATTTGATATTGATGTAGTTGGATAGGTTGCAGTGAACTCTCAATTTCAGAGGAACGTGAATGAGATAGTTATCTATCTAACTCACAAGGAGATAGCCGATATCTTATTTCGGAAGCTTATGAAATGGAAGCAGATTTTCTAGACTGTCTTGTGTCTGAAAAATATAGTTAGATTGCATAAACTTATATGCCATCACCGACAGGCTCCAACTAGCAGCCGAGAGTTATCAATCGTTTTGTAGTGCATGACCAATTCTGTCTTGCTGTTCTAAAGCGAGCATTTAGTTGCTCTCTAGGTACTTCATTAGTTACTCATCGGCGATAAACTCCACGTCTTTTGAAGATCATTGGAAATAATATTATCGCCCGATGATCCTCTGCCACTCATGTAGATTGGAGTGAAGATGCCGTGCTTCCAGTATGTATAAACCTAAATATCATTGAAACATCGCTGGGAGAATACTGCTGGGCTCTTTGGACCGTTCGGGTAGGGAACTCCACCTTGTTGCATCAACGAGGTCAGGCAAGTGCGAATAATTGTTCATAAAGTGAAATTCTTCTGTGCTATCTTGAAGATGTTCTGAGTAACCAATTTAGCGGAACAGTAAATCGCATGACCAACCTTACCCAGAACGGCTTCCGTTGTTATTATATTGATGATGAGTTCCTTGTTAATGAACACGAGACCAAATCGGCCTGCTGTTTATTGTCCTTAAACGCGTTGGAGAGGTAACATGGTTGTGATTCTGTGATCCAATGATTGGCACCTGTAGTTCCGCTTTTACTTGCTCACCTAGTGAGGCGGGGGTTTATATCGCGAGCAAATTAAAATCCCAACCAAGAGAACATGAGTGTAAAAACATAAAAGTAGATTCTTCATACTGGAAGTTACCAGAACCTTGTCCATCTCTAAAATCGTTATTATTTGGAAATGTAGAGTAGCTACTAAACATACATCGCCTCTCTTCAGTTAAGCGATAACATAACTTGTAGACAATTTATACCCCCAGGTTTGTCAACGCGGTCGACATGTAGGTCGGGACGGTTATAAAGAGGCACACGTTTCGCTTAGTAGATCGGTTGTTGTGTATGAATACTATACAAGGTCGTTAAATTTTAGCCTCTGTAATCACGTTACCCAACCAGGTCCTTTTTAACAGGATCCAAGGAGTTTAATGCTTGACGATTTCGAAGCGCAGCAAATTTACTGAGAAGCTTTTGAACTTCTGTTCACAAATTTACGCAGACCCATGTATGGTCAACGGATTGGTATTTGGATTAATTTCCGACCTATCACCTAGATGTGGTTCGCACTGGTTTATAGACCACTCGTAAATAAGCCTTCCAATCATGTATCCAATTCGGATGGTGATAGAATTGTACGAACTCCCGGATGAGAAGTACAGACAGCTGAGCTCGCAAAAGGTTCCTGTTGCTCCCGCGCTTGCTTACCCAATGTACATCTGGCTTCGACCGCCTTGCAACGTATTTCTGGTAGCGGATTGGTGTGTACCTTATGTCCAGGCACGAGCATTCTTTCCATCACTTGTTTAACGTGGAGCACAACCTTCAGCACATTATCATAGTTTGGCACTAAGAGTAGCCTTGAATTCGGGTTGACCATCACGCCATTAAGATGGAGTGTTTCGCAGATGTAGTGCCCCTCTTCCAATCATGTTGTTTGGTATGCGAATAGTCTGAATACGGAATTTCAGAACAGCCAGGATAGGGGTTGATTTTTCGTCGTTTTGCTTGCAATACTTCCTAATTATGTATTCTTTTGCTGGAGGTGACACTATGGGATGTTGGAATAATGCGAACAACGCATGATGAAGCACGAAGCCGGTGAGCTGACAAGAGAACTGACTCAACCTACGTAGCTGAACAGAGTTTGGGTGTCGGAGGGTGCGAACTAACTGGACCTTGTTAAGCTGGATTCCATTGTCACAAGTTGTCGAATAATGTGTCTTTGACGCAGTCTGTCTTTGATGCAAGTACCCCGTAGGGTAGTAAGCTTGGCCAATTCTGCCTTTCTATAGTGTTTTCATATTTAGATAAATGGTTGCTTTATTTCTCCGGCGGTGCAGTGAGCGTCCATCTCGGTGGCACGTTGGGAATAGTGTCATGGTTCATGCTTGTTTGGATGGATTCAGATGTGAGTATTACCTTTGCTTTGGGTCTGCGATCAACAATAAAATGTACACATGTTTTCAGGCATTTGGCAGAGGTGGAAGGTCCGGAAATAGCACCCATTCCAAGAGTGTGTTCACCGTCCTCGACAGGCCTAGGTTGCCCACGTGTTTGTGAGTTTTTGTAGTTATTGTCCCTCGGTTTAATCCACTGAATCTACGCTTGCCTTGGCCGCTCCGTTCCAAAACGAATTCAAAGGTTAAGCAACGAGAGTCGAGTGTTGCTGTGACTGGTTGTGTTGCATCTGCTCTACCACCTGGTGCACCTTCCGCAATCACTCTAAGTTTGCCTTATGTAAGCACTAGCATAGCGATAGTCCTTAAGAGTCGGCTAACCATACACACTATAAGGAATCGTATAAGGTCTGGTGTGCTGTGTCTTTTTTTAACTCCGCCAAAGATAACTGGGCGGAGTTAGAACATTAGTCAAATTCCCATACCCATGGAACAATAGCTTGAATCCCAAAGAAGTTTATCCTCCGCCGCATATATCGTGAAGAGGTTACTTTCCTTGTTGTTACACTGCGTACTATTCTTCTAACGTCAATAACATTTCCGTTCTTTTTACTAGTACGTCTATTTATCATTTAAGGATACCACGCAGACAATTCGGAAAGCCCCAACCGAAATGTTAAGGGAAACTTAATTTAATCTAGTAAGAACAAGGAAAATTATGAACTCGGCAAATCGGGCTTTCTACCATGACCCCAGTGACATTCCTCCAGCACACTGAAGTTATGGTGACCACGATATTCCTAACCTGCAGCGTTATGACCCTCACTCTGTCAAGCAGAGTCGGATTCGTTCTTTCTTACGCTCATAGGAAGCTCTAGAAGACTATCATTCATTGGCCATATTTTCATCCAGCTTTAAATCATGAAAATGATTTTGAATGAAATGCTTTGTGAACTCTGACTGTCAAGAAAGACCTCTGGCTCAGAACAACATGGGTTCATTGGCCATTATGCCAATTAAAACAATGAAGCCACATCAACAACTCTATTAATATGGACAAATCTTGTATTGTTACAATTCTACAAAAGCAAGAGGTATTTGCTCAGATGCATCCTGACCGAATTTTGGCGGTGTTCGCAACGGCTGATATAGTCTACCATTTTCTCTCCTGATTCTTATCCTAAATGTAAGGCAGAACATAAGCATTCAGGACAGCATTGTACAGTTATCGTCGTAACCTGGTGACCAGTGTCACAGTTCAAGGAAGTCTTATGAGTGATTTAAACTTCCTCAAATACATCAAACTTGGCACTGAGGTATTGAACCTTGTTGTTCAATATATCCTCCAACTTGATTAAAGTTTTGCACACCCTTGAGTCTGCAGACTGGACTGCACTGCTGCTTACAAGCTGTTCTAGGTGCCAATGAAGTGTGCTGCCTTACCTCAACATGAGATTTGCAGATGAGAAGAGCAATTCTCTCATATACCGACCTCCATTGATAATGAATTCATTCAAAACTAAAGCCTCTTCAATACGTTTCGATTTGTCAAATATTTTTGAACTTGGCAGAACGGATAAAGTACACCGTTACAAATGATAGGAAAAGATGATATACCTCAGAATGTTTAACGAGATAAATTACACGCTAATGTTTTTCAAGACATGTCCACAACCGCGTTATAGCGAAATATTGTAACTGCTTTAGCTTTGATCAACACCGTGCAGTGACCCAGAATTTATTTTCCAGTCAAACATATATCCACCCATAACTCTGCAAAACGTTGGAAACTGAAGCGAATTGTTTCAGAAAACCTGAACAAACTTTAAATCCTGTTCATTCAACACGATCAGGTTCCCGTTTAGTCTACACAACGGCAACACATACTTTTCTACGATATTCGAAACAAAGATTTCACTCCACTGTTACTTATACCGCTCACCGAAATACACACAAAATATCCGTAAAAGATAGGTTGCCCCCAGAAACACAGTTCTGTTATCCATAACCTTTTGCGCATTTTCTCTTGCATAATGGGATAAAGTCAGCAATTTTCTTAAGCTATGTAAAGTAGTTTGGAACATCTAATTCAGTTTCCCAGAGCAAAAAGTTAAAGATAAGAGATTGGATGACATGTAATATGCACTAGAAGAAGCCGAAGGAAACCAGAATTTAGTTACATGAACAAAAAAAAGCTTTTTGGCCTCATATGTTCAGTTACTCTTTAGTTATCTAGTGTTGTTGCTAACATTGCCACTGGCATGGGAAAACAACGGTTCATTGGGAGTTTGGACATCACATCCCTATTCGTCATCACACTACAATTCTCCCCGGCTATGGTATTTCGTAGTCACAACAAACATTACTTGAAGGTTGGAGACCACAGCCGATTTCTTGAGCTTTTTAAACACAAACTGGCACTCAGAATTAAACTTCTGCTTTACAAAATACAAGTAAAATCATCGGTTAATCAATCGCTCGGTAAGCTCATTTCCCATCAAATCAGAAATTGGTAAAACATTGTGTATGCATATGCATAATGTGGTTTCTCCAATGTGTAGTTTGTTTCTACTTCCATATCCCCTTCGAAAGAAAAAAATATTTATTCTGTTCCCTCCTTTCATAATACTCCAACCGCACTCGGCGCCTATTGAAATATGACCAAAGCCGCAATTTTGACGCAGCGATTTGTGTCTGCGCAAAGTTCATGGAAGAACTTATCGATTAACGTAGAAATATTTGTAACATTAACAAACTGCTGTAACCGCTGTGGGATAAAACTGCACACCAACATTAGTTCACTGACGCCGAACCATGTCCCGAATGGTTGAGAAACCTATTTTTATATTTGTGCATCCACACGAAACGTACATTGTAACCCTCAGTCTAAACCAATACCATTAAATAAGTCGTGCATCACTTGCATAAACCAAACCACTGGCCAGCGTCCTAGTCGCAATACAGTGTATTCATCTAGGCTGCACCAATTAGATCACGCTTTTCGTAACTAAACTACTCTTGGGAGAAGAGAGTGGTACCTACTACCAGATAACATTTTAGGCTAACTTATCTTGACTCCTCCTCCATGTACGTGATCTCAGAGTGACTCTAAAATAGGGTATGCCAGCTTCTTCCTACCACCATATCGCACATGATCTATGCGCAAACCAGGCCTGATGTACAATAATCCATCCTTGCTAAAAGTATGACATCGATACTGTCATTGCTGCATAAAATTCTTGTCGCTCACTTCTTTCTCACACTTACTTAGACCGAAAGCACCAAACGATTAATGTGGTTAAGTAACTTTGACGTTCCTTTACTGATCCTATTCTGTATGTGGAATAGAAGGCCACTGCTTTGCATGCAGTCACTTACTGGAATTCAGACACGGCATTTCACTGAAAGGCCAAATGTTCATGTTGACCACAAAGATGTGCAGGTTTAAATGTTGCCGGAATTATCTCTCGCTTCGTGTGGGCAAATTATAAATGCTGCTCACAGTTATTTTATTTTTACACCAACGTTATTTGAATACGAACGCGACCTGATGGTAAGCTATCCACTAAATAACGAATTAAACCAACTTACTTGGTCAGAGTGACCAAACAGTGTGTACATGTGGAACTTATGATAACTCAGCCGAAAAGCCTTATCCTACGAGGCAGCTTTTAGTCTATTCTACTCCCCTACCGGACTCAGTTGACTTTTGCCTATATGTTTGGGGTGTATCTGTTACTCGTTTACTTCAGTGCAATATTATAGTGTTTCTACCTAGGATCGGTTTTTAAACCCACAACTGCAATCAACTTGTGGTAGCAATGAATGGATATAACCAGCAGCAAGTGAGTTTCATTGAATATGGCTTTACTTGAATATAACCGGAGGATTCACACACTTAGAGTTGTGAGCCAGCTTGTTTTCAACAAATTTTGGTGGGTTTCCCAGGGATTCAGAATGGGTACCTAGTTGGGTCCTTAGGCGTGTACAAGGATCGCCGCGGTTTGAAGTTCACCATAGCAGCACCGACTACGCTTGAAATTAGGATAACAGTGACACAAATGTTAGCTCATACGAACACATATCATTAAAGAATATTCAAATACATGATGTGCTCATCACATATCTACTTCCAGCTAAGTTGCAAGATATGTCCATTCTATCAATTAATTGTCCCTTTATGATAGATGATTTAGTCAACGTTTGAACTCTCAACAGACAACGTCGAGTCAATAGTGCTTGGTGACTCCTAAACCTATGTTGTATATCAGGTAAGCAAATCGTTCGCCAACTGATTTGACATGCTTGAGTTAGGTCACTAGTAATTTGCTTGAACAGCGCAGTACTCATAAGGTGCGGTAAGGAACGCTAAAATTTCCTAACCATTGGACACTCCAAAATCAGTCCATATAAAAACCATTCAATAAACTAGGCACCCGGCGAAGCTAACGGCTTGCCGTTACGAAGAGTACTGAAGAGTCTGACTAGGTTTCGCACACCTGGAGACCTCGAATGTTAGGCGAACAATTTACTGTTTAAACTCATGTAGCTACATGAGTTTATGCAAGATTTAGCACTTCGGTACGTATGCTCTTATGATGGTGTAGCTGCCAACCTAGAAAATCCGTGTACCATTCACTAATCAAAACTGGACAATATTATGACAAGGGAACCGCAGGTAGGTTCCTTTTCATTGGAGATCATAAGTTACTCACATTTGACCAGGATTGAAAAATTCTTGACACGATAAGTTCTATTTTGTGTAACTGTTCATTATTTCAGTAGCTATACGTACTTTAATTTCAATCAGGATACGTGACCGTAATTTTAGCCAAAATATCAATGAAATATGTGTATTTATTTATCACAGCTAGGCCTACTCTGGCAGTCACTAAGTTATTTGGAGGAACTGAATTGTTTTCAGGCAACTATATCGGTCGGTCGGTTTTCTTATGTCAAATCGCCATAGGGTTGCTGGAAAGTATTAAGTACTTTGCTTAATTTCTAACTAGGAAAGTAGCTGAAGTTAGTGTGAATGGTAGAAGCATGTCATAAGTATTGTTATCGTACAATATATTAAAGATTTTAATTCTTGGTTAGATGTAACAACCCAGGTTTACTCCTTTACATAAGCCAAAAGAATATGTTTGATGCGACGCAGATGCTTACCTCTGAATTACAACTATTTAGTTTGGTCACCTGTTTACTTAGGCCATTAAATAACCGACGTCATATTTTATATTTATACTAATGTCATTATTCGGGAGACAAGTTATAAGCAGAAGTATATTTCGCGCACCGGAGATTTCAAAACAAAGAACCAGAGACGGAGTAAGAAGATACTAAACACTACGGTACATGTAGAACCCTAGCAAGGGCGCTGAAGTCCCACATGTGAATTGAAACTGGCTTGTGGGCGAACAAAAACAAAAAACTCATTTCTGAGATTTCGTGACCAACTGCCATAGTTGCATTGCAAAGTGGCCCCAGATTTATTGCGAACCGAGCAGGATTTCTTTCCTTGAGTCAAGATGAAACAGCTTTCAGTGCGGCATGGCAGTAATGGCCAGAATTAACGCAAAAATTCCATCCATCAAACCATCGCTCCGGAGACAATTCCTGGTGCGTGACTGTAGGAAGGGAAGTCAGTTCCTTTGGAACTAGCTAAAGTCAAATTAGCCGCTTTTCCAAGGCTTTGTATGGACAGGCTTCAAAGTAATCTTTGGTATTCTACCGCTTGACAGCCTTTAAATACTTGGTAAATTTGTATGCACTGTGATTCAGTCTAATCTCCATTTATAACTGTATGTTACAGCTTTTATAACTCAACGAGTGATTTCACAACTTTGCGTTGCTGTGTTGGCGATCGCTAAACTTGTAGGTGAAGGGAACAACACTCCAAAACTTGAGGAAGGAATTTATCTCATCAGTAAGATGATGTGATTAAAGAAGCCGCATACGTTTTGATCCAAGTTGATCTTACTCTTGCGATAATTTTTTTGATTTATGGGCCATATCAACGCAGTTAAAGACCCCTGTCCTTAACAATATATACCTTTCCGCATTTTCATAAGTTATGTGCTTATAATATAGAGCGCGTAAAGTTCAAAGAGAACTGTGAGTAATTAGCCAAACCGCATTACACAATATCTTTTTTTCTCGAACCCTTCTTTTAAATCCTTAAGGAAATTTACATGTTTGCGTTTGCGTTATAAAACACATTTCCTTTTCACTTAGCATTTTTGGCAATTCTTGACTCCCTAAGGTCAAACATTACATCGTTGACTGTCTGGCACTTAACAAGCTGCTACGTTGTAACGTTTTGCCAAGCCGTCGCACGTATTCTATTTACTTTTCCTTCCCATTACGATTGCAAACCTATTCGTAAATTAAATACTGTTTCTTTTGTATTATAGAACCACGGTAACAGAAATGCAAGTTTTAATTTCTCTGCCCAGACAGTGCATGGAGTACAAGTTGATTAGCCCACAGTTTCTTTGTCTCATCTCGTGCGACTACCTACTCTAGTCTTCGTATGTTCTTTACACAGCGCATCCTGAAGACATGCCACTGGAAATGAAAGGTTAGAAATTTGAAAACTATATACACAAACCAAATAGTTACAGCACTATTGAATAGATGTGGATCATGCTTTAGTGGTAGCCTGCAAGTAAATATGCAGAAGAGCAATATTTGAGTGAGGACTGATTCCAACAAACATGATGAAACCAGCCATTGATGAAAATTTATCGATAGTTAATAAATATTTAACGCTTACCAATAATTGTTTTACTAATATCCAGGAGACGTTTGAATTTACTTATTCTTGCTAATCAGTATGATATACTCACTACGTATAGATCAAATTGTAGGGATTAATACTGATTTTTTCACCACATGAAACCAAGGATAAGGCCAGTGTTCTGATGAGTTTAACACTTATACACATTTACTTGTCGGTGGTTGGTGAAGGCAATATAAAATGGGAATAGTCAGTTTCTAAATAATGGTAGGTTTAATTTCTCAAAGTTGTATGAAAGTTTGTTGGGATAACAGATATGGTCCTCATTGTTACTTCACTAATGTACATCATACACAATTACTGAATAATCTCATTGAATGGAACAGCTGTCATTGAACACAGGTCAACCAGAGGCATTTGGCCTTCTGAGGCCAACGATACGTTTTGTGATAACCAAAGAGGCCCTAGATGACCAATAAAATGTACGCTGCAGAAAATATTATCTGTTTACGGTCGCTTTGATGAATCGGAAGAATTTCCGTACGGGGAAACTGAGTAAACTATATCAGATTACTTTCTTTCCGTGCAATCCTACTGAATAAATAGCGAACAAAATGATCCATATTTGTCTTTGGTGCTTCACAACTTATTCACCAGGCTTCACAGCTGAACGTAATTGTTTCCTCCATTCGTTTATTGTGGCTGTTCGTGTTAAAATTGCACGCCGAAGAGCTAGGATCAAGAACCTTCTTACAAATGGTACGTGATTACTGCTAGTTGTTTCGTCAATAACTATAAACTTTAACTAGTGAGCCAAACCATGTTGCTTTGATTCGCATACACGCAGCATCGTCAGGCTAGTTAGCTTCCCATTTCGCGGACAGTTCTAATATATAAGTATTCGGCAGCGTTATACCGCATACAAATATACTTGGGTTGCATGTGAGAATATGGACATAAGTTGGATAGATCGTTTAAGATCTTTTGTATAATTCTCAGGAGCCATGGGTCGAGCTCCGAATGTCATTTATCAGCAATAAGCAGGAAACCATAAAAAAGGAAGGTGTAATGGAAAAAGTCTTGGTCCAATACTTATGTGACATAATTGTATGCTAATGAAAAGCGATATTTAACTATTTATCCCTCACAATTAGGTATTATTTTTCGAAGTATTACTCTCTGATACAAGGAGTTGGTAGGAGAATTGAACGGTGTGAATATAAGTTCAGTACACCCATATTTATACGAATAACTATCACGCCCGCAAAAGAAGTGTACAACGGTTTCGTCTTCGAAGTAGTGTAAGTATTTTATAATTTAGCTGTTGCTGTGGGTCTCGAACCCGCAACTCGACTGGTGCTATTTTCTGGTTAAGGCCACTGAGCTATGTGTGACGGTAGCCTCCATCGTAACTAAGTTACTAGAGGTGACAGCGACGCGCCAATGACGATACTCGAGAAACTAAGACGAAGTACAGTGTATTTCCAGTATTTTAATGGCTGGCTGTCTTTGTTTATATGTGATGAAGTTCAAACTATACTTTATGGTAGCTTAAAATGAAGCGCATCCTCCTCCTTCTCATCATCCTCATCATCATCAGCAGCCATCTGACCATGATGACCTATGGAATAAAGAATAATAAGAGGGAGAGAAGGGGGACTTCCCTGAACACCTTAATGCGCTAAGCAAACATCCAGGGTCAAGGCGCCTACACCTTGTGTAGACAACATACTGTCACAAACACCTGGATATCGTGCAAAAAAGCGTCCTCGTCGAGACAGCTTTGTTGTGGCTTTCACTGCCACGCGTCGTAATCAGCCATTACTCCGCAGATAACAGCACCAAACAAACTTTAAACAGGCAATCCGATTAGGAGACGGCAGCAGACGCGCCACTTGTGTCAGTTGCAAGCCATGTCCTGTAAAACTCGAGCCAAGCACAAGGCGAGTCACGTGGACCCCAGCCCGGAAGGCGAGACGGACCAACACAACCCTACATCTGGCAGTCTAAACAAGACCCTCCTAGGTAAGCGGTGACCAGGCATACGTAGCACGTGTCCGAGCCAGCGCAACTTATTCTGTGCTATCTATTGTTCTGGGGAGCTAGCATGGTTATCACCACCGAGTACTCGCCTACGCACATCATCGTTGCGGACACGCTGGTGCCATCCGACCTCAGCAATGCTTCGCAGACAACGATGGTCAAAGAGTTGAAGGCGCCTCAGATCTTCGAAACGGAGGGGTCAAGTCTCACTACCATACAGCAGAACGGCCCTCACTGTCGTCTTGTATACACGGCCTTTTAGACGCAGGGGAACTCCCTTCTGTCGCCAAAGATGTTGCAGGTTAAAGAAGGCAGCTCTGGCCTTTGCAATGCTTGAGCTCACGTCAGTTTCTCTGCGCCCATCATTGCTGATGCAGCTGCCAAGATAAGTGAAATGATCAACCACCTCGAGTTCCTCGTTAGCAAGCGTCAAGGGGTCATCAAGTGGCTGGTGTTCCTGCAGCAACACTTTGCACTTTGAAGGTGCGAAGTGCATACCAAATAATGCGACCACTCTGGACAGACTATTCAGGGTTGATTGGGCCGCCCCAACATCGTCGAAAAGCAAGCGATATGGTCCGCATAATCTAGGTAAACTAACCTTTCACCAGGGTGCACATCAACGCCTGCATCGTTGGATTCCGTCAGGGAACACTCCATGATAGAATCCACGACGAAATTGAACAAAAACGGGGAAATCGGACAACCCTGACGAACGCCACTTGTAGTTGAATAGCTATCCGATAGGGCACCGTGGACCCTGACATGGCCTGTAGTGTTCGAGTATAGAGCGCGAAGGATGTTCACATATTTCGTGGGAACACCTTTCCGCGCAAGTATTTCGAACAGAATCGATCGATCGACCGAAGCGAATGCACTCTTGAAATCGAGGAGCACAGCTATTGTCGGTCTGCTGTATGCGTGGTGCCGTTCTAGCACCTGCGGCAAAGTGAATATATGGTCTATACAGCCACGTTCTGGGCGAAAACCGGCCTGCTGCTCAATAATCCGAGATTCCTGTTCTGCAGTGAGGCAACGAACGATAATCGAGGCCAGTAAATTTTTCACAACTGGCGTTAAGCTAATACCCCGTGTGGTAAGAACAGTCTGTGCGAGCGCCCTTTTTGTATATTGCAACTATAATGGCTTCGCTCTAATTAGCCGACACACTCTCTTCGTTCCAGATACGTTCGAATAGGGAGGTTAGTGCCCTGCAGAGGACCTCACCTCCATCCTTAAATAGTGCAGGTGGGAGGGATCCGGGCCAGCAGCACGAAAACTATTGAGAGCTGTGCTCGCGTTTCGGTCCTCGG
>OX104067.1:96540521-96647227 GCA_944474145.2 Dicrocoelium dendriticum | reverse complement strand
ACACACGACTGAACCCTTTATTTATATATATATCCCCCCCCTCCCCCCCCCCCCCCCTTTCCTTTTTCTGAGTCCCTTGGTGAAATCAACAAAAAGCAAGTACAACGGCTGGTGTCGTTCTCTACTCTTCTACTGCAACTGACGAGCCGCAAACACCATATCTATAGTGATGCGACGCGAGCGGAATCCACACTGCTCTTCCGCCACTTTCGCTTCCACAACCTGACTGACGAGGCGGTTGAGCAGGATTCGGGCACTCACCTTGCACACACTACTTAGCAAGTTGATGCCACGATAATTCGTGCAACATGGCTTGCCCCTTTTGCCCTTGTACAGTGGTAGCACAAGGGCATCCTTCAGCTCAGGAGGCACCTCCTCCTCAATCCACACGCGTTGCACCAAGTGGTGCAGCGCAGTCAACAACGCGGGTCCGCCGTGTTTCAATACTTCAGGCGGGATCCCGTCGGCCCCGGCACACTTGCCGTTTCGCAGCTGAGCAAGTGCTCTCTGCGTCTCATCCAGTGTCGGCGTGTCCGCCAGACTCGCCTTCACATCGTGCTGCTTCAGGCCGTTCAATGTAGGCCAGTCGATCTCTGAACGATTGTTCAAGAGACAGTCAAAGTGTTTCCGCCAGATCTGCATTATGTCTGCAGTCTGTGTGCAGGTAGCGCCTGAACTACCATCGATCAGCGTCCTCAGCGGCTCCAATCTCGGTCCATACACCGCCTTCAAGGAGTCAAAGAATTCCTTGTGTTGGCGGCGTTCGGCGTAGCATTCCATCTGCTTCGCCTTCTCCGTCCACATGCATTTTTAATGCGACGGAACTCCCGGGTCAGTGCCGTCGTAGTTTGCGAAAACGGCTACACTTCCCCAAGTCACTGAGGTCTGCCACATGTGCAGCAAATGCTGCATTGTTCTCCGACATCAATGCGCCAATCGTCGCATTGTTCTCATCAAATCAATCACGTCGTTTACAGTTTGTGCGCCCGATGGTCTCCTTGGCAGCAACTGTCACCTTGTCGCAAATGTGGTCCCAGAGGTCGCCCACTGTGGCTATGCAGTCCACATCACACAGGCGTGCAGCCATCGCCTTCTCCAACTCAATACGTTTCGCCACAGTACCGAGGGAGAGAATGTTTAATTTACGCCGATTCACGGCGGGAGTACAATACATAGATTGACGAAAATATATGTACAGTTTGGTTCGCACCAATCTGTTATCAGTGTAACACTCAGCTACACACAGTACACGTGTCATGCGCACTTCACGCATACCACGCTGACTTACGATGACATATTCGAGCAGGTGAGCGTGACCACGCCGTGGGTGCGTCTAAGTTGCTACATCACTCTCACTCAGTGCAAACTGAGTGTTCGTGATCGACAGGCCGTGAGTGGCACACAGTGAGAGCAACCTGTCACCGTTCGCATTCGCTGAACCAATGCCATGCGGACCGATAACATCTGTCCACACCGATGCATCACGCCCGACGCGCGCGTTGAAACCACCCAGCAGAAATAGTCGGTCACCCATCGACACAGACCATAGGACGGAGGATAGCTCAGTGTAGAATTGATCACGCGAGTCATCAGGATAATATTTGTTTGGACCGTACGTGCTTATAAAAGTGGCAAACCTAACTCTTCCGAGTCGTATGTGAGCAGTCATCAGTCGCGTGCTGATGTCTGTTGCTTCACCCACCAGCAGGCCATGGAGGCGATCGTATATTGCAATGCCGACCCCATGTTCACGTGGTGCTGAGGCGGCCTTGCCCACCCAGTATAATGTGTAGCCAACACCTGTTTCATGCAACTTACCTTGCTCAGCGAGGCGGGTTTCACTGAGTGCCGCAATATCGATGTTGTAGCGCGCCAGCTCCATCGCGATCAGTGCAGTGCGTTGCTCCGGGCGCTCGCTCGAGTTCCGGTCCAGTAGTGTGCGCACGTTCCAGCACCCGATGCTGAGTGCTTTGCACGTAGGCATACAATTGCATTGGTGAGCAATCGCACGCGTGGTGGTCGTTGTGCTTCGGAGGTTTGTTTGAGGGACTCAACCCGGAGCCTTTGGCTCAATAGCCTGACCCACAAGGCAGTGGGGAGCAGATCCAGCTCGGGAATGTGATTGCAGAAACAGCTTGGCATGTGCTTGATGGCCTTCACACGTAGCCTTGGAATTACCTCAAAGTGAGCCGAGTTCTCGATAGAGGTTGCGGGTAGCAACCCAACGACACAGCGTGCTTCTGATATTCAGCTTTGAATTACTTTCCGTTGTGCCAAGCGTTGCTCGCGGATCTCACTAGCATACTGATCCGGGCTTCAGCCAGGAAATACTAAGCTCTGGGTTCTATCCCAACTCAGGCTTTCTCCACCTGACGAGTCTAAACCAAGACGAAATCGCCGTCTTGGTGTGCCAGTGTTGGGAAGAGCAACACCTAAATATATCCATTAAGGATGCGGGCCTCGAGATCGGAATGACCGAGGTTTACCTCAAAGGGAGCCGAGGTCTCAATAGAGGTTGCGAGTCGCAACCCAACCACACAGCGTGCTTCTTAAATTCAGCTTTGAGATACTGGAACAATCCATATAGATTTTGTGACCGTAGTAGGATACACCTGCGATCACGGCCAGACGCAGGTGGGTTTTGGCGGGTTTGCACCAATTTGACCAGGGGCTGCCTGGCTTGAGGCGAGCATTAGCAAACCATTGAATACCCGGAGGTGTCCTCACACCGTCAGAGACAATGTGTGGCCCTCGTGCTCTACGCCAATCGATCTGTGAGTTTATAACCCGCAGACTTGTTGTCTCCCATGGCTAGGTTTTACGGGAAGAGGGTCATCGACCACTTCCTAACCTCCGAGGAGGATGGACTAGGACATTAGCAGGACACCCACACCTGACAAGCGAACGACTCGAGTCCTCAGCCAAAGCCTTGGAGTAAATGTACACCCGAAAGGCAGCGGGTCTAACAGACAGTCAGTTCACTGACTCATGCGGATTGGTGTCCTGGATCTTAGCAGGGAGAAGGGCGAAACCCAAATCCCACCCAGCGGTCGCCACGAGGAGGCGACCAGGACATGAGCAAATGGCACAACAGTAGCATCAGTGGGCAGACCATCTGTCAGGATCTAGCCACCACCAGCCTCAGCGCACCATAGGCTCTCGCGCCAGCCCGGATAATTACTTAGGTGGTAATCAACAGGATTTGTGTTACACCCGACTGTACACCATCATGGAAGTGTAAGAAGTAGTTATACGTGTTCATGTTTGTAAGCACTATGCGAACCACAGCACTAAGCACAACAAGCTGCTTATTCTTTTCGAGGCAACCTTCACTGAATATGTCGTAGCAACTCTCTAGTTAAACAGAAAGACCCTGGTTGGCCACCATAGCTACACACGCTATGCCGGGCTCAGTAAGACGAATTTAATGATGTACCTGTGTGGAGACGCGGATAAAAAGCATTAAAGGGGTGGATAAATATTAGAGGTTGCGCGCTACCGCTCCACATTGGGACAAGTAACTACTTGGATTTCCGAAAACACACGTATGATTCCGCGGCCGGTGTCGAGTCAACGGATGCAAACTTACTGAATTATCCGGCCTAAAGTGAAGGAGATACCCGTTTACTTTTCGTCTGGTAGTTCAATTAGTCTCCACCGTTTGGCGCAAGCTATGATAAACAAGACAGAGGCTGCGGCAGTCGAAATTATCCGGCGTCAATCATACATGATGGTTGCACTATGCAAATATTCCTGTGATTGAAACTAAAAGGGAAAAGAATTCCGTGGTATTCTTTGAACAAAGAAGCCAAGGAGGATCAAGTACATGGCACAACGGGCAATTTGTGTAAGAAAATCTCTTTTTGGTTGTCAATAGGATGTTATACGTTCTAGCATGTTAACAGGCTGGATTCACTGTCACCAAACCACCCAAGTGCAGCACTTTGCGAGGTTGTATCCTTTTCAACTATTTGACTGACACTATGAGGACAGTAAAAACGGCGATGGTACTCTCGAACATACATCTGACTGCAGGACGTCAACTGACTTGTCCACTATGAAATTCCTTTGTGCGCGTTACCAAACCCTGTTCTACCCAGCCACAGTTTGCATTATGCATCCGTAAAGCACTCACTGTTAACGGAACAAGCATGGTGACAACAAAATACTCAGTCATATTGTTGAAAAAAATTAATTTCCTAAAACGACTTCTCAACATTTCACAAAGTTAAGACAACTGAGTGTAGCTTCTTCCGTGTACGGAAGCTATATATCAACGCGCATAGACTATCATCTTAGTGATAAACGCTACGCAACAGTTTGATAAGGTGCAATGGTTTAAACACTGATACTTCACCTTCCATGGTGGAACATTTTGATTTCAATTTTCTTTTTCCCATCCATCCTGTGGGTCTTGTAAACTCTTGATTTACATCCCAGCATAAAGTATTGAACTACGGAACTTATTCGCTGTCGGATAAGTCTATATTCTCTGAACATAACCCAATGGTACACACTCTAATCGTCTCAAATCATTCAAGTTAGGTGTGATTGTTGCACAAGTAGCGTGTAAACGTATCGTCACCCAGAAGCTCGGACAGTGGCATGAGTGGACTATTGTGTTGTGCCAAGGGATGTGCTTCTAATATTGAAATTGGAAAATGAGAATGCAATTTCTAGCATGTAGATTAACGAGATTATTGGAAACCCTGACGTTCAAACATCTCGAACAACCATTCTCATGTTTTGTAGTTACAGGAATAAGACAAGTCGTACAGTCAGTCGCAACTACTTTTAGCACGTGTTCTACTTGCCCAGTTAACGCCTCCCTGCTTTCGCAGCATGTTCGTGATGCACGGTTCCTTGTTTTAGAAAAATTATGAATCTACTGGATATATGAAAACTACTTCCCATAAAAACACGGAACTGTTTAAATGTATTTTACTATGATAGGCAATACGTATACATGTACCATAAAAGACCCAACGCGTAATTTATGTTGAGTATTTCGCAATGGAAAGTGGCTATCGATGAGGCAAATAGATAGGCAACTGCGCACTATTTCAACCGGTCAGTACACTTTACGTCCATTCATCGGCATTCGTGCCAACTTCCAACGCTTAATACATAGACCCAATCCGTTACCATGGCCACGTTTATTGGTGTGCAGGGACACTAATGTACCTTTTACTTCACTTTCGTTAAAGGCCATAAACACCCAACCATTCGTCCGTGATTACATCAACATAATTAACGGAGTGCGAGTCAAGTTATGCGTTTGTATGTTATTCGTTAGATAAGGACCTTGGAACTCACTACACAGTATTTCTTAGCACCAGTTTACCTCTTTCTCCTAATTTCAAATGCTCTTTACAATCCTTATTAATTAGCAATGGAAAGATTTTCCATTTTCCAGTATACTATGGCGCTTCTGCGTTGAGCATACTGCGAGACTAGGTGCACCGGGCAGTCTGAAGATGCGTCTTAGTGATAACGGCCTGTCATGTGCCCTAGAGTGGAAGCTTGACAAAATACGAATGCATCTTTTTCTCAGCTGCCAATACAAGCTGACCAAAGATGGGTCAATGAGAAATTTCCCTTTCACTGCAATACTGAGAACGGTTTAACGCCGCTGTGTACGTCTGAATGTGTTTAAAAGGCTTTGTAGCCATGCCGATCTCAGGTAACGTAGAGATTTAAACTCCAAAATCTATTCATCTCTGTTCAAGCCATACAGCCATTTTGTGATGAAACATATTTAAAGACATCAACATTTTAGCATACATAATCAGAGATAGAAATCCACTACCATAAAGGCCTAGAAATAGTAGTATCTGCAGCACTTCCGGCCAACATTAGTATTGAAATAAACTACATTATTTAGGTTGCCATTAATCGCGATAGGCAAAAATGAACGTACAAGATTTTACCTCATGTTGAAGGGTCTTACTAATACGATATTATGTGATAGAAAGTTAACAGGTTGGATTTTATCTTTTCCAATATGACAAGCAGCACAAAAGGAGAAACAAAATGTTGTGAATGGTAGATGTTACAGCCATTTAAAACTTCTTGTATTAATTTATTCCTTTTTTAATGATTCCAGTTACATAAATCAGTAAAAGTTCGATCGATATTGTCATTAAGGTAGCTATAAACACTGTGGGTATTTGAACATTAGTCGGTAGCTTAAAAGGATTATAAAATACAATAACAAGTCAAGCTGTATTAGATAGCGGGGTAACGACTCCTGTAGTGTTAGCAGTGAATCGCCATACAAACAGACAAAGCAGTCACAATAACCACCGAATATTGTCCAGCAGCCACATTCATTTAGTTTGTAGTTACAGATTCAAGAGTTACCCTGCTGATAATTGTTTGATGTTAAGCACAAACTCTATCTGGAGGTCAAAGTTACTTGACATATCTAAATTCGGAAAACATAATTACGTGACAAGCACGCAGATTAAATGCGACATACAAACCCAGTGCAATAATTACCAAAAATAGTGTAGCAAAAGCTTAGACAAGGAATGTTCTAGAGTGTAAACGTCTGTCCTTTCTGAAAATTTCTTTAATAGGTATTAAGCTGAATTTGGATGAGGCTAGCACCATAAAAATACTAGATTTCCGTTTGAAAGCATTGAGGGTAGTCGAAATTTCTAGCTCTCCATTTTACTGTTTGCAGCTTGCTAGCTCTTGTCTGAACAGTTGTGTGGTTTCATACAATTTTCACATAGAAAACGGGTATGCTTACAGGTTACCTGAGCTTGAATGGGCCACACGAAACATGAGGTCTCTCACTCCCCTGGGGAACTAGAGACGTGCGGACACTTACGTTGTGGCAATGTCAGGAATATTAATGTGATACCTGAGAAATACCATAGAACTATTCCCAACTACACAAAGTCGCAGTGTTTGTAGGTAAAATTACGAACAGTGCCTTCTTTTAAACATTCTATCAGATCTTAGGGCTGTTTAACACATGTCAGTTGTCATCATTCAAATACGCTGTAGTCAACTACGGCAAGTTAACCACCATTTTGCATATGCCATTTGTGTTAATGTGACCTCTATACCTGGGCCAACTATGCGATGCCCCAGCTCAATTGTAGGAAACCATCGGCTATGCTTGATATTCCAATAGATGTCTCAATATATCCGTTACATTAGGTTGGTGAGGTCAAGGAAAGTGTAAAAATGAGTTCTGTTTCCTTATCCCAACTGTTAAGCAAAAGAATAACAGTCAAAGAGGAATGACAAAAGAAGGCCGCAGTTCTCGTGATTGGCATATCTATTATCACGTATTCGTTCCACCGATCGTCGCAGTCTGCCTCTTAAGCAGGCGTGTCTGAATTCATTGACATATATTACAATGTGAATCATCAGTTTACTCCCTGACGACTTCTTCCTTGATTAAGCGAAAGAATACGGAATCGATTAGTTGGAATAGAAACCCCAATCCTGCGTTCCCTAGTATTAGCAATTCAGAACAACGTAAGTCGATTCTTCCCAGACATAAGCTGTTTAGTCTTGAAATTTTAACATCTTTGTCAACAATATCACTCTCTCAGATGGTCTAAGTAGGTTGGCTGCTGAAATAACCCTTCACTTCCTGCTGTTCTTACTGCTGGACATTCCTGGATAGCTGATCTTTTCTAGCACTTGTACCGACGCATATTCTTCAAGAAAGTACTTTAGCTGCTAGTTGGTGTAGGTAACCAAATAAAAATTCGACAGTTCTAACAAAGTTATCTGTTCAAGTTAAGTCATACTACATAAAACTGATTTTACTTTCAACTACAAATAATCTGATGCTAACATGGTCTTGAAGCATATGGTGTGTCTACGGGTGCTAATTCATTAATTTGCACCTTGCCTGACTCAGGACTTCAGTTACTTACAATTGACAATAAATCGAACCAGCTTTGCCCCGTTTACATTACTTTTAAAGGCGCTGTTTTGGATATACACATCAATAGTCCCGATACGTCCCACTGTGATTTTCGTTGACAGCTTAAGGAGGTCGGCATGCGTTCCCAATTAACGTACTCCCAGCCCATGTTCCCTTGTCCTATTTCAACGTAGCAGACCAACATGACAACGAAATGTCTAGACTACTATTTCCCCTGCGGCTGCAAAACAAATCGGCTTCAACCCGGCGACTACAGTCAAAAATGGACGGACAAACCATTTCAAACAAATTGGCACAAACTAAGCTGCGCACCAGATAGGTAGGAAACCGACACCACAATTGTTCAGTGCATTATTGACGAGAAGCAACAGCCGCGCTTTACAGGATAAGTTAGGCAAACAATCGTTGTGGGTTTGATGCCACAAAGCTCCATACTACTTAATAATTAGAATCAGAATATATTGGCATTTGGTAAGTTCTGAATTATCGGAGGCATGTATCAAGTTGGCACCACAGAAGAACAGCATTTTGGTATTTCCTTAATGGCGCATTATAGCATTCGCCAAGTTAAATTAGTTTTCAAGCCCAAATGGAACTCAAGTCAAGTCAATTCAGAATAAGTTTCCTGTATCCAGATGGATACCTTTTCAGTACTTACCATATCGATTACGGATTGGCAAAAGTACATCATCAGAACTATAAATTTGTAAGAATGGAAAAAGGACACTGTGTACAGATGGTCTTGAATTAACGCTCATTACAAACGAGCAAAAATTAGATATTTCTGGGCATAATAAACTAGCGCTTTATTCTGTTGACAGGCCAGCGTTGCAAGGTAGATTTCCAGTCTGGATGGACTATCTTCAGTTGCGCTCTATCCCAAGTTTTTTCTTCAAATGTAAGCGAATGACAGCAGTGGTGACCTGGAATAAAATCTGAGAAGGTTGATGTTGAAACATTCCGAGAAAATCAATGCATCCATAGCGACATTGTACCAATGATGCTCAGTGAAATCGGCGCGGCCGATTTAAATAATAACACATTTTCGCGGCAGCCTTCCAACAGTCTGTAGCTCGAAAATGCAAATTCAAATAATAGATCATGAAATCATAAATCCATTGATATAAACTTTTGATGTCCCATCTCCAGCAATACACAACTACATTATTCTACCATAAGAAATTTCGAAAGTTAAAATTGTTTAGTATAAATTTAAATAAGAGAACAATTTGTGTGTGAACGCCAATAAAAGCTTCTTTGCCATGGTTGAAAAATATTAAAAGCGGATATATCTGACAAATGATCGGCTGCCATAGTGGAGGATTTGGGTATACATGGCTGCAAACTAATTAATATACATATACCCTGCTTTCCTATAACTAGGATTAGGGAATTACGACCACAAACAGAAGTTTACCCCTTATTTACAAAAGCACAGAGTGTTCAGTAAAACAAACATGAAATGTTCTCAGCCAATCAAAGAATGAATTCATTAAGTTTTCTCTCGCATTTTGAACGTCGATTAAATGTGTTTTAACACAAATAATTTGTAAAAAGCCATTACCTATGTCCGTTTGAAATACAGACTGGTGGAACGCTACCGTTCTGGTGACAACTGGAAGCAGGCTGCAAGTAAGGGTTTCAGATTGTTGTGGTTAATACGCCGTTCTTTCGGCTTCTTAACTGCCGACATATTTGGGAAGCTGTTCTCAGTTTACTTTCGGCCCCATCTGGAATACTACGTCCAGGTTTGCCCACCCTGCCTTGTTCGGGACAAAATGGAGCTCGAGAGGGTTTTGACAGTAGGTACCAAATTGGTCGAGGTGTTATGGAGATCATCGTACCCCTAGCCTCTACTTAGCTTTGGTATGTAATCAATGCACCCCCGACAGCTTCGAGGAGACTTAATCCTTACTTACCGCATTTTAATTGGGAAGGTTGGATAGGACTTGAGCTAACTATTTAGCACGGCTAGGTTACCTTGTCTTCGCCGTCATCCCATGAAGCTACGCAAGCCACTTTCCGACCGGATCAGGGTGTAAACTTGGTCATTGTGTAGAGTTATCCAGCGCCGCAACTAGCTTCCAGAAAGTGTAGTCAGTGAACCTACGGTTAAGGGTTTCGAACGTCAGTTAGACGCTCTTGAGTGGCAACAAGAAACCTTTCTCTTCTCCTGACCATATCCATGTTCTAACTTTGAGTTCATTTTCTGTCATACTCCTCAATCTTTGGTGTTAGTCTTCATTTAAATGACTTTCCTTCCACCTTACCTTTAATCTATTTTCTACGTCTTCCTTACTTCACGTTTCGTACACAGCGGGGACTGCTAGTACAAGGAAGGTGGGCAGTAATTGGTTGACCAGGGTGTGGTTCGGGTGCTTCGTTTTAGATCCATCAAGACCCCGTAGCAACTTGTCATTTTCTGGCTCAAATATACACCCAGGAAGGAACACAAAGGGATTTTCCTATCGTTCCAGTCCCATCGGAATCTGTTTGTCGTAGCCCCCATTACTGTTGAAGGTGATGACAAGCCGTTAGAACACTAGCTCGCAATGTGTCAATTCAGAGTTGTCTGTTTTTGTAGACGTGCGATTTATATCACAAACAACCCACAGAGTACACTAATGTCTGTGTGTCATTAGCACTTTTCTCATGGCTGCTAAACAGGTAACGGCTCAGTAAGACTGTGTAAAATCACCCAGACCCAAATGGAACATAAATAAAAACTGGTGCTAACCACTGAAGTCGAACAGATTAAGGAACTCGGTACTATCTTCTAAAATGCCTCAATACCTTAGTAGAAGCAACCAACTGCTTAAACGAGGATGATGACTTGTTGAAGGTTAACTGTAACGGTGTCGCTAGAAGTTGTAAAATCGGATAAACTTAAATGAAATGACGCGGAAGAGACTGATTAACTCGGAGTCTTCTGTATTTCCAATTCACGAGATCGAGTGCAAGCACGAAGTTTACATTATTGTTTCAGTTTCTACTTGCTAATATAGGACAGCCATTATGAATTTATACGAAATCCACATAGACCTTTGTGTTCTTTGCCTCAGAAGTGCTTGTTTGAAGCTATGCTAGCAAGGTGCTCACTAAATGACAAATTTTCACGAAATCACTCTGGTCTATTTTAGGTCTATATCTTCGAAAGGCCCTGTATATTGAAGCAATCAGAACGCAAATCGGTAGGAGTTTCATTGTTCATATTCACTGTTACTTACTTGTGATCGTGATATAATGCGGAACAACTGCGACATACCATACAGCTCCTGAAGTCATGAATCGGCACTGGGTAGCAGTGTCAAATATTGTGAGTCCTTATAAGTAGAAAAGATATTAAGCCTTATTTCGACACAGTAACCGCCCTTGACCTTTCATGAGGCAAAAGAGATGTTGGATTAATCAACTCCTATGATTCTTTTTATTAATATACCTATGGCACCATATCACTATTTGATATCACCTGTCTAATTTAGCCTACAGTAGGTTAGATCTGGAAGCAGCTTAGTTTGAGAAGTCGTGCATCAATAGGCCTACCTGTCTTCTTTACGTGATAACATCTGTAGCAACAACCAGGGATATGTACTTTATCCCAGCCAACCTCAACCTAATGACGACTGTTCGTTACCTTGTAATACTTGTACTCTCCTTGGCCGACTCCAAGACGAATATTTCCTGGTTTGGTGCTCTGTGGCTCAATGTCTGTTTATAACATTCAATAAAGATCAGAAGAATATATCACGCGACGTGCAAGTTAACCGTTTTATATGTCCCTGTCATTTACGCTACAGCGAATAGAGCAGGCGTCCTAGAAAACAGCTCGACGGTCTCAGCCAACGATCGCGTCGATTCCGGTTTCTATCGCTTCTTGAACTGCATCTTACATATATTATGGTATCTATCGAGTAGCTTGTGGCTACCTAAACCGATACCAGGTAATGATGAGTCAGGATAAAATGGTTTAAGCTGTCCGTCATCAACGCCATCAGGATGCATCATTTTATTCTGGTTCCGTAGCAGCAAGCAGTGAATAAATAGGTTTCTCTATGCAAATTCGTCACCATATTGTGAGAATTCTTGTATTCATTAGACGAAAATCTACGACCTTGCCGTGACATTGGATATTTAGGATTACAAAAGACCAGAAGTCAAAATTCGGTCCGTCCATTTTTGGTTTCGTTACCGTCATCGATGTCGTCAGTTAGATGTGCGAAATGAATTTGCACCCATTGTAATCAACCAACCATTGAGAATCTTTATGTCTGTAATCTGCGTTAAACATTACTCATTCTGCTTGTTGTCCCTCGTAAGCATTTGAGCCGGCCACGAAAATCTTACGTATGGACGTTACTTCATACTATTGCTCCGATGTGAGCACTTTTCTCAAAGCGAGTAACCTGTATGGCTGTTGTTACAGTTTCAAAACTGCTATACCTAAACGGTATGTAGGCAGGGTAAAAAGACCGAAACTTTCTGCTACCAGGTCCTGACACAGAATTCTCTTCTTTTGCCCTGTGTAGTAATACGGTGCTATACAACTGTAAGTGTCTAACGTACTGGTTGGCCCAATAAAACTCAACGCTGTGTTGCGAGTCCGTTTACTCGACTGACACTTATAGTCATTTACTATATATTCATCTATTCTATTCATCTATATATTCATCTGGGTACTTCGCTGCCCGCTCACTGAATAGGGTCGAATGTTGCAAATGTTCCCATTTGTAAGCACAAAACCTATCTTGGTTGTTCCCTAAGTTAAGAAAACTTTACACCCACAGCAAGCCTTAAAGATGCGTTTTTAATTCTGTCCTCGGGCTAGCCAATATACTTCGGTTTTCTCTATAGGAAAATAGTACGCAATATCGACCTCCTAACAGAAGGCAAGAGAAAAGGGATAGTTGGCCTACATGCAGTAGCATTTCATCAGCGTTACATTCATGGTCACTGATTCACTGATTACTTCGATGAGTGTCTTGGATGCAGTCGATTAGCGATGAAGTACGTCGGTGTGAGAACCTAACACTTGTCTCCTTAACACAACGAACCGGTCCGTTCCTCCGTGGGGTCCTAATCGTACACAATATTCTGGACGTTGGCTCCCTGCAGTCTTTACTTATATGTAATGATTCAAAACATTGCTAATATTCGATAAATTTAGTGTGGTTATAATCAATAAACGTAACAGAAATTTCCTAACTCTAACTCTTATCCAATGCAGAGCAGGACCTGCTGGTTGGCCACAGATCGTTGCGTCAGTGAATATGTGGAGATTAGAGCAGAAGTAGTATTACCATCCCAGGAGTGCTCTAGGGACTACATCCATAACAAATTTCAATGCTTACTGAATGACAGGCTTGAATGTGTTATAACACGCCAAGTTACTCTATTTCTTTTTTGCATATACCGGGTTCCCATCTTCACGGCGTAGAGCATTGGAGTTTGCTTACCAAATGCAACATATTATACTTAACCATAAACGATGCTACCTGATGATAAGCTTTAGTGCATTCATTGTCAGATTGTGACAATCATCATAAATCTGGGTCTTTATAGACCGTGAACGAACTTACTTTTTGGGTTGTATATCTAGAGCCTCTCTGGCAAAAATAGCCCCACTGGCATGGTGGAATGTATGTTTCAATGTATGTTTCAATTTCCTCATCTACGCATTTGCACTTGGTTGCCTTCACAAGCGTTTCGATGACGAATTGCAACCACTTTGCATAAACTTCGCAAAACGTTGTGAAATGTTCTGTTTTTGATATTCTAAAATTTCTGCGGTGAAATAGGGTCTATAGTGACTTAAACTATCTAACCTTCAGTTTAATCAAAATGCATACAATAGTGAACGCTCCAGAGTTAATGATGGATGTTTGTGAGAAGTGTAAAGTTCGTAGAAGTCACGATTAAAATTCACGCACCATAATGTGCCTCGATGGGGAATCGAACCCCGGTCCACGAATTTCCGGTCCGCTGCTCTACCACTGAGCTACCGAGGGTTGACGATTAGGTGCGCAAATTTTAATACACGAACTCTGCTTGTCGCGCGACGTATTGCCAATAAGCTCACAGTACCTGTCTTGATGTGAGCTTATTGGCAATACGTCGCGCGCCAAGCAGAAGTCATGTATTAAAATTTGCGCACCTAATCGTCAACCCTCGGTAGCTCAGTGGTAGAGCAGCGGACCGGAAATTCGTGGACCGGGGTTCGATTTCCCGTCGAGGCACATTATTGTGCGTGAATTTTAATCGTGACTTCTACTTTCTACGAGCTCCAGAGTTAGACATAAAATGACAATATACCAAAGTACTTATTTATAAGTTATCTTGTTGGAATGAATGTATGGATCGATTTAATCTTGACAATGAGTAGTGTAGACCGGGCCTTTAGAAATGTCACATCATATGTTTTCACGCACTTAGGGTGAGAGATCCTTGGCTTGTCCCTGAAGCTACCATTATGCATTATTACACCTTGAGATGTCCAGTTATGTACGAGGTTATCGGCTAAATAACTCCCATTTCTATAATAAAATGATTTGAAATACATTCATAAGTTACTATTGAATGACCAAGACAGATGCACCATCAAATAGCCTGGGGATTTTGCTTAAACTCTTCGCCACCATCATCATTCAAACACGGACAGCTTGGTTACAAAGGTTTGATCTGTGCTGTTCCAAAAGCATCGTACATATAAGAAAGCAAACCGGGTTTGCATAAGCCTTTGTAAAAACATTAGCGTCATTTTGTTGCCGTCTAGGTATGCCGTAAAAAGCTGTCCTTATTTATTGTGCTCTTGGAAAGCATTGCGTGCGTCGCAGGAGATTAATGCATTGTAACAGCGATGTGTCAGTCAAGCCGAGTTTGTTGCAGTGTTGTGCCATCTCCCTACTCTAGCTGTCCATCTGGATGCTGCCTTTAATGGATGCGTAGACACACGGTAAAATGAGACACAGTAAGTTTTCGCCAAAAGCAGTTTTTTGTTTGAGAATTTGGCTTATGCAAGACACTGCAGCCAATCTATCCTAAAAATAAGAAAGAAAATTAATCAGGTTAAATTGGATTGTCTGCTATGCTATCCTAACGGCTTTACTGCAATTAGGATCCCAAGCAGGAGGAATCGCTTATCAATTTTGAATACCCGTTTTTCGTTGGCAGCATAGGAAAGTGCGCAAATTTAAACGTGTCCAAAAGGATATTGGTCTCTAATGGCATCGACACGTTGTGGTTCACCAAGACCACAAAGCATAGTATGTCCATCCGAGCCTAGTGCTTCCTTAAGCTCCTGCGTAGTTTGACGCATTTATTCCAACCTAGACGTAGCTAGGGTTGCACACTACTGAATACTGGATGTTTGGAGTTAGCAGAGTTTGTGCAACTTCATCGAATTCAGATCAAAAACGTTTAAAACCATCATTCAACTGTCAACAAGCTAATCGTTCTGCCTGTTCTCACGTGAGAACATAGCAATGTCTGATTGATAGTGACAGAGAGGTTATATGCGCAATGTGCGACCGTCAGCAGGTAAGGATTCTGTGCATCTGACAGTCGCGAGATGTAACTCTAAAAATCTTTTGAACTGCATCACCGATTCAGCTAAAAGAGTGTTGCGAAAGACTATTCCAGACATTCGGGACAAAGTGGGTGGACAACTCGCCTCAAATCCGGTGCTGTTATCTTGTACCTGTGTCAGCTTTTGCCGCATGTTTGGAGCGTAGTTGATGTAACTACTGCTTAACCTTGCGGAGATAACCAAGATATAAAATAGCGTAATGAGATCCATTCGCACCCTAGGATAGGACGAATTTAGTCCTAAATACTTGTAACGATCTTCACAGGGTAAACGGCGTAAACTGTGAATAAATCTGCTAGAGAAGTATTCAATGCGTGGGATTTCTCTTACCTCTCCGACGGTGATCGCATAGTAGACGGGGTAAAGGCATCTTGAAACTGATCTCATGAAACAAGAGAAGCCTGTGGTTAAGCCATCTCCAGACAAGGTAAGGGAGCTGCGTTTTGGAGCCCAAGGCATTGCAGCGCATTTCGTAGATCTGTTTGAGTTGTAAGATGACTTCGACCAGCAGAAAATGTGTACAGGTGTCCTATGCGGGAAGTGTAAAAGGCATTGATTGGCAGTTGAGTGTGTACCTTCGGCCCTCACCACCTTTCCCTAGGTTCATAAACACTAACTTAACTAAGTTGGAATACCTGTAGCTAGGTTTGGATTGATTCTCTGAGCTTCTTAATTTAATACCATAAGTTTCATCACTTCGCTCAGTGGAATCCTCAGTGCAGTGCTGCGTAGAGGAAAATCTCGTGAAGTGTCGTCAGTGCGTAGCGTTTGAAACTGGGCGGCCGGAAATCAAACGAACAGAAGTCATGGGACACGAATGGACGAGGCCAAGTACAAACACTACGTCCTGACGAGACTTTCTGTGAGCTTTTCTTCTACGAAGCAGTGCATTGTAGATGCTATTGAGCGAAGTGGTGAAAGGTTTGCCATTAAATTACTCAGCTCGGTGAAGTAACCAAAACCTTAATTACCAACCCGAGCTACGTGTATTCCAAATCATTGCAAACAGTCATGGGCACTCAACGATCCGATCATTGGGAAGACTGCCTCCAGGGAAGCCCGCACATGGGAACAGTTATCCTTCCTCCATGAACGTCTGCGAGATAACATTATCACCAGAAATGTCAACTACAAGCTTCTGATAAACCATACACAAGCGTGGGCAGTTGCAAGACAATTTGGAAAGCCCGTGGTGAAGAGGATGAACACTGACGGACACAATCAGATCGAGAAATATGAAAGACGTCTTAAGGAACACCAAACTACATGACTTGAAGCAGTCGGCCAACAAATAACAGAAAAGCTAGACCTAGTGATTGATCGCAAAGCAGTGCTTGCAAGAAAAATTGTCCAAATGCTTTAGTTTGAAGCGCGCGGATGTCAACGACGGTTTCGTCAGGAAACTTTCCAACCAGCTGTTCGGTGACGATGAATGACAGGTACTCAGCAAGGGATTTAACTACAACTTCTAGGATGCTGGAACCATGGAGTCTATCGCAGAATTTGAAAATACCTAACAATCCTATGGATTTGACGAAGAGACCAAATCACACGCAACAAGCAACACAGCTCTCTTTCG
This sequence comes from Dicrocoelium dendriticum, assembly GCA_944474145.2. NCBI lineage: Eukaryota > Metazoa > Platyhelminthes > Trematoda > Plagiorchiida > Dicrocoeliidae > Dicrocoelium > Dicrocoelium dendriticum. Next base: position 96,630,151 of record OX104067.1, on the reverse strand, counting down.
CAACAAGGGAGGAGTGCTCAAAAATCTCTGAAGTCAGACGAAACCAACGTAATCGTTCCTGCAGACGAGGGATGTACGCTTGTCATAAGCGACAAAACTGATTATCTTATAAAGGCAAATCATTTCTTGGCCGAGACAACAATCTATGGACGCATGGAGAACGATTCAACAGGCCGGTTGAGAAATAAAGTGAATAAGACAACTAGGAGACATAGATTTTGAACAACTCATAAAGGAAGAGAAGGACAGAATGAAGACTCGTGATCCAAATACCACACAGTTTTATGGGCTTCCGAAATACACTGAGGGTGCGCCGCTACGGCCAGTTGTATCACTTCAAGTTCACCAACTTAAAACTTAGCTAAGAAATTATGGAAAGGCCGGCGGACCACAATACTCGATCAATAATGCTCATCAGTTTTTGGAGAAGACCAATTTCTTGCGGATAGACCATGAAGAAGGGATGTGCCTTGACTTCACCGCAATTTTCACCGCTATCAACTTAAGGATAGCGAAGGAGAACATCAGTGAACCTCCAAACAGTAGAGGACAAACGACTGGGAATCTGACAACTGACAGCATATGTAAGCTGCTCGACTTGTGTTTTACCACCTACTTCAAATTCAACTTAATGTTTTACGAGCAAGGGAGAGAAGCTGCAATAGGATCCTTCATATATGGACATATTGCGAAGGTCATCATGTAAAGGTTGGAAGAGGACCTACTCCTAGTCATTAGTTCGACGATAAGTTGGTGACTCTCAAATGCAACCAGCTACAGAACGCACAAGACCTACTTAACGATGCAATGGAAGGTATTCGTTTCATCATGGGAGAATAACTGGAAAATCAACTAGCATTTTGGAACGTGCTGGTTACCAGAACAGTGGAAGGCGAATTAGAGACATCAGTTTACAGAAAGCGACATGCACCGACCAAATCTTGAAGTTCAACAGTAATCAACCTAAGTGTCACAAAAGAAGCTGTATACGGACCTAGTTTCTTAGGATAGAATTAAGTAGCAATATTGCGGAGGGGAAACGAAAGGAAAATGAATATATCTTTGTCTTTCATTTGCAACGGCTACCCTCGCAGTTTCATCCGAATACATCTGAACCGAAGGAGCACTACTACCACACCTGCGCCAAAAACGGAGAAACATATCGCCTTGCTGTCCATCAAAAACATGTCGGAAAACACAGTCAGACTCCTCGAGCCGCACAACGTGCTGATAGCTCACACACCAACTGTGACTTTGAAGGGAATCTTTTCCAGATGTAAAGGAAAACTGGAGGAACACTAACGCCAAAATATCGTCTACAGGATATGAACGCGAGAACTATGAGGAAGACCATGTGGGTCAAGACGATAAAACTATCAAGAAGACAAGATCCGAAGCGTGCTTTTCGTTAACATTACGCATCATCACATATCTTAGCGGACCTCGATGAAGGAAGCCTCAAAGTTAACTGGGTCAACACGGAAATTCCGGCGCACGGAGAGACACGAAAAGGAAAAGAATTCCTCGAGGCATGGTCCTCTAAGGAAAATTCAGTGAATCTCCGCAACGACCATCGTCCTGCGTACCTACAGCTGAGAAAGCATGAAATTGGGTGGCCGAAAATCGAACGGACAGTGGGCACGCGACACGGATCGAAAAGGCCCGACGACACTTTCCGTGAGCTTTTCTTTATGTAGCGATGCATTGAAGATGCCACTGAGCGAAGTGGTGAAATGTTTGCCAATAAATTACTCAGCTCGGAGAATCAAGCAAGACCTTAACCAATTTAACCTGACTGATCGCGAGACAAACTTCTATAAAAAAAGAACTACGAAGACAGGTTAGGTCTTTCTGAAATAGGACGTAGTTTCCACAACCTCAGCTCATGTGCATAAAAGATGCAAAGCACCCGGAGAAGCTGAGATAATATTTTGAGTTTTATAATGGACAAATTAGGCAATGGCATTGTGTCTTGGTTTATGTCAAATGCCGGAGAGAACAGCCTTGAAAATGGCCATTGAGATGTACCGTCCAGTTTAGTCCTACGAGAAACATACGGTACAGTGAGCCTACAAGTTCAACTTCAATTGGGACCGGAACAACAGAAAGATATCTTGAATGTTCTCCCTTTGAAATCGTCGTGGAGCCAACATAGAATGCGGTGGATTTTTCTGCCAAAGGAGAGTCAGATGAACACACACGATTCACATGGTCAACCAAACAATGCCCACGTACACTGCACAAGCAGTCCCTGCTGTACCTGCCAAGTGGATAAAAGAAAGCAAAAGGAACTGATGGAAAAGACAAATTTGTCAAATTAGATAACTAGTATTGAGATGCAAGCGCAAATGAGTTTAGGAGCAGTAAGCCGTAATAGACGAGTAAAAGCTTAAGGTATGAAGGGAAATATTTTGATCTGCAGACCGAGATCGTCTAGTCGAATTTCGAACTCTTTCACCGTCGGTACCATTACAACTTCCGCCGGCAGCGCGTTCTGATAATCTAGGACCCTACGCGATAACCGAAAAGCTGTTCCAACCCGGTCAGATCAAGTTTTGTGCAACTTCAGTAGATGACCGCCTAAGGTTGTCACTCGAGTTGGGTGGAACAGTCCAGTTAAATCAGGACGAAACTGACCCATTAGTATGAGATTTGGGAGGAACAAGTCACCAAGAAGCCGCCTGTAATGCATGGAAACCATATCCAACTTTCGCAGCCTCTCGGGATACGTCAACTTCTTCAACCCATGCACCATTATCGTCCCAGACCGCAAGACCCGTTCAATTTTCATCTTGTCAAGGACGACGCATGAGGGACAAGCATGTACAGAGTATTCCAAGTGTGGCCTTACAAATGCCGAAGATATTCTAACTAATATTTCATTCTTCATGATCCCGAATGACTTACAGAACATCCACAGCAATCTGAAGCTTTGGCAGGCAGCTGCTGCCCAATGTTCACTAGAGTTAAAATCTGTTGACAGCAAAACGCCTAGGTCAGCTTGGAACTGCACCGCGGCACTTCGTTGCCATTAAGCAAATAAACCGTCGGTGGGCCCTTTGGTCCTGTGCGTAGGACCGAACCTTACGCAAGACTCAAGTGCAACTGCCACAAAAGAGACCATTACTAAAGTCCATCCAGAGCCATATGTATGGTCAGTGGACCGGTCGAATCGTTTACTGTGAACAAAAAGTTTAGGTCATCTGTAGACTTTAGGGATGGCACACCCAGCTCATTAGGTAAGCGGTTAACGGGTAAACTGAAAGGTAGCCAGGTACTGAAACACGTGGGACCCCGATGACAACGCATTGTCGAAAAGGCAGGCCGGAACCTACACGAACACTCATCTCCTTTCCGATTAGGAAAGCTGAAATCCATCATAAGCTAAATCCAGAAATTCCGTAGGATTGCGGGTTGTAGGAAAGACGCGAATACAGAACGGAGTCATAAGCTTTAGAAAAGCCGATGAACTTCACATCCACTGCCTTCCCTCGCTCGAAAGCTTCGGCCCAATGTTCTCGAGCCACCAATAAGTTAGTAAGACAGCAATAACCCTCAAGCTGTAGCTGTAACCACGGACGTCGCAGATTTTTGGATCAGCGTGTGCTGGACACTACTTTTGCCTCAGATTACTCTGTTATCAGCGTTTTATCTGTGTGAATTGTGCACCAAGCTTCTTCCTTTGGCGTATTTTCCAAGCGGTGCAAATTTGGCGGCTATTCTTTGGCTACTTCCGGAGATCTCATTGATTTGCTCTACTGCCACCTCTGTCCGCCATCTTGGATTCGCTCTAGCTTGTGATGCCATCTCAAGCCACTTGTGGGTCGAGTTCGAAAGTTGTGGGAACTAAGGCTCATGCGCTTCGGTGCTTCGGCTGTGATGTGTTGTTCCATATTTCGTGCAATGACTTATCCGTTGACAGGTTTCGAAAATCACTCGACATCCGACATCGTTTTTTCAAGTTATATATGATAAATGTCGCGGTACAAGACATTAGAATACGCAGAGATCGCAAACAACTACGGGAAAAGCTCTCTTTCAGATAGAAACAAACCTTCCACCACGTGGGATCAAACACTCTCGTGAAAGTACCTCTGTCACCTCGCCTTCTATTATCAATCCGCGATCTGCACCACCACTAGCGTCTTCTACCCCGGCTGAGCTCCAGGTTCAATGTTCCTCACTGATGAAAGACTCAAACTCCGAACCTACGAAATACCGCTTCACTGATCGGTCCGTGAATTTCTCAGAGCCTGTCTGTGAATTTCTGCACACCGAGGATCCATGGACTACTCAAAAACTCAAGGGCCCACGTAATCGAGTTCAGACGTCACCTGCTGATAAACAACAACCCAAACAGTTAAGCGCCTCTAGTTCTGCTCCCACAGGTTCATCAGTGATTTCATTGAGGCGTCCTAATCTCATGGTCTTCCACGTACAGGAGTCAATAGATGAAAACACTCAGATACGTTATGATCAGGATGTTGAGTTCCTCCAGGGGCTCATCGATGGCCTCTTGGATGTGGGCGAAGACAGTGTGACGATTGAACAAGTAATTCGACTTGGCCAGAAAACTAACCAGTCATGTCGACCTCTGAGAATCACCTTTGCGAACCCCAATATGCTGCAGCTCATACTGTCTCGTCTGTCAAGGCTGAAAGGCATAAAAGTTCACATCCGCCGAGACTTGGAATCCAAAGACAGGGATCGTTTGAAGGCTGCAGTCATTGAGCTCAAAGGCCGCACAGAGGAAGCTAAGACTGACTTACAAATTGTAAATTTTCGGATGATCAAGAAGGGTGTACGAAGCTGTATCAACCGGTTGCTCTACCTCCAAACACGTCCCGCAGTACCTCCCAGGACCTCCGTGTGGCATTCGCCAGCAAGTACAACCTAATAAACAAACGTGACGAACTGTGCCGCATCGCTGTCTCGGAGCGGCCGGAAGTTTTAGGACTTGCAGAGACTTGGCTGAACTCCGACGTCATACCCCAAGAAGTCGTGTTGTCAGGATACTCTTGTTTCCGCTGCGACCGAAAATGCAAGGCTCACCGTGGTGTTCTGTTGCACATAAAATCGTCACTGTCTGCCAAACTTACCAGCACCTATCGGAGCAAGGATAGGTTATGCGAGCAGTTGTGGTGCACAATCCGCCTCAGGCTTGCAGAACTAATAGTGGGGGTTATCTACCGGAGCCCATTAAACCGTCTTTGCGATTGTCTACCACATGCACAGAAGCACATGAGCCGCCCTCAGTTCTTACTTATGGGGGATCTAAATTTACCTGAGATATTTTGGCCAGACGTTCGACTTCTTCCCGGTCATGGCAACTTTGAGGTTCAATTCGCTAAAATGACTGTTGAAATCGGGGCAACGCAACATGTCATCCAACCGACGCGCGTAACTCCGCCCTCGGCATCTTCTCTGGACGTAATCTTTACGAGCTGCGAGCAGAAGCTGAACGGGTTTAGAGTCATCGAACCACTGGCGAACAATGACTACTGCTCCATTGTGGCAATCTTAGAACTGCCGTTACATTATTACAATCAACGGAAGCCGACGTTCAACTATTGGAAGACGGACTTCAACGGGCTCGTCCAAGCTGCAATTCAGACTGCTTAGACACTACCAGAAAATGCGTCACTTGAAGCCTGTTGGTCATTACTGAAGGGGCAGCTTAACTCGCTCTTTACTCGGTTTGTTCCACTTAAGTATCCACAAATCGGACCTGTCAAACCGCATTGGTTTGATACGGAATATAGACAGTTAGCGCGACGGCATCGTAAACTTTGGGATAGATACATCAGCTTGGGTTGTGATGAAAATTACACGGTGCACAAGAAACAGCGTAACTTATGTAACGCCGCAAAGATAAAGAAACGCCCGCAGTTTGAAGAGGAGCTAACATCCTCGGTCACAACTGCACACAAAAGAGTATTTGCCTACTTGAAACGTCAACTGAAACCTGGGAGCGACCTACCGGTCTTAGAGAGCTTAGACGCAAAGACGCTCATTTCAAGCGCAGACGCCTTGACTACGCACTTCGCTGTATTTTTCAGTGAACCGGCGGCGGTTTCAGTACCGGCACAGGTTGTGCCAGTCTTGCTCAACAGCCTACAATGTGATGCAGTCGAAGTGTATCAGCTACTTGTCAACCTCGATGGTGCAAAGCCCCCGGACCAGACGAACTTCACCCAATAATAATCAAGTCCATATCGATTATCATCTCACCAGCCGTGGCAAAGCTTTTCAATAAATCGCTCTCTGAAGGATCCGTCCCGAATGACTGGAAATGCTCGGTAATGAGACGGCTTCCCAAAGGGTGGTGATCCGAGTAAACTAGAGAACTATAGACCGATCTGTTTGACTTCGGTATTATACAAAGTGCTCAATAAGGTTGTGAAAAATGTCTGCTGTCGTTCTTCGAATCGTATTGACGCCAGCGCAACACGGCTTTACGAAAGAGCGATCCTGCATCACCAAATTGATGTACGCAAACCACCAGTGGGTACGAGTTCGCAACGAACGAAAGGATGACGTGGTGTACATCGACTTTAGTATGGCGTTTGACAGAATGAACCACGAGGTACTCCTTCGTAAACTGAGGACATACGGAATCGGAGGCGCGTTACTTCAATGGTTACAAGAGTTTATTGTGGGACGAAAGTTTAGAGTACAAGTCAATGACTACCTGATAGACTGGTTCCCATCGACAAGTGACGTGCCTCAAGGAACTGTACTTGGGCCATTATTATTTCTTATTCATATCAACGATCTTCCGCAGCAATTCCAGTCACCATGTGCCCTGTTTGCAGATGGTTTGAAAATCTGAAGGATAATTGAGAACCAGGACGACTGCGCTCGCCTCCAGCATGACTTAGAGCGACTGACAACCTAGTCCACTGAAATGCACTCTCTCTTAACGCAAGCAAGTCGGAGTTCATCAGTATCACCAGACGTCCAGCCACTCGATCATACACCTTGGACGGCCACTTGCTCTATCCCAACACATCTGTCAGAGACTTAGTAGTTCTCTCACGACATGATATGAGATCACTAGGAAATACAGAGAAATTGTAACGTGCGGGCCTTCGTATGCTCTGGGCATTAAGACGCAGTTTCTCCACATGGTCCAAAGAAACCGTCCCTCGTCTATTCACCTCGTTCATTAGACCAATCCTTGAATACAGTGCCCCAGCTTACCATCTAATAAGCCAATGGGAAAATGAAATGCTGGAGAAAATACAGCATATCGCAACTAGAATGATACCGAGACTACGAAAGCTTCCGTGTGAAAAACGTTGTGAAAGGCTCGGACTCTACACAATCATATCGCCGAGTAAGAATTGACCTTATTATGACCCATTGAGTACTACACTTAAATCACTTCCCCATACTGCGGCCAATATTTCACCTGCGGGTACCCTGTAACACCCGAGGACACCGTTACGAATTCAGGGTCCCCAACATGAACAAAATATCTCATCAGCTTTGTATCGAACAAAGAATCGTAAACTTATGGAATACACTACCCGAAGTATTAATAGAGGCCGATTCTGTGAAGCGTTTTAAAACCCGTATCGTCGATTATTTCAGAAAACTGTCCTTTTGTGAAACGATGCACATACAATGCCAAAAGAAGACCTTGTATGCCCGGAAATAATGACACAAGTACAAAGTCCTAACCGAACAAGGATAAACGATTAACGGACCAGACACAACTGCTGATGATTCACAACTAAATGTTGTTGACTTTCGTAATTCGATAGAGTTATACAGAAACATTTCTACTTACTCTTAAATGCAGTCTCAATCTCAGTTAAGCTACCCAAAGTTTCTTAAATGTCTTTTGAGGACCTTTTTCGCAAGCTTTACCAACAGCTTGACAAACACGCTCGTCAAACTGACCGGTCGATAGTTTTAATGGTGGTGTTTGTCACCTATTTTTAAAATGGGACATACAAATAGTGACATACAACACCCTACTCCCAGTCAGTGGATAGAGAGCAGTTGTGTAGAGACTTCTCAAACGGATGCGCAATCGGTGGGCAAATTTCATCAGCCAACGTGTGCAGAAGTTTGGGACGAATGGCATCCACTTCAGCAGCTTTATTGGGATTCAATACCCGCAGAAGCCGGAGCAGTTGAGCCTCTGTTATGGAAATCTCCTCCAGAAAATAGCCCTCAGGAACTTTTGTCTGCAGACTGATATGGGTCATCTGAGACTCTCGAACATACACACTTTTATATTGTTCATCGAGTAAACAAGCTTTGATGTAATCTGTGATAGCAGCAGAGCCGTCAGGGCCAAACAACGCAGGGATGAACATGTTCATGTTGCCTCGCCTTTGACATAAACGGAAAAGCGTTTTGGATTACATGAGGCTGTAAAAGCAAGCTCATAGTCAAGCACCTCATAGATGCTACGTGCAGCATTTCGAACCACGTGGTAGTGGTTGCAGTTGCACTATAAAGAGCAGCTAAATAAGATTGCCAACATCTAGTACGTCTGTTAATTTGTTTGCATGCAGCAGAATCAAATCAGGATGGCTTTGCCCTAGTTTTATTCCTCTCAGAAATAGGTATGTGATGGAGAAAGAGCTCATATAAATAGGACTGAAATTTGTCCCCAGCTGCCTGAATATTGTCACTTTCCACTATGAAGCAAGACGATTTTTATCCTTGGCTTTCATTGCTTGAAAGTCTGTAGGCCAAATATTTGGACCCCCTGTTGGGACCATCATTAGTCATACGACTAAGGGCGCGCTTGAACGACAGACAAGCATGGTCGCTAGCACCGAGAAGTATTATATTAGTATTATTTTGCAACAGTCTATGAACAGACGTTGAGCCATCGGAAACCATGGAACACAAAAGAAGGTACGGAAATAGTAAAAGAAAACACAACACAACATGTCAAAATCCATGGTTTCGTCAGAGGGCGAGATACTACCCGGTTGCCCAAGCCGAAGTAGGGTGTTGACTTAGGGGACACCACCCCGAGCTTTTGGCTGAATAGCCTGCCGGCAAACCAGGGGAGCGAATTCTGGGAATCGCGCCCATTAGGAGCCGGTGACTGATTGATCAGTTCATACGCCTTTCGTTTGTTCCTTTGTCAAACATGGGCCCAATGCCCCCTAAAATTACAGCGTAAACTTGCTGGAATACAATTCTTCGCCTGGATGAAGCAAGGGGCAGTGACTTTATTTAGTGGCGAGTCACGTCCGCCACGTCATAGTGTTGTTACACGGGCATATGTGGCTTTTTATAGGGAGAACGCTTGCCAGGCGAAAACCCACCACGTCCTGGAACACTGCTGCCGAACCATTTGCTGGAACGGGATTTACCCGAACCACCCAGCTGGCACCACGAGGAGGCTGTTCGGCAAGCCAGCACCGAGAAGTGAGTTGTATCCAATGTCCGTGAGAAAGTCAGCGGATTTACGAACTGATGCAGGGGAGCATTCAAGACTAGATCGAGAAGCTCAGTAACAAAACACCGCCAGTCAAGGTCGAAGCGATTAAAGTCCCCATCACCAGACGCTTATTCGCCGAATGTGCACGGATAAAAAGCAGTGAGTCCACTAGCAACGTTATCGGGACTCCTATAGACTAGCACAACTTTGAGTTGCGCGGCGGCAATAGACAAAGAAACTGCAAGTGCCTCTACAAAACCATCTGGTGAGCGGGATGTTTACGTCTTAAAGATAGTAAGGGTGGAGTTGACGTACAAAGCAACGCCACTTTCGCGACGATCAGAGTTGCAGTCACACCACTGTAGTGCGTAGCATGGGAAGCACACTTCACTGTCCTTGACGTCGGTTATTAGCCAAGTTTCAGTGAATGCGAGAACCTCTGGATGGCCGTCGTCGAAAATGGTGCTGACTGCGCTCAGCTTGTTTCGCAGGCTACGCACTTTACTAAAGAGCACCTGTAGGGATTTAGCATTGCGAGCCTGGGATTGTGCGTCAGCAGAAGGGTTCTGGCAGCGCGGAAGTGGATCGCCTGACCACCAACAAAAAACCCACCAAACGGAGACCATTTTCCTGCTTCACTACGGGTCTTAAGATCTCGCACGGTCTCCTGCAATTTCAGCCTCTTCGCCCAAGGGAGATCTGGGTGCACAATGATACCAGTGCTCTTTAATTTTAAAGGCGCTCCTACGGAGTGGACAGAACAATTCGCAACAAGCGAGGGCGAGATACAAACTTGTCATCCGAAAAGTTACCGAGTTTGATAAGTTTTTGCACAGTCACGCCTTGAAAGCCTGGCGGCAGGAGTTTGGTAACGCATATGCTCAACCGCTGAACGTTATACGGCATACGCTCCTTTGGAAGAACAGCTGCTGACTCAGTAGCATTCCTGAAAATAAGACTGCAGTCAGTCTGGAAGTCTCCGCGACGTTGAGTATTTGCAGTACGCTCCTTGGACGTTAGCAGTTTTGGCTTAGCGTCCGTTTTTTTTGGACTACAATGACGCAGAGGAGTCCGCCTCCGACCAGACAGCAGTAGCAGAAGTCGTGGGGAGTGCAAATACGACCCCCATGGGCCTACAACTTCTGACTTGAGGTTCGCCAGCTTTTTAACCCTCTTCCGCTTCCCTTAAACAAGGGCAGATTCCTGTTGGTCTCCCACGCTAGCAAACGAATCAAACACGCCATCTGAGGGTTTGTTGCTAACAGTGTCGTTACTAATTGGTGCACTGACAGTAGATTGTGAGTAAACAGACACGGGGTGTGGCAACTTGCAAGTATCTTTCACTCTCTCCTGACGGAGAAGTCCTGAGCGGTCCAGACAATTCACAATCCAATCACTTTTCCTGTCTAGCGAACTCATCAGAGATATCAGGCTTTCCAAAGGAAAAGGACTGCTCTGTATTGGCGTATAACGCTCAGTCCTGCGCACACGGCACTTATCCCAACTGTGTACAATGAACAATGAACAATGATTTATAACGGGTAAAAAAGCAGGTGCTTGACATGTCCCGTAGGGTGTTTAGCGTGACAAAAAAGATAGCGAAAGCATAATGGAGTCGTCAGTTCGGGCGCTTACAGGGGGAGTTTGAAATGAGAATGTACGCACATAAAGCAGCAGGGGAGTGGTTATTGTTCACATCATAGGCGAGAAAAATAAAAAAGATAGCAAGGACAACGCTTACTCGTGTGCAAGGCGCTTGGAGTGACTCATTCTTTGGTAGGGTTATGGCACTATCCACTGTCTGTTGGGCATTAGTGCCAGCATCTGGTGGTCATGAGCTATAGCACATAATGTAAATGTGACAGGGTATCGTCAAGGCGTTTTTTGAAAAGGGATAGGGAGGGTGCATTAATTACATGTACCGGGAGGGCGTTCCAAGGCTGTGCCACTCGAAGGGAGAACTAGTTTCGCCGACGTTCCGGGCGGCTGTACTGCGTGACTAACTTAAACTGGTGACCTCTTAGCGAGGTGTTTTGACTGAGTATTAGAAGGGAATGGCATGGGTGGTTGGGGTTTCCCAGGATCCTGTACACCATTATGAGATCGCCCCTTAGACGCCGATAACGTCCACTGTATATTTTGTGGGTCTTAAGCCTGAGGGGGTAGGGGAGGCTGGTCAAACCTCTGATGCACTTCGTTGCCCTACGTTGTGCAGTATCGAGCGCGGTGAGATGGTGCTTAAGCCAGGGTTGCTAGGCTTGGATAGCGTATTCCGCGTGCGGCTTCACGTACGCACTAAGCATTTTTGGAAAGATCGAAGGGTCAAACTTCCCGAAGGCTCTGCGAAGAAGGCCGAGGTACTGGTTCGCTTTCTTAGCTGCCTTTTCAGTCGGCCTCGAACAACCGAGGTCATCTTGAACAATCACACCGAGATCGTACTCGTGAGAAGCCCGCTGTAGAATTTGTGGTCCTAGGCGGTAGTAAGCTCTTGTTAGTAGCCATAAGGGCATCCTGCGTCGGATCCAAACCAGTACAGCCTTCATGGAACCAACGGCTACAGATATGGCATGGTATGATCCCAGAAGAGTCTGTAAAAGCTTTCAGACCCCACGCTCCGCCACATATAACAAAGGGGTCGTCGGAAGGAAGAAACGGCAAGATTGGACAGACTCGATAAACATCACGACAGAAGAGAGTCAGAAAACGAACTGAATGTAAAAGATACGCAGGAAGGGCTGTGAACCGCTTTACGGTGACCAACTATTCAATCGAAGAGAGCACCAATCGGAAAGACCAAGTGTGACACGTATGAATTGAAATGAACAATGAACAATGATTTATAACGGGTAAAAAAGCAGGTGCTTGACATGTCCCGTAGGGTGGTTAGAGTGAGAAAAGATAGATCAAGGGATAATGGAATCGTCGGTTCGGGCGATTACAGATTTAACTGCACTGCCGTATAAAGGGAGTTTGAAATTAGAATGTGCGCACACAAAGCAATAAGGGGAGTGGTTATTGATCACGTAATAAGCGAGAAAAAATAAAAAATAGCAAGGACAACGCTTACTCGTGTGCAGCTATCTCGGGTCGACGGGATACAGAAATCCAGTTTCTACAGTAGTAGCGTTTATCAAATTGTGTGCAAGGGGTTTGGAGTGACTCATTCTCGAGTAGGGTTATGGCACTATCCACTGTCTGTTGTGCATTAGTGCCAGCATCTGGTGGTCATGGGCTATAGCACGTAGTGTAAATGTGACAGAGTATCGTCAAGGCGTTTTTTGAAAAGGGATAGGGTGGGTGCATTAATTACATGTTCCGGGAGGGCGTTCCAAGGCTGTGACACTCGAAGGGAGAAATAGTTTCGCCGACATTCCAGGCGGCTGTACTGCGTGACCAGCTTAAACTGATGACCTCTTAGCGGGGTGTTTTGACTGAGTATCAGAAGGGAATGGCATGGGTGGTTGGGGTTTCTCAGGATCTGGTACACCATTATGAGATCGCCCCTTAGACGCCGATAACGTCCACTGTATATTTTGAGGTCTTCAGCCTGAGTGGGTAGGGGAGGCTGGTCAAACCTCTGACGCTCTTCGTTGCCCTACGTTGTGCAGTATCGAGCGCGGTGAGATGGTGCTTGAGCCAGGGTTGCCACGCTTGAATAGCGTATTCCGCGTGCGGCCTCACGTACGCACTAAGCATTTTTGGAAAGACTGAAGGGTCAAACTTCCCGAAAGCTCTGCGAAGAAGGCCGAGGTACTGGTTTGCTTTCTTAGATGCCTTTTCAGTCTGCCTCAAACAACCGAGGTCATCTTGAACTAGCACACCGAGATCGCACTCGTGAGAAGCCCGCTGTAGAATTTGTGGTCCTAGGCGGTAGTAAGCTCTTGTTAGTAGCCATAAGGGCATCCTGCGTCGGATCCAAACCAGTACAGCCTTCATGGAACCAACGGCTACAGATATGGCATGGTATGATCCCAGAAGAGTCTGTAAAAGCTTTCAGACCCCACGCTCCGCCACATATAACAAAGGGGTCGTCGGAAGGAAGAAACGGCGAGATTGGACAGACTTGATAAACATCACGACAGAAGAGAGTCAGACAACGAACTGAACGTAAAAGATACACAGGAAGGGCGATGAACCGCTTTACGGTGACCAACTATTCAATCGAAGATAGCACCAGTCGGAAAAACCAAGTGTGACACGTATGAATTGAAATGAACAATGAAAAATGATTTATAACGGGGAAAAAAGCAGGTGCTTGGCGTGTCCCGGGGTGGTTAGAGTGAGAAAAGATAGATCAAGTGATAATGGAATCGTCGGTTCGGGCGATTGCAGAATTAACTGCACTGCGGTATAAAGGGAGTTTGCAATTAGAAAGTGCGCACACAAAGAAATAAGGGGAGTGGATATTGATCACGTAATAACCGAGAAAAGTAAAGAGTAGCAAGGACAACGCTTACTCGTGTGCAGCTACCTCGGGTCGACGGGATACCGAAATCCATTTTCTACAGTAGTAGCGTTTATCAAACTGTGTGCAAGGGGATTGGAGTGACTTACTCAAGAGTAGGGTTACGGCACTATCCACTGTCTGTTGTGCATTAATGCCAGTAGCTGGTGGTCATGAGCTGTAGCACGTAATATAAATGTGACGGAATAGCGTCAAGGCGTGGGAGCATTAATTACATGTTCCGGGAGGGAGTTCCAAGGCTGTGAAACTCGAAGGGAAAAGAAAGGTTTCGCTAACATTCCGGTCGGCTGTACTGCGTGACTAACTTTAACTGATGACCTCTTAGCGGGGTGTGTTGCCTGAGTATCAGAAGGGCATGGCATGGGTGGTTGGGGTTTCCCAGGATCCTGTACACCATTATGAGATCGCCCCTTAGACGCTGATAACGTCCACTGTATATGTTTTGAGTCTTCAATCTGTGTGGTTAAGGGGGGCTGGTCAAACTTCTGACGCTCTTCGTAGCACTATGTTGTGCAGTATCGAGCGCGGTGAGGTGGTGCTTCAGCCAGGGTTGCAAACATTGAATAGCGTAATCCGCTTGTGGCCTCACGTACGCACTTAGCATTTTTGTAAAGACTGAAGGGTCAAAGTTCCTGAAAGCTCTGCGAAGAAGGTCGAGGTACTGGTTTGCTTTCTTAGATGCATTTTCAGTTTCCTCAAACAACCTTGGTCATCTTGAACTAGCACACCGCGATCGCACTCGTGAGAAGCCCGCTGTAGAATTTGTGGTCATAGGCGGTACTTGTGCATACTCTTGTGCCGTATGCTGAGAGCTTTGCACTTGGTGATATTGAAATGCAGCATGTTCTCGATGAACAATGTGTACGTTTTGTCCAGGTCCTCGTGTAAGGCTGTGTGATACTCCGCTGCAGCTATAGTACGCTATACCATTTGATCATCAGCAAATTGCAAACATTTAGCAGATAGCACGCTCGCGAGCTCATTTATCAAAACTACGATAAATTTGAAAATAAACTATTTATTTATTTATTTAGAAACAAATGTGGTCCAAGTACCGAGCCCTGAAATACGCCGAAGTGAACATCGATGGATTCCGATAAGTTACTATGAACACACACATTCAGTTGACGTTGCAGGAGAATGTCTCCTGTCCAGCCCACAACAGGATCGCCAATTCCAAATCTCTAGAATTTGTGGAGTAGAATGCGATGGTCTAGACGGTCGAAGGCCTGTGAGAAATCCAGTTAGGCCGCCTCGACTACTACACCAGCGTCCACAGATTTCAACCATCTTGCACGAGCAACCAACAGATTATTGGTGCAGGACCGATTTTGGCGAAATCCGTGCTGCTCCGGAACGAGAATTTTGTTGTTCTCAAGGTACCCCATCAAAGCCTCAGCTACAGTCGACTCCATAACCTTGGAGATCCTAGGAAATAGTGTTATCGAGCGATAACTTTTTGGTTTAGCTTGCCTGTCACTTTTGTAGATTGGCGTGATGATACCGTGCTCAGACAATGGAGACAGACTGCTCAGTTTGTGTGCTGATCGTCAGCTATTCCTCACCAGCACCAGCTTTCGTCAGCTTGGATGCCAGTACGCCACTGGGCGCCCCCCATCAACCCAGCGCTGGTCACAGATTGACCCCATAGCTATAAGTCGCAGGTGGCGCGGCAGCGTACGCGAATGCCGATCATTCTGGTCAACATGCGTCGATACTGCTCATTCACTGGTGTGTGCGACCGTTTGCATGCGATTTGGTGGTTCTCCTAGGTCCAAACACACCCGACTGAACACCCACAAGTTGGAGGACCCAATGATAAAGAAAGAGTATCAACAAAGGCCTCGTGAAAATCTCGCTCTCTCTCACACTGGATGTTGATCAACACTGGTCAAGTCTGCAACAAGCCTTGCTGTCGGCCGGTTTGTCCAGCTGTGGCCTCGCTCGCTCCACTCCCAAAAGCCGGATCTCAGGAAGATCCTCGGAATTGCTGGATCGCCGACGGGCGGTGCCTGCTGGGGCAGAGTACAACGAACACCGCCGTTCTATTACTCAACAGCTGAAAGCAAGCCTTCGCTCTGATAGTGAAGCTTGGTGGTCAAAACAAGCTGATGAGATGGAAGCCGCTGCATCGGCTGGCAACTTCCGCCGTCTATTTTACATCATCAGGGCCACTGGTTGCAATTTCCACGCTATCAGCCAGACGATTTGCGAATCAGACGGCACGAAGATCACCAATCTTTACAGGCGATTGGGTCGCTGGGCAGAGCATTTCGCTCTTCAATTCAACCACCAACACAGCCCCATGTGACACCTCCAGCCCCAGTGTATAATGCTTGGCCTGTCTCTACAGCCCTCCCCCAAATGAAGCAGAGATTCGAAATGCAATGCAATCTTTGAAACGCCACAAGGCACCGGGTCCCGACAACCTACCACCGGCTCTACTCAAAGGTGGTTGGAGTTTACTTGTCAGCGAAATCCTATCACTGTTCGCGAAAGTTTGGACTGAGGAGAAGGTTCCGAACGCATGGGGCGAATCGGTCATTGTTCTTATTCCCAAGAAGGGCTCCCGCGCCGATTGCTGCAACTACAGTGGAATCTCGTTAATCTATGTCGCATCCAAGCTCTTCGTGTCGGTCCTACTTAGCAGGCTTTCAACGACTAGAGAGGAGTTTTCCCAAGAAGAACAAGCCGGATTTCGTCCAGGCCGCGGCTGCATCGACCAAATCTTCATGCTTCGGCAAGTTCTCGAACTTCGCCACATCCCCGGCGGCCAACAGTCGTAGTGTTTTTGGACATCCGAGCGGCATTTGACTCAGTAGATAGATCTGCGTTGTAGAACTGTTTACTGAAGAAAGGTGTGCCCGACAAGTTTGTAACCATCCTGAAAGAACTTTACAGTCACACGTCGGGCAAAGTCAGGGCTTACGGCACGCACACTTCTTCATTTGCTGTGACCAGCGGTGTTCGCCAAGGTTGCCCTATTTCACCTTTCCTCTTCAATTTCGCCATCGAAGATGTTCTCCAAAGAGCACTGGAAGGTGTCCAGGACTGCGGTGTTGAGCTCCTCCCTGGAGACAGAGTCACGGACTTGGACTACGCCGATGACATCGCCTTGCTGGGGGACGACCCACAATCCGTCCAGAGCGCTTTGGACCGCTTGGCGATGGAGGCGTCTAAGTACGGCTTGTGCTTCACTCCGGGAAAATGTAAAACGCTGCTCCAGGACTGGCAGGTGCCTGAACCCGCGCTCACCATTGCTGGACATGTTCTGGAGCAAGTCCCTTGCTTTACTTATCTAGGGAGTTGCATCACGGCTGGTGGCGGTGTTGGAGATGAAGTCTCACAACGGATTGCAAAGGCCCGCCTTGCATTCATCAAACTGAGACACCTATGGCGTCGTCGTGATGTCAGTCTCAAGCTCAAGGGCAGGGTGTACAATGCTTCCGTCCGTGCAGTACTCTTGTACGCTGTGAGACTTGGCCTATTCGCTCGGAAGATATGAAGCGGCTGTCAGTCTTCGACAATCGCTGTCTACGAAGGATTGCTCGGGTGTGGTGGCAACACCACGTAAGCAACGCAGAGGTGCGGGACCGCGTGCTTGGGGCGAATAGTGCCAGTCTTCAGGATGTTATTCTCCGACATCGCATGCGTTGGCTCGGGCACGTTTTGCGCATGCCAGCCCATCGCCTTCCACGTCGAGCGCTATTTGCACTCCCAGGGAGCGATTGGAAAAAGTGCCGCGGTGGACAGCCAATGACGTGGCGAAGGATCATGAAGAAGGCAACCTCAAGTTTGGCGGCAGTCGGACCAGTCCGTCTTCCAGGTTGGGGACCACGTGATGCTGAATCTCAGTGGTGGGAAACATTAGACGTCATGGCCCGCAACAGACACCAGTAGCGTCAATGTTGTTCTGCCACTTTACCGTCCCTTTGAGGCACACAAAACTCACAAAACTAGACGAAAAATACAAAATGGCGTGTGTAAAACCAAAAAATCGTTTCCCAAATTTTTTAGTCGCAGTTCATGTTCACATCTTCTTCACCTTTTTCTTCTGCCATGGTTTTGATGGTAAAATGCCTGTTAACAGACTGTGAATAAATATATTCCACATCGTGGGGAGGTATATCTCGTTCAGACTTCGTTGAAGGAAAATTGCTAGTGGCGCCGCAAAACTCATGGCAGCAACTTTCAACGCCTTCGGGTGAATGCCATCCGCACCCGAGGAGCTGAACTCGCTCAAAGACATCATCCTCTTCAGCACAGCTGCGAAGGTAAACGATGTGTGATTAAGCACTGATGACAGCATTATCTGCTTAGGCAGGATGTATGGTGATTGCACGCTTTGGAAGGTACGGCCAAATGGTTGTCCAAGAAAGCTGACCGACTCTTGTGCGGTTTGGGTTAGTTCACATGCTGTGTGCAGAGCAGGGATACCGCGCTTAACATGGCGCAAATTGTTTAAGTGTCTATATAGCAGTTTGGGATTGGAGCAAGACATTTCCACTAGACATTGTTGTTGTTTCCGTTTATCCTCCCGGACGAGTTTGACACAGTGGCTTATTTGTATTGTGTAGACATCCCAGGTGTCGTCGTACCGGGAGGTCAGGAGGGTGCGCCATGCCAAGTCCCATAACTTCATGCATTTACGTTTCCTGCTGCTTACGAAAGACTTCATCCTTTTAGGCCGATAGAGTGTGGTTTCGAAATTCTTGCCACTAGCTTGTTAAATACGTTGATGAATTCTCCGCAGCCACCTCTGGAGTCAATTCGGCTAAGAACGACCAGCTTGTTGCATCAATGAGTTCGGACATGTCGTTATACTTGGTTACGACATGATATTCCTCGGCATGCTCTTTAGGATAATCCGCGTAGCACATGTAATGAAACACTAGCGTTGCATGATCACTGCGGCCCAAAGGAGTATCGGTTATCACTCTCTCGACCATCAATTCTTCATTAGTGAATATTCGGTCAATATGGATGGCCTGTTAATTCCACTGAATCCGGTGGGTGTAGTGACGTGGCCATAAAGTGGGAAGTCTGAAACAAGATCCTGCAGGTCTGCTTTGAATTGCTCTCCTGGTGTGGCCTGGGATTCTAGAGAATGTAAGTTGTAGTCGCGGGTGACTAGAATGTGACTGTATTTCCTTTTTATCACTTCCCTCAACGCAGTCACCAAGTTGCAGTCCATCTCAGGAGTAGACGATGGTGAGTGGTAAACAACAACCAATAGACCAACGTCGTTCCCTCTCAGCCGGATACTACGCCAAACAGAGTCAGATATGTCTGTTTCCGAAACGTTTATAGGTTCGCACTGCAGGTTGTTACGAACGTAGAGGGCTACCCCACCACCTTTACTAACTCAGTCCTTCCGGACAACGGACATGCCTGTTAGCGCAATTTCGGCATCCGTTATCTCACAGCGCAACCACGTTTCGGTGACAGCGATGAGGTCCCAAGCTACTGAGGCGCGTTGATGTCTTAATTCAGCTTATTTGCTGTCCACAATCCAGGGACAGCTTCTCGTACAAGCGGGAAATATACGTATTATTTTTACAGGCATGAGAGCTTCTCGGAGACCAGAAGTGTGTTAGATTGTATGGATGAAGCTAGTGAGTTTACGTCGGCCAATGGACTCACCAAATCGTAAAACACGTCACAAAGCCGAAGTGAACTCCTAGTATATGACAATAGGTATTTTGCGAAAGAGCAAAGGCACAAAGAACGGGAAACCCGAAGGCCTGTTGTAAAGTTCAACCACAAAGAGCAATCCAAGTAAATCCGCCTTTGTCAAATGACTAACGGTACGCAAGTGGCGAGCGGTAGCTGATTAGCGTCCAGTGGTAAAAAGACGGGTAAAATTCAAGACTTCAGCAACCTCAGTGTTAGGAAACAGGTTTCTGTGCGGGGAAATTCACCAAAACCATGCCGCCATAATCCACAATACAACAGGCGGGTTGCCCAAAACAAAACCACCTGCTGGAGGCAAAACTGGGAAACCAACGGAAACGATGCCGCTTTGATGGATCAGTAAGCTGAAGGGATTGGGGGAAATTCCCGGGTGAATCCACAAGGAAAAAGGACGATTTATTCACAGAGCGGATTTCACTGAACGTAAACCCAGTAAGGTGTTCAGAGAGACTGAGATTCCGTTATATTGGGCAGCTTCAAGCCCATAAATAACAACAAAACAACAAGTCCAATATCAGTAGAGTGAACCAACCACTTTCAACACAGCTTCAGGAGAAAAAGCTCAAACGGTGAAACACGAAAAGAACGACGTAATAACCAAAGGTAACAGGCGGGATTCCACCGAGTTTTTATGCTGATTTCATGACAACAATCCAATAACTGATGGAACGGAGTAAAGTTTTCACACTCTGTCTCTTTGAAATATGCTTCCAAGTCAAATATGAAGAAAAATTTGCATGGGACGGCTTTTCCGAAACTAAAAGCTCAACTGGTGAAAATGGACCATGTTGCTCACTTTATGAATCACAAATAATCGATATGGATTACGTTGATGTTTGCAACGTTTGGGTCTAGTTAGGACCAGGTTGGTGTTGCAGGAGCGACCTATCAGAAAAATTTCTGTGCTGAGATCTTTTGACGGAAGCTAATGCTTCGGACCCTTCCTCACGGTCTTTTTGGTTACATTGGCTAAAATAAATGTCAGATAAACTGGATAGAAGTTGTCCACTTTAATTAGGTCTACGCTTTCCGAGTCGGCTTTAACCTTAACAGCAACAATTGCTCCGCAACGAACATTCTAACATCAACCTGTTGAGCTGAACAGTTACAGCAGACAAGATTACGGCAGATAACGAATGGAGAGTCAGCTGCTAAAGCCCATCCTGCTCAGCAAGATTATGACCGCCGAGTCCGGCAGGTAGTTGGCGCATCACTTCTGCACAGCAGTCCAGAACGTTGAGTTTAGTAGGGGGACACACCTCGAACTCGGCACAGACACTTGGTCATTTGCGAATGCTGGGGAGTAGTGCGCATCCAACGCGGACGCATGCTCAACACTGAGGTTGTCGTTCTAAGTCCAATGACTTCTTACACTAGTAGGTTATCTGCTGACTCCAGGCACCGCTTCACACAAGCAGTGAACCGCTTCTAGGCGGGTTCGCTGCGTTTGAAAGCATCTCTTTGAAATGACGCCGCCTGATCGTTTTCGCACCTACAAATACTCTGATGCCTCTTGCATTCCTCGTTTTCTTTTGCAGGCTTAGAAGTGAGGGCTTTCTCCTACCGCCTGCATCAAACATTCAGCCAATTTTTCATACAATTCCTTGAACTAACGTGGTTTGACTGATTTGACGTTACGAGTATTGAGTGTACAAAAAACGCAATGAGATTACTGGGTTATCTTACAATTGTTCCCGCTAGGTGGAAGCTTGGAACGATGAACCAAATTCACTAGGGTGGAAACAGAATTGATCCCTCCAACTACCGCCTAGTATCTCTTCTTAATATACTATCCAAAGTCATGGAATCCATAATTGGCGATGCACTGGTGTACCATCTGGAAAACTGTAACTTCATCACGCCTGAGCATCACGGTTTCCGTCGACAACGGTCATGCACAACAAATTTAGTAATGGCACGCCGTAATTGGACCAAGGCAGTCGACGCTGGATTTTTCGAAGGCAATTAGAGCTCAGAGTTCGGAGCTCGTTATCAGACCCCATACAAGTCGCGTGTGGTATTCCGCCAGGCTCAGTTCTAGGTTCACCTGGGTTTTTGGTGTTTATTATTGACGTTACACAAAGTAGCGCCTGAAAGTTCCTAAGCTTTGCCGACGATGTCATACTTTGGCGCAGGATCCAGACGAATGCTGACCAGCGTCTACTTCAGAGTGACCTAGATACGGTATACCAATGGCCAACCCAAACCTTATTGCGTTTTAACGTGTGTAATGGCAAGGTCTTTTCCATCTGACATCACAACAATTACTCATACCGGCTCGAAAGGAATATACTGCAACAATCAACTGTCGAACGTGACTTGGGTGTCCTGGTTCAAGATGACTTGGGTTGCTCCAAGCAATTCGAAAGGCCTCGAAGACTGAGAACCAACACATCGGGCTGTTGCGACAGACCTTTTGGCAAATAAACAGCTTCATGTTTGACAAATACTCAGTGCGTATGTTCGCCCCCATGTAGAATACGCAGTGCAAGCCTGGCATACATGGCTGAGAGGCGATCTTAATGCACTGGAGCAGCCATAACATGGGGCATCTAAGAACATAATTGGAATGCACAATGTTTCATATTAGGAGACTGCAAAGATTGGGGTTATTCAGCGGAAACTATCAAAGATTACGAGGCGACCTGATTATGGCATACTTGGTTTTGCGAGACCCAGATCCTGTGCCGCCCCATACTGCGACTCATCAACAATATAACTGAGGAGCCACTCATTGAAACTCGCTGTACAGTATGGCTGCCTGGACTTCCGCAAAATATCTTTTCCATTCGGGTCTGTCAGCCGTGGAATGCTCTCCCAGAATCGGTCGTCTCTGCACAGACGCTAACAGTATTTAAAACACGGTTAGATGACGCACACATCCACTTATACTTTATCACTTTGGGCTGCATCACCATCCTACACCTGGAGTTTACCATGAAATTATTTCATGTTAGCTGCGTGTGCTGTGAATCCAAGCGCATTGCAGGACAACGGTGGTGCAAACGATAAGTCCCTATTTTCGTACTTAAACTACTAACTGTTCTACTATCATTATTCTCATTATTGTTATTTTGATATCCTCACTAACTATCCACTGGGACTTGTAATGCAACGCTTCTTAACCCTTATAAATTGGTTGTTCATTATTCATTGTTAATGGACCAACTGGCTTCATTATATGTGGTTTATGGCAGCGATCAATATACTTGGATCACAGCCTTTTAGTTTGCAAATAGCAGCTTTTCTTTAGTTGTAAGCTAACTCCCGTGATCATTAATATGGCAGAGATAGCCACATAATGCTATCAGCATTGAGTGGTCGATAGCCATCAAGAGTTCGATCATCTGGCGACTAAGTACTTGTTAGGTGTAGATTATTAACATCACCTTCAACCATGACTGGATTGATCTCGGTGTCATCGAAATACGCAAGGACTTTTACCTTCGCTCGATGATTCTATAACGGAACCACAAGAGAACAACTTTAACATTTTTATTATTCTACAGATTATGGGACTACCAGATTTGGTAAAATGGAACGTTGCTATTTTCAAAAAATCGCAGCTCCAAAAGTACTCCATAGCTCCAGGATTATAAATAAGAGTAAAGGTTATCAAAGCTCCAGGTAACGATTCATATGCACGGACAAATCTAGTACAAATTTAGCTTTACCGAACAACCATGGGAAAACCTTCTCGAAACTACTAACCGCAGTGGCCTGACCGACAGTGTACTGGGTTCCTCGTACCTAGAATTCGTTGTAAGCAACCACCAGTGATTGCATGTGTACCATCATACCGCAGGAACACCTGTAAAAAGGTGACAACCAATTCTAACAAAATTAAGCTCTAATAGCCCATAAGGAATGGGTTTTGAACTACTGACCTGGTTCCATTAGTGCAAAGAAAAATGTTACTCATATTCATAGTGGAAATATTAACTTGGTACCCCCCAACAACCCGTGAATAAACACATATGTGAACAGATTGATAAACATAGTTTTCTCCTGAAAGTTGGTCACATATTTCATGCTAATGTGATTATTAACGGTAGGTTGGATTATTAATAGCATTTTGTACGTTGCCACAGACCAACACACTCCGATTTCGATGTTGTGTTGATCTGTGCATTGTGCCCAGAATTCTGAGTTTCCATTTCAGTGTTTAACCATGTTTTCCACCGGAAGCTAAAAGCATTTGCCACTTTTGAACTTTGGGCACTTGCGATTCTAGCCTCATACTCTTTTCTAGAAACTAAAAATGTAAATATGGCTTGCTTGATTATGGATTGTGAAAAGCAAGCAGACTATGTACGGGCAAATGTCTCCTTAATCTGATTCGGTCCGTGTAACTCATAGATGTGTGCAAATTAGTCGTTAATTCTAGCTTATAACAGTTCCTGCAACAGGCCCCATCAGTGGTCTGCCGATAAGTTAAATGTATGTCTATCTCAAGTTGAAACCTGCATCCCTTTGTGTAAATGCCTCAGCCCTGACAAGTGTTAAACAGTGAACTTACAAGCAAACTTTGTTGCAGGTATGCATGAAAGCAGATTTACGGCACCTGGATCAAAGCTCGTTTGAAACTTCGCGACAGCATTTCCACCACACCAACCAACCAAAAAATGTCGGTACACACAGCCATCTATGTCCCAATTAGAAACGGAATGAATGTCGTACCAAACGCCCAACTTCTTGCGGTTACCTCCAGCTCGACTGAAATAACCGGCACGTTTACCGAAACATCCTTGCATAAAAGAAATATTTTTTAATAGCATTGTTTTCCAAAATGTAGGCGGTATATACTCTACACTAATGTTAACCCTAAACTTGATACAAGGAAGCTGCAACGCATCTGTCGTAATTGAGCAGAGTCTGACTTAAAATAGAGTAATATGTGCTGCTAAGCTTACACATAGGCATATCATCACTCCGTCGATAGCTCAATAAAAGGGAAAGTCCTCAATTGGAAAACGACATTGGTGAAAAAGATGGTAAGCATTTGGGCGAAAACATAGACCTCTATTTGCATCAGAGAGAGGTGCACCATAATTTTTCCATCTCCATGTGCACGGAATGCTGAGAAATATAAACCATTGTGCAGAATGTAAGAAGGCGCACGTGAGCGTAGCAAGTCAATCCGTAGGAAAATATTTTTATACACATTATTCATTTATAAAGCAGTGTGGCCGATTTAGCATGTAAACACTAACAGGCAAATACTATGAGAAAAAATTTTCCTGCTTGGTAATAAAATCAATGGTAATTTACTTAGGATTCGCCCAACAACAGCCGCGTCCAATTTATTTGCAAGGAGGGCCACATTGTATGAGATAAAAATATGTCTGACCAAATACAGTCTTCTATTAAGATTTTAACAAAATACACATGTACGAAAAGTGCAAACCTACATTTGTTATTTCATGATGAGGGCGCGGGCCAGCTGAAATGGTAAGGTAGTCCACATTTGGCCCGCTTGCCGGACTTTGGACATCTCTGCCTTAAAATATTCTCCCGTTATACTGATGCTAAATTAAGTCGATAGTAACTGACGGCCAACTCGCTTTTCTTGAGTTCGGCGGGTGCGTATTTTCTACGTTTATTGACAAAGTTAGCTGCAGCGGCATGCAATAGACCTGCCTGTTTCGTCGTTAGGATATCTATCGATATGTGGGGGTCATTTTAAGTGATTGGTTTTGGACATGTTACCTCAATCCGAACTGCGATTATTTTGAAGCGAACATCGGTCAATTAAGCCACTGTGATCGTATCTGAGGCAGACAAATGTTGGCCATGGGACGCCTCCAACCGTTCACCTTACGAGGGGCGTCCTGTCCATTGTCACTAGGAATGCAGTGATAACAGCGGAACTCAGCTGAAGTATAAACCCACAAGCTACCGAGTAATGGTCAATTCTTACCACAAAAGTTAATGGTTCATTCGATGGGCCAGTTTGGGAATGCAGGACTGCTGTTTCTGTCTACAAATGTCATGGGTATGAATCCCGCTCTGGGGCACAGTGTTGCTTGCTGGTAGTACCAGGCACTTATGGACCATTTTTATTTACATCTATCCAGATGCTTCAGCAAAAGTGTACTTTGGTCTGCTCCGTCCCTGTTACCAGAACTAATGTATAAAGTTAATTGGGAATCAGTACTTCTCAACGTCAAATCCGCTCTCTGCTTATAAAAAGTGAATAAGAACGGAGGTTTTCGTGAAGCACAATGTTTCGAGTGAGAATCTCTGATGGTCAATCAACTTGGCGCCAGTAACAATCAAATGGCGCGGAAGAAAGATAAAACGCAAAACGCGAATTCACACTGGGCGGGCATTTTGCATTGTAGTCCAGTTTAGACGCATTTTTACACTGTGGTTACAGAATAAATAAAGCTAACTGACCTAACCTGTTACCGTCACTGACGGTAAGTATTTAGCAGGCAGCGCAGGCAGCGCTTGGTCGCATTCTTGAGACTATTGCCACTGATCTCTAATGGCTTATTGAGACCTGAGTAAAGGACCCTATCACGACGCTATGACTGGCTTTACCATCTGCGAACCCCACTGGTATTTTCACATTGCGCTTATCTGAAGACTCGACCGCCGAAGCAGCTGGTCCTGTCGGAGTGGTGATTACTTTGAGCACATAAGCAGAGGCCGCGCTACTAGACTGGATCCTTGTTAACAGTCGGCTCTGTGCGATCCTACTAATACTCTCAGTGTGACTGTTCAGTTGCGGAGCATGGAGACGCTGCTTATTCGTTGTATCAGTGTATTCTCCCACTGACTGTGGCCTCTAGACAATCGAAGGCGAGTTCTTCTGTCAAATATCCGATCTTCTCCGAGAAAAGCGAAGCAAGGACATCGTGATGCTTGCCAGGGACTTAAATGTGCAGGTAGGCGGAGTTGAGTTTGATGAACGCGAACTCGGTGGTCAACATAGCAGTGATACTTACAAAACAAGCAACGGTGCTTGCCTACTTCAGCTTTGCGTCAATCACGGCTTCCTGCTGAGAACCAACTTTCGGCGACCCTACTACCAATGCGCAAACTGGAGGCTCCCATCGCCTGACCAGTTGTAGACACAAAGTAACCACCTCGCCACCAGTTATCGTTGGCAGGGCTGCATACGGGGTTTCGTTACTTGCATGGCATTGCAGGATAAGACGCGCTATATGACAGTTAGCTTACAAATCATGATAGTCCGAAGCTGTCCCTTGGGGCCTAGGCTCCTGACAGGCAGGGCAAGCCGCTGGTGGTTATGGGTTCGAATCCTGATGGATCCGTTGTGTACACACTACTGATGATGCCCAACAGGCTGACACGACAGTCCAGTGATCTTACAGGAATATGGTGGACTATCTGCTTTGGCGAGTGGCTCGACGGACTCTCAACTAATTATTTCAACCTGGAGTACCTAATGCACCTCGGGTCACGCGTAGGTATGTCCCAAGTTCACTCTACCTCTTTGTAGCTTCCACAGGGTCCCCGAAAACGGCATGACCTAGCTGAGCTTTCTGTCCCAAACGTTTGGAGCGCCTTTCAGGAGACGTTGACCTCATACTTTAAGATTACTACATGTTCAGACATCGAAACTCTCTGAGCGCACATCCGCCGCGCCACGCACAGTTCTGCGACCGGTAATCCTGTCAGCCGCTGGATCTCCGATAATCCCCAAGGTTTTCGAAGTTCATGGAACGTTTCCTTCTGGTGTTGGTTACCAACTACTATTCAGGGTTGCCAACGCTAAATGCAACTATCCCCGGGAGAATTGCGAGGCATAGTGGACTCAGTATGTCATTGAGAAGGAGCAACACCGTTTTTGAGAATTATGAAAGCTTTTCTTTCTGATCCGATCCTCTGGCAGCAAAAGCTGAATGTAGGTGAAGTGTTATGCGAAACTAATAGCGAGCCAATCCACTGCCAACCACATCGAATTATGCACTTCACCGAAGCTTTCCTACGCTACACTACTACACACTACACAACAAGTCCCTGATAATGTCAACTCGAGTCGTTGTGAAACGTCTGAAACAAAATAACCAAGTTCGGTAAACAGTTCACCCGCCGTTGTATTGTGCCCTGGGACGAGCATTTTGAGCAGTAATTTAACTGACCAGCAGCACCGGCGAGTAATGAACAATGAACAATTATTTATCACGGGTAGAAGAGCATGTGCTTGACTAGTCCCGTAGGATGGTTGGAGTAAAAATTATAATTTAAGAGTATCTTCGGATAGGCAAATCGTTATTCTAAGCTTCTACCGATTTAGTTGCACTGCTGCCTAACGATAATTTGGAGTAGGAATGCAATGTGCATATACAAAATAGTATAAATGGTCGTTATAGTTCAGTAAATGCGTGAAAGCAAAAAGGAAACGACAACGCTCACTCGTGTGTTGCTTCATTTGACAAATGTGGCATGTTAATCCAGTTTAGATACGTCCAGGATACTCACATGGAAAACTGCATATACCCTCACCGCCGTGCTGTGGAGACGGCCGTAAAGCACATGATTAGGTTTGACTTCAAGCGGAAAGGATTATATCAAGTAATGCACGTTGGAAAGCTTTTCATCAAGGCGTTTTGAATGGCCTTAATGTAGAGGCAATGATAACGTGAGTCGGAAAGGCGCTCCAAGTACGGGACATAGAGAAAGAGAAAATGCTACGTCGAAAACCAATTCGATTGCAGTGCGTAGCCAGTTTCAACTGACTACCACTCTAATTGGTATTTCGGCTCGGGTACAACAGATTGCGACATGGGTGAGTTGGGTTCTTCAGTGTTAAGTAAACCATGATTAGGTCTCCTCGCTGACGTCGATATGCACCATGGTACAATCTCAGGGACTGCAGTCTGCTTTGGTAGGAGAGATGAAACAATCCCCTAACGAGTTTGCTCTCTCTACGTTGCGGAGCTTCAAGTGGGTCAATGTCGCGCTTGCGCCAGGGACACCAAGACTGGATCGCATATTCCACGTGAGGCCTCACGTAGGCCTTCAGCATTTGCGGAAAGATTGATGGTACAAACTTCCCGAAATCCCTCCGTAAGAGTCCAAAATGTTGACTGGCTCTTTTTGATGCCTTTTCAGCCTGTCTCGAGCAACCGAAATTGTTCTGCACGTTGTAACCGTTGGTCCCCAAGTCGATATTCATAGATAAGCTGATGGTGTATACTTACGATCTTGCACTTCGCCACGTCGAACCGTAAGCCGGTTATCGGTTGACCACGCATAAGTATCGTTCAGAGAGCTCTACAATATAATATGCTCATCCGTTGTCCTGATATCATGCTAAATTTTGACATCCTCTGCAAATAGTTAAAAATTCGACTGCAGTACACTGGCAAGATCGCTAATGAAAGTTAGGAATAAACGTGGCCCCTGTACCCATCCTTGGAGCACGCCACACTGGACGTCATTTGGGTTAGAAATGGAGCTGTGGACTCTCACATTCAGCTGACGTTGAGCGAGGAAGTTGCCGATCCAAGCGAGCATAGAGTCACCGATTGCATAGCTTCGAAGCTTGTGAAGGGTAATGCGGTGGTCCAAACCATCGAACGCATTCGAGAAGTCCAGGTAGACAACGTCGACTCCCAATCTTGCATCGGCTGATTCTGTACAGCTTGCTTGGGCTAGCAACAAGTTTATAGTGCAGGGTCGATTCCGGCGGAATCCTTGTTGATGTGACACTAGGATGTTGTTGCTATTAAGATATCCCATGAGCTCCTCTGCAATTACAAATTCCATTAGTTTGGATAAAACTAGGAGGAGAGTAATTGGACGGTAGTTCGAGGGCTTCGAATGATTACCACTTTTATAAATAGGAGTGACTACTCCATGTTTCCATATTGTCGGAACCTGCATTTCGTCGGGACAGCCTTGAAGGAACCGAGCTAATGGTTCGGCAATGTTCATGGCTGCTGTCTTCAATGCCTTCGGTTTGATGTGGTCCAAGCCAGGTGAGCTGTGCACGCTCAATGACATTAGCGTTTTCATCATATTGGATGCCGTGAACGCTACGTGGTTTAAATCTGGAGGAGATGTAAGCTGTGTCAAAAGCGGATGAAATGATGATTCACTTCGAAAGGTGTGGCTGAAGTGTTGGCGAAGCATGTTGCCTGCATCTTGTGCTGTTTGCGCATGATTATCTGTTGCACGTAAAACCGGGATCCCGCGCTGTACTCTGTGGAGCATGTTGACGTGTTTTTACACGAAGTTGCGATTTGTACTGAATTTTCTCGTTATTTTCTGTTGAAGCTGGAGTTTGTCTTGGTGAATCAACGACGCAGTGGTTTAATTGAGTTATGTAGGTACCCATGGTCAGGTTACTTGGACAGACTTTGTAAGCGCGCCAGGCTAACTTCCTTAAGGTCATGCATTTTCTAGTACGGCTCCTCAGGAACGAATTCACTTGCTTTGGACGAAGGACCTTGCTTTCTGACGCATTTTTCACTAGCTCACTGAATTGGATGAAAAACACCAACCAGGCGACACCAGGCCGCTTTTCGGCCAGGAACGACCAGTCGGTTTCTTGAACTAGGTTGGACAGGATATCGTAATGTGTAACGACAGAGGTTTCCACGTTGTTCTCAGTGATGTACTCTGCGTAACAGATGTAACGAAAGAGCAGCCTCACATGATAGCTACGGCCAACTGGTGCATCGATACTCACGGTGTTGACCATTAGTTCCTCATTGGAGAGCACAAGGTTCAAAACAGAGGGTATGTGACCTGTTCGAAATCTCGTGGGAGAGGTGACATGGTTGTACAGAGGTATATCAGCGATCACCTCTTGTAAATCCGCCTTGAATTGTTAGCAGTGCGATGCTGCAACTTCGATTGCGTGCAGGTTGAAGTCCCCAACCAGAAGGACGTGACTGTATTGTCGTGCCAGGAGTCAATTCATCTCAGAAGTTAGGCATGGATCCGTTGCCAAGGTGGACATTGGAGGGCGTTAAACTATTGCTAGTAAACATACAGCAACACTTCTTTGGTGTATAAGACACTAAAGAAAATCGACGACGCGTTTTTGGGTCTTTAATAATATCAACATGCAGGTCGGATCTATAATACAAGAGCACTCTGCCTCCTCGGCTAGGTCTATCGTTTCGTATGGAAGTCAATCAAGGTACTGCATTCTCAGCATACGTGTTTTCAGTGTTCAGCTATGCTTTAGTGAACATAATTAGGTCCCATGGCGTGGAGACCTGACGAATACGAAGTTTTGTTAGCTTGCTGTGTAGACCTTGTGCGTTGGTATACAAGCAGGTGAGGGTATCGGTGTTCAGAAGCGTGTTTGTGAAGGTTGGTTTCCGGTGAGGGTCTGTGCCGACCCTTACGGGGTCGGCTGCCGGTCGTCATTTTTGTAGGACGGATGACGCAGGCCCTAGAGCCAGTTCAAATTGTTGTATAGTGCTCTCAGCGCCAACAAGAGAGTGACCATCCTGTCATCCTGCAACTACCCGTATGTTTTGACGTTGTCTCCGTTCTGAGTTTCACAGTGACAGAGTTGTATTAGTAGGTTGTTTGCTCAATGTTACATTGTTTATCTGTGACCTGATGCCTATCGATTTACACGTAGTTCGGATGGCAGCATTTTACGCCTGTTGTGCAACATTTTGATTACATGTTCTGCCATCAATTCGGAGTGCAATGATACTTTCACCACTCAAGGAATACACCCTTTGTAGTTTGGTGATAGCGGGTTCGGGTTTGCTTTTTACCAGCTACTGCTAATTAACTGCTACCAATCCCGCACTGAAGATGCCACCTTGAATGGTGGAGAAACGTTTGCAACCAAGTTGCCCAGCAAGGAGAACTCCACAACAACTGACGCATCATAGTGACTTGTTTAGCTTGAAACCCTATTAGTTAACACTGGGAATGTCACGGTTTTATGTCAACTGGTATCTTATCTTTTATGGAGTTCGACACGGATTCAGTCACATTAGAGCATATAACAGTCAGAGAATTATAGTATTGTTTCATGTTCTCCTTTTTGAGGGAACAGTGGCTGGTTTCTTCGATTGGACAGCTGACGGAGTCTTCAGTCCCGTGGTGGTATTGGTAGTAATAAGTCGTTTAGCAGCAGGCGGGGTTACGATGCTTGAAGTCTCCTTCACATGGGTAGCAACCACGGACGCATATGTTGTCGGGCCTTTAACAGCGTTCAGTGCTGCAGGTGATTCTGTTAAAGAATGTGTGGCGAACGCATC
Organism: Dicrocoelium dendriticum; assembly: GCA_944474145.2. Classification (NCBI taxonomy): domain Eukaryota; kingdom Metazoa; phylum Platyhelminthes; class Trematoda; order Plagiorchiida; family Dicrocoeliidae; genus Dicrocoelium; species Dicrocoelium dendriticum. The sequence continues at coordinate 96,598,365 of OX104067.1, read as the reverse complement.
TTTATGAGCAGCCGCAAGCGTCGGGGTGGCTAAATCTTGGTCGTTAATCTTATACTGTTCTAAATTAGAGTTTGTTGTTGAGCATCGAGTTCAAGATACTGAGTTGTCTGGTTCATGTGGGACAGCTTACACGGTTGCTGCCTGCTCTACAATCTTTGTTAACCTATCGCAATTCTACGCCAACACAGTTATACATCTGAATAGTGGAAGAGACGTACCCTCAGTACAGAACCAGAGAAAATTGGTCGTTTTATTAACTCTTTTAACTGGCTGAGACTAAGGCGAGCACATCGAGTATGGAAGCATTTTCGGAAGTTTGTGCATTCTATTCCAAATCGCACAAGTTTTACACAGCTGCCTATGCCATAACCAAGGTTGATTTCGGAAGCTTTGGGCTTAGCTCTCCTTGCGCAAGCAGTACGTAAGATTATGACCGTCAGATCTGCGGAAGTCGTTCGTTGCAACCTCTACACTGGTATGCTGATTCAAAACGCTGTCGGTCGGGCTGGTGATCAGGCAGTCATTGGTTAGATTGCTGTAGAACAAGTCCAAGATGGCGGACGCAGACGGCAGTTGGGACAATCAGTGAGATCTCCGACACTAGTCGGAGAATATCCACCAAATTCGCACAGATGGAAAATACACCAATCGCAAAGCATTGGTGTAAAATTCACACAGTAGTTCCAAAGCGAAAATAGAATCCAACATAATAAACCAAAAATCCGGGCGAATGTGAAAAATCAGTGTACTACCTGGTGTGTAAAAGCTTTATCAACACATGAGGTTGAGAGTGCTTATGTGATTTCTCTTCGAAAGCACTACCAAATACCTGAACTAGACGTACCCCTTAGTGTTTTGCTCAAAGACCTTGGTCGATCACTCTTTCGAAAGTTAAGTTCCTTCCTTAAGCGTTTTGGACAGTCGAAGCAATTCCTTCTGATTAGGGTTTAGCGGATATCTTAAAAGTCTTCAAAAATGGTACCCGGAAAGACTGCGCCAACCTCATGGGATTACTTTTATACGAGTTGCATCCAAAGTGCTGTATGCCCTGCATGTAAGGAGGATCAGTCTGGTTCGGAACAGAGCATGTGCGCCAAACGTTTTATTTAATTAGAATCCCATTGAAGTTGGGTTTTACTTTGATCGCATCAGCCATGCGACTGTCGCACTGGACAGTTAATGCAGCCCACACACGACAAGCATTAAGGTTACCGACGATTTGCTTAACATCCTGTGTTCCACAGGAATTTGCGAAACCCTATTGGTCTGGGTAATGCTTTTCTTTCACCAATTCCATCAAGTCCATAAAGGTTATGCTCCGTCTACCGAATTTGTAAAACGTAGATTCTTATTCTGCAATAAGCTATTAGAATAGGATAATTATCTTCTCGGTTTAAGGTTTGAATTGGCTAATCTTTTAATTTCGACCTAGTTGCTTTATGGGCATGTGATCATCACAATGCGAAAGATTTAACCGATCAATTGAACATATCCGCCAAAGGAAGCTTGAGGACTACTTTGGAAAGGTCGAATAATGACATTTCTGCTTATTGTTATCCAGCTGTAAATCAAGAATCGTAACATAGATTTAGACTGTCTCGCACAGACGAGGAATATACCGTTGATATTTATTCGCCAAACTACATATTGCCCCTGCAAGAGGGTACTATTTCTACATACTTGCTCGGTACCAAATATGGATGCAGCTTTTCATTTAAAGAGAAATATAGCCATTATTTTAATTGTTATCATTATTAGTTGGTGCCATTTCAGTTGGTTTGGGAAAGGTTAAATCATTGCCCATTAAGCTTCTCATTCTTAGTACCCAATATCCCAGTTAAATTCAACATCTATGCCTTATGAGTATCGGCATTCTAGTTTGAATAGCAGTGATGCTCCATAAATAATAAATATTGCCTCCTTTTTCTTTACCGGAGAAAACATTCGCCCGCGCACTGGGTTGGTCTCAAAATGTCAAATCATCCTAGGTATTCAACCTTAAAAGCGTTTTGGTGCCATTCATAGACAGCTGTATCAAACTTTTCTATATGAAATAAAGAAGAGTTTTAGTCAGTACAAAGCATTCCGCCAGAAACTTACCCCTAAACTGATTAGGGTGAATGTTTAGCTCCCAGTCAGATAATCATTGTAACGCCGCCACTAAACTCATGCGCTCCCTGACAGTACAGTAACCCGATACTTCACCCTACCTTGTCATAGTAAAAGCTTTTTCACTGACATACTCCTAACGCTGACATTTCAACTCAACAAAAAGTACCGTGAAATTACATATTTATGTTATACCTAAGGTTGTTATATTGTGTCGTGCACATGATTAGACTAACACAGCAGTCCAATCAGTCTTGCAGGCTTGCTCACAATAATACGAACCAGCTAGCTCTAATGACAACATGGAAAGAACAAACTGCTTAATTTTTTGACATCATTTCTGTCTGCTATATCCCCTTGAGTGCTTCTGTTGCACGAGATGAGATGTCTTCAAGTCGGCATGGAATGCAATGATAAACTGATTAGGTCGTCGTCGGACAACTGTCTTTCAGCCGCTTGCGCGCACTAACAGCCGGTTCACCCTATTACAGCGGTGATTCCTCAGTTTGATTTACCGGGCGTTGTTGGAGAACCGGCTAGAAATTAGAAATGAATAATTACGGTTTCCGTTTGCCGCTAAAATATATATCTTTCGGTCACATGCTTTCCGTAGTCCATATGCGATGCCTACTGACAGCTAGTCCGTTCATAATGAGTGAACGGAAAAATATGCACTTGTTCTAAGACCAATAAATGAGTATAATAAGCCATCTCTTCTAGTCTTATCTAATGAATGTTGTTTCTTTTTGAGCTAGTTCACTGCTAGCCAGTGAGCAGGTTTCTTCTATGTGGAGGAGTACCCATTTGCAAAGCCCTCTCGTTTAAGGCGTCAGCCAAACGAAGATCATTGTACTGAGTAATGGGTAGTGCTTTCTTGAGACAAAGCAAACGATGATGGATGTCAGAGCGCATCCTCATGCTTGCCCTGTTCGGTACCTATGATTAACTGGAATATGAGTCATACTCTGGACAGCGACAGTTATCAGTAATGCGCCATCGACGTCTTGAGTGGGGTGATTCTATTATTGATAGCCTACAGGAGCACCGTCAGTTCGTTGGGTTGGTGGATGTGTAAGTGGGAGCGGCACGCATGTGCTTTGTTCACCAGACTCAAACTTACCAGCTTCTCCACTACATAGCCTCAGTTCGGGTAGCAGATGGTCGCCATTACAAAGCCTATGTTGTCCAAAATAACGTCAGGTATTCACTACAAATATATTCTCGCCCAGTTCTGAATCCAGAACTTTTCACCTGTCTAAGTCGACATAGGCTTCATAACTAGGAAGCTGTCAGCAGAAAGTATGGCACGATACATTGGAAATAGGTGGTCATTGTTGATACCCCAATAAATGAAGGGTAAGAAGCGCTATATTGCAGTTACCTTGCAAAATATGACAGTGCGAAGCCGTCCCCCGTGGTCCAGTGTCATAAGCTGCTGACTGGTGGTGCAAATCGTTGATTGTCATGCGTTCGAATCCTGATGGATGCAATGGATGGGTATTACTGCTGATGTCATACAGAGTGAAACTGCAGTCTAGTGCTTACTGGATATGTGGACGGCTACTGATTTGGAACTGGCTGCGAGAAACTCTCATTTAACTATAACGAAATCCTTTACCCATGAATACATCAAATAAATCCGCCCTAAAAGTTTCTAAATGTCATGTCGTCCATCGCTACTGTCAGTGAACGTCGTGTTTTTCGGGGCCAGCCCTGTCACCTGCAACGTTTGTAACTTGCATGGCCGTGGAAGATGACACGCGCCATATCGTGGTTAGCTTTGCAAATTATGACGGTCCGAAGCTGATATCCGTGGCCTAGTGCCATAAGCTGCTGACTGGCGTTGCAAGCCGTTGGTGGCCATGGGTTCGAATCCTGATGGATCCAATAGATGGGCACAACTGATGTTGCTCCACAGGATGAAACTGCAGCCTAGTGCTTCTCCATGCATTTGGACGACTATCTGATTTGGAAGTTGATATGACAAACCCTCAATTAACTATATGGAAATCCCTGCTCATAAATACTCCCAGAAGTATTGGCATGGATCCAAAACTAATAACCTGTTTTGTAGGATGTACTACACAGTGTGAAGTTTGAATTTGTTGCTTTCAGCTAAGCTTCATGGAAATATGCAGACTTGTTAGGACGAATACTGCTAGTATATTGCCAAGGTAACCGTGCCACCAGATACCTAGGTACATCCACCACCCACAAGTTACTAATAAATGTAACTACCACGTTATACAGTATTACGCAAAGGTAACAAGTTTTAGAAGGACGTTTTCGAAGTGGATATTTTATCATACTGTATAGTTATGCTTACCATGGACAACTGTGTGTTGCTTTTCGTGAGTGTTCATTATTTAGAGTTATCTATCATGTATTGCCCTTCTACTTTTCTGTCCTAAAGACAAAATACCTTCCTCATCATTTAAAAATGTTGCATAAATATTGCCGAGTTTCCCGTGGGTCACACTGATGAACCAGGATCACTTTCTCTTGAGACACCTTTCTTCCAAAAAAAACATAATGCTGTCTTCTTACAGTCACTGGTGATAAAGAACAGGTGGATTCCGTTTGCGCAAATAGTTGCGATTTTAATGTGTAATCTATTTAGGTGAAATCAGCATCTAACTAAACTACAAAATTCGACATCGAAGTCAACTCCAGTCTGCCTGTTTGTTGCGTGGGTTGCACCCACTGTTAGCTATATCTATGCATATCGGTTATTGTTATTGATACTCTGGAGACAATACAAAATGCATGCATCTACCAGCCTTCGTCTTCTTTCCGTGCTTTTCAAATCATTGAAAGTAACTAACTGCTTTTATATACTACCGTCGCAAGAAATGCAAATGCTCATTCCTGACGACTTTTCCAGTGGTTATAATTGAATAAATTCTAGAGAGCCAATTTAGTTTGTGCTGCGTATTCTAATGTACACACACACTCGGTTACAGTAAACAACCCGTAAGTTAATCACTGAAATGACCGGAGCAAATTGGTCAACATATTGAGGTGATCAACATACAGTCGTCTGGGTCCATGAATTTTACCTAGTGAACGTACATATAGTGCAAAAGGGAAATATCAATCTAGGGAAGTGATCGGAATATAGATTTTGTCAACTTCAGCGGTTTTGCTGTATAATCTTCAAAATCATAAATGAAACAATATACCTGATTAAAGCTCATGGCATTAATTTGAGAAACATATACTATCCAATGTGTCTGTGAATCCGCAGCTTTTAACACTTGGCACACCGACAAAGTGAAAAAGCGTCAATAGGAAAAAGTACTTTAAGCACGATGAGGCAATATAAGTGCTGTTACCTACCTAGGCAGCCATACACATAAGTATCCTGATGCAGTATGTTTGATGTTTTACATTTAACTGACTCGGTAATTTGACCTAATACATATATGGAGTGTCTTCTTAGTTGCGTAACGTTCGTGATTTCTGCATTCGAACCAAATTTAGTTGGGTATGCTAACGAAATGCGGAGGAGACATATGGTTGTGTCTGTCTCGTGAGACACTGCTGGAGCTAGCAACTTGGACACATCTGAAGAAATACTCTAGTACGGCACAGATAGTGCCAGGAGCATGGCAGTGCATTTTGTTGCTTGTTCAAGGGGATAGAAAAATTTATTTAAAGGTTTAAAAATCAGCAACTTTGGCGTGTTCGGAGTTTACTTCTGTTAGAAGCTCTATGAAAACATTTGTCTGTCGATCTTGGGTTTCTGAGCACCTAACGTGTGTTGACTTCGCAACATTCAAACTCAGCACCACGGTATACTTTGAATCAGCTATCGGTCATCCCGGCCACAAATCTTCTCACGTACCTGTCCGTTGTAAAACGGCATATATATATGTATATATATATATAAGTTAGTCATACAAAACAACTAACGCTATACTTTAAGGTAATATGACACAGTCCACAAGTTTTGGACCGATCGTAATACAGGGTGTGCTTTTGGCCTCGTTCCACATGAGTGACATTAAATACACAACTTTTATACACAGCGATGAGTTTGACTTCATAAGAAAGCTGCGTTTCTCTTCATATCCCTCTCGAGGTGAGAATATCTACCAGTGCCACCTGGCTTTGTGCAGAAACCCGGTTAAAACAGGCGAATGAACATATTGGTACGTTTTGTATGTCCTTTAACTTAGCTGTCCAATCATCGACCGATGATGTACGTAAATCCTGAAAATGTCGATCTGTGATAGCTCATTTTTCATTAATTGGCATGGTTTTCACTTCATGGGCGATATCGGTTAACTTGTTTCTGAAGTAAATATGCTTACGTGAGCTACGAGCTAAGGACGTAGTCGTAATGAAACCAGATAAAGCTTCGGGAGTGGTAATAATGAATAAAACCGAACGCAATGAGATGTGAACCACACTTAACGATGCGAGTAAATTCGGACGGCTCACGGAAGTGGGGGACATAATTAACGTCGAAACAGAGTTCGTCAGCTGGAATTACTCCTCCTCCACCGCGTGATAGACTTTGATACATTTAATAGTTTGAAGCCGAGTGGTGGCACTATTCCACAGTTTTATGGGTCCCCAAATGCACATAAGAGTGAAGTGCCACTCAGGCCAATCCTTTCAATGATGAACGCGCCCTAGCACAAACTCGCTCTTTGGTTAGTGAAGTTGCTAGCTCCGCTGAAACAACAGTTCAATCCGTACAGTCTTAAAGACTCGTTTCAACTCATTGATGATCTGGATGAACTCAACCTGTCAGACAAAGTCATATGTTACTTGGATGTAGGATCCTTATTTACCAACGTGCCTCTACATTAGACGGATGATTACGTGTGCGAATTAGCTGAAAACGGTGGCTGTTCGCTACCAATTCCGACTGAATTGCCAAGAGAATCTCTACTATTGTGCACGGAGAATGTGGATTTTTCTTCCGGAATACACCATACCGTCAGATTGACGGCGTAGCAATGGGTAGCCCATTAGATCCTGTGCTCGATGCTTTCTTCATGTTGATGGCAGAAAGAAGCATTTCTACAGAAATAGCCCGGGTGCCATATTACAAAAGATATCTTGATAACATCTTGGCTTTCTGTTCATCGGAGCAGCAGCTCACACGTTTGGTAGAAGGGCTCAATGGTGCTCATGCTAACTTACGGGTTACATGCGAAATAGAACAGAACAATTGTCTTCCATACCTGGACATACTCATAAGTCGCAGGGATGATAGGTTGATTAAGTGGTCCACTTAACGAAAATCAACTTGGTCCGGTCAGTACCTGCACTTCACCAGCTTCACACCAGTGCGGTACAAACGGACACTTGTGAAGATTCTAGTTAGTCGTGCCAGAAGAATTTGTTCGGCCGACTGTCTGGACAATGAGCTAGTGTTAAGTACAGCAACACTAATGGCGAACGGCTACCCTCGAAGATTTATCGAGAAACACAGCCAACCGCGAGGGCCAAAGGACTTGGCGCAAACGGCAGCCAAGAAGAAGGTGTACATCGAGTTACCTTTCAAAGGTGACTTAGCCACGCTGAAGACAACTAAGCGTATAATTTCGGCTACACAAGGAAGTTGCTATGCTGCACAATTGTCATCATCAACCGAACCCGAAATTTGCCCATACATACAACGAAGGAAGCTAGCTAAAAGGCCCAAATCACATTGCGCATACCAATTTGTAAGTGACTGCGGAAAAAGTTACATAGGCACAACTAATAGAACGCTGACTTCCCGAATAAAGGAACATGTACCAAGATGGGTTCAACATGCAGTTGGTCAGATTGCCTACCCTCGTCAGATTCCATGTACGCGCAGACTGCCGGCTTCCTCGATAGACAAACATCTATTAGACTCGGGTCACCAGATACAGCTGGGTTCAGCGTTTAAAGTTGTGTTACGTCACCCTAATCCCCGCTTTCTTCGGTTTGCTGAGGCTGTCGCTATAACCCGGATTAAGCCAGCCTTGTGTGTTAAGAAACAATTATTTGTCAGCCAAAAGCTGCCAGTGACGTAGGTGTGAACTTCCGTCATTCGTTTCACACCTTAAGCTTGTCTGGTTGCACCCATTGTTAGCTATATCTATGCATTTCGGTTAATGTTAACGGTAACGTATTATTCGTTCACTAGGGCGGCTTTCTTGGTGGATGGGTGGTATGAGCCGAATGAGGCTATAAACTTTCCGGCCTACTCTTGGCTCATACTAATGACAGACAGCGTACCAGTTAAATCGCTCTGGTACACCTGATACAGCGTTGAGCGCTCACTTGGTCCGCTTGAAGCTGGTTACCAATTTATGGCTTGCAAAAGACTCTTACCACATCTGTCTCTTTAAGAAATATTTACGTAAACCAACCAGTCTTGGACGAAGAATATTTATCGGCATTGATTAGCGTAGCCCCTCGTCCTCCACTATGTGAGTTGTCAAAGGAAGAAGGGCAGGTTTAGATCTTATGTATACGATTTTCATTATTTGATTTAAACGGCAACTCATGGCTACACAATTTACGGTTTATTACTCGGCAAAAGTATAGTAATACTTCAAAAATCACGGGATTCGGAGTAGTGACCAGCGGTTTACAGACCGCAAGGAAATGAAAATGCTTTTAAATGTTTGTCCACCTCTACGCCATTTACTCGGCTGGATTTATCCACAAAGAATTCCGTCAAAATGCTTAGCGAATTGCTTTACAACCTATGGCAATAACTGCTCTGTCACTCACTCGTTCCTCACAAGAAATAACACTCCCCTCGTTCGATCACGCCCCTACTATCAAGTCTATTGTCACAATTGCCTTGAAGCATCTTGTTCGTCTTCTTTCAATGAAGTTAACAACCCCAGTTTGTATGCTGGAATCCACATAATTCGCCCAATTTCAACTGTCCATTATAGTATCCCGTTTTAGGTAACCAATGGGGTAGGAATACACTTAGGCCCATCAACAAAGGCGCCGATGAAATAGTTTAACGATGGTACACACACAAAAATGTAGGCTAATGCTTTTTCGATTACTCCGCACTTTGTGGTTGCATGCTGGCAACGAGAATTTAGTGTGTTCAAACGAGCTGAGTGTCAACATTCAGTGATACAACATTCACTTCCGAGTTTATCTCACTAACTGTATGTGTGCTTACTTGAAGGCTCAGACCTACGCAGTGAGGAAAAACGTGAATGCCCAAGCAAGCGAGCTAACATGCACGCAAGCCTGCAATGTATGCTTGCATGCGGAATCCCACGTGAATCCACAGACACCTATTTTCACACCTGTCAAACACAACGCGAAGTGAAGTGGATGTGAGCATGCAGAAGAGGAGACCAAAAATATATAATTATTCCTGTTGTCGAATCTGATGTTAACACCACACCTTCCGTGGATGAGAATGGAATAGGAGGATTACGACAACTGCACCTCGCCAGATAAATCCTCTACAGATGATGTGTGTGTGGTCAGCGTAGCGATGAGTTTAATGAGATGAGAGCAACAACAAATTGGAAAACATTGCATGCTCCAGTTAGTTGATGCAAACTGGATGTCTAATCTAGTCTTCTTCAAGTAATAAGACAAGAGCGAATCAGTTCACCACCGTCTTGTGAGTAATGATAAATATAGTGGGAAAACTAAATTCTCTGCACCTACCCTTGCTACAGCATTGGACTATGCCGAAAGGCGATGCGATCGACAATGACTTCGAAAATAGGCGACCAGTTAGAACCCGCCACACGCTGGGATTTGCAAAAGTTTTAACTGTCAATCACCGAATTCCTAAATGAGAATTATTTGTCTACATTTTGATGACCTGTATTAATTAAACACAACTGTTTTAGCAGTGAAATTGGTATGGCGCTAATTGGATGAAACACTTCTTTCGATGAACCTATTATTTTATCAACACTGAATGATTAAATGGCTTTCTGCACTTTACTTTACGATCGGACTTGAACGTATGTGTTTACCTCAGGCAAAGACAACTGGCATCGAACTCGGGGTTACCGGGATGCTTTCGAAAGCTCGACCGTTTTAGCCTCCGAGTCACGACGGGGTTGGGTTTTCAAATGCTATCTATATTGTCCTTGGCTCATCGCCTTATATCTCTATTTAATGAGATCAACTACGTTTAACGCCGGTAGGGGAGTGCAGTGTTTTCTTGCGCTTAACTACCAATATCGAAGTGTTTCATCAGTTACGGTCGCAGTGATAGGATAGAGAAAGGTTCACTTCAGTGCGAATCACTGATATAACCTGACACATTCCATTCAAGAGGATGCAACAAAACTAATTCTTCACCAATTAATGTTTACACTAACGGATAGCAGACTTATCTTCGTTCAAATGATTTCAGGTAGTGCGTTGGTAACTTTCACTAATGGAGGGCCGACTGGATTCTAGTGCCATTGTTTACTTTGTCTGTGGAAGATTGTGAAAACTTATCCCATTCCTCCACAAACACATATGAGCGTGTTTACGCCACTCGCGCCTCAGGTGGGACTAATGTTTCATAAGAAAAATTAGGGATGATAGATCGCGCGTCCACGCAAATTGACTCATCCACAATCCCAAAGATGGTGGGTACGGGCTCGCCACACATGACTCTACAGGGTTCCATTGATAGGTCTCATCGACACAGGTGCATGTAAAAGCCTAATCAGATCTAGTTTGACTAACCAGCTAGCAGAACGTGTATACGCGCCTTGTCGCTGCCGACTAACTGCCGCCAATAGAGAATTGTTGTCTGTTCGAGGATCCCTAACCGCACAAGTTGACGTCGCGAAACAGAGCTTCACCCAGGAGTTTATTGTTGCGGAAAAAATTCCGTTTGCTGTTATTGTTGGGATGGATCTGTTACGCCGGTTGAAGTGTCGATTGGATCTGGACAGGTGCCAACTAATCACCGATAACTGTACAGTTTTGTTAAAACCCTGTGGAAGTGGTGCTTTGGAAGCATCTACAACCTATGAGGACACCTTAGAGAGTGAAAAGTACATTAACGCCTTTATTCGCTCACTCGACAGAGTCACGGATGAGCAGACACTGAAGCGGCTCAAAGATGTATTGTAGAGGGGCCGCTTCCAAGAATGGCTCTGGGGAGCTCTTCGGAGCGAGCTGAGAACGGATCGCGAAAGACGGCTAGCGACGAGCCTGGGCCCGGAACTACGGAGCGGGAATATGTGGACAGCGCAATAAATCAGACAAATACGCCGCTAGCGCAGCCCACAGGACCGACGCCGAGCCGATTGACACAGCCCAGAACAAGCAAGTCGAGAGCTCTCGAACGACTCCTGGCCGATCCAAATCGGGTACAGAGAAGTGGGGATCGAGGCGAAAACAGGAAGACGGATCTTCCAAGTCAGAGCTCCCGAGGCGAAAGGACTGGCTCGTCTCTAACATCCGTACCTGTGTTGCTTTGTGGGACGGAAATCTAGTCGATATTCGATGGCGCGCGCGAGACCCTCATGTGCCCATTTTCGGTGTGCAATAAACGTCTACCCCCCCTGTCTTGTCGTTCTCGCTACACTGGTGCCGTGACCAATCGTGATGGAGTTGACCCAGTTAGAGCAATTTGCGGCCGGTGACGTGGAGGCGTGGCTCGATGAGTTCGACGGAATTGCGGCTTGCACGGGGGTGAGGGGGGATGCAAATTTGCTAATTGCTTTGGGCACACGGTTGAGTGGACGAGCCAAGGCGGTGTATCTGCTCACTCGGAAGGCCAAACCCGGTTGTTCGTTCGCTGAGATGAAGGCTGCCTTGTGTGCAGAATTTGGGAAGGAACTGGAAAGGGAACGAGCACTGCAACGATTTCACGCAGCCAGATGGGACGAACAGGAGGATTTAATGGTGTTTTTCCAACAGCTGGACAGACATCTAACGATTGGGCTCCCCGAGTTAGAGGGCAACGCAAGAGAGCGCCTACTGAAACAGCAGTTTATCCGAAGTCTGCCCGATCCACTCCGTGATCAGGTGAAATTGGCGTCGATGGTGGGAGACAGCAAAGCGGTGGATCTGGTGACGGTCGCCCAGAATTTGTCGGAACGAGTGGTAGTGAGAAGCATCCAGCATGCTGAGTTGGAACAGAAAGTAAAGCGCCTATCCGAAATGGTGGAGCAGCTGTTGGCGATAGAGTCTTCAAGCACCGCTTCACAACGCAATGTACGGGTAATCCGGAACGGTCGCCGCTGTTTCCGATGCAACCAGAGTGGTCATGTGGCGAGATTCTGCACCAAAGTCAATGTGCCCCATTGTTTCTCTCTATCCATGCCGAGTCGGTGGCGAGTACCAGTCCTCCAGGTAACTATAGAAGGTGTGTCTGTCCGAGCCATAGTAGACACAGGAGCGGCAGTGTCAATTACAAAGAAGTTCAACGGGGTTCCAGTAAACCCATCGTCAATCACAATGCAGACGGTCGGCGGGCATTCTTTGAAAGTGACGGGCACGCAGCGGTTACGAATCAAGATAGGAGAAACGCTCATCTGCCATGACATGTTCATCGTGGAGGAGACGACCGAAACCATCATCGGAACCGACATCCTGAAACGGCTCGGTGTCACCATCGACCTGAGAAACGATGTGGTGATCGTGGCTAACGATACGATCGAGATAAACAAGGAGAGAACCGACCGGATTGGTGCACTGAAAGCCGTGCCTGAGTGTCAGAACCGTGCAATACGCAACGTACTGAGCAGGTATGCCCACTTATTCACAGACGCGGAAGATGATTACGGATTTTGCAATTGGGTTGAACATCGAATACCATTGATCCCAGGAGGACAATGTAAGCCAATCTTCAGACGAATTCCACAGAACACCCTGGTTGAGATACAGAAGCAGGTAACCGAGATGGAATCGAAAGGCATCATCAGGCGAACGCACAGCCCGTATTCATCACCCGTGCTATTGACGAAAAAGGCCGACGGAACCTATCGATTTTGCATCGATTTCAGAGAACTAAACAGGGTGACGGTGAAGGATGCATTCCCGATGCCTCAGATGGAAGAAATTTTCTCAAGCCTCCACAGTGCCAAGCAGATATCTCTGATTGATCTCCGCTCGGGATATTGGCAACTGCCGATCGCAGAAGAAGATCGCCACAAGACGGCTTTCAGTGTCAATGGCCAGCAGTATGAGTTTTTGAGAATGCCGTTTGGATTGTGCAACGCCCCGGCTACATTCAGGCGTTTGTTGCTGATGGTCCTGGCGAACCTGCAAGGCGTGGTTGTGTATGGTGATGACATCATCGTCTTCTCTGAGACGGAACAGGAACATGTGACCAGACTTGGAGCAGTACTGCAGAGGCTAGATGAAGCTGGTCTGAAACTCAGTCGTAAAAAGTCGCAGATTGCCCAAAAGTCAATTGTATGCTTGGGTCACATCGTGGGCAATGGTCAAGTCCATCCACTTCCGGAGAAACGCGAGACGATCAAGTGCTTCGCAAAACCAAAATCCAAGCGTCAGCTCCGTTCGTTCTTGGGAGTGGTGGCATATGATTCAAAGTTTGTGCCCCAGTTCGCAGAGAAGGTCAGCCCGTTGTTAAAGCTGCTTCGCAAGGACGTGCCCTTCGTGTGGACAGCTGAAGCGGATCAGGCCTTTGACCATCTAAAGGCAGGCATAGCAGAAGCCCCGACATGTCTACGGCTACCCAATCCTGGTGAGAGGTTCACTGTGGCGGTCGACGCAAGCAATGTGGCCATCGGTGCGGTTTTGTCTCAACCGGCTGGGGTGGTGGAGTACGCGAGCAGAGTGCTGACGGGGGCGGAACAGAAGTATTCAACAACGGAGAAAGAATGCTTGGCCATCGTGTGGGCGTTAGAGAAGTGGAGAAATTACTTACTGGCGAATGAATTCCGGGTCGTCACTGACCACAAACCGCTCTCGTGGTTGATGACGGCGAAAGACCCGCGGGGACGGCTTGCGCGATGGGCCTACCGATTGCAGGAATTCAACTTCACCATTGAGCACGTGGATGGAACGCAAAATGTATTGCCAGATATGTTGTCACGCCCGTGTTTGGACGACATCATGCCAGACAATGCCATACCGGTGCGTGCGTTCGCGATGGGGGAGAGGAACCTGCTGGGAGATCAAAGGACAGATGAATTCGTGAATATGTTGTGCTCTCACTTACGGGCTGGCACCAAACCAGAGGCCACATCGGAGGAGGTGGAGGAACTCCTCAAGATCTGGGACAGGTTGAAGGTCGAAAACGATAACGTGGTGGTGGCGATAGACGGACGGAAAGTGCCTTTTGTTCCACCAAATCAGCGAGAACGTGTGATGCGCATAACTCATGATGGCGCCCATATGGGATTCGAGCGGGTCTTTGAATTGCTGCGGAGGCGAGTGTTTTGGCCAACCATGAGGAAGGACGTCGCGGCATACCTTCGGGAGTGCCCAAACTGCCAAACGAGTCGGGAGATGGAGTCCCCGAGACCGCCGATGCGATCGATGGAGGTTGGTGAGCCACTTCAGTGTTGGGGACTGGACGTCTTTGGGCCCTTACCAGTGAGTCGAACAGGAAACAGATACATTCTAGTGATGATTGACCACTTCACTCGATGGGTGGAAGCCATACCAATCAAGGACCAAACAGGCGAGACAGTGTCGCAAGTATTCGAATTCAATGTGCCTGCAAGGTATGGGATCCCACAGTGTATCATCACGGACCAAGGGCCCTGCTTCGAGTCAAGAGCGTTTAAGTCAGTGTTGGACAAGTGGGGCATCCAGAGACGGCGAACTTCACCGTACCACCCACAAACCAACGGGATGACCGAGCGGTTCAACCGGACATTGAAGACGTGGATAAACTGCACGAAGTTGGCATGGGAAGATGCTTTGCCTCAGGTTCTGATCGCGTATCGGACCAGCATGCAATCAACCACCAAGGTCTCGCCATTCGAATTACTGTTCGGCAGAGAACCACGGATTGCGCTCGATACTTGCCTACCGAACCAGGGTGAGTGGAAACATCCAGCTGAGCATCAAGAGCGACTGCGATGGAAAGCTAGAAGCGAAACCAAAGCTCGACAAGCGCGGAATAAGCGAAATTACGACGCTAGGCATGAGGCTCACAAGTGGAGGCCATTCAGGATTGGGGAACGGGTCAAGTTACGGAACAACGATCGGCCGGATCATGACGGGCCGGGCGCAAGCAAGTTCAGAGAACGCTGGAAAGGCCCCTACACCATTATCGACCAGAAAGCGGGCAACTTCTTAATCGACTGCGGAGGAATGAAACGTTGGGTGAATGCTGCTCTCTTGCGACCATGGTACGAGAGGAAGAAAGGTCCTGGAGGAGGGGCGGGTGTAGAGGGGCCGCTTCCAAGAATGGCTCTGGGGAGCTCTTCGGAGCGAGCTGAGAACGGATCGCGAAAGACGGCTAGCGACGAGCCTGGGCCCGGAACTACGGAGCGGGAATATGTGGACAGCGCAATAAATCAGACAAATACGCCGCTAGCGCAGCCCACAGGACCGACGCCGAGCCGATTGACACAGCCCAGAACAAGCAAGTCGAGAGCTCTCGAACGACTCCTGGCCGATCCAAATCATATTATAATTGCATCATATTCACCGCTACCATCCTACGGGACGTGTCAAGCACTTGCTTTTATCCCGTGATAAATCATTGTTCATTGTTCATTTTGAAGGGTGTTTTGGCAAGTTGAACATATGGGTAGAGTGGAGTTTTGAAGTGATGCGATAAATCCAAATTCCAGGTATTCAACGGAGTACTGCCGACAATTATTTGCCGAGGAGCTCATTTCTGGAACATCTCACTGTGGAATGTTTATATATATATATATATATATATATATATATATATATATATATATATATATATATATATATTGCTTTTGTTTTCTTTTTCTTACAACTTTATATCGTGGGTATCAATAACATCATTCGATAAGGCGAAATACGCAATTGGTACGAATGATTGGTGACATTAAATTTATTCTTGCTTAACCGTGAAATCATGAGACATTTGGTAAGCGTACTTGCAACATCTGTTGATAGCTACAATGTTAATATGTAAAACTGTACAATCATTATTAGAGGCAACCTAAAGGCAGTTTCGGCGGATGAATTTGAAAATAAAGTGAGAAAAATGACTGAGGAATACCTTTTACGAAAGCTTATGAAGAAATAAAATAATAGAACTTAAAAATTACGATACTGACTGGAAGCACATTAATTATATGAAGGTTGGAGCTAACAGACAACTAACAACATGTAGGGCAGAAGAGACAAACACGATAGAAATTGCCGGATGGTTCGGGAAACCGGCACAGGAGAGTCACAGTGGAACTTACAACGTACCTCGACTATTGCCAAGTACGGCGCCCAATGCGTGCTGACAATGCATTTGATTATTATGCGCATTAGGAGAAGTATCCTTGTGTACACATTATGTTATATGTACCCACTAAATAAACTGAATGAACACACACATGATATTAGTTGCCAAAATTGCTTGATAATTCGAAAACTTCAGCTGAACGGAATGTTAAGAAAGCTTTATAACGTGTCCTAGCTGTTCCGACTAAGTCGCAACGAACGACAGAAGGTTCTTCAGAGCTAGTATCCAAAGCGCGCAGGATAGCCACTTGAGTTCGGAACGTTTCAGCCTAACGTGACGTAGCTGCCAAATGTACACAAGAGCTAAGACTGGAGACGAAGAACACATAACCTAGCGCTGCCGCACTGAGAACCGAAAGAGAAAGACTGACTGGCACATGAGTAGGCACACAGGGGTAATGTCCTGAGGACAATTCAGTTATTGTTAGTGTGGCTTCGTACGGTAACTGCCACGGTGTACCAGCGAGGGTTCACTGGTTCACTGCAGCTTGCACATTAGATGCATCAGTGTCCTGGGTAAAACTCAGTTGGTTCACTGTGGATAGGCTTGAAAGTGCTGTGGACAAATCGGGTGTTCGTTACACAGTCTAAGTCGCCGAATGGTGATCGTATGCTTAGAGGGAGCCCGGCGATATCTGCGTGAGTTTGGCGGAGCTGTGTCAGCTCCGCAACAGAAAGTCAGCTCAGTCTGGCTTTTACACTTTCATAAACAGGCATTTGCGCGCGCGTAATTCATTTCACCGGCCTGTGGTTACCAGGGGAGATTAGTACTCGGAGAGACTGTCATAAAATTATTATTATATGAATTTTGTTATTTGTGTTAATACAACCCACTTTTTACAGCACGATCTCCATGGCCCACTAAAACATTTTTAATCCCAGTGCCTCCCGGGAAATCTCTACGGTCCCTCTTGCGGATGGCTGGTCTAGTGCGTCGACGGAAGTACTTTTCACTTGGGGTTTGCCAACCCTGTAACGCACTCCACGACTCAGATGTCTCCTCCCCTACTTTGGACATTTTCAAACAATCACTGGATGTTGCTCTTAGCTCCCAAAACTTGGTTACCTAAATTACGGCATTTTGGATTACGCCAATCGTGCCCTACTACAGAATTTATATGTCACATGGACCCAAGAAGGCGGCGCATAAGTGAGCGACCATATTTTACTTTTCTCACACCTTACATCAGCGACAACTGCAACCCGTGCATTTCTGCCTGGTTACACTCGAGCTGTATTTTACACTGACATTAATTATCAGCGCAGTTATCTCGGTAGACCCTCGGTAGGGGACTTTATATATATATAAATATATATATATATATATATACATATATATATATATATATATTGATTTCATCGTATTCACTCAAATCATCCTACGGGACGTGACATGCAGTTGATTTTATCCTGTGATAAATCATTGTTCATTATTCCTTGTTCAAATTCATGCTGCTTCGGCCGTGGCGCAGTGGTCTTACGAAAGGGGTCAGCTTATCTGCTAAATACAACGGGGTGGATCAGCGAAAACATGCAACTACTGCTGCCTCCATTCTTTCTTCTTTCCCTGCACAGACTCTCTTCGTCCCCTTTCCGCCTAATGCACTACTTCCTCCAATCCACGTCGTCACCACACATACGATTTCCGGCCAACGTAATCGTATGTCTCCTCTCAAAGTGGTCAACATTGCATGGTGGTACATGTGCACACCTCTACCGGAATACGTGTCAGCGTCCCGAGCGACACACCACATTCGTCACGATGGAACTGGTGCACTACAACATTTGTACTGCCGTGCTCAGCGAGACTCGGCTCGCTGACCAAGGCAAGCTGCATGAAGCTGGTGCTGGCTGTACATTCTACAGGGTGGGAAAAGCCACCTCAGCACCACGTCAGCGTGACCAGCGCATGACACGTGTACTGCGTGGAGCTGAGTGTGGTAATGATCCCAACTTGATACGGCTCAAATTGTACACCTACGTGCGGAGAAGTACCTGCAGCGTGCGATCACAACTAACATCCTAATCGTCCCGGGTTCGATGCCTGTTATCTATATCTGATGAGATGAAATGACATCGAAACGCGTCATAGGGGTGCGGCGTTTTTGGGCGGGCAACACCAAATTTCTATCTGCTTCAGTTCCGGTCTTCGTAATCCAAAGACCAAGGTTCATTTCAATGGGAATCGCGGTGAACCTTGAGATTACGTGTCGCAATCCATCCACATAACGTGTAATTCAAAATTGCCATCAGTACATACAGTGTGCTTGCCGTGAACCGAAGGCGTAAATTTAACATTTTCTCTTTCGGTTTTGTGGAGAAATGTATTGAGCTGGAGAAGGCGATGGCTGCAAGCTTGTGTGATGTGGAATGCATAGCCACAGTGGGCGACCTCTGGCACCACATCCGTGAAAAGGTGACGACTGCTGCCAAAGAAACGATCGGGCATGCAAACTATAAGCAGCGTGATTGGTTTGATGAGAACAATGCGACTATTGTGCATTGGTGTCAGAGAAGAATGCAGCCTTCGCTACACATGACGTGCACCCTGATGACTGCGGGAAGGGAAGTCATTTTCGCCAACATCGACGGGCGTTTGAGTCGAGAGGTCCATCTCATCAAGAATGCATGGTGGATAGAGAAGGCGAAGCAGATGAAATGCTACGCCGAACGCCGTCAATACAAGAAATTCTTTGGTTCCTTGAAGATGGTGTTTGGACCAGCGTTGCAGCCGCTGAGGACGCCGGTCGATTCTATTTCAGGCGCTGCTTGTACCCACACTGCAGACATAATGCAGAGCTGGCGAACGCACTTTGACCGTATCTTGAACAACCGTTCCTAGATTGACTGACCTACATTGAACAGACTAGAGCAGCGCAATGTGAGGGTGAGTCTGGCGGACACATCGACGCTGGATAAGCTGCAGGGAGCACTTGCTCAGCTGCGAAACCGCAAGTGTGTCATTGCCTACGGGATACCGCCTGAAGTATAGAAACAAGGCGAACCTACGTTGATGAGTTCGTTGTACCCGTTGGTGCAAATCTTGTGTTTCGTATTGGGGTGCCACCTGATTTGAATTATGTGTTTGTGCTATCACTGTGCAAAGGAACTGAAGCATGCAATATGCCTCGTGGTATTAATGTGCTGGGTTGTGTGGGCAAGTCGATTGCTCGAATCCCCCTCAGCTGTCTGGTCAGTTGCGTTGTGGAACCGAACATGACGTAGGTACTCTCTGGGTACCTTCCGAGTGGCGAAACAATAATTATGGTGTTCGCGAAGCGTAAAGAGCGACACCAGCCGTTCTACTCGCTGGTTGTTTGTTTCCTCAATATCTTTGATACAGTGAACCGCTTGGAACTATGGCTGGTGTTGGGTTTTTGTTGTCCACTATGTGCGTAACATTAATTGTATGTCTTGATGGGAAATGGAAAGCGGTTGATCGGCGCGTATGGCGCGATCTCATCACGAAGGCAGTTGCCGAAGTGCGGGAGAAAGACCTCATACATGCAGAGAAGAAACGGCAGGTTCGGAAGCGGCAAGCACCGATGGATTGTACTCCATCGACATCGAGCGCATGGTGCTGTAGCACATGCGGTCGCGAGTGCCTGAGTCAGGCAGGCCTAGTAAGCCATGAGCGAGGCCACTCGGGACTACTACCAAAGCGACGACGGGTTCTGCAGAGAACGTAGGCAGAACCGGCGCAGCGTTTGTAGGTACGCTGCATGCGATTTACTAACCGTGTGCTTGCATGCTAAGTCGCTTTATTCCAGGTGGTGGGTTTTTAATTTTGCCCTTATCCTTTTCTTTCCCATATAAATGCCTAGTTATACTCTCTTCTATACATTTGAACACGTCGCTTAAGCCACCTGTAGTTATTTCGATAAAATTTTCATGTTTGTAGCATTTCCGTAAAATAAATCTCCTGACCTCGTGAACTTGCCTCGTATTCTTTTGTAGACGTATTCTTTTGTAAACCTCTTATTTCATATGCTCACTAATTTAAGATTTATGTCACCGTTTGCTTGCGTGCTAAGTCTGTTTATTTCAGGTGGTGGGTTTTCAATTTTGTCCCAATGCTTTGCTTTCTCACATAAATGTCTACCCGTACTTTCTTCTATAAACTTGCACACGTCACTTAAGCCAATTCCAGTCCTTTTCGAAAACATTTTTGTGTTCGTGTCATTTCCGTAAAGTTTGCCTTCTGACCTCATGAAATTATCTCGCATTCTTCTGTAAACAACTTACTTCAGATGTTCATTACTTTAAGATATATGTCAACCTTTCCTAGTGAGCCATGAGCGAGGCCACTCGGGACCACTACAGAAGCGACGACGGGTCCCGCAGAGAAGTATTCAAAGCCGGCGCAGCGTCTGTAGATACGCTGCACTCTTTTTACCAACCGCGTACTTGCATGATAAGTCTCTCTATTTCAGGTGGTGGGTTTTCCATTTTTTCGCAATACTTATCTTTTTCACATAAATGTCTACCTCTCCTCTATTCCATTAACTTGCACACCTCGCTTAACCCAATTGTATTCGATTTCCACAACATTTTTGTGATCGTGGCATTTCCGTATAGTATACTTTCTTACCTCGGAAACTTATCTAGGATTCGTTTGTAAACAACCTATTTAAAATGCTCATTAACTTAAGGTTTATGTCACCGTTTCCGTATGCATCGATCGATTTATTTTCTTTCTCTCTCCCTCTCTCTCAAGGGACTGGCTGTTGTTTGTTATCCCCGGTGTGGCTGCGCTTGATGTGCATGTTGACAAGGTGCCTACCTGTCTATTACCCACTACCTCGTCCATACTGGCTCCAGGAGACAGTTGGTCGTTGCTGGAGGGGTCGGGGTGTACGGTCCTTGCGGCTGTGTTAGGCTCGAAGGGTGGCTCCATGCACTCAGTATGGAGCGGACTATGGTCCAGCCACCGCCTTGTGTGCGCTTGATTCCCCAAATACAGTGTGCTTGTGTTTGCCTGTGAAGGAGTGTGGGCCGGCTGCGTTGATGAAACATGGCTCCCATCCACATGCCTCCCGGTCTTATTCCTTCGGGTTTACACTGGATATGGGGTGTGTGGTTGGAGCTGTGGGTGGTGCAGCGCAAGCCATCCATGGTCCTTTTTTAGGCGCAGGCGTCCTGTGGCTTGCCACAGTGACAGGCAAATCCGACCCGGACGCCGCCTACCATGTGCCCCATGCTGAAGCTGATGTTGGATTCTTGATGCTTCTTCACCGCAGTTGGGCTGAACCAACTTACACTTAAACTAGGTCCTTTTTAGCTGGCTAAATTTCATTCCGCTTTATTTGGTTTGTTCTGCCTCCCTGAATAATGTTCTATTAACTGGCCACGTTGCTTACAGTAATTGCGCTTCTCATCGGTAATCTTGTTGCGTTTGTAGCATTCTAAGTAACTTATGGGCATTTCTTACTTATCACGGATTTGTTGCTAACCAACTGACTTCATATGGTAATTTAGCGAAGAGTTATGCCACCGTATCTGTATTCATTATTGGATTTATTTTAATTCAGCTTGTCGTTTAAAGTGAATGGCTGTGGTTTGATATCCCTGGTATGGTTGCGCTTGATGTGTATGTTGACAAGGTGCCTACCTGTCTATTACCCACTACCTCGTCCATACTGGCTCCAGGAGACAGTTGGTCGTTGCAGGAGGGGACAGGGTGCACGGTCCTTGTGGCCGTGTTAGGCTCGAAGAACGGTTCCATGCACTCAGTGTGGAGCGGACTACAGTCCAGCCACTGCCTTGTGTGCGCTTGCTTTCCCATATACAGTGTGCTTGTGTTTGTCTGTGAAGGAGTGTGGGCCGGCTGCGTTGATGAAACATGGCTCCCATCCACATGCCTCCCGGTCTTATTCCTTCGGGTTTACACTGGATATGGGGTGTGTGGTTGGAGCTGTGGGTGGTGCAGCGCAAGCCATCCATGGTCCTTTTTTAGGCGCAGGCGCCCTGTGTCTGGCCACAGTGACAGGCAAATCCGAAACCGGATGCCGCCATCTCTATCTGCACAGTGGCAGCAGAGCCTATGTTTCCCTGTGACTGATGGTGGCTAGATCATGACAGATGGTCTACCCACTACTGCTACTGTTGTGCCATGGTCTTATGTCCTGGACGCCTCGTGGACCGCTGGGTAGGAGTTGGTCTACGCCATTCACTCTGCTAAGATCCAGGACACCAATCCGCATGAGTCAGTGAACTGACCATGTGCTAGATCCGCTGCCGTTCGGGCGTACATTTAATCGAAGGCTTTGGCTGAGGACCCGAGTCGTTCTCCTGTCAGGTGTGGACTCCCTGCCAGTACCCTAATCCATCCTCTTCGGAGGTTAGGATGTTGTCGATAGACCTCTTCCAGTAAAACCTAGCCATGGGAGACAACAGGTCTACGGGTTATAAGCTCACAACTCGATTGGCGTAGAGCACGAACGCCACGCATTGTCTCTGACGATGGGAGGGCACATCCGGGTATTCAATGGTTTGCTACTCCCGCCTCAAGCCAGGCAGCCCCTGGCCAAATAGGTGCAAACCCACCTGGGTCTGGCCGTGGTCACAGGTGTATACTAGTATGGTCGCAAAATATACACGATTTATTCCAGTACCTCCAAGGCTGCGTGTGACGGCCGTCAATCACATCCTAGTCTCTCTCTGCAATCACATTCCCGAGCTGGATCTGATCCCCATTACCTTGTGGATAAGGCTATTGAGCCAAAGGCTCCGGGTGGAATCCCTCAAGCTAACCTCCGTAGCACAACGACCACCTCGCGTGCGATTGCCTACCAATGCAATCGTATGCCTACGTGCAAATCACTCAGCATCGGGTACTGGAACGTGCGTACACTACTGGATCGGAACTACAACGAGCGCCCGGAGCGACGCACTGCACTGGTCGCGATGGAGCTGGCGCACTACCACATCGATATTGCGGCGCTCAGTGAAACCCGCCTCGCTGAGCAAGGAAAGTTGCATGAAGCAGGTGCTGGCTACACATTATACTGGGTGGGCAACGCCGCCTCAGCACCACGTGAACATGGGGTCGGATTTGCAACATCCGATCGCCTCCATGGCCAGTTGGTGGGTGAATCAACAGGCATCAGCGCGCGACTGATGACTGTTCGCCTACGACTCGGAAGAGTTAAGTTTGCCACCTTTACAAGCACGTACGGTCCGATCATGTGTTATACTGATGACACGCGTGATCAATTCTACACTCAGATATCCTCCGTCCTATGGTCTGTGTCGACGAACGACTGACCATTTCTGCTGGGTGGTTTCAACGCGCGCGTTGGGCGTGATGCATCGGTGTGGGCAGATGTTATCGGTTCGCATGGCATTGGTTCAGCGAATGCGAACGGTGACAGGCTGCTCTCACTGTGTGCCACTCACGGCCTGTCGATCACGAACACTCAGTTTGCACTGACTGAGAGTGATGTAGCAACTTGGACGCACCCACGGAGTGGTCATGCTCACCTGCTCGACTATGTCATCGTACGTCAGCGTGATATGCGTGAAGTGCGCATGACACGTGTACTGCGTGGAGCCGAGGGTGGCACAGATCACAAGTTGGTGCGGACCAAACTGTACATATATTTTCGTCAATCTATGTATTGCACTCTCGCCGTGAATCGGCGTAAATTTAACATTCACTCCCTCGGTACTGTGGCGAAACGTACTGAGCTGGAGAATGCGATGGCTGCACGCCTGTGTGATGTAAACTGCATAGGTACAGTGGGCGACCTGTGGCGCCACATTCGCGACCAGGTGACAGCTGCTGCCGAGGAGACCATCGGGCGCGCAAACTGTAAGCGGCGTGATTGGCTTGATGAGAACAATGCGACGATTGGCGCATTGATGTCGGAGAACAATGAATCATTTGCTGCACATGTGGCAGACCTCAATGACTTGGGGAAGAAGGGTCAGTTTCGCAAACTACGATGGCGACTGACTCGAGAGCTCCGTCGCATTAAAAATGCATGTTGGATGGAGAACGCGAGGCAGATGGAATGCTACGCCGAACGCCGCCAATACAAGAAATTCTTTGGCTCCTTGAAGGTGGTGTATGGACCGAGGTTGGAACCGCTGAGGAAGCTGATCGATGGTAGTTCAGGCGCTACCTGCACAAAGACTGCAGACATAATGCAGATCTGGCTAAATATTTTGACTGTCTTTAGAACAATCGTTTAGAGATCGACTGACCTACATTGAACGGCCTCAAGCAGCACGATGTAAAGGTGAGTCTGGCGTACACATCGACACCGAAGCAGACTCAGAGAGCACTTGCTCAGCTGCGAAACGGCAAGTGTGCCGGGGCCGACGGGATCCCGTCTGAAGTATTGAAACATGGCGGATCTGCGTTGTTGACAGCGCTGCACCACTTGGTGAAACGGGTATGGATTGAGGAGGAGGTGCATCCTGAGCTGAAGGATGCCCTTGTGCTACCACTGTACAAGGGCAAAGGTAGCAAGCAATGTTGCACGAATTATCGTGGCATCAACGTGCTGAGTTGTGTGGGCAAGATGATTGCCCGAATCCTGCTCAACCGCCTCGTCAGTCAGGTTGTGGGAGCTAACATGGTGGAAGAGCAGTGTGGATTCCGTTCGCGTCGCATGACTATAGATATGATGTTTGCGGCTCGTCAGTTGCAGGAGAAGTGCAGAGAACGACACCAGCCGTTGTACTTGCATTTGTTGATTTCACCAAGGCATTTGATACGGTTAACCGCGAGGCATTGTGGCTGGTGTTGGGTAAGTTTGGTTGCCGCGTAAGTTTTTACTTTAACTGAATTTCTGCACAGCGGCATGCGGGCACGAGTGCAGCTGATTGGAGATACCTCAGATGACTTTGCGTTTGTCTCTGGTGTGAAGCAAAGCCCTGTCTTAGCTCCTGCCGTGTTTATTATTTTTCTTTATGCAATAAGGTCTTGTGCTTTTGATGCTGTTTGTGCTTACGGTGTTCGTGTAGAGCATCGTATTGATGGTGGGTTGCTGAACATCCGTCGTTTCGGTGCGAGAACTCTAGTCTGTGAGACAACTATCCGTATGTTGCTGTTTGCTGACGACTGTGCGTTATTTTCACACAGCGCGGATGAGTTGCAGCACATGACCAGTGCTTTGGCTTCGACAGCGGCCAAATTCGGGCTCACCATAAACACAAGCAAAACTGTCTGTCGCTTTCAGCCTTCACCGGAGGTGCAATCTTCAATATTGCCGCGAATCAGCATTGGTGCTGAAGTATTGGAAACCACCTGCCGCTTCAGCTACCTTGGGCGTGTTATGTCGACTGACCAGCAACTACACAGTGAGCTGCGTATCCGCGTCTCGAAGGCAGCGGTGGCATTCGGGCAGCTAGAGTACCTAGTATGGAACAACCATCAGCTTACCATTGGCACGAAGCTAATGGTGTACAAATCCATGGTGTTGTCCGCTCTTCTATACAGCAGTGAAATGCGGACGATGTACCGGCGGGATGTGCGATATGTCGAGCGGTGCCATCAACAGTGTTTGGAGTGGATTATGCGCATCGGATAGAGAGACAGAGTTGCGGACACGGAAGTGTTTTGCCGAAGTGGAATGTATGCAGTGGACTGCATACTTTTGCTGAGACACTTGAGGTGGATCAGTCTTGTGAGCCGTATGGATTTGACGCGGATACCGAAAAAACTTTTATATGATCAGCTGCGTATTGGGAAGCGGCATGTGGGGAAACCAAATTTACGTTACCAGGATATGATCAAAGTGAGCCTCACATTCTAATCTTGATTGCAACTCATGGGAATCGAAGGTGGTTGATCGGCGTGCATGGCGCGATCTAATCACGAAGGCAGTTGCTGAAGTGCGGGAGAAAGACCTCATACATGCAGAGAAGAAGCAGAAAGTGCGGAAGCCGCAATCACCGATGGGTTGTACTCCATCGACATCGAGCGCATGGTGCTGTAGCAAATGCGGTCGCGAGTGCCTGAGTCAGGCAGGCCTAGTAAGCCATGAGCGAGACCACTCGGGACCACTACCGAAGCGACGACGGGTCCTGCAGAGAACGTAGGGAGAACTGGCGCATCGTTTGTAGGTACGCCGCATGCGATTTACTAACCGCGTGCTTGCATGCTAAGTCTCTTTCTTTCAGGTGGCGGCTATGCAAATTTGTCCTAATGCTTTCCTTTTTCATATTAATATCTGCCCGAACTAGCTTCTCTAAACTTGCACACGTCGCTAAAGCTAATTGTAGTTAACTTCGATAATACTTCCGCGTTTATGGCATTTCCTTAACATACACTTTTTGACGTCTTTAGCTTATCGCAGATTCGTTCGTAACCAATTTCTTTATACGCCCAATTATTAAAGAGTTATGTCACCGTATCTGTATGCATTATCATGTTTATTTTATTTGCTTTCGTCGTTTCAAGTTATTGGCTGTTGCTTGATATCCCCGGTGTGGCTGCGCTTGATGAGCATGTTGACAAGGTACCTACCTGTCTATTACCCACTACCTCGTCCATACTGGCTCCAGGAGACAGTTGGTCGTTGCTGGAGGGGTCGGGGTGCACGGTCCTTGTGGCCGTGCTAGGCTCAATAGAGGTTCCATGCACTCAGTGTGGAGCGGACTACGGTCCAGCCACCGCCTTGTGTGTGCTTGATTTCCCAAATGCAGCGTGCTTGGGTTTGCCTGTGAAGGAGTGTGGGCCGGCTCCGTTGATGAAACATGGCTCCCATCCACATGCCTCCCGGTCTTATTCCTTCAGGTTTACACTGGATATGGGGTGTGTGGTTGGAGCAATGGGTGGTGCGGCGCAAGTCACCCATGGTCCTTTTTTAGGCGCAGGCGTCCTATGGCTGTCCTATGGAGACCACAATGACAGTTAAATCTGGAAACGGATACCAAGAACCATATATATATATATATTTGTATACATGAAATACGGTGCTTTTTCGGGGTTTCACATACCCCGCATTTTGTATTCTTTACTACCGTGCGGCAGCACTTTAACTGGGCTCTCGCTTTGCCTTTTGTTGCCGCTCCAATTCTCCCCACATCATATTGTGCGCGCGCTCGTTCGAACCAGTTCGAAGAGCTCTTCTCAGTGCTTCCCTACTCTTGGATCTAACCTGTGTGGATCATACCCTTGTTCCAGTTCCTAGTTTTCGGCAAATTCTTTACCGTATTCCACTTGTGTAACTACATCAAACCGGTTTTTCGGAGAAGATTTTGGTCTCATTCGGAAGAAGAAGCTGAGGGCTCCCAAACTACGCGACAACCATCCCTGCAATTTGCAGCATAACAAAGTTACAGCCTTTTTGCTCTGCTCATCAACTGAGCAGCTCTAGGAACGCTTATCAGCGTTCCACCTGCATCGTCGTTTAAGGCAGGCCGAGTAACACACGCTGCCGCTTTATGTGGGTGTGTGTGTTCCACTGCAAGTCGCTTGATCGCTGAACCCGACAGTATGCGCTTTACGACCTCCATCTGCCTCTACCACCTGACCTTAGTGCGGTTGAACAACTTTCAATTAGTGTGCGTGTTCTGACCTGTTCTTGCGTCACCTCTTTCGCAAAGTACATTCCTCAAGGTGAGCGCTTTGATGGGACTTGCTGTAAACAATAAGAGGACGACCAGCATTCCAATGTTTCCACGTCGTCTATGTTGCGCGTACAATTGCAGTAAAGTCCTTTAGATCAGTATTACCTGTTCTAGCTGCATTAGATCGCACTGTCCGCAATGTGTAGGCAAATCCGTCCAAGAAGTGAGACAGACAAACCAAGTTGCTGACACAATTTGGCTTTGCCCAACATGTCAAGTCATCCCAGTTGTCAACTGTTTATCTTTGCTCATGAAAAAGTGCGATAGGATGACTGAAATCATCGCGCATTTTGTAAATACTAAGATCGATCCCACGGAGGTAAATATGGCCACGATAGTACCTCACCTGACCAAAGTAAGCACTGAGTTTAAACCGAAGAAAAGAGCTAGACGCTCCAACCGCACTGCAGCGTCTGTGACTCTAAATCCACTGGGTCACCTCACTCCCATAAGCGAGCAAGCCTCAAACAAGCCAGCTTCCACATCTCCAACCATAGACGCTTCACTTGGAGATTCAGCCATGACACCGACAGCTCAGAGTCGAATGAAATCCGGTGCAGGTAACAAGCAGGTAACGTACGCGTCGATTGCGTCGACAAACACAGGTCCATTTCCAATACCGAGCACACGTGGCTCAAAGCAGCTTTCGCCGTCAACTCCAGTGGTGCCTTCTAAACAACCCGAATTGCCAGCAAAAGTATAAAGCCAACACTCGCTAGACAAAACCACGCTGCGTTAACTGTCGTGTACACAAATGTTCCCGAATCCAAATCTGGCACAATAAAAGGCAAGTTGCAAGACGATCGCAACCAGTGGAGTTCCATCTGCGAGGCGATTGGCATTCGGGTTGAGCCTGCTATGCTGCAACGCGTAGCCCGTCACCCAACCCCAGTGCACTCTGGTGAATCTCGAATTCTTCTAGTAACACTAGACTCAGCAGATGAGACAGAGGCTGTCCTGCTCTCAGCAGTTCGTCTTCGCAACTTACCGAGCAGAGTGCGCATATTACCTGATCTACCTTGGAAAGATCAGCCAAAAGCAGCAGTTGACCAACACGGCATTCCTTATAGGGATAGCAAGAAAACAATATTTATTCATGGTGTTCCTGAGCTTCTGCATTCTTCTGATCACGATGCGCAAACACATGACCGAGAGCAGTGGTGCTACATCCGCGAAGCACTATCTGTTGCCAATGTTATTGCCAAATCCCTGACAAGAGTTCCTTCGTCACCTAACTACAAGGGCTGCGGTCCAAGGCTAATGAAAGTAATACTACACTCCGAGGGAATGACGCAAATTCTGTTGGATAGCTGGTTAAAGTTTCGAGCTAGGTTGCCAACAGAGATCCGGCTAAAGGCAGCAGGCGAACGACCAAAAGTCGGAAGCAATTCAATGGAACTTGCAAATGCTACAAATTCTTTATCTGCACAGTCCTGTGGAGAGACCGACAAAACAGGGCCCACGGCACACAAAAAGACAGAGCACAGCACGACTGAATCGACTGTTCAGGAACGCTCAATAATGCCATGCAACATGACTGAAATACATAAACCAAAAAACGATTGATGGCCGGCCACCTAACGGCCGGCTTAAAAACTAACACAAAGTTGACATCCATCAACGAACTCCTAACAACAAAAGCCCTACCTTGCATGTACACAAACGCCCAAGGCCTTCTAAGCAAGTTGGCCGAACTTAGAGAAATCCATGCCTCACAACCGCAGAACCTTGTCATGATTACAGAGAAATGGTTAAACCCTAAAATAACCGATTCTGAGACCAATTTACCCGGTATGTCGCTGCTTCGGACGGATAGAACCGGAAGGGGTGGCGGTGTGATTCTTTACCATAATACAAACCTCCGATGTGAAGTTATCGATCACCCGGAAATCCGAGCTCCCGATTCGCTTTGGTGCCGCCTATGGTTGCAAAACAAGGCCACATGTCTACTAGTCGTGATTTATCGACCAAAAAACTCAACTTCGGAAATGGACTCCAAACTGAACCACGTTTTTCAGTTTGCTTTGAACAAGTCCTACACCCACATTCTTATCACTGGGGACTTTAACGTGCACGACATAGGAACGCCGGCAACCGACGGTATGCAGTTTAAAGCCTGCTTGCAAGAGCTAATTGCTAGCCACCCTCTGTACAACTACGTAACCTCTCCCACCAGATTTCGAACTGCTAACAAGCCGTCGATACTGGATCTTGTGTTAACTAACGAAGAACTCATGGTTGACGGGATAGTTACAAGCATACCACTGGGTCGTAGTGATCATGTTACTCTACTCTTTGACTATATATGCTATGCGGAGTACCCTGAAAAGGAGGAGGATAAAGTGCATACTGTCACGCACTACAATGTATTATCCAAGCTTGTTAAGGATACATCTTGGACTTTCTTAACCGAACGCCCCCCAGATGTTGCCTGGGAAACATTTACAAGGACGTTTAGCACACTGTTAGCGCACGCATCAGAACACAAGTCCTCCCAACCCAAAACAAGCATAAGTCATTTCTGAAGAGCAAAACACGTAAATGTATGTCCCTGAGGGATTTGGCATGGCGAGATCACCAGAACTGCTTGAATGCTGAAACCTGGACTGCATACGTGACCCATCATAACTTCTGTGTGAAACTGATTCGCGAAGACAAGGTCACTCATCAGCAGAAGCTAATGAAGCGATTCTGCACGAACTGCAAACTCCTGTACAGGCACGTTAACGGTCTTCGAAAGGTGAAGCGGGAGGTCCCAGCGCTAGTCACAGCTGATGGGTGCACGCGATCAGCAATGGAAGCAGCTGACCTCCTAGGGCTTCATTACTCCCAATCTTTCCAGCAGGTAACGAGCCCAGACATTCTCCTCATTTCTAATACTCCACCATCTGGTTTAGAAAACATCACCTTCACTGCGGAAGCTGTGTTGAAGAAGTTGTTATCCTTGCGTATCCACAGTTCTCCCGGAGCTGACAACATCCGAATAAATGCTCTTCAGGCAGTAGCTAGTGATCTAGCAGAACCACTGGCTGTTTTCTATCAGCGATGTCTAGAAGAGAATCGTGTTCCACCAGTATGGAAGCGAGGGATCATCACTCCTATTCATAAAGGAGGTAGCCGCACTGATCCTGCCAACCACCGTCCAATAACACTACTTCCCGTAATATCCAAAATGATGGAATCAATCAGCGCAGACGCGCTGATGCAATACCTGGAAAACCACAACTTAATAGCCCCAGAGCAACATGGCTTTCGTCAAAAGCATTCGTGTAATACTAACCTATTAATTGCACGTAATAGCTGGACTGAAGCTGTTGATGATGGAGTAGGGGTCGATATCATCTACCTGGACTTTTCCAAAGCGTCTGATCGCTTAGACCATCGAATTCTGCTTCAGGAGCCTCGGAATTACGGCATTGGCGTCCCAAACCTGAGTTGGATCGCCAATTTTTTTTACAAGAAACACGGCTAGTGGTGAGAGTCCGAGAATCATTTTCTCGTGCAATCGATGTTGCGTGTGGAGTACCACAAGGCTTGGTTCTTGTACCTCGCCTATTCTTGGTGTTCATTAATGATTTGGCGAGATCAATTACTTCCGATTTCCTAATTTTCGCTGATGATATCAAGATATGGCGAAAGATTAGAGGACGGGAAGATCACGGACGGCTCCAGTACGATCTCAACACAGTGTAGAACTGGTCAGTTCCAAACGTCCTACCGTTCAACGTAGACAAATGTCGCGTTGTACAATTACGCCATAGACATAACTACACCTATTTACTTGGGACAAACGGATTACAAAATAGCTCCCAGGGAGTTGACCTAGGTGTGATCGTACAGAGCGACCTCAACTGTTCAAAACAGGCTGTGGTAGCTGCGAAAAGATGCATCCAGTACGTCGGTATGCTGCGAAGGGCATTCGGGAGATTTGACCCATCCATCTTCCCAATGAATCACAATTCCTACGTGCGCCCGCATGTTGAATACGCTATCCAAGCTTGGCAACCTTGGTTGAAATACAACCTAGAGGCGTTAGAGGCACCACAACGGAGAGCAACAAAGAATGTATAAAGCCTGCGCTATCACTCTTACCACCGAAGGCTGAAGTTGCTGGGACTTTTCAGTGGACGCTATCGAAGGCTGCGCGGTGATCTCATATTAGCTTATCAGCTACTGAATGACCCCAACCACGTATGCCGCCATTTACTGAAACTTAGCCACAACATGGAGCTCAGGGGTAACTGCTTAAAGTTGAAGGAACAATATAGCCGTCTAGAGTGTCGACGGAATTACTTTTCCCTTCGGGTTTGCCAACCCTGGAACGCACTCCCAGACTCAGTTGTATCCTCTCCTACCTTGGATGTTTTCAAAAAAGCGATTGAATGTTGCTCTTAGCTCCCAACATTTTGTTACTTAAACTCCTCTATTGTGGATTAATCCAAGCATGTTTTTCAACAGGATTTATGTATCAAATGGGCCTAAGTGAGCAACCATATTTTACTTTTCTCACTCCTTACTTCTACGATCATTGCAACCCACTTTCTGAACTTTTACGCTCGATAATTTTTTTAAATTTTACGCTGATTTTAATTATCAAACTATTCATCTCGACCGTCATTTGGTAGATGACCCAGACATATTTTGATTTCATCATATTCATCGCAACCATTCTACGGAACGTGTCAAGCACTTGCTTTTATCCCATGCTAAATAAATAAATAAATAAATGTTTTGCTCCTCAGCAGTGCCAGGCACAGACCAATTGGGTGGTCTTATCAACATGTACAACGTGATCGCATGATATAGTTAATTATTCGTCTTTTGATCAATGGTTCATTTTTCATTGTTCATTGTTCATTGATTAATCAACAGATAAGACGCCACAGCTGACGCCACTGATGTTTGTTGATTAGTAACACACTCAGTTTTTCATCCACAGGAATTCCCCAACCTGGGAGGTTCACTTATCCGACTGATGCTAAGCCTGAGGTTACTTTCTCCACGCTCATTTTCCACGTCGTGATTAGTGTTCCAGTTGACCTGTTGACTTTTTCTGGTTATATTTGTCTTTCAGGTTTCTTATTTATTTGAAGTGATAATGAACAGAGGGTCTGTGTCATGTTGATCCACCAATAGTCGGGATGGAAACTAGCATTTCAAATGACAAATGTGATGAACGTAGAGCGAGTCCACTCGACCACTGCAGATGAGGACTTGCAAGTATGTCCTGCGTATTCCGTCTGCTGTGTAGCCGCCAACTACTGCAACTTACGTCGTCCACGGGAACATCGAGACGAGGCTGGACAAAGTTCATTTCATCAGAGCGTGAAGCTGTTATATAGCAAAGGAGCAGCCGTCAAGACCAACCAAGGAACTGAAAGTACCGGGCTGAGTCAGCTAATAAGGAGATACCACACAAAGCACTAAGTGAGAGGCACATAACAAGGGGTACCTAAAAGTGCTACACTCAAGGGAAAGTGTGGTAAACCACCAGAAACGAAGGCTGCTAACCGCGAATAAGGCTACCAAACTGACGCGTTACAATAAACGTCAGGATATGCACGCAGTAAGAGTGAAAGCTTGCAGTTACGCTAAATTCAGATTAAATGTGCACTTCCCATAAAAACGTCGACTGTAGTACTCCAACTAGCTTGACTTTGTGCTGCACTCCGAAAAGATTAGTATGGTTTTCGGAAGTGTGGATTCCGTGTCAAACCAGTGCTAAAGAATAGAGCTGTGTACTTTAATGCCACGCAGTAAGGGAAGAGAGCTGTGCTTCCTGTTAATTTTGGAAGACGTATAGTCGAGTTAATGCATTACTAAGCTAGTAACCACACGCAGCAGCTGGACCGAAGCAGTTGTTAGGGGATTGGGGTGAATGTCGTCTACCTGAAATTTTGAAAAAAGCTTGATCGCTTAAACCATCGAATAAACCACTATAAGCTTCAGGAATATGACATGATCAACGCAGTCCTGAGTCGGGTTGGCAATTTTCTACCTGTATGTTGCCTGGAGCAGACAGTGTGGGATTCCCTCTCCCACACAGTGGAGGTCGACTGCGTTATGCCACAAGAATGCGTGCTGGGACCACGCGTGCTGGGACCACGCGTGCTGGGACCACGCTTGCTCTTGATTTTCACAAACAATCTAGCGAGCGAGCAATTACTTCCGACTTTCTATTCCTCGCAGATGTTATCAAGACATGGTGAGCGATCAGGTGAGCGGCTAATCACTTGGGCTTCAGCGAGATCTTGACTCGATTCTGAGTTGATTACCTCAGAATACCTTGTTATTCTATGTAGGGAAACGTCTGGTTGTTCATATACGTCAAATGCACGCCCACACTTACTGGTTTAGAGTACACAGATTGCGGACTAGTTTCCAGCAACGCGACCCTGGTCTGATCAAGCAGGTTGTTCTCAACTGTTGAATACAGTCTGAAGCAGCCGCAAATAGAGGCAGGCGGCATGTTGGCCTGCTGGGGAGGGCATTCAGATGGTTGACCCATCAATGTTCCACACGTCCTCAGGTCACATTCGTTATCCAAGCGTGGGAACATGGGTTGAAGCGCGAGCTCGATGTGCTAGAGAAATCAAAACACAAAATAACAAAGAACGGCAAAGGTTTACGCAACCTCTCCTAGCAGCAAAGGTGGAAGGTACTGGGAGTTTTTCTTGGACGGCACTGAGCGCTACACAGATATATCATATTGGTGTACCAAATGCTGAGTGACCATATTCGCCTATATCGTCGCTTACTGAAGTTTAGCCACAATAGCGAACACAGGTAATCGCTTGCAAATCAGTGAAGAAACACAGACATCTAAAATGACAATGGCATTATTTTTTTATTTACAAACTTTGGAATTCTCCCACATTCATTTGTATCTTCCCCTACCTTGGACATTTTCAAAAGCGATTGGATGTTGTTCTTATTTCCCAGAACTTCCTTACCTAAACTGCGCTAGTGCGGAATATCTTTTTGATACCCTGAGATCAGATTTACAAATCACATGGATACTAGGAAGGTGTATGAGATAACGAGGTTTAATTTGCTCCCAGAAAAGTTAGTTATAATCACTCCCCAAAATTTTCATTATAAACCTTTATCCCACAGCAATGCAGTTAAAGCAACAAAAGCCCGATTCGCTTAGACAGATATAATTTGATATTGTTGTTTCTACGCCAACACTCCTACGGGACTTGTTGAACATCGGCTTTTTTATCCGTGATAAATTATTGTTCATTGCCCATTGAAACTTGACCTCACGACTGCCCCTTGGACATCGAAACCTTACTTAAGCAGAATATGCGGAAATCTTTAAACAGACAAAGTTTTGTTCTCACCAGTGAACGACGTCAAAATTGCTGCTTGCCACTATGTGCGAGAGGATTCCATTCTGAGTCAAAGGTTCTACAACATGATACCAGATGAAGCCAGCGTTATATTTCAGTGTTATATTTCATTGACAACAACTAGTCTCTTTTTAGATCATCTCCAACTAAGTCAACAGACAGATGTGTCGTTAAAGCACCGGACGGTCATTTCGATTCGATGACACCCACGAGGTGTTGACGAAGGCCGCAGAGATATCCGCGATTGGCGGTAGCGGACCGCCACGAATTAGCCCAAGTCATGCGCACTACAGCATGCATGGAAAGTGAATAAACTCAGCTTCCATTGCTATATGATCAGCGGATTACTAACTAATAGAAAGTAGTAGGTTTTTGAAATATTTTAGGTGTGATGTCGAGATAAGTTACGGTCAGCATTCACTGTATGTATGGACGGTAGTTTCGCGCTTTCGATACACACATCAACGCTCATCGCGCAAGAAGCCTGGGGGTATTTTATGATGGGACAATAATTAAGCCAATAAGCCGTGCGTGAAGTTTACCCATTTTTACGTAAATTACCAAGATATCTAGAATTTACTACGAAGAATATTTTATATTCAGAAACCTAAGGACAGAAGACGAGGTATTGATGTCCCGTTGGGACCATCTACCATACAATGGACTAAACGATTGGAAAGACGGATCAGCGTTACCTCTTCGTGTCAGGTTTTTGGGAGTGAATTAGCAGGTGGCAAGCGACCGCGAAGGCTAGTCCGTCGATACTTAACAACCCATGAGTTCAGTTTAAATTTCCACTGAACCTGCTGCTGTAGCACGATGTTAAATTCGTCGGTGCAATATGCAACGCCTCTCGTCGTGAGCAGTGTGGTTAAGTCAATGGGTATTGGGTGCCGATTGGATGAATGATTTATCTGAATTCGCATTTTCCATCACACCGTTACAGATGACCTGGAGAAAGATGAAGCACAAAGGTTAGTGGTTCATCGTTTGGTCACAAATAGTTGACATCGGAAACCAAGAACCAATACTACGAGCCCGGTGGGCCGGACCACCATGCAAATACAGGCATCTCTGACGGGCCAATTACAGCGACTATGGAGAAGCAGTCTGAACAAGTGCTCGCTTCAGTCTAACCTGCGTAGTTAGAAACGTTCAATGCATTCACAACCTCGCAACTACTACAGTGTAAAAGGCAGGGTGCTTGGAACTTCAAATACCGCGCATAAAACAGACAAAATAAAGCATGGCAAATGCTAAGGCTGACCTGCCGTAGTAATCAAGAGAAGAATATTGTTCCACATATGAGAGAAGCCTGGAGGAAGCCCGAACCTCAGTTTGGAAATAGTCTTTGTGCCAAACAAATGTGAGACACTCTGTGGCGGAGCCGAGCCAGTTTAGGTTGCAACAGAACGAGAACGCAGATAGTCCAAATTGTAACTTGTCGGAATTAAGGAATAATTGAAGGACGATGCGCTTGACAACTGATCGCGTGGGTACAGGGTTAGTACAAGAGAATGGCCTGTCTGCGTTACAAGATCTATCTCATATGATGAACGAAACCAGGAGGGGACAGCAGGGAATGTTTATGGGAACTCGTTGGACCGACACCTCGAGAGAAGAAATGCCGACATGATTAGAGCTAGTTCCATTAAACGGCCAATGAGTGAACTCCCCGCCTAAATTCATCCAAAAACTCACATTGGTTCCTGATAAAGCGAGTGTATTACGGTTTGCTCCGACCCAAATACCTCCATTATGGGCAGATGCAGCATTTAATAAAGTGCACCTGAATCAAACAAATCAAGTTGTTGGACCTAAGGTGGTTCTCCCTTGAGTTACAGATTTAAGTATCCACTTCCCATTTGCGAAGAACCGACCATCGAGCCCATTACTTCATCTTAGTCACCTTATGACAAACAGGCCCTCTATAACTGCAGTCTGGACAAACGTCTTCTGAGGCAAAATAAACTGCGCCGCAGCATGGGGCATGC
Source organism: Dicrocoelium dendriticum (assembly GCA_944474145.2). Classification (NCBI taxonomy): domain Eukaryota; kingdom Metazoa; phylum Platyhelminthes; class Trematoda; order Plagiorchiida; family Dicrocoeliidae; genus Dicrocoelium; species Dicrocoelium dendriticum. The sequence goes on along the minus strand of OX104067.1, from coordinate 96,560,972 downwards.
CGTACCATTTCTTCAAGGCACTTTATACAGCCTTGGAACGCCATCCCGGAATACTTAATTAATGCACCCACCCTATCCCTTTTCAACAAACGCCTTGACGATACTTTGTCACATTTACCCTACGTGCTATCGTCCATGACCACCAGATGCACAACAGATTGTGGACAGTGCCATTAGCCTACTCTAGAATGAGTCCCTCCAAACCCTTTGCACATAATTTGATAAACGCTAATACTGTAGAAACTGGATTTCTGTATCCCGTCTACCCGAGATAGATGCACACGAGTAAGCGTTGTCCTTGCTATTCTTTATTTTTTCCCGCTTCTTATGTGCTCTATAACCACTCCCCTTATTGCTTTATGTGCGCACATTCTAATTTCAAACTCCCTTTATACGGCAGTGCAGTTAAACCTGTAATCGCCCGAACTGATGATTTTATTATCCCTTGATCTATCTTTTCTCACTTTAACCACCGTACGTGACATGTCAAGCACCTGCTTTTTTACCCGTTATAAATCATTGTTCATTGGTCAATTCCCGGCTTGTAAGAAAATTTACTTCTTGGTATTGAATGTGCTGAGTTGTAATCTGACTTATAATACTGTCGCTGTCTTAATATCGATAACATGCATACAGTAGACAATCGCTCGGGACCTAAAGCCCGGAAAATTCCAGGCACTACCGTGGCACAGTACAGCATTGCAGATGAGTCTGCCCAAAACCCCTTATTTCCAAGACATCACCATGTTTTCTCGACTCTTTCTATGAATACGCTATTGGTAAGCTAGGCTGCACTTAGCTCCAGCCGAATATAACTAACTTCATGGAAGAAATTACCTTGCCTTTCACACAGCAAACATTCGTGCGCAATAGGTTAATTCAAAAGCTTGCATGATTAACTGCATCGTGCTCAATTTCTGAAGAATAGGAAAGCATATACCGTTGTGACGCTTCTCCAAACTTGTTGTGCCTGCCTGAATACATCAAAAATATCAAGGAGTTTCCTTTAGCATAGCAACACATGCCATACCCTTTCGTTTCTAATGGTGACGGAGCGTTCCAACGCAGCCTGTTCGGACACAAAGGTAGAACTTGCAAATTTTCCGGTATGAACAAGAAATCCATTAACCTAAAAGGGTCACAGCTAATTGACACTGTTTAGTTGCTTGTTGTAATGCTCGGTCTATCTGACACGGCCAACTGGAAAGAATCGCGTCCTCATCGGAATCCAAAGCCAATCTGTCTGACAGTGTAGTCCAACTAACCCAGTTGGCGGCTTCAACAACTAGGCGAATTGGACCACTGGTTCTAGTACATACATGCTCGCATGGCGATGGCTTCATTTCCAAAACTGTATGAACACACCTACATCATCTACCCTGGTAGCCTTTCTATTAACGCTGAAAGGAATTAGAACGCCATATGGTTGTACAGTGATGTAGACCTTCGGAGGCGACCAAATTCTAGGGGACAAACTGTTGCAATTGCCGCTGCAGTAAAACCTTACTCTCGTTTATTTGTCTTTTCGCACTGATGATCTCAGGGTGGGGCATACCTCAGTACGGTGTGTAGTCCGGTCGAACAGCACAGTAAAGGATTTACCCTACGCAGTATCCACCTCTTCATCGCTGTTTGTCCTCCATTTGATGACAGACTAGCCCATAATCGTAAGCTCAATTATAATAATATGGATTACTTGAAAGGTGTTTGTGAGTAGCGTAAGGTCCGTAGAAAGTAGAAGTCACGATTAAACTGCACACAATAATCTGCCTCGACGGGGAATCGAACCACAGTCCCACCAATTTCCGATCCGCTGCTCTACCACTGAGTTACCGAGGGCTGACGATTAGGTGCGCAATTTAATACATAACTTCTGCTTGGTACGCGACGTATTGCCAAAGAGCAAGTTAGCCTGGAATTTCTGGGGACGTCGGTACTCTGATTGCTACGTTGTGAGTTTATCCTAATTTGCGGCAGATGATGCTGTCATGTACTCTACGGAATGTGAGCGGCTGCTTGAACCAACATTTTCCTGGCTACTGTCATATTAAGCTGCCTTTACAGCAGAAATACTTTTGCTTACACACAGGCTGCAGACACATTAGGCTGATTATCGGTTCAAATAACATTTTCCCGGCAGTGATTTGCAGCGACACTAGGCCTCTGATCATAATGACCTTGCTCACTATGCCGGCAGGCTGCAGGGATATCGGCCACCAGTAGCGTTCATACTGCGGTTTCCCCCGGATAATCGAAGTTGACATCAGCACACTATGGTCAATGATACGCTGTTATTAGTAGCAGCCCTCACAGAACACATAGGTAAAGGATTCAAGCAGTAAGCACGTTCTACGGTTACGGTATTATTAACAATCAGTGCCGCAGACGAGAAGCTGGAATGGTCGGCTTCAAGTAAGCACACTGAGTCGCAGTTTGTAATTTTATCAAAGTAACTCCTCTTTACTCCGTCGTTTGGTAGAATGTCATTCTGTGTTACTTTTACATCACACCAATATCTGGGATGCGGTTGTGCAAACAGAAGAACGGTAAGGATCTACATGACGAAATAAACGGCTAGCTTGCCGGAAGCGAACAGAGCAGCTGATTGGACGTCTACGCATAGTTCGCCTATGCGCTGTTTGGTTCGTATTTGTCTATACTGGAGCGGGTTTGTATAACTGATTCAAAGGAAGAATCGCATTGATGCAGTAGCATCGGTAGTTAGAGAAACAACCTAGTTAGTTAACTCGTGGTATCCATTTGCTGGTTATGCTGTCATTTTTGCTTAGTTTGCTTTGTCCAATCAACGGGCTGTCTTTGAAGGACCGAATACTAATATGCTATCCAAGTCGGGTGCATTCATATACACTGACATTAGTCGGTGCCAAATCAACTATTGTGCAATGGGTGCAGAATAACAGCTACTTATTTCTTTCTGATTGTTATTTAGGTTACGCTTTTAGTGCTTAACATATGACACCCCCTCTTGCATGTGAACATTGAACAGCATTTGCAGCTTTTATTGCTAGGATCATCGCACACGGAACTGAGGACCGGGCGAATTTTGAACTTCCCAGAACCTCCTTTGCTTGATCTTTCGGACTAGATGTTTTACCCTGATCATTTCCATAAATCAAGCCTACCACTTAACTGGACTGCTATGAGGAGGCCTAAGGGGCAATGGTACTATTGTTCCTTTAATCAGTCAATCATCGTACGCATGTAGCACTCTGATGTCGTCTGCATTCAGAATTGAAATTTTCCAATAGCCGCGGGGTAGATCACGTCTCAGCAAGAAGGAGGATTTCAATTCCGTAACAGTGTCCATTCAGCCGAACAAGAGAGCGCCAAAATCGTTTATCGGAACGCCTATTGTTGGACAAATCAAGCATCAGTTGGACGAAATTAGCTATTTACAACCAATAGACGCCAGGGTTCCCTCAAGACAGATCGTCATATCCGGAGGCAATGTATCGACTAACTATCTGGCTACTGATTAGCGTTGACCAAATAGTACACGAAAGTTACTTCGAGAGCTGTTCCCATAATAACCTTATGAACTGTGTGATAGCCTCCCAGGAGAGGGCTTTGCGGGTAAAGACCAGACAAAACAATCAGCAAACACTATCGACCCCACGAGATATAGTGAAATACTCTAACATCTCTCAAGATTCCTGTAATCTTTCCGGTAAACCATCTAAGTATTCCATTTGCATTATTGCTAAGGTCAAACTGAGAGGTAAATAAGTAGCAAATAAAGAGACAGAGGGTGCAGTAAAATGCAACTGGAATAGCTTTTTCGTCTTTCGTCAGTGAACTGAATCGATAGTTCGCTTCTGTATCTGATATCAAGTTGTTATCAGTGGACTGAAAGTTGACGTCAGAGGCATCTTTCAATAAGTGTGCAATTTGGTATCCACTAGCTCGCTTTCAGCCTGTATGTGTCTCTGCCATTCGTTTCCAACTCAGGTTCAAATGACCTTGAAGAAGCAGACGCAGAAACCAACTAAGTAGAAATTTTCTGAGCCAGTGACAGGGGTCTCATTATCGGGCAACAGCAAGAGAGCGTTCAAACTGACGGTTTTATTTTGTTTCCACAACATTCGCAGGTTATTTCATTGTTGCGGACGAGGTTAATCCGACCAGATGTATGTGATCAATTGCTGAGGGATGTACATAAACTATTGTTCGGTAAGCCTCATCGTATTTGTCAAAGCCTTTTGAAGGTTATATACATGCACAACAACCACGAAAACGCCACTGAATATGGTAAGAAACGAAGTACTTGAAAAGTTACGCAACCTGCAGATTATCAACGCAGTTTGGCAGTAAAAATTTTGAAGCGGATCTAAATTGTCAAGTGACTTAAATATAATATCACACAAATTAAAATTTCAACAATTTCATAACCTTGAATTGTACCAGTGATTCCTTGTCTCAGGTAGATGCGAGTCTCCACGAAGTGGCAGCAAGCAAAGTATAACAGTCTGGATATATTCCTGATATGTTTGCGGTTGTTGCACAAGCGATTAACTAAATCAACACCTTATTTCGCATTTAGGTACTCAACGGATAAATTCAAAGTGTATTCCGAATTTGTTTGTCTAAACCATGGGATCACACGTAAAAACACGATTCTGCAGTTGGATCTGCCACGCTTTTGTAACCAACTTCACCCAATCATTTTTCCTTAACATTGACACCTGATTAACAATACATAAGACAGTGGACCTAGTAGCAATAAACGTACCACCCATAATTTACATGGTGTACCTTCCACTAGCGATAACCTTAATCACCGTTGCCCCGATGGATACGGCAAATCAGTTGGCGAGATCCAGCCATTCCGCTGAAAGCGCCCGAGTGATAGCAGCACGGTACCTGCAGAAAGGTTAAATAAAGCTGTCAGGTTTTACTAAGGAACTCGTAAATTTTATCCTGTCATACATAATTAAGGTAGCTTCCATTAACCACCAGGGTGAAGATGCACCCGAGAAAGCACTTTGGTATTTCGCGAGTATCAGTTTCTGCGATCCCTCAGACAATTTAGCAACACCCCTTTGTTCTTTGGCGCCACTGTGGACGGTAAATGCTAGGTGAAGAAGATTGTGTGATACATTTTACAGGCGGAGAAGGATCTACAGAGCCAAGTTTCACCAAGAAATGCAAGGCTGCATTGGTTGCAACGCTGAGTCCAACTGCATAGCAGCTGCCATAAAAGTACGATTGGGCTTGTTGAGGATACTCAGTTTTTCCCTAGTGAGATATCTTACTCTCTTCACGAAACACTTACTGACTACAGAACAAATGTTAGCGAACAAGCTCGTTTTCAGTGGTTCCTCATCAGGCTAATACACCACAAATGAATGACATGAACGTAACCATCAGCTAAGAGTACAGGTTCAAAACCCAGATGGTCTGATTGATCAAACTATGTTATTGACCCCACGGCGACGAACAGTTTGTTTGTTTGTGTGTGTGGGTGTCGTTGTCCACATTGTGTCCTTGTTCTACGGGACCAGGGTAGAGTTAGCGCGTGGACAAATCAGTGGCAAGCGCAGTGTCTACACACCTGACCGACTCGACCATCAAGTCAGAGCGCATGAGGGGTTCCAGCCCATTTACCGCGTACCCAGATGCCACACAAGAGCGGTTAGATGTCGTCTACTGGCAGCGGCCGAGGCGATAACCGTCAGGCTTCATGACCCTGACCTATATGCACACAAGAAATTTGTGCAGACACTAAATCTACTCTGGTCCCCTGTAACACGGACACATAGTGTGGACAACGCCACACGCACGCACACACAAACAAACTGCTGATCGCCGTGGGACCAACCGCCTAGCTTGGTCACTCAGACCATCTGGGTTTGAACCTGTACTCTTAGCTGATGTTTACGTTCATGTCATTCATTTGTGGTGTATTAGCCTGATGAGGAACCACTGAAAACGAGCTTATTCGCTAACCTTTGTTCTGATGTCTACTCCTGGGATATTTTATCACTTACTGACTACTTACGTTTCACCACTTGACATGAGCACGAGTGTTTGGAGTATTCTTAGGGTATCCCAGTAAATTAACGGAATTTCGTATAAAACACATGAACAAGAGCAGTTGACGGGTGCATCATCTGCTTTCCCGTTGCAAATGTCTTGATAACTAGGATATAAATAAAGATGTAATGACTGTTACAACCTGTTTTCCTTGGAACTGCCGATAAGTATGCTAAAGAAGAACCGGTTAAGAGCGCGCAAAGAGGAAATCCGTTCGTTACGATTGCGGCTTCGACCATAATAAACGAGTTCATAATGGATATTCAATATCGCAATTCAGTCGCACGATAATACTCCAAAGTCCAACATAGGACATATCCGCTTACACTGTTATGGTTTCCGTGTGGGCGATGTACCACGCACCGTAAGCAGCCAAATTTGTCAGGGGATTTTACATAGTACTGGCTAAATTGCCCTCGGGAAGTGTCGTGTAACGCCCTCCGAGAATCAAAACAAAGACTGCTTTGCGGTCAGAATGTATCTGGATCAAAAGGCAAAGTATTATTTATAAGATAACCAACGCTCAGTTCTGTGACTCCGAGTTGCTGTTCTTGGATTGTCTGCCTCTAGCAGAAACCCACCTTATTCATCGCTCAGTGCAGTTTGTCCGGTGGGCTTTCCAAGCGACTCTCGCTCACGCGTGCCGGAGTTGCTGATGCACTAGCGGCGGATGATCCATCGCGCGCCAGTTCATTCCGAGTGCGTAGGCGAATGCCAATCGCTGCACTTACCGTGCTCACAACACTGGAAGAAAATGGAGCACAGTAACTCAACAGCATACTTCAATATCTGGAATAATTGAACTCTGGACATATCATTTTATGGATAAGCAAAAATTAACGTAAACTATAACAACCTTGCTGGTCTGTTTCCTTGAAATACGAAATCAGCAATCTACACTTTACTAAAATTTTGAAACCGATGAAGAACGCATGCTTTCAGAAAGGTTTGAAAACATCCGATTGGTATAGTTTGTGGGCAATGTTTTGGTTTTGACACTAAGACTTCCTCGGGCTGAGTGAACTAGTCGGGGATTGGTATAACACTTATGGGGAATTGTGAAGAAAATCGCGACGAATTGGATACAGGCCAAAGTTCACTCGCGTTACAGGTCACCGTGTCTCTCCAACTAGTGCATGGAACGGTCAACAATGGTCCGCGTTAAATGGCCACACACGTAAGCCCTGTTAACCATGGGTGTGGGGATGATGTGATGTTTATTCTCTGCCCTGGATCCATCTGTCAGCGCTCCTCAGAGTGGTCGGGTACGACATGTTTAAAAGCTCTTCTCGTCCATTCTGTTCACTCAGCTGTTCACCTTGCTAATTCTAACAGCCACCGCAGTAAGCCATTGGGGCATTGGTCGTAACACCTTATTAATGATTTCGAGCTTATTCAAGTTATCATCATGACCTGTATATTGCTTTGTATCTCTACTGCCGAATGCCTTAGTAAAGCCCTATATTCAAGCTCGTTCCTAGGTAGCCGTGTTATGCGCCTCTTGTGTTCTGCTATCCTTGCAACTGATTGTGTAAACGCAATTAGTTGTCCTGTTTGCTAGAAGTGGGCCTTTCAAATACACCAGTGTCAAGCGCAGCGCTTGGCCTTCCCAGAAAATTAATTTATGTTTTCTTTGTTTAGGACTTACCGGATAGATTCCGAAGTCCCTCCTTTATAAGAAATTTCCAACGGTCCAATCCACTACGTAGTACACTGTGGGTGTGGGTTTAAATTTCGCTGCAACTGGCGTTTCCCTAACCTACACGGCTGTTCACTGCCAAGCAATTGTTTGGTTGCTACTTTCCGAGCAGCCTTCCCATATTCTCCCCCTGTGCACAGGGGCTGTGCTCTGTAAAACAGAGATGGATGGTGGATATCCGGAAAGTGCTATCCAACCCAAGGACATCAATCGCTTATGCTCACATTCCTGACGACAACAAACAGTCAAAAATGCTGCGGCACATATAAAGACACAAGCTACATTCATACACAAATACATACGTATATACACTTATACACTTACATACACTGTTATGCCAAACATGTACTTTTGTACATTATTGATCACACTGTTAGCTAAACATGATCATGCCTGTAAAGGTGTGTCTCGCATGGTCGAGAATAAAAGTTTATTTATTTATTTATTTACAAGCTTTGGATGACCTGAATTGCAGTGGTGTACACCATCTGTGTCCGTCGGCTTATGATATTTTGTTGCTTTTAGACTGCCCTCATTCTTGTGAACTAAGCAGTCAAGGAATGACATTGTACCACCGCAAGGTTCCAATTTCATGGTGAAATTTATAGTATGCGCAACTGTGTTCAAGTGGTTTAGGAACTCGTTTTTTTTATCCAATTTGCTAACCACAAAAGTGTGTTTTATATAGTCTTACCAAATTTTATGAGAGCTAATAGTTTGTCAACGCTCTCGTTTCATAGTCATCCATGTGCAAAATTGCCAATGCAGGGAATATTGGCGATCCCATAGCAAGTTCCTGTTTCTAAGTGCAAAATCTAGACTGGAACGTAAAATATGACATGTTGAAGCCCAATGTCATTCATTCCATTATTGGAACTACTGTAAGCTTTGTACTTTCTCTCAAATTATCGCCCTCAGTTAGACGGTGTTTCGTTGCCTCCAAAGTGTCGCACGTTGGCACGTTGGAAAAGAGCGAGCTAACGCCGAAACAGACCAGTATTACATCCAACTCAAACTTAAAACCAGATACCTTTCACGCCAAGTAATAAGAGTTCTATGAGTTCGTCGCAATCAGCCGAAAATTTCGATAACTAAAATAAGATCCGATAAAGCACGATACGGCCGTTTCGCCCTCTTGGGGCGTCTGTGTTGCGTATCCATCGGTCCTCTTCTGATGATCGAACAATGCCTGCTATTGTCTTGTGCCAAATAATCTGCAGATTATGCCACCCAGCCATGGGGGCGGTGCTCGACTATCGTGGATTGTTACCTGCTAGCTTGCTCATTGGCATAAGCTGCGAGCTAGTTGGCGCAAGTCACTAGCAGTCATGGGTTCAATCCTCGAAAGAGGACTGAAGGATGCGCATCCCCGAAGAGCCCCAATAGGGCGAAACGGTCGTCTGGTGCTTTACCGGATTGGTAGTTGCGTTATCTGGATTGTCATTGAATTGCACTGAACTTAAAAGGCTGACCAAAAGCCTTCTGCTATTAAGGCATAAGTGTTGTTTACGAACTTATTCTTTTGCCCTGTCAAAGGTTGCAGTACGCTAGCCAAATATCTATATGGTTCATGCGTCGGAGGACCTATGCCATCCACAACCTGTGACACGATTGACCTATTGTCTACCTCCCATTCGTCACGATTCTCTTCCCATTTTGCTAAGTGCACTACAACAATCTTTGAGTTGTTAACTCAGCATGATGAAGCTTTGTCTCAAAAGCGAAAAATTGCCCACAATCTATACCAACCGGTTGTTTTTAAATCTATAAAGACGCAAATCTCATTTTAACTCCGCTTTATTTAAAAATTGTTTGGTTATATTCGCTTGGTGGATAATTTGGTTGCCAATAAATTGAAACTTATTGGATGTGCATGAACTCGTTAAGGTCATACTTTTAACGAACTTCGTCAGTGAAGAAATTTTCTGTTTCATGTTTAGACTGTGAAACACTCCTGTGTGTTTGGATTCCAACACGCGGTCTCTCTTCAGACCGAGGTTTACGCCAAAATATGCCCCGATCATTTCGATCACTGAAGCCGTCTGCGAAGTGGTGAATACCTAGTATAGCCCGCTCCCGACACAGCAGTCCACGACCGGTTTTGTTCTCATTTGAACTCGTCAGATAGAGACACCCACATTTGGATTTCAATGGCTTAGTGCTTAAGGCGTTAGTCGTCAACCATTGCGAGTTTCCGTTTCAATTGCAGATACAACAAGCTGCGGAGCTCAAAAACCGTGAAAAAATGGTGAGAGGTGAGAGTTTGGACCAGACAACCCCTGATGCTCTCAATGATGATATCCTTGATAATGCAACGAATTGGCATCTAAGTCAGTGAGAACGGCATGATTGGCTCAAAAGTGGCCTTCAAAGCCAGCAAGGTACTGAGCGACCATTTCGAAGAGGAACCAGACAAAGTCAAGATGACCTTGGGTTAATGAAAACTTTGAATCAAGTTGCACTTCGATATTTGGGGGACTAAGTATTCAGTAACATCAATCAAACCAAAAGATCGCTTTCAGTGGCTCGAATTGGGAGGGACTCGAAATGCCTTGCTGTTCACAACCAATATGTCGGATTATCTTGATAGCAGACATTATCAACTCAGTGTATCAGGACGCGTAAAGTATACGTTGGCTGGAGGGCCTGAGTAGTCTACCTAACTCTCATTGCTGCTACGCAAGGGTGGCTGACTGATATTATTGGCATTAATACATCATGGGCTGAAATCCTTGCAGATGTCTGCATTCAATTTCGACACCATCGAGTAAAATAAAGTTGAATTGTTCATTCTTTCTTAAGTGTATTTTGATTAGATTATGTGGAATTCTCTAACTTCTGCGAAGCGAAATTTCGCTCGTAAATTAATTGTTGTTTGAACAACAATTTTCGCTTCTCAGAAGTTAGAGAATTCCACATAATCTAATCAAAATACACTTTAGCAAAAATGAACAATTCAACTTTATTTTGCTCGGTGGTGTAGAATTTGAATGCAGACGTCTGCAGGGATTTCAGCCCATGATGTATTAATACCAATAATATCAGTCAGCTACCCTTGGGTAGCAGCAATGAGAGTTAGGTAGACTACTCTGACCCTCAAGCCAACGTATGTTTTACGCGTCCTGATACACTGAGTTGATAATGTCTGCTTTCAAGATAACCCGACATATTGGTTGTGAACAGCAAGGCATTTCGAGTCCCTCCCAATTCGAGCCACTGAAAGAGATCTTTTGGTTTGATTGATGTTACTGAATACTTAGTCCCCCAAATATCGAAGTCCGACTTGATTCAAATTTTTCATTAACTCATGTAACAAGCTCTCCTGGCGGTTCAGTGGCATAGAGTTAAAGGGTTTGGCTGACGGTCTACGTTCCGTTTCGGACTTGCATTCTTATTGTATCTGCTTGGTCAATGCAAACAAGTGGGGATCGACGTTTATTGCAGCCTTAATCAAGAGCCAGAAGGAAACCGCATAACTCAATCCATCCACACAACGAGTGCTTTAAAGGAATCAGTATTGCTTTTGTAAGGGTGCTTTGAAGAGTGATGGAATAGTACAGCCAACATTAACGGAACGCCATAGCGACACTGTCTATTAAACAGAAGCTACGGGCGAAGATGGTTATTGCATACAGCGTTTACTCGAAGGTTCACAAAAACATCAAATTAATTAGAGCAGGTAGACTGGCTCCACAGTTAAAATCTGTAAGTATTAATGGTCCATATTTCACTAGTAAACCATAATATTTATTCTTCTTCCTATTGCAGCTATATATTTCCCTCAGTTTTTAAAGTCTATCAAGTCAATCCGAGATACAGAGTAGCGTTTACACTTAACTTCGATAGTTCTAACAACGGGGTTTACTCACATAGAACGATTTGAGAATTCAGATAGACACCAATACTGGTATAGTTTCGCATAAGTTCAAATTGTATTGCAGTCTGAGAAAAGAAGGAACTTATGCAGCTTGTTAACCTGTCAATAAGTTAGTTGGCTTTAAACTATTTCATTGCATGCTGCTAGGTAAAAACCTTATACATTGAATCAATTACATGAAGGACAGAACAGACAAGATATACCAGATCCACAGTGTTTGGGCCGGCAGAAGGTAATGCTTGTCTAGACCACCTCTAATTAAGCATTCATACATGATTACACCAGAAACTGCACACATCGGATTGACGAGGACAACTACACAATATCTGTATGCGAAAAAACCAACCGGAAGCTTGACACCTTGTTTCCGATATACCACAATCAGAAGTGAAGAAACGAATTTCGGTCCTAGACCAGAAGTAAAATTAAAGGAAAAGCAACTTCTACTAAGCCGTAAATTACAATTCCTGCAACAAACTTTCTGGACACAAACTGCTTCCAGGATATTAATCATCCCCTTAGTGACAAGATATTGAGGCAACTTAACCAGGTCGCCTAGGAAGAATTGTCACTGCCTTTTTTCAACACTTCTGCTCCTGCTGTCAACAGAGTATCAAGTGAAAAATTACCTTAGTGCTTTCAACTACATCATATAATTGAACTTGGATGCTATAAGTAACACACTGACGGCCTGTCTTAAATTTACTACCTAAAAGACTATATCAGAGGTGTCAACAAAGAAAACTAAACACAAGCACCCGATCGATCGAAAAGCACAACGGCTGATGGCGAAGCTACATACGTTATGCACATCCGGGTTGGATGTTTCATAATGTACCCGATTAACTGGTCCTCAGTGAGTAGCAGTAAGCGAAAGAAAATGACCTTAAGGAGGCTCATTATGACAAGTTCACAGTGCATCTCCTACTCCAAAAAGTAGGGCTGCACAAACGACCGAGCTGATGCGTGAGAAAGTGTTCCCAAATTAGCAATAGATCAGTATTTACAGAAACGATCATGTTTTACAGGACTACATGTTGACGTCAACTTTTTGCATATCCTGGAATATTTCATCAGGCCTTTACCATCTTCAGCACAAGAAAATACCTAACTATTCAGAAAGTTTACTGAGCAGCGCAGTCGGGCAAGTGTTAACCTCGTAAGGAAGTGCCAGCTAATGAGTAGCCCCAACAACTGATGCCGTCACAAATCGAAAGAGACTGAGCAGCTCGTTAAAAGATGTCACCAGTGACATTGAACGTCAGTCGGCGTGTCAATACAATCAATGGCCAAAAATCGTCTGAATCAACCACATCCAATCCGATTAGAATAGATAAGATCAGGGCCTCGTACACTCTCCAAAGTGTTCCGGAACTTCAGCATTGCGTTGACATCAGCGTTGGTTGGAACGGGATTAATTCCAGGGGCACCCGGAAAATCAAAGTTTCAGCCACTGTCACTGGATCCAAAAAAATGAGAGCGAATTCCTACGTACAATCCCCATCAAGTATATGCAAACCATCAAGTTAGTTTAACTTAACCAAAGCTGGGTAAACGGTCTTTATGAGACCAGCTAGTGTATCGATACTGAACTGCGTCAAGATTCCAGAATCAACGTCATATGCCTTAAAAGTAACTTCACAACGGGAACCAGGGGAACTTCATGTCTGACGTCATGGATGCCGTAACTAAACTGTCCAACATTATTCAGGTCACGCACCACCCAAATGCAAAGCGCTACGGTGAGTCGAGAATTTCGCGAGTTGAGTTGCCTGCGGCTGATGAATAGAATCAGGTTTGCTATCGACAGCGCGACTCCAGAATGGGTCCCGTTCCATTTGCATCATCCGAGATCCGTCGCCGAGCAAGCGTAGACATGGAATGCACAATTTAGAAGAATATCGGACGAAATCCGTAAACATGATCATATTGTTCGCTGTATCTTCTGCGCTGGAGGACATGATGAGCGAAAGACGACTACCCATTACTGGGAGCAGCGACGTTACATCCGTGATACCTTGTCATTGGAACAGGTTGTGGCACATACGACCTGGAGGCTATATAGCTCATCAAGTTACAAAAGATGTGGCCCGACGATTTTGCAGGTGGGGCTGCAATCCAGACAGATGCCTACAGATTTATTGAAGTGCTGTTACAGGGGTCGCAGTAGACTGCCTTCTGAGCTCCAGATCAAAGCGGCGGCATGAGCAATTTGATCCAACCACCTTCGAACAATGGTTTAGATAACACTAATCATCTTGCGGACGAAACTAGTGAACATACCCTCTCAGTCACATATAAAGTGAAAAGCAGGGTGGTAATGACGTGCTCTCTGGATCTGAAACGTTTAATCGCAACTATTGCACATAAGAAATTATCATTGACCATCTGTCATTGATCAGTGCAACATCACACCCAAAACACACGTCTCCGGACTCATTATTGAGAGCAGAGAAACGTTCCTAAATTTATAGTACTGCGAAAGATCTCCTGAACAAACTTACTGGACTACGCGTACGTCAAGCACCATGCACCAAGGACCTCATATTCGTAGCCACGCCGGTCGCTATGCATGGTTTATCTCTTGCTCAAAACGATCGCCTTAGCAAGGGAGGTGGGGTACTGCTGCACTACTGCAGTGACTTGCAGTGCCAGTCGGTGGATGATGCGAAAACATGGACTCACTGCGGTGCCGCCTGTGGCTAGGACGCGACGACATTATCTTTGTAGTAGTTGTTTCACCTCACGCAGTGTCCACCCAAAAGATGGACTTCCGCCTGACATCAGCCTTGGAAGTGGCCCTGCGACCGCGATGAAACCATGTCCTCATCGTGGGCGACTTCAATGTTCCCAATCTGGAAGTTCCGGCGTCCTGCGGTGAGCAGTTAAAGTCAGACATGCAAGGGTTTATTTCAAAAATTACTCATCAGCCACGTTATTTTGCCCACGTGACCCACCTAACAAGCAGAATAAGTGCAACAGTTAGCATGTGTATCAGCAACAAACGGCCTCATCGTTATTTTTGTTAATGGGTCAAGGTTTACTGCTATAACATTACTTACAAAAGTGAAAATCATTTGTGAACAGTTGAGGTCCACGTCAAGTCATATTCGTTGGAGTACAGACGCTAAGCATTGATTAGTCAATTTTAGCTGACCCCCATGACGCATGTCAGATTATCAGGTGACTGAAAGTCCGCTAGCTCTACTTAACCTGGTCAAATTTACCCTAATCTGGTAAGGAAGTGTATTTTCGGGCGGGTACAAATGAATATCTAGCTGCTTTATCAGTTACAGTCCAGGTGACCTTGAGCGAAGGTGCTTGCAAATCGCTCACTTGTGCACTCGTGGTTTTTTCAGTGTGGCTCAGCGGCATTTTGTCGCACACCTTTGGATCTACACTCATTAGTCGTACTTTTAAAAGCCCCAACTTGAGATACTATTTTCTAGAGTACACTCCATTACATTCTACATTTACCCTAAATTCTACATTCCGGGTATCGTTTCACCGATATCCAAGCGCCAAAAGTTGCCTAACTCCAAACATCGGAGACATTGTCTCATCTCAATCGGTCGAGCATTGCAACGGCTTTCGAACCAACTGTCACTCGTTCAAATCCAACATTGCTTGGTGCAGCTACAAGTCCCAAGGCTAATTCATCCGGCGCGATCCATAGGCTTAAGCACGAAAATTCTCAATCACACCTTCGGGTAATCTGCCCCACTTTTAAGCTGACACGTTCGGCTGGCACGCCAGAGAGGACAGTCTGCAAGCACACAACTGCCACGTGAACACTGTGAAGTTACCGACTTCAGTAACAGAACAACTTTTTACCATAGAGGGTGAATCATTAAAATGGTTTTGTAACATTTGCTCAACAACCGCGATGCCCAGTGTGCCACAGTCTATTGACCTATGTGGATCATGTACCACATTGGTAAGGGGGGTATTTTGTGCCGTAACTGTTGCAAGAATTCCATGCGAGATGCCTCCAAGTTAAATGTAGTCAGGCCAAGTGATTAAGCAAACCAGACGCTCTGTGGTTCTGCGTGGAATGCACATCTATCCCACTGATAAAATACGTGCTCCTATTATCTCAGAAGTATGACCAGCTACTAGTCAAGTTTGAGGAAATGGTGATTGCCAAAATTACTACGGTTGGGGTAAGCAAAGCGGACGGTGTAACCCAATCCTCCCCACTGGTTTCTGCTCCTATCCTGCGAAGAACTACTAGTAACACCCTAGGGAACACCACACCTAGAGTCCAGATCATCAACAGCTGTCCCAATACCACACGTGGCTCACATTTGACTAATGGGATTCCCAGCTCCATTGGAGTAACTACACGTAAGGCTGTTTCCAAACTCCTGAAGGAGTGCGTAGAAAAAAGCATGCCGGTACTGGCAAAAGTTGGGTTATTCTTGTCTTCAAGCAGAACCGTCATATAAAATTAACATCACCCCCAACTTTATTAGAAACTGAGAAGCGTAGCGGAGTTTTCCTAGTGCAAGCACCACCGGTTTCCTGCGGTACATCTCCGATTACTTCAATCACTAACCGCGACATGTCGAAAGATTTACAGAAACAACTACCTGTACAAAGCGTACCGTGCACCAATATCCCAGAATCAAAGTTGACATTAATAAGAGGCAGGCAGTTGGATGACCACAACCGGTAGGATATTATTAGTAACGTAATCGGAGTTGTACTAAAACCTGTACACGTAGTGCGTATTACGCGACACTCCAACTCTAAGCATTTCGGAGAGCCAAGATTTCTGCGCATTGTGATGAACTTCATCACTAAAGTAGACTCAGTACTACTGTCTACAGGTAGTGTCAGAAATGAACGCTATTCCATCCGTGTCTTTCCAGACATCCCATGGGGCGAGCGTTATCGAGTTAACCGCAACTTAAAGGACTACCGGAAGGGAACTTCAACCAGAGGCATACTTCTTCACGGGGTTCCTGAAACCAAAGCATGTAATGAGCATGAAATAACAACCCATGATAAAGAACAGTGGTGTTATATTCGTGAAACACTCCGCTTGGATGATGTGTTAGCGAAATCCGTGTCACGACTGCGTACCTCACTGAACTACAAAGGAAGTGGCCCGAGAGTGTTGAAGGTGGTCCTTCAGTCAAAACGTATGGTAGCACGGCTACTAGATAGCTGCTACATCTTCGTTGCAGGCTACCATATGAGCTTCGACTGAATACAGTCAGCGATATGCCTCCCGGAGATGATATGTCACTCAAAGAACCAAAAGCGATGGGATCTATGTTAGAAAAATGCTTCGGTACTGTGTCGAATGAGCCCATACAACCTGTAGAACCTGATATTGACCAGATACCTTACACTGTACGTACAAGATTAGAAACGGGACTAACTATACGGACGATGAATAAGATGTTAAACCTTTCACCAAGTACACATCGAAAAAGCTATTAGTAGCCGGCCACTTACTGGTGGGCGAAACTTCACGTATGAGTTACCCAAGCTTCGAAACATTGCTTAAATCGGAGAAACTTTCATGTATGTACACTAATGTCCAAGGGCTCCTCAGTGAACTTCCCGAACTTCGGCTACGTCAGACTGCGAATGCTTGGGACCTAATTTCTATTACCGGAACTTGGTTACACCAAGAGGTGACTGATGCTGAGGTTGAGATAGCCGGAATGTCACCCATCCGGAACGACCGCCCCAGCAGAGGAGGTAGGGTCCTACTCTACTACCGCAGCGATCTGCAATGTGCAATAGTTGATGATCTGAAAACACACGTCACCGACTCACTCTGAAGCCATCTCCGACTAAGACACATTGACGCATGTCTCGTAGCCGTCGTTTACCGCCACCCAACATCCACTCCGGAAATGGATTATCGCTTGATACATGCTGTGAACAGAGTAACAGACACTAGGTACAGCCACATTCTCATCTCCGGGGACTACAATCTACACGATCTGGAGGTATCGGCGTCACCCAGTGAACAGTTCAAAGCAGACTTGCATGAACTGATCGCTAATATTCCCTTGTACAATCATGTCACCACGCCCACTAGATTCAGGACAGCAAACAAACCGTCCATATTGGACCTAGTGCTCACGAATGAAGAGCTCATGGTTGACAAGTTATTGATGGATAGTCCATTAGATCTCAGTGACCATGTAGTAATAACGTTCAACTAAGTGTGTTATGCAGAGTATCCATCTGAACTCTCGGAGCTAACTCATAAAATCATACGCTATCACGTATTGAAAGAACTCGTCGACGCAGCTGTTTGGGAATTCTCAAACAACAGTCCCCTTGACAACTTTTGGGCAGAGTTCGTTAATAGACTCAGCGACATCATCAGCAAAGCATCAGAGAACAAACTCCTTCGTCCCACGAAAGTGCCTTTAATTCTAAGGAGCAGGACTCGCAAATGCCTGGCGATAAGGGATGCAGCATGACGTGCCTACAAGATTAACCCCGACTCAGAGGCTTGGGGAAATTTCCTGACCCATCGTAACCATTGCACGGCCTTTGTCCGTGAGGACAAAGTAACTTATCAACAGTGTCTAGCCAAAAAAATTCTTGGAAAACAACAAACTGCTATATAGGTATGTCAATAAGCTTCGTAAAGTGAAGTATGGAATCCCTCCACTTTTCACGACAGGCGGTAGAGTGCGAAGCGCCGAAGAAGCAGCTAATGCCCTGCGGTTACAATACGCCCCAATTTTATAAGTCGCGACCTCTACCTGTCCCATAATGACATGCACATTACTGACTCCACTGTTTACACATGTAATTTTCAACCAATCAATTGTGCTAAGGAAGTTACTCTCACTGCGCGATCATGGCTCTCGGGGAGCAGACAACATCCGCCAGAAAACACTGAAGGCTGGGGCCAACAAGCTAGCTGAACTACTGTCACAGTTCTTCCAAAGGTGCTTTAATGAACATAAGTCCATACTATGTGGAAGCGTGATATTATCACCCCAATTTTTAAAGGCGGCAGCTGTTCAGATCCTGTAAATTATCGCCCAGTGACTCTCCTCCCCGTGCTCGAGAAGGTCATGGAAGTGGTCGTCGCTGAGGCTTTAATGGACTACCTGGAAAAATGCAACATCTTGGCCCCGGAGCAGCACGGCTTCCGTTAACACCGGTCATGAACCACCAACCTACTGATTACACGAGATAGTTGGACGGAACTGGCTGATGATGGGGTCGGAGTTGACGTCATCTAACTGAACTTATCCAAAGCTTCGAACGTCTGGATCACCGCATCCTACTTCAAGGGTTACAGAGCTGCGGAATCAGAGATCCTGTACTTGGTTGGATTGGAAGCTTCCTTCACCAACGGAAGCTTCAACTACGCGTTAGGGGATCACTCTCTAACCCGATTGTGGCAGGCTGTGGTGTGCAACGAGGCTCAGTACTGGGACCGCGCTTATTCCTGGTGTTTATCAACGACCTTGCAATAGTTAGCTTCTAAAAGCTCCTGCTATTCACTGATGACGTCAAGCTATGACAGGCGATTAGCAACAATGAAGCTCCCTATATAATGCAACATGACCTAGATTGCCTTTATGAATGGTCAACAAGGAACCTGCTTCAGTTGAAAATGACTAAGTGCAAGGTGATCCATCTGCGTCAAGTCAGTGAGCTCTTACAAGCTTGGAGACCACACCTCGCAAAAGTCCTCTCAGGAGCGTGGACTGGGTGTATCGGTACAGGAAGATTTCGGGTGTTCAAAACAAGCAGAGAAGGCAACAAGAACCGGGAATCAACACTTCGGTATTCTTCGCATAGTCTTCGGTCGGTTTGAACCCTCAATCTTTTCCCAAAGGCTTAACGCCTACATGCGACCGTAAGTCGAATATGTTATTCAGGCTTGGCAGCCGTGGCAGAAACAGAATTTCTTTGCTCTCGAGACTCTTCAACGGATAGCAACGAAGCATGTTAGGGGCATCTTTCATCCGCCCCATCAGATTAGACTGAAATTTCTAAGAATGTACAGCAGTCGATATCGGCTTTTGAGGGGGGATCTCATAATTATTTCCCAGATTCTGAAGAACCCAAACCATATTTGCCGTCCGCTGCTGGAATTGAACCACAACACTAACCTAAGTGGTCATTTTCCGAAACTGAAAATACAGTATGGCCGGCTTGAATGCCGTAGAAATTTCTTTTCCATCCGCGTGTGCCAGCCTTGGAACCTCCTCCCTAATTATGTTGTCTCTTCTCCCAATCTCGCAATATTAAAAAAAACAAGCTGACGATGCATTGTCTCACTTACATCTCATTTTATGACTTGTTATCCTGGGGCTAAAATACGCCATCAAACGGTGTCTTGCCAAAATTCCAACCAATGGATTTATGGATTTATACGTTTAATACGCGGACATCTCCGCTATTATACATAAGTCTATGTAAGTCTACCGAAAGGCTTTTCACTTTATCATACAATGCACTTTTCGCAAGAATTTCCATCCCACTGGACTTGTTAAGCAATGCTTTTTTTTACCCATAATAAACCGTTGTTCCATTGAAGGGGTTGACCAAGGTTCCCACTGACATTGCGCGTCGCAATCTGTTAACAATTAGGTTCTCCAAATGACTCCTTTACATAGTCACTATCCCTTATGACAAGCATAACCTGCTGTGACTCGATGGTTACGAAGGTGAAGGTTTCATTAAGCATCCCAATGTTCCTGGGATCGATGCTTGCCTTTTTTACCTAAAGAGAATATGTTCGAACCCAGTCGTGAAGTGCAGTATTTTCAGCTATGCAACACCCAATATTCCCTGGGGACAGATTTCTGCCTAGCACGCGTCC
>OX104067.1:96510118-96540025 GCA_944474145.2 Dicrocoelium dendriticum | reverse complement strand
TACACACGCATGTCTCTAGTAATTCAAGTCGCGATAGTAGTTACTACATGCGTGCTCGTGATTTCAGTGGACAGTTGATGTGCTATGAGTCAATTAAATCGCAACTACTACATATAAGAAATTATCATTGACCATCTGTCATCGATCAGTGCAACATCACACCCAAAACACACGTCTCCGGACTCATTATTGAGAGCAGAGAAACGTTCCTAAATGTATAGTACTGCAGAAGGTCTCCTGAACAAACTTACTGAACTGCGCATAGGTCAAACATCATGCACCTAGGACCCCATATTCGTAGCTGAAAATTGGTTGGACTCAGTAATTACCGATGCCGGTCGTTATGCATGGTTTATCTCTTGCTCTAAACGATCGTCTTAGCAAGGGAGGCGGGGTACTTCTGCACTACTGCAGTGACCTGCACTGCTAGTCGGTGGATGATGCGAACACATTGATCATGGACTCACTGCGGTGCCGTCTGTGGCTAGGACGCGACGGCATTATCCTTGTAGTAGTTGTTTCACGTTACGCAGTGTCCACCCAAAAGATGCACTTCCGCCTGACATCAGCCTTGGAAGTGGTGCTGCGACCGTGATGAAACCATGTCCTCATCGCAGGCGACTTCAATGTTCCCAATCTGGAAGTTCCGGCGTCCCGCGGTGAGCAGTTAAAATCAGACATGCAAGGGTTTATTTCAAAAATCACTCATCAGCCACGTCATTTTGTCCATGTGACCGAAAGCTACCAAGCAAAATCAGTGCAACAGTTAGTACGTGTATCATCAATAAACCGGTTCATCAGTATTTTTGTTAATGGATCAAGGTTTACTGCTATAACATTACTTACAAAAATGAAATTCATTTGTGAACAGTTGAGGTCAAAGTCAAGGAAAGTCATATTCGTTGGATTACAGACGTTAACCATTGATTAGTCCATTTTAGCTGACCTCCATGATGCATGTCAGGTTATCAGGTGACTGAACGTCGGCTAGCTCTACTTTACGTGGTCAAATATATCCTAACCTGGTAAGTGCGTGTATTTTCGGGCGAGTAACAATGAATAGCTAGCTGCTTTATCAGTTACAGTCCAGGAGACCTTGAGCGAAGGTGCGTGCAAATCGCTCACTTGTGCACTCCTGGTTTTTTCACTGTGGCTCAGCGGCATTTTGTCGTACACCTTTGGATCTACACTCGTTCGTCGTACTTTTAAAAGCTCCAACGTGATACTATTTTCTCGAGTACACTCGGTTCCATTCTACATTTACCCTGAATTCTAACTTCCGCGTATTGTTTCGCGATATCAAATCGCCAAAAGTTGCCTAACTCCAGTCAATCGGTAGAGCATTTCAACGGATTTCGAACCAACTGTCACGCGTTCACATTCAACATTGCTTGGTGCAGCTACAGGTCTCAAGTCAAATTCACCCGGCCCGATCCATAAGCTTAACCACGAAAATTCGCAATCATACCTTCGGGTAATCTGCCCCACCTGCAAGCTGACACATTCGACTGGCAAGCCAGAGAGGACAGTCTACAAGCACACAGCTGCAACGTGAACACTGTGACCTTACCGACAACATCAGTAACAGAACAACTTTTTACCATAGAGGGTGAGTCATGCAAATGGTTCGTAACATTTGCACAACAAGCGAGATGCCCAGTGTGCCACGGTCTAAATATCTATGTGGATCATGTACCAAACTGGTTAAGGGGGCATTTTGTGCCGTAACTGTTGCAAGTTTTCCATGCGAGATGCCTCCAAGTTAAATGGAGTCAGGTCAAGTTATTAAACAAACCAGACTCTATGGTTCTGCGTGTAATGCACATCTATCCCACTGAAAAAATGCGTGCTCCTATTATCTCAGAAGTATGACCAGCTACTAGCCAAGTTTGTGGAAATGGTGACCAGCAAAATCACTACGGTTGTGGTAAGCATGGCGGACTGTGCAACTCAATCCTCCCCCGTAAGGGCTACTCCTATCCCGCGAAGAGCTGCTAGTAACACCGTAAGGAACACGACACCTGGAATCCAGATCATCAACAGCTGTTCCAATACCACACGTGGCTCATACTTGATTAATGCGGTTCCCAGTTCGATTGGAGTAACTACAAGTAAGGCTACTTCCAAACTCCCGAAGGAGTGCGTAGAAAAAAGCAAGCAGGCACTAGCGAAAGTTGGGTTACACTTGCCTACAAGCAGAACCGCCATTTAAAATTAACATCACTCCAAACTAGAACGGAAACTGAGAAGCGTAGCGGAATTTTCCTAGTGTGAGCACCACCGGTTTCTTGCGGTACATCTCCTAGTACTTTAATCACTAACCGCGACGTGTCGAGAGGTGTAAAGAAAAAACTACCTGTACTGAGCGTACTGTGCTCCAATATCTCAGAATCAGAGTCGACACCAATAAGAGGCAGGCAGTTGGATGACCTCAACCAGTGGTGTATTAGTAGTAACCTAATCTGAGTTGTACTAAAACGTGCACACGTAGTTCATATTACGCGACACCCCAATTCTAAACATTTCGGAGAGCCAAGATTTCAGTGCGTTGTGCCGAACTCTATCACTGAAGTCGAATCAGTACTACTGTCGACATGTAGTCTCAGAAATGAACACTGCCCCATCCGTATCTTTCCAGACATCACATGAGGCGAGCGTTATCGTTAACCGGAACTTAGAGGACTACAGAAAGGAAACATCAACCAGAAGCATACTTCTTCACGGGGTTCCTGAAACTGAAACATGTGATGAGCATGAAATAACAACCCATGATAAAGAACAGTGGTGTTATATTTGTGAAACACTCTGCTTGGATGATGTGTTAGCGAAATCCGTGTCAAGACTGCGTACCTCACCGAACTACCAAGGAAGTGGCCCGCGAGTGTTGAAGTGGTCCTTTAGTCAAAACATATGGTAGCACCGCTGCTAGAAAGTTGCTACATCTTCGTTGCAGGCCACCATCTGAGATTAGGCTGAGGACAATCAGCGATATGCATCCTAGAGATGATATGTCACTCAAAGAACCAAACGCGATGGGATCTATGGAAGAACAATGTACTGGTACTGTGTCGAATGAGCCCATATAACCTGTAGAACCTGATATTGACCAGACACCTTACACTGTACGTAGAAGATTAGAAACGGGACTAACTGCACGGACGATAAATAAGACGTTAAACCCTTCGCCAAGTACACATCGAAAAAACGATTAGTTGCCGGCCACGCAATGGTCGGCGAAACTTCAGGTATGAGTTCTACAACCTCCGAAACATTGCTTAAATCTGAGAATGTCCAAGGGCTCATTAGTAAACTTCCCGAACTTCGGCTACGTCAGGTTGCGAATGCTTGGGACCTAATTTCTATTAACGAAACTTGGTTACAATATGAGGTGACTGACGCTATGGTTGAGATAGCTGGAATCGCACTCATCCGGAACGACCGCCCCAGCAGAGGAGGTAGGGTCCTACTCTACTACCGCAGCGATCTGCAATGTGAAATAGTTGATGATCTGGAAACACGCGTCAACGACTGACTCTGATGCCGTCTCCGACTAAGACACGATGACGCGTGTCTTGTAGCTGTCGTTTATCGCCCCCCCCCAACGTCCACTCCGGAAATGGATTCCCGCTTGATACATGTTGTGAACAGAGTAACAGGCGCTATGTACAGCCACATTCTCATCTCCGGGGACTTTAATCTACACGATCTGGAGGTATCGGCGTCACCCATTGGACGGTTCAAAGCAGACTTGCATGAACTGATCGTTAATACTTCCTTGTACAATCATGTCACCAAGCCCACTAGATGCAGAACAGCAAACAAACCGCCCATATTGGTCCTAGAGGTCACGAATGAAGAGCTCATGGTTGACAAGTAATTGATGGATAGTCCATTAGGTATCAGTGAACATGTAGTAATAACCTTCAACTGTGTGTTATGCAGAGTATGCATCTGAACACTCGGAACTAACTCATACAATCACAAACCACCACGTATTGATAGAACTCGTTGACACAGCTGCTTGGGAATTCACAAACAAAATTCCCCTTGACAACGTTTGGACAGAGTTCGTTGATAAACTCAGCGACATCGTCAACAGGACATCAGAGACCAAACCCATTCGTCCGGCAAAAATGTCTTTAATTCTAAGGAGCAAGACTCGAAAATGCATGGGGATAAGGGCAGCAGCATGGCGTGTCTACAAGATTAACGCCGACTCAGAGACTTGGGGAAATTTCCTGACCCATCGCAACCATTGCACTGCACTTGTCCGTAAGCACAAAGTAACTTATCAACAGTGCCTAGCCAAAATACACATGGCAAACAACCAACCACTATATAGGCATGTCAGTAATCTTCGTAAAGGGAAGTATGTAATCCCTCCAGTTTTCACGACAGGCGGGAGAGTACGAAACACCGAAGAAGCAGCTAATGCCCTACGGTTAGAATACGCCCCATTTTTCTAACTCGCAGCCTCTACCTGTCCCATAATGTCATGCACATTCCCGACTTCACCTTCTACACATGTAATTTTCAACCGATCAATTGTGCTCAGGAAGTTACCCTCACTGAGCGATCATGCCACACGGGGAGCAAACAACATCCGCCCGAAGGCACTGAAGGCTGAAGCCAACAAGCTGATTGAACAACTGTCAAAGTGCTTCCAAAAGTGCTTTGATGAATAATAAGTCCCCAATATGTGGAAGCGTGGCATTATCACCCCAAATTTTAAAGGCGGTAGCCGTTCAGATCCTGTAAACTATCGCCCAGTGACTCTCCCCGCTGTGCTCGCGAAGGTGATGGAAGTGGTCGTCGCTGAGGCTTTAACGAACTACCTGGAAAACTGCAACACCTTGGCCCCGGAGCAGCATGGCTTCCGTTAACACCGGTCATGAACCACCAACATACAGCTTACACGCGGTAGTTGGACTGAAGTGGCTGATGATGGGGTCAGAGTTGACGTCATCTATGTGGACTTCTCCAAAGCTTTCGAACGCCTGGATCACCACATCCTACTTCAACGGCTAAAGAGCTACGGGATCGGTTATCCTGTACTTGGTTGGATTGGAAACTTCATTCACCAACGGAAGCTTTAAGTACGTGTTAGGGGATCAATCTCTAACCCGATTAAGGTAGAATGTGGTGTCCAACGACGCTCAGTACTGGGACCGCGCTTATTCCTGATGTTTATCAACGACTTGGCAAGAGTTATCTCCTCAAATTTCCTGCTTTTCGCCGATGACGTCAAGAGATGGCGGGCGATTAGTAACAATGAATATCACGGTCTACTCCAACATGACATAGATTGCATTTATAAATGGTCAAAGAGGAATCTACTTCAGCTGAACATAGCTAAGTCAAGATGATACATCTGCGTCACCGGCCGGTGAGCGCTTACAAGCTTGGAGACCACACTTTGCAAAGTCCTCTCAGGGGCGTGACCTGGGTGTATCGGTACTTGAATATCTCGGGTGTTCAAAGCAAACAGAGAAGAGGACAAGAACCGCCAATCAACACTTCGGTCTTCTTCGCAGAGTCTTCGGTCGGTTTGAACCCTCAATCTTTTCCCAAATGCTTAAAGCCTAAGTGCAACCGTACGTGGAATATGTTATTCAGGCGTGGCAGCCGTGGCAGACACAGGATCTCTTTGCTATCGAGACTCCTCAACGAACAGCAACGAAGCACTTCAGGGGCATGTTTCATCTGCCTCACCAGCTTTTGCGGGGGGATCTCATAATGGTTTACAGGATTCTGAAGAACCCAAACCACATTTGCCGTCCGCTGCTGGAATCGAACCACAACGCTTACCTAAGAGGTCTTTTCTGAAACTCGCAATACAGTATTGCCGGCTTGAATGCCGTAGAAATTTCTTTTCCCTTCGCGTGTGCTAGCCTTGGAACGCCCTCCCTATGTCGTCTCTGCTCTTAATTTGGCGGTATTTATATAAAGCACTGATGATGCATTTTCTCATTTACATTCCATTTTATGACTTTTATCTAGGGGCTACAAAACGCAATCTAACGCTGACTTTCCAAAATTCCGACCAATGGATTTATGGATTATACCCTTAATGCGAGAACATCACCGCTATTCTACATAAGTCTATGGTAAGTCCACCAAAACCCTTTTCAATTTATCACTTTATTCACTTTACTTTTTGCAATGAATTCCATCCCACGGGGCTTGTTAAGCAATGTTTTTTACCCGTAATAAACCATTGTTCCATTGATTGGGTTGATCAAGTTTCCCACTGACAGTGCGCGTCGCAATCCGTTAACAAAATGGGTGCTCCAAATGAATCATGTACGTAGTCATTATCCATTATGACAAGTTAAACCTTCCGTGAGTCGGTGGTTAAGAAGGTCGAGGTTTCAGTAAGCATCCCAATGCTCCTGGAATCGATGCTTGCTCTCTTTACCTAAAGAGAATACGTTGGATCCCAGTCGTGAAGTGCAGCATTTTCAGCAATGCAACACCCAAAATCCCCTGAGGATAGATTTCTGCCTAGCACGCGGCGGACATTCAAGTAGAACTAGACTGGAATAACTTAGCACATCATGTGGATAGCCTGTCTGTGCACGCTTCCTTAAAAGGAGGTTCTGAGACTACACCTTATCTCAGTTAATTGCATCCATAATGCTTTCAAACTTAGCCTTAAGGAAATAGTTTTCGTCCATACATCTTTCAAAACCCTCCTTAACGCAATCAAATATCATCCACCTGGCGCGAACGCACCAACGCGCGCCCCTCGTTGGGTGACCAATCCCAACTCAACCAATGGCATATAACACTAGTTTACTACATGAGTTACCAGAGAAGTTTGGGAGTGGCGCAGATCGCGTGCGTTTTGGTGGGTGTCCACTCGCGCTCGAGACTCATATTCAGGCATGATTGGCTACACTGAAGCTGCACACAGGCTAGGGGGTATACTCGCAAAACTCACGTGGTGCCATCTGGGCTTAGCAGTCACGAGTGATCTTGGTGATTGGCACTTAACCTTTCAAGCATCTCCACTTATACTTATGAGCGCGATGTGTCCGCTCATTTCATCGCTGAGCTGTCCGAGGCACCCAAGTGAAGTAGTGCGAATTAATTGGCCCTTGGGAATAATGACATGAAGTAGCTCACAAATGTCGCTGTAGATGATCACCTGGCAGGGAATTTGGGTTAGTGCACCGGAGGGACGTGGAGAGCGTGTGGACCACAATGTGGTTCGGGCTGTCGCATGCTCAGTGATGGATGTAGCGAATCGAATCAGGATGAGTGCGCGCTCAGTGCACACTGGCATCCTCACCGAGGTTTCGCTCGCCTATTGCCTTTGTTATGCCGTTGTTCGACTGAGCTTGTTCCTGGGAAATATTTCATTTCCGTGCGTCATGGTTCCCATTGCGGTTGCTAAGACATGTAAGTGCCTGAATGGTTCCTCCAACCGTTCTCACACATGATTTGTATTGTTGCGAATCAGATCGAATGTGGTCTTTTAACAGGGGCGACACATACGAACAGAAAAAAGGACTTCCGTCACACTCGGGGCGGTTATACTATTCTGTCAGTTTCAAGGGATGATCTCATTTAGGTGTCATTGCTAAACTGCAGTAAATAGCGGCGCACATGATTTGGTTAACTCAGAACAAGCTAAGCATTAGCAGATTATCACCCAATCAATAACGCCCGTGTTTCCGCTTCTTATCATATGGCAAATTACGCGTTCCAATGACGCACTTAGAAACCCCGACGTTGAGTATGCTCCAAGTCAGTGACATCGTGCATCAGCTTCGGCTGCCTTGTTTGAATTTCTGGTTCTACGTGGTAATGCCATTTTCGTTTGCTCAGAACAACGTGTCATCCCGAACCAGTGACGTACATCACGTTCGACGATAGAGAACTGCAGGGTCTACCTTTCGAACCTATGGATGTAGAAGCTGTGGTTTCGAATGAAGAGTATCTTACACGCGTGTAGTCACCCTACGTATGAGAATTGAATCCTTCAGATGGGCACCTGTCAAACAATTGTGAAATTTTTGAGAAAAAGGCGTTGTTATCATGAATAAATGGTAGTAAGTCACGAAAGTGGAAACTAATCTCGTAAGCGTAGGAAGGATAACCGCGTCGTGAAGAATCTGCTGAGAACCATTACAATCTAGGCGCCTCTATCGATACGAAGTAAATAGCTCAAGATTATTATGCTGTCCTTATCGCCCTCAGCAGTCATGCAGAATGCAATCTACTCGACTGAATGCAAGCCAATAGCCGTATGTGTGCTGTTGGACTTCGGAACTCTATTGCGGTGAATAACAACCGTCTGGGGATATCGTGCATTTCAATGCTTCTGTTTATGCCCCCAGTGACTGCAATTCAGGGGGTATGAAGGACCACTTTTATCGTCACCAGGAACTACTGAGACTATGATTGTTACTGGTTACCTCGATGGCTTAGTGGGTCGCCTTTCTGACTCTGAACAATATCTGGAAGGCTGTTTCGGGTTGCATGCATGCCGAACAGACAGTGACGATCGGTTCCTACAACTATGTGCTGACCTCAATGAGCATATTGGCAGCACAGCTTTCAAGCATCAACGTTCACATCGTGTCACATGTGCTCACCGAACTCGTCGATGACGTTGACCCAAATTGACCCTGTTGCTGTAGGCCACACATGGTGCACCTCAGTTCAAGACCGTTAGTCAATTTTGAGTACATGTCTGTATTCGGACAAGGCCCTAGTGTTTCCTGGTTCACCTGTAATTGCGGTGACACATATATGGGGTACCTAATGATTCCATAACCCAGACGTACCTACGGCACCGTGGCGTGCCGTATACCTCGACCAGGCTTCGGGAGGTTCTCGGCGTCGTTCAACACACAAAGTCAGCAACGATTGTCCGCCCTGAAGGGAGTGCCACGGAATCTTCTGTCTTTGCTACTGGATGCTCCATTGTCTCACGTTTGCGACACTGAATGCCCTAACCTTGCAACGAAGGCCGTCTGCGCTGTAGTCGTGGCCCATCCATTACCGCTCTGCGCCGCTGGTGCACTTACATTGGCCAATACGATGTATATATATATATATGCATATAAATATCAGTATCAATATATATATATATATATAAGTGGCGGGAGAGCCTATGGGGCCCTGAGGCTGGTGGTGGCTAGATCCTGACAGATGCTCTACCCACTGCTGCTACTGTCGCGCCATAGTCTCGTGTCCTGGGCGCCTCCACGTGGCGACCGCTGGGTGGGAGTTGGGTTTCGCCCTTCTCCCTGCTAATATCCAGGACTTCAATCCGCATGAGTCGGCTAACTGACCATGTGCTAGACCCGCTGCCTTTCGGGTGTTCATTTAATCGAAGGCTTTGTCTGAGGACCCGAGTCGTTCCCCTGTCAGGTGTGGGCGCCCTGGCAGTATCCTAGTCCATCCTCTTCGGAGGTTAGGAAGTGGTCGATGACCCACTTCCCGTAAAACCTAGCCATGGGAGACAACAGGTCTACGGGTTTTAAGCTCACAGCTCGATTGGCGTAGAGCACGAGGGCCACACATTGTCTCTAACGGTGGGAGGACACCTCCGGGTGTTCAATGGTTTGCTGCTGCCCGCCTCAACCCAGGCAGCCCCTAGTCAAATTGGTGCAAACCAGCCAAAACCCATCTGCGTCTGGCCGTGGTCGCAAAACATATAATAATTGTTCCAGTACCTCCAAGGCTGCGTGTGACGGCCGTCAAGCAGATCCCAGTCTGTCTCTGCAATCACATTCCCGAGCTGGATCTGCTCCCCACTGCCTTGTGAGTCAGGCTATTGAGCCAAAGGCTCCGGGCGGAGTCCCTCAAGCAAATCTCCGAAGCACAACGACCACCTCGTGTGCGATTGCCCACTAATGCAATCGTATGCCTGCGCGCAAAGCACTCAGCATCGGATGCTGGAACGTGCGCACACTACTGGATCGGAACTACAACGAGCGCCCGGAGCGACGCACTGCACTGGTCGCGATGGAGCTGGCGCGCTACAACATCGATGTTGCGGCGCTCAGTGAAACCAGCCTCGCTGAGCAAGGAAGGTTGCATGAAGCAGGTGCTGGCTACACATTATACTAGGTGGGAAATGCCGCCTCAGCGCCACGTGAACATGGGGTCGGATTTGCAATATCCGATCGCCTCCATGGCCAGCTGGTGGGTGAACCAACAGGCATCAGCGCGCGACTGATGACTGTTCGCCTACGACTCGGAAGAGGTAAGTTTGCTACTTTTATAAGCACGTACGGTCCGACCATGTGTTATCCTGATGACACTCGTAAGCAGTTCTACACTGAGCTATGCTCCGTGATACGGTCTGTGCCGAGGAGCGACCGACTATTTCTGCTGGGTGATTTCAACGCGCGCGTTGGGCGTGATGCATCGGCGTGGACAGATGTTATCGGTTCGCATGGCATTGGTTCAGCGAATGCGAACGGTGACAGGCTGCTCTCACTGTATGCCACTCACGGTCTGACGATCACGAACACTCGGTTTGCACTGAGTACGAGTGATATAGCAACGGAGAAGTCACGCTCACCTGCTCGACTATGTCATCGTACGTCAGCGTGGTATGCGTAAAGTGCGCATGACACGTGTACTGCGTGGAGCTGAGGGTGGCACTGATCACAAGTTGGTGCGGACCAAACTGTACATATATTTTCGCAAATCGATGTATTGCACTCCCGCCGTGAATCGGCGTAAATTTAACATTCTCTCCCTCGGTACTGTGGCGAAACGTACTGAGCTGGAGAAGGCGATGGCTGCACGCCTGTGTGATGTAAACTGCATAGCTACAGTGGGCGACCTGTGGCACCACATTTGCGACCAGGTGACAGCTGCTGCCGAGGAGACCATCGGGCGCGCAAACTGTAAGCGGGCTGATTGGTCTGATGAGAACAATGCGACGATTGGCGCATTGATGTCGGAGAAGAATGCAGCATTTGCTGCACATGTTGCAGACCCCAGCGACTTGGGAAAGAGTAGTCAGTTTCGCAAACTTCGACGGCGACTGACCCGAGAACTCCGTCGCATAAAAAATGCATGGTGGACGGAGACGGCGAAGCAGATGGAATGCTACGCCGAACGCCGTCAACACAAAGAATTCTTTGACTCCTTGAAGGCGGTGTATGGACCGAGATTGGAGCCTCTGAGGACACTGATCGATGGTAGTTCAGGCGTCACCTGCACACAGACTGCAGACATAATGCAGATCTGGCGGAAACAGTTTGACACTCTCTTGAACAACCGTTCAGAGATCGACTGGCCTACATTGAACGGACTGAAGCAGCACGAAGTGAAGGCGGATCTGGCGGATACGCCGACCCTGGATGAGACGCAGAGAGCACTTGCTCGGCTGCGAAACAGCAAGTGTGCAGGAGCCGACGGGATCCCGCCTGAAGTATTGAAACACGGTGGACACGCGTTGTTGACAGCGCTGCACCACTTGGTGCAACGCGTGTGGATTGAGGAGGAGGTGCCTCCTGATCTGAAGGATGCCCTTGTGCTACCACTGTACAAGGGCAAAGGGAGCAAGCAGTGTTGCACGAATTATCGTGGCATCAACTTGCTGAGTTGTGTGGGCAAGGTGATTGCCCGAATCCTGCTCAACCGCCTCGTCAGTCAGGTTGTGGAACCTAACGTGGCGGAAGAGCAGTGTGGATTCCGTTCGGGTCGCATCACTATAGATATGGTGTTTGCGGCTCGTCAGTTGCAAGAGAAGTGCAGAGAACGACACCAGCCATTGTACTCGCCTTTTGTTGATTTCACCTAAGCATTTGGTGCGGTGCACCGCGAGACATTGTGGCTGGTGTTGGGTAAGTTTGGTTGCCCGCGTAAGTTTGTAAGTTTAATTGAATGTCTGCACAGTGGTATGCGAGCGAGGGTGCAGCTGAGTGGAGAGATCTCGGATGACTTTGCAGTTGTCTCTGGTGTGAAGCAAGGCTGTGTCTTAGCTCCTGCCCCGTTTAATATATATCTTCATGCAATGTTGTCTTGTGCTTTTGATGCGGCTAGTGCTTACGGTGTTCGTGTGGAGCACCGTATTGATAGTGGGTTGCTGAACATCCGTCGTTTCGGTGTGAGAACTCTAGTCTGTGAGACAACTATCCGTATGTTGCTGTTTGCTGACGAATGTGCGTTGTTTTCACACAGCGCGGATGAGTTGCAGCACATGACTAGTGCTCTGGCTTCGACAGCGGCCAAATTCGGGCTCACCATCAACACAAGCAAAATTGTCTGTCTCATTCAGCCTTCACGGGAGGTGCAATCTTTAATATTGCCACGAATCAGCATTGGTGCTGAAGTATTGGAAACCGCCTCCCGCTTCAGCTACCTTGGGAGTGTGATGTCGACTGATCAGCAGCTACACGTTGAGTTGCGTATTCGCGTGTCGAAGGCGGCAACGGCATTCGGGAAGCTTGAGTACCGAGTGTGGAACAACCATCAGCTTAGCATTGGCACAAAGCTGATGGTGTACCAATCCATGGTACTGTCCGTTCTTCTATGCGGCAGTGAAACGTGGACGATGTACCGTCGGGATGTGCGATATCTCGAGCGGTTCCATCAGCAGAGTCTGCGATGAATTTTGCGAATCGGCTGGGCGACAGAGTTGCAGACACGGAAGTTTTGCGCCGAAGTGGAATGTATGCAATGGACTGCATACTTATATTGAGACATCTTAGATGGCTCAGTCATGTGAGCCGTATGGATTCGACGCGGATACCGAAACAACTCTTATACGGTCAGCTGAATATTGGGAAGCTTCACGTGGGGAAACCAAAGTTACGTTACCAGGACATGATCAAAGTGAGCCTCACACGTTGTACTCTTGATTGCAGGTCATGGGAATCGAAAGCTGTTGATCGGCGCGTATGGCGCGATCTAATCACGAAGGCAGTTGCTGAAGTGCGGGAGAAAACCCTCATGCATGCAGAGAAGAAGCGGCAAGTGCGGAAGCGGCAAGCACCGATGGGTTGTACTCTATCGGCATCGAGCGCATGATGTTGTAGCAAGTGCGGTCGCGAGTGCCTGAGTCAGGCACGCCTAGTGAGCCATGAGCGAGGCCACTCGGGACTACTACCGAAGCGCGACGGGTTCTACAAAGAATATAGGCAGAACCGGCGCAGCGTTTGTAGGTACGCTGCATTCGATTTACTAACCGCGTGCTTGCATGCTAAGTCTATTTATTTCAGGTGGTGGGTTTTCAATTTTGCCCTTATGCTTTTCTTTCCCATATAAATGCCTAGTTATACTCTCTTCTATCCACTTGCACACGTCGCTTAAGCCACCTGTAGTTATTTCGATAACGTTTTCGTGTTTGTAGCACTTCCGTAAAATAAACCTATTGACCTAGTGAACTTACCTCGTATTCTTTTGTAAACGTATTCTTTTGTAAACCTCTCATTTCCTATGCTCACTAATTTAAGATTTATGTCACCGTTTGCTTGCGTGCTAGGTCTGTTTATTTCAGGTGGTGGGTTTCCAATTTTGTCCCAATCTTTTGCTTTCTCATATAAATGTCTACCTGTACTCTCTTCTATTAACTTGCACACGTCAGTTAAGCCAATCCTAGTCCTTTTCGAAAACATTTTTGTGTTTGTGGCATTTCCGTAAAGTATACTTTCTGACCTCGTGAACTTATCTCGCATTCTTCTGTAAACAATTTACTTCAGATGATCATTACTTTAAGATATGTCACCCTTTCCTTATGCATTACTCGATTTGTTTTCTTTGTTATCTTTCTCTCAAGTGGTTGGCTGTTGCTTGTTATCCCCGGTGTGGCTGCGCTTGATGTGCATGTTGACAAGGTGCCTACCTGTCTATCACCCACTACCTCGTCCATACTGGCTCCAGGAGACAGTTGGTCGTTGCTAGAGGGGACAGGGTGCACGGTCCTTGTGGCAGTGTTAGGATCAAAGAGTGGTTCCATGCAGTCAGTGTGGAGCGGACCACGGTCCAGCCACCGGCTTGTGTGTGCTGGATTTCCCAAATACAGCGTGCTTGTGTTTGCCTGTGAAGGAGTGTGGGCCGGCTCCGTTGATGAAACGTGGCTCCCATCCGTATGCCTCCCGGTCTTATTCCTTCGGGTTTACACTAGATATGGGGTGTGTGGTTGGAGCAATGGATGGTGCAGCGCAAGCCATCCATGGTCCCTCTGTAGGCGCAGGCGTCCTGTGGCTTGCCACAGTGACAGGCAAATCCGAAACTGGATGCCGCCAACCATATATATATATATATATATATCCCAGTAAAGTGGATGCTCACAACATTGGCTTCCCCATACGTCTCCGTTTGAACCCGTCTCCATCTTAACCCGTAACTACTTGCACCTCGGCGCAGCGCGAATAATTCAGGTAGGTAATCATACGGTGCAACTTAACATCATTTAGTTCACTCTAGACATAATGTCATGAGGAGGCCCACGCATGCGCCATCTGGCGGAGGTTAAGGCAAGAATATTGAAGACCTATGAAGAAGGCGATGACTGGAAGCAGGTTGCATCCGTGTTAAATGTCAACCTGAAGACTTGCCGAAGTTGGATTAAAACGTTAGAGTCAAACGAACCAAAAGGAAAACGTGGCGGGGCACGTCGAAAATCATTGACTGACATTCACGTGGATAATCTGGTGGAATGGGTCGAAGCGGAGCCTACCATAACCTTAGAGTGTCTTCGTTTCCGATTGAAAACGGAGCTCAATGTAGTGGTGAGCGTCAGCACAGTAGCTAGGTGTCTAGATGGTCGCCTCATTACCATGAAAAAGCTACATGCTGTACCGGAGTCAATGAATACGTTTGAGAACAAGAGACGAAGGAAGTCTTATGTTTTGCAGCTGATGAACTTGGAAGCTGAAGGGTGGCAACCCGTTTGGATTGATGAGACGAATTACAATCTGTTTTGCGCTCGCACAAGGGGGCGTTCAGCACGTGGCACACGTGCGCAGTGCACTGTAGCGAACACGGTGGACAAAATCTACACCTTATCGGCGCAATGACTGTAGATGGACTTTTGGAATATACCGTCTTAAGGGGGAGTTACAACAGGGAACGTTGTGCGCAGTGGTTGCGGCAAATGCTTGATGCCAACGACACTGCTGTTACTGACAGGTGTCTGCTGATTTGTGACAACGCACCATGCCACACGGATCTGGAACGTGTGTTCCAAGAGGACCGTTACCAATCAGGGAGGCTATTGCGACTCGCACCATATTCGCCTTCACTGAACCCCATAGAAGGCGTTTGGAGTATCATCAAGGCGAACGTCAAACAAGCCATGCGGCGCGGATATCCCGAGATGCTGCGAGGAGATCCAGCCGGTGCGCTTAGTAAAACAGAATGGAGGATCCAGTTCCTTGAGAAGATTATATCGGAAGCACGAGCCAGCGTTACGCAGCACCATTGTAAACAAATGGTGGAACATGTCAGTGCGAAGTACGTGCGTGCAATACACTTAATGGATCTGTAAACCTCTTCCATTTCCCTGATATATTGTTTTTATCGTTCACCAATTTTTTTACTTAAAAGCCACGTAAGGTTGCCTTGTGCAATACAGCTCTCCAATTTGGGCAACACTAGGACGTACTATCGGCAACCGTAATCTCGGTAGTTATATTACTGTGTTTGTACTTCGCCGACGCGGCTGTCGTATCTCGACTGCTAATAAATCATAGCAATTACCATGGCAGCTGCAGTGCTCGCAATGTTAGTGAACCACGCGTTAACGGTTGGTTAAGTGACGAATATAGTGTCTTCGATGTCGCGGAAACATTCAGCATGTAGGCGGAGCTACTGTGTGCAGGAGCTGGGACGTTGTTTCCTTGCAGTATGTGTTGAGAAACGCAGACAAGTACGTAGAAGTCATCCGATGAGCCAATCAGAGAACGAGCAGTGGATAGTTAATACCCAGGGTCAAACACAACGCAATCATACTACCTTTACCAAGCACGGTTCGGTTGTGTAATTGTGGCGTACGGACTCGCATTTCCACCAACCCCGCATAGGCGCTGCGCCAGTCCGCGGTGTGCAAACCCCACCAGCATAAGGCAATTGCATACAGAGCAGAACACGCAAAGTATACGTAACCCGTTACCCGCTTCACAGTTACAGCAGTGCCTTCCCGCAAATGTCAAGGCCACACATAGCGCATTGCAGTTTATTTGCCAATGCTGTCTTCCTCCGTCAAACCGATGATTCCTCACATTCAGCAGCTTTAGACAGGTAACTCGGCCGCACGCAATCTCATGTCACGCCTCCTCTGCTGCTCGCACTGTGCAGTGATTGCGCGCAAATAAAAACCACTTACATGGATGGGTAAATTGCGCTCAATTAGCGAGTGCACTGAGAACTATGGGGCAACGCTCTGAGATAATCCCCAGGAGCAATTAAATCGAACAACGGTTCAATAAAGCCTATAGGCGAGTGCAATCTCGAGTCCCCTATCAAGCACATCACCAAACCACGGTGAGCTGCCAATGTGCAGCACGCGCGCACTCAAACTTATTCGACTCGCCACATCCGTCAAGCGCTGACCCTTCAGTGGGCGTGCCGGACCCAGAGACGAGCCGCGGTCCACACCTTCTCACCGCCCCTCTAGCGCCACTAGCCCAAATTCCATGCCAGCCGATTCTCCACATGAGCGAAACTCGTCGTGTAAACAGTGAGTCCCCTTCATCGACCCAAGAAGAGAACTTCAGTTAAATAGGTGGGTGCCCTACTAGCGCAATTGCGCCCACTGGTGAGTGATGGATAATGCGCAATCGAAAGCGGAGTAGTCTTACCGATTACATCAGTAGTTTGTGTGCGTAGGACACCCGACGAATCGTCTTTATCAACAAAGCCTCACTGATGACAAGCAGTTTCCGACTACGGTTACGTAATAACAATTTGAACGAATCCACCGGGGCTTCATTAGAGTTTTGTGGATGGACGAGGTGCGGGCCCTGTTCACCACTTGGTCCACTCAATCATGTTGTCACAGGGTTGGCATAAACCACATTGGGAAATGTCCAACCATCCCGTGAGTCTGTTGAACTGATAAAGTGGGCCAAACTGCAGGCTAAACTGTCTGGCAATGTACTCTGGCGTTTCTGAATCACATTGAATTTGGGGTTGTACATAAGTGGTGCTCAAGTAGTCGTGTATGTGTGCGATAAGGCAGACCCGGTTTACTATCAAGTGCCTTTCACAAATGATTGATGCCAACGGCACCGATGTTACTGATAAGTGTCTGCTTATATGTGACCGCGCACCATTACACACGGATCTGGGACGTGCGTTCCAAGATGAGCGTTAACCATCAGGAAGACTTGCGACTCGCAATATATTCGCCCTCCTTGAACGCAATAGATTTCCGCAGCTCGTGTGGATCCATCACTTTTGTGCACGCAACGTACGCAAATCTGAGGTACTTATATAAGAAATCGTGATGGCTAAATCCTTCCGCGCACCGTGCACTACGAAGCAACCTAAGGAGGACAACACATTAAGCAGACCACCTGGTTGTCGTGCATATCTGGGGATATATTCTTTGTTCGTTTCCCTTTTGCAATAACTTTATTTTTCCTACCTCGGCTAAGTTGCGTGCTAACTCCGCCTCGTGAAAACGTTGTTGCAAGGGCCAGGAGCTTTTGCAGTCTGTACTCACTAAATACTGAGTAAAATTGTTTATACAACAAAATACTTTGCAATGGATGTCCTGAGAAAATCATCCAAGTTCACGGCGAACCCTAAAATAGCTGTCAATTCTTACTGTCACGAAAATGATTGTTTTCCTGTTTCTACCGCTCAAAGAGCATAATGTCGCGAGGGATGCTTGACAGTAAATCAGGTCTACCGTATCGCGGAGATACATGACCACTTGACCACAACACATCTACACCGCCCAAAAAGTGTTATCATGCAGAACTGCCAGAGTACATTGCCAGACAGTTCCGCCTCCGTGGTATGACCAAGTTCATGGGTTCAACTGACT
Organism: Dicrocoelium dendriticum; assembly: GCA_944474145.2. Lineage (NCBI taxonomy): Eukaryota > Metazoa > Platyhelminthes > Trematoda > Plagiorchiida > Dicrocoeliidae > Dicrocoelium > Dicrocoelium dendriticum. The sequence goes on along the minus strand of OX104067.1, from coordinate 96,522,054 downwards.
CAAGGGATGGCTGACCATTTCGGAATGTAATTAAAGCCATCACTGTGGCAACAATATTAAGTGGACCAAGCGACGCACAGGACGTGCGCCTCGTCCATCCCCAAGCCTCAAATGAAGTCCAGGTGAATTCGTTCAAGTTATTGTTATGTAACCGCAGTCGGAAACTGCTTGCTATCATTGAGGTTTTCGTGAGAAGGACTATTCGTCAGGTGTTGTGCATTGCGCACGAACTCACTGTTGGCAAGCAGTTTCCGACTGCGGTTACATAACAATAACTGAAGAATTCACCGGTTCATTTGAGGCTTGGGATGGATGAGGCGCACGTCCTGTCGTCGCTTGGTCCACTTAATATTGTTGCCACAGTGATGGCTTTAATTACATTCCGAAATGGTCAGCCATCCCTTGAGTCTGTTGAACCCATGAACTTGGTCATACCACGGAGGCGGAACTGTCTGGAAATGTACTCTGGCAGTTCTGCATGATAACACTTTTTGGGCGGTGTAGATGTGTTGTGGTCAAGTGGTCATGTATCTCCGCGATACGGTAGACCTGATTTACTGTCAAGCATCCCTCGCGACATTATGCTCTTTGAGCGGTAGAAACAGGAAAACAATCATTTCGTGACAGTAAGAATTGACAGCTTTTTAAGGGTTCGCCGTGAACTTGGATGATTTTCTCAGGACATCCATTGCAAAGTATTTTGTTGTATAAACAATTTTACTCAGTATTTAGTGAGTACAGACTGCAAAAGCTCCTGGCCCTTGCAACAACGTTTTCACGAGGCGGAGTTAGCACGCAACTTAGCCGAGGTAGGAAAAATAGAGTTATTGCAAAAGGGAAACGAACAAAGAATATATCCCTAGATATGCGTACACGACAACCAGGTGGTCTGCTTAATGTGTTTTCCTCCTTAGGTTGCTTCGTAGTGCAGATGCGCGAAAGGATTTAGCCATCACGGTTTCTTATATAAGTACCTCAGCTTTGCGTACGTTGCGTGCACAAAAGTGATGGATTCACACGAGCTGCGGAAATCTATTGCGTTCAAGAAGGACGAATATATTGCGAGTCGCAAGTCTTCCTGGTGGTTAATGCTCATCTTGGAACGCGCGTCCCAGATCCGTGTGTAATGGTGCGCGGTCGCATATAAGCAGACACTTATCAGTGACATCGGTGCCCTGGGCATCAATCATTTGTGAAAGGCACTTGATAGTAAACCGGGTCTGCGTTATCGCACACATACACGACTACTTGGGCACCACCTATGTACAACCCAAAATCAATGTGATTCAGAAACGCTAGAGTACATTGCCAGACAGTTTAGCCTAGTGGTATGGCCCACGTTCACAGTTCAACAGGCTCACGGGATGGTTGGACATTTCTTAATGTGGTTTATGCCAACCCTGTGGCATCATGATTGAGTGGACCAATTGATGAACAGGGCCCGCACCTCGTCCATCCATAAAACTCTAATGAAGCCACGGTGGATTCGTTCAAATTGTTATCACGTAACCGTAGTCGGAAAGTGCTTGTCATCAGTGAGGCTTTGTTGATAGAGAGGATTCGTCGGCTGTCCTACGCACACAAACCACTGATGTAATCGGTAAGACTACTCCGCTTTCGATTGCGCATTATCCATCACTCACCAGTGGGCGCAATTGCGCTAGTAGGGCACCCACCTATGTAACTGAAGTTCTCTTCTTGGGTCGATGAAGGGGACTCACTGTTTACACGACGAGTTTCGCTCATGTGGAGAATCGGCTGGCATGGAATTTGGGCTAGTGGCGCTAGAGGGGCAGTGAGAAGGTGTGGACCGCGGCTCGTCTCTGGGTCCGGCACGTCCACTGAAGGGTCAGCGCTTGACGGATGTGGCGAGTCGAATAAGTTTGAGTGCGCGCGTGCTGCACATTGGCAGCTCACCGTGGTTTGGTGATGTGGTTGATAGGGGACTCGAGATTGCACTCGCCTATAGCCTTTATTGAACCGTTGTTCGATTTAATTGCTCCTGGGGATTATCTCAGAGCGTTGCCTCATAGTTCCCAGTGCGTTCGCTAATTGAGCGCACTTGCAGACATTTACCCATCCATGTAAGTGGTTTTTATTTGCGCGCAATCACTGCACAGTGCGAGCAGCAGAGGAGGCGTGACATGAGATTGCGTGCGGCCGAGTTACCTGTCTAAAGCTGCTGAGTGTAAGGAATCATCGGTTTGACGGAGGAAGACAGCATTGGCAAATAAACTGCAATGCGCTATGTGTGGCCTTGACATTTGCGGGAAGGCACTGCTGTAACTGTGAAGCGGGTAACGGGTTAGTGATACTTTGCGTGTTCTGCTCTGTATGCAATTGCCTTATGCTGGTGGGGTTTGCACACCGCGGACTGGCGCAGCGCCTATGCGGGGTTGGTGGAAATGCGAGTCCGTACGCCACAATTACACAACCGAACCGTGCTTGGTAAAGGTAGTATGATTGCGTTGTGTTTGACCCTGGGTATTAACTATCCACTGCTCGTTCTCTGATTGGCTCATCGGATGACTTCTACGTACTTGTCTGCGTTTCTCAACACATACTGCAAGGAAACAACGTCCCAGCTCCTGCACACAGTAGCTCCGCCTACATGCTGAATGTTTCCGCGACATCGAAGACACTATGTTCCTCACTTAACCAACCGTTAACGCGTGGTTCACTAACATTGCGAGCACTGCAGCTGCCATGGTAATTGCTATGATTTATTAGCAGTCGAGATACGACAGCCGCGTCGGCGAAGTACAAACACAGTAATATAACTACCGAGATTACGGTTGCCGATAGTACGTCCTAGTGTTGCCCAAATTGGAGAGCTGTATTGCACAAGGCAACCTTATGTGGCTTTTAAGTAAAAAAATTGGTGAACGATAAAAGCAATATATCAGGGAAATGGAAGAGGTTTACAGATCCATTAAGTGTATTGCACGCACGTACTTCGCACTGACATGTTCCACCATTTGTTTACAATGGTGCTGCGTAACGCTGGCTCGTGCTTCCGATACAATCTTCTCAAGGAACTGGATCCTCCATTCTGTTTTATTAAGCGCACCAGCTGGATCTCCTCGCAGCATCTCGGGATATCCGCGCCGCATGGCTTGTTTGACGTTCGCCTTGATGATACTCCAAACGCCTTCTATGGGGTTCAGTGAAGGCGAATATGGTGCGAGTCGCAATAGCCTCCCTGATTGGTAACGGTCCTCTTGGAACACACGTTCCAGATCCGTGTGGCATGGTGCGTTGTCACAAATCAGCAGACACCTGTCAGTAACAGCGGTGCCGTTGGCATCAAGCATTCGCCGCAACCACCGCGCACAACGTTCCTTGTTGTAACTCCCCCTTAAGACGGTATATTCCAAAAGTCCATCTACAGTCATTGCGCCGATAAGGTGTAGATTTTGTCCACCAGTGTTCGCTACAATGCACTGCGCACGTGTGCCACGTGCTGAACGCCCCCTTGTGCGAGCGCAAAACAGATTGAAATTCGTCTCATCAATCCAAACGGGTTGCCACCCTTCAGCTTCCAAGTTCATCAGCTGCAAAACATAAGACTTCCTTCGTCTCTTGTTCTCAAACGTATTCATTGACTCCGGTACAGCATGTAGCTTTTTCATGGTAATGAGGCGACCCTCTAGACACCGAGCTACTGTGCTGACGCTCACCTCTACGTTGAGCTCCACTTTCAATCGGAAACGAAGACACTGTAAGGTTATGGTAGGCTCCGCTTCGACCCATTCCACCAGATTATCCACGTGAATGTCAGTCAATGATTTTCGACGTGCCCCGCCACGTTTTCCTTTTGGTTCCTTGGACTCTAACGTTTTAATCCAACTTCGGCAAGTCTTCAGGTTGACATTTAACACGGATGCAACCTGCTTCCAGTCATCGCCTTCTTCATAGGTCTTCAATATTCTTGCCTTAACCTCCGCCAGATGGCGCATGCGTGGGCCTCCTCTTGACATTATGTCTAGAGTGAACTAAATGATGTTAAGTTGCACCGTATGATTACCTACCTGAATTATTCGCGCTGCGCCGAGGTGCAAGTAGTTACGGGGTAAGATGGAGACGGGTTCAAACGGAGACGTATGGGGAAGCCAAGGTTGTGAGCATCAACTATACTGGGAGTATATATATATATATATATGGTTGGCGGCATCCAGTTTCGGATTTGCCTGTCACTGTGGCAAGCCACAGGACGCCTGCGCCTACAGAGGGACCATGGATGGCTTGCGCTGCACCACCCATTGCTCCAACCACACACCCCATATCTAGTGTAAACCCGAAGGAATAAGACCGAGAGGCATGCGGATGGGAGCCACGTTTCATCAACGGAGCCGGCCCACACTCCTTCACAGGCAAACACAAGCACGCTGTATTTGGGAAATCAAGCGCACACAAGCCGGTGGCTGGACCGTGGTCCACTCCACACTGAGTGCATGGAACCATGCTTTGATCCTAACACGGCCACAAGAACCGTGCACCCTCTCCCCTCCAGCAACGACCAACTGTCTCCTGGAGCCAGTATGGACGAGGTAGTGGGTAATAGACAGGTAGGCACCTTGTCAACATGCACATCAAGCGCAGCCTCACCGGGGATATCAAGCAACAGCCAATCACTTGAGAGAAAGATAACAAAGAAAATAAATCGAGTAATGCATAAGGAAAGGGTGACATATCTTAAAGTAATGAGCATCTGAAGTAAATTGTTTACAGAAGAATGCGAGATAAGTTCACGAGGTCAGAAAGTATACTTTACGGAAATGCCACGAACACAAAAATGTTTTCGAAAAGGACTAGAATTGGCTTAAGTGACGTGTGCAAGTTAATAGAAGAGAGTACAGGTAGACATTTATATGAGAAAGCAAAGCATTGGGACAAAATTGAAAACCCACCACCTGAAATAAACAGACTTAGCACGCAAGCAAACGGTGACATAAATCTTAAATTAGTGAGCATAGGAAATAAGTTGTTTACAAAAGAATACGTTTACAAAAGAATACGAGGTAAGTTCACGAGGTCAGGAGGTTTATTTTACGGAAATGCTACAAACACGAAAATGTTATCGAAATAACTACAAGTGGCTTAAGCGACGTGTGCAAGTGTATAGAAGAGAGTATAACTAGGCATTTATATGGGAAAGAAAAGCATTAGGGCAAAATTGAAAACCCACCACCTGAAATAAATAGACTTAGCATGCAAGCACGCGGTTAGTAAATCGAATGCAGCGTACCTACAAACGCTGCGCCGGTTCTGCCTACGTTCTCTGCAGAACCCGTCGTCGCTTCGGTAGTAGTCCCGAGTGGCCTCGCTCATGGCTCACTAGGCCTGCCTGACTCAGGCACTCGCGACCGCATGTGCTACAGCATCATGCGCTCGATGTCGATGGAGTACAACCCATCGGTGCTTGCCGCTTCCGCACTTGCCGCTTCTTCTCTGCATGCATGAGGTCTTTCTCCCGCACTTCAGCAACTGCCTTCGTGATTAGATCGCGCCATACGCGCCGATCAACCGCTTTCGATTCCCATGACCTGCAATCAAGATTACAACGTGTGAGGCTCACTTTGATCATGTCCTGGTAACGTAACTTTGGTTTCCCCACGTGCCGCTTCCCAATACTCAGCTGACCGTATAAGAGTTGTTTCGGTATCCGAGTCGAATCCATACGGCTCACATGACCGAGCCATCTCAGGTGTCTCAGTAAAAGTATGCAGTCCACTGCATACATTCCACTTCGGCGCAACACTTCCGTGTCTGCAACTCTGGCGCCCAGCCGATGCGCAAAATTCATCGCAGACACTGCTGATGGAACCGCTCGAGATATCGCACATCCCGACGGTACATCGTCCACGTTTCACTGCCGTATAGAAGAACGGACAGTACCATGGATTTGTACACCATCAGCTTTGTGCCAATGCTAAGCTGATGGTTGTTCCACACTCGGTACTCAAGCTTCCCGAATGCCGCTGCCGCCTTCGACACGCGAATACGCAACTCAACGTGTAGCTGCTGATCAGTCGACATCACACTCCCAAGGTAGCTGAAGCGGGAGGTGGTTTCCAATACTTCAGCACCAATGCTGATTCGTGGCAATATTGAAGATTGCACCTCCGGTGAAGGCTGAAAGAGACAGACAGTTTTGCTTGTGTTGATGGTGAGCCCGAATTTGGCCGCTGTCGAAGCCAGAGCACTAGTCATGTGCTGCAACTCATCCGCGCTGTGTGAAAACAACGCACATTCGTCAGCAAACAGCAACATACGGATAGTTGTCTCACAGACTAGAGTTCTCGCACCGAAACGACGGATGTTCAGCAACCTACTAACAATACGGTGCTCCACACGAATACGGGAAGTACAAGCCGCATCAAACACACAAGACATCATTGCATGAAGATATATATTAAACGGGGCAGGAGCTAAGACACAGCCTTGCTTCACACCAGAGACAACTGCAAAGTCATCCGAGATCTCTCCACTCAGCTGCACCCTCGCTCGCATACCACTGTGCAGACATTCAATTAAACTTACAAACTTACGCGGGCAACCAAACTTACCCAACACCAGCCACAATGCCTCGCGGTTCACCGTATCAAATGCCTTGGTGAAATCAACAAAAAGCGAGTACAACGGCTGGTGTCGTTCTCTGCACTTCTCCTGCAACTGACGAGCCGCAAACACCATATCTATAGTGCTGCGACCCGAACGGAATCCACACTGCTCTTCCGCCACGTTAGGTTCCACAACCTGACTGACGAGGCCGTTGAGCAGGATTCGGGCAATCACCTTGCCCACACAACTCAGCAAGTTGATGCCACGATAATTCGTGCAACACTGCTTGCTCCCTTTGCCCTTGTACAGTGGTAGCACAAGGGCATCCTTCAGCTCAGCAGGCACCTCCTCCTCAATCCATACGCGTTGCACCAAGTGGTGCAGCGCAGTCACCAACGCGGGTCCGCCGTGTTTCAATACTTCAGGCGGGATCCCGTCGGCTCCGGCACACTTGCCGTTTCGCAGCTGAGCAAGTGCTCTCTGCGTCTCATCCAGTGTCGGCGTATCCGCCAGATTCGCCTTCACATCGTGCTGCTTCAGGCCGTTCAATGTAGGCCAGTCGATCTCTGAACGGTTGTTCAAGAGACAGTCAAAGTGTTTCTGCCAGATCTGCATTATGTCTGCAGTCTGTGTGCAGGTAGCGCCTGAACTACCATCGATCAGTGTCCTCAGAGGCTCCAATCTCGGTCCATACACCGCCTTCAAGGAGTCAAAGAATTCCTTGTGTTGACGGCGTTCGGCGTAGCATTCCATCTGCTTCGCCTTCTCCGTCCACCATGCATTTTTTATGCGACGGAGCTCTCGGGTCAGTCGCCGTCGAAGTTTGCGAAACTGACTACTCTTTCCCAAGTCACTGGGGTCTGCAACATGTGCAGCAAATGCTGCATTCTTCTCCGACATCAATGCGCCAATCGTCGCATTGTTCTCATCAAACCAATCAGCCCGCTTACAGTTTGTGCGCTCGATGGTCTCCTCGGCAGCAGCTGTCACCTGGTCGCGAATGTGGTGCCACAGGTCGCCCACTGTAGCTATGCAGTTCACATCACACAGGCGTGCAGCCATCGCCTTCTCCAGCTCAATACGTTTCGCCACAGTACCGAGGGAGAGAATGTTAAATTTACGCCGATTCACGGCGGGAGTGCAATACATCGATTTACGAAAATATATGTACAGTTTGGTCCGCACCAATTTGTGATCAGTGCCACACTCAGCTCCACGCAGTACACGTGTCATGCGCACTTCACGCATATCACGCTGACGTACGATGACATAGTCGAGCAGGTGAGCGTGACCACTCCGTGGGTGCGTCAAGTTGCTATATCACTCGCACTCAGTGCAAACCGAGTGTTCGTGATCGTCAGGCCGTGAGTGGCACACAGTGAGAGCAGCCTGTCACCGTTCGCATTCGCTGAACCAATGCCATGCGAACCGATAACATCTGTCCACGCTGATGCATCACGCCCAACGCGCGCGTTGAAATCACTCAGCAGAAATAGTCGGTCGCTCCTCGGCACAGACCGTATCACGGAGGATAGCTCAGTGTAGAACTGATCACGCGTGTCATCAGGATAACACATGGTCGGACCGTACGTGCTTATAAAGGTGGCAAACTTACCTCTTCCGAGTCGTAGGCGAACAGTCATCAGTCGCGCGCTGATGCCCGTTGGTTCACCCACCAGCAGGCGATGGAGACGATCGGATATTGCAAATCCGACCCCATGTTCACGTGGTGCTGAGACGACGTTTCTCGACCCAGTAGAATGTGTAGCTAGCACCAGCTTCATGCAGCTTATCTTACTCAGCGAGTCGAGTTTCACTGAGCGCCGCATTATCGATGTGATAACGCCAGTTCTATCGCGACCAGTGCAGAGCGTCGCTCCGGGCGCTCACTCGAGTTCCGGTCCAGTAGTGTGCGCACGTTCTAGCACCCGATGCTCTGCTTTGTGCGTAGGCATACGATTGCATGGGTGGGCAATCGCACGGGAGGTGGTTCTTGTGATTTGAAGTTTTGCTTTGGGGGCTCCACCCGGAGCCTCATGCTCAATAGCCTGACCCACAAGGCGATGGGTAGCAGATCCAGCTCGGTTCTGTGATTGCAGAGATAGGTGGGAATCTGCTTGACGGCCGTCATACGCAGCCTTTGAGGGACTGGAACGAGTTATATATGTTTTCCCGACCGTAATAGGATACACCTGCGACCACGGCCAGACGCAGGTAGGTTTTTGGCGGGTTTGCACCAATTTGACCAGGGGCTGCCTGGCTTGAGGCGGGCAATAGCAAACCATTGAAACTCGGAGGTGCCCTCTCACCGTCAGAGAAAATGCGTGACGATTGTGCTCTACGCCACTCGATCTGGGAGCTTATAACCCGTATACCTGTTTTCTCCCTTGGCTAGGTTTTAGGGGAAGAGGGCCATCGACCACTTCCTAACCTCCGAAGAGGATGGACTAGGATACTGAAGGGCGACCACACCTGACAGGAGAACGACTCGGGTCCTCAGCCAAAGCCTTCGATTAAATGAACACCCGAAAGGCAGCGGGTCTAGCACATGGTCAGTTCACTGACTCATGCGGATTGGTGTCCTGGATCTTAGCAGGGAGAAGGGCGAAACCCAACTCCCACCCAGCGGTCGCCACGTGGAGGCGCCCAGGACATGAGACTATGCGCACACAGTAGCTGCAGTGGGTAGACCATCTGTCAGGATCTAGCCACCACCAGCCTCAGCGCACCATAGGCTCTCCCGCCACTTATATATATATATATATTGATACTGATATTTATATGCATATATATATATACATCGTATTGGCCAATGTAAGTGCACCAACGGCGCAGAGCGGTAATGGATGGGCCACGACTAGAGCGCAGGCAGCCTTCGTTGCAAGGTTAGGGCATTCGCTGTCGCAAACACGAGACAATGGTGCAACCAGTAGCAAAGACAGGGGACTCCGTCGCACTCACTTCAGGGCGGACAATCGTTGCTGTCTTTGTGTGTCGAACGAGGCCGAAAACCTCCCGAAGCGTGGTCGAGGTATACGGCACGCCACGGTGCCGTAGGTACGTCTGGGTTATGGAATCATTAGGTACCCCATATATGTGTCACCGCAATTACAGGTGAACCAGGAAACACTAGGGCCTTGTCCGAATACAGACATGTACTCAAAATTGACTAACGGTCTTGAACTGAGGTGCACCATGTGTGGCCTACAGCAACAGGGTCAATTTGGGTCAACGTCATCGACGGGTTCGGTGAGCACATGTGACACGATGTGAACGTTAGTGCTTGAAAGCTGTGCTGCCAATATGCTCATTGAGGTCAGCACATAGTTGTAGGAACCGATCGCCACTGTCTGTTCGGCGTGCATGCAACCTGAAACAGCCTTCCAGATATTGTTCAGGGTAGGAAAGGCGACCCACTAAGCCATCGAGGTAATCATAAACAATCATAGTCTCAGTAGCTCCTGATGACGATAGAAGTGGTCCTTCACACCCTCTGAACTGCAGGCACTGGGGCATATACAGAAGCACTGCAAACGCACGATATCCTCAGTCGGTTGTTATTCACCGCAATAGAGTTTCAAAGTCGAACAGCACACATACGGCTATTGACTTGCATTCAGTCGAGTAGATTGCATTCTGCATGATTGCTGAGGGCGATACGGACAGCATAATAATCTTGAGCTATTTACTTCGTATCGATAGAGGCGCTTAGATTGTAATGGTTCTCAGCAGATTCTTCACGACGCGGTTATCCTTCCTACGCTTACGAGATTAGTTTCCACTTTCGTGACTTACTACCATTTATTCATGATAACAACGCCTTTTTCTCAAAAATTTCACAATTGTTTGACAGGTGCCCATCTGAAGGATTCAATTCTCATACGTAGGGTGACTACACGCGTGTAAGATACTCTTCATTCGAAACCACAGCTTCTACATTCATAGGTTCGAAAGGTAGACCCTGCAGTTCTCTATCGTCGAACGTGATGTACGTCACTGGTTCGGGATGACACGTTGTTCTGAGCAAACGAAAATGGCATTACCACGTAGAACCAGAAATTCAAACAAGGCAGCCGAAGCTGAAGCACGATGTCACTGACCTGGAGCATACTCAACGTCGGGGTTTCTAAGTGCGTCATTGGAACGCGTAATTTGCCATATGATAAGAAGCGGAAACACGGGCGTTATTGATTGGGTGATAATCTGCTAATGCTTAGCTTGTTCTGAGTTAACCAAATCATGTGCGCCGCTATTTACTGCAGTTTAGCAATGACACCTAAATGAGATCATCCCTTGAAACTGACAGAATAGTATAACCGCCCCGAGTGTGACGGAAGTCCTTTTTTCTGTTCGTATGTGTCGCCCCTGTTAAAAGACCACATTCGATCTGATTCGCAACAATACAAATCATGTGTGAGAACGGTTGGAGGAACCACACATGCACATAGATGCCTTAGCAACCGCAACGGGTACCATGCCGCAAGGTATAAAATATTCCCCTGGAACAAGCTCAGTCGAACAACGGCAGAAAAAAGGCAATAGGCGAGCGAAATCTCGGTGAGGATGCCAGTGTGCACTGCGCGCACTCTCATCCTGATACGAATCGCTATATCCATCAAACTCCGATCTTCCAATATTGCGCTCAGTGAGCATACGACAACCAGAAACATATTACGATCCACACACTCTTCACGTCCCTCCGGTATCACTATCCCAACTTCCATGCCAGTTAATCATCGAGAAGCTATTTGTAAGCGACTTCATGTCATTATTTCCAAGGGCCAATTCATTCGCACTAAATCATGTGGGTGCCTCGGACAGCTCAGCGATGAAATGAGCGGACACATCGTGCTCATAAGTATAAGTGGAGATGCTTGAAAGGTTAAGTGCCAATCACCTTGATCAATCGTGACTGCTAAGCCCAGATGGCACCACGTGAGTTTTGCGAGTATACCCCCTAGCATGTGTGTAGCTTCAGTGTAGCCAATCATGCCTGAATATGAGTCTCGAGCGCGAGTGGACACCCACCAAAACGCACGCGATCTGCGCCACTCCCAAACTTCTCTGGTAACTCATGTAGTAAACTAGTGTTATATGCCATTGGTTGAGTTGGGATTGGTCACCCAACGAGGGGCGCGAGTTGGTGCGTTCGCGCCAGGTGGATGATATTTGATTGCGTTAAGGAGGGTTTTGAAAGATGTATGGACGAAAACTATTTCCTTAAGGCTAAGTTTGAAAGCGTTATGGATGCAATTAACTGAGAAAAGGTGTAGTCTCAGAACCTCCTTTTAAGGAAGCGTGCACAGACAGGCTATCCACATGATGTGCTAAGTTATTCCAGTCTAGTTCTACTTGAATGTCCGCTCCTCCAG
>OX104067.1:96490992-96509626 GCA_944474145.2 Dicrocoelium dendriticum | reverse complement strand
GCACATGTGGCAGACTCCAATGACTTGCAGAAGAAGAGTCAGTTTCGGAAACTTCGACGGCGACTGACCCGAGAGCTCCGTCGCATTAAAAATGCATGGTGGACGGAGAAGGCGAAGCAGATGGAATGCTACGCCGAACGCCGCCAACACAAGGAATTCTTTGACTCGTTGAAGTCGGTGTATGGACCGAGATTGGAGCCGCTGAGGACACTGATCGATGGTAGTTCAGGAGCTACCTGCACCCAGAATGCAGACATAATGCAAATCTGGCGGAAACATTTTGACTGTCTCTTGAACAACCGTTCAGAGATCGACTGGCCTACATTGAACGGCCTGAAGCAGCACGATGTGAAGGCGGATCTGGCGGATACGCCGACACTGGATGAGACGCAGAGAGCACTTGTTCAGCTGCAAAACGGTAAATGTCCTGGAGGTGACGGGATCCCACCTGAAGTATTGAAAAACGGCGGACCCGCTTTGGTGACTGCGCTGCACCACTTGGTGCAACGTGTATGGATTGAGGAGGAGGTGCCTGCTGAGCTGAAGGATGCCCTTGTGCTACCACTGTACAAGGGCAAAGGGAGCAAGCAATGTTGCACGAAGCCAGACCTGCTTGCGGTTAGAAATTCTACGGTTCACATTGTGGACGTGGCCATCTGTGACGCGTACCGAATGGATTGTACTTATAAACTGAAAGTGGATAAATACGGATCAGGGGAGAATGCCGCAGCCATATCGCGATACATACGTGAACAGTTTCCTGAGACGACAAATATTGTTCACCACCCCGTTGTTATCAATAATCGAGGGATGATATATTCCACCTCAGCTAAACATCCTACCGCACTCGGGATGACATCACTTGATATTTCTGACCTCTGTGTTTCTACTCTTCGTCTGACTCTGAAGGTCTATGACACCTACATGCGTGGTGCATCATCACGCCTTACATAACATGCACCCAATCCCACGCGGTGACAATTGACGCGGTTCCGACCACTGTTTGAATTTTTTATTTCAATCAGTGTTTCCTATTCTGCCGGGACATTCGTCCTCACTTGGCATATTGCTGTACAGCTCATCCCTTGAGCCATGCATGCAAATGTCAAAAATAAATGTTAATGGCATCAAGTTGCTGAGTTGTGTGGGCAAGGTGATTGCCCGAATCCTGCTCGTCAGTCAGGTTGTGGAACCTAACGTGGCGGAAGAGCAATGTGGATTTCGTTCGGGTCGCAGCACTATAGATATGGTGTTTGCTGCTCGTCAGTTGCAGGAGAAATGTAGAGAACGACACCAGCTGTTGTACTCGCTTTCTGTTGATTTCATCAACGCATTTGATACGGTGAACCGCGAGGCATTTTGGCTGGTGGTGGGTAAGTTTTGCTGTCTGCGTAAGTTTGTAAGTTTAAATGCATGTCTGCACAGTGGTATGCGAGCGAGGGTGCAGCTGTGTTTGCGAACCTCGGATGGCTTTGCAGTTGACTCTGACGTGAAGCAAGGCTGTGTCTTAGCTCCTGCCCCGTTTAACACTTATCTTCATGCAGTGATGTCTTGTGCTTTTGATGCTGCTTGTGCTTACGGTGTTCGTGTGGAGCACTGTATTGATGGTGGGTTGCTGAACATCCGTCGTTTCGGTGCGAGAACTCCAGTCTGTGAGACAACTATCCGTATGTTGCTGTTTGCTGACGACTGCGTTGTTTGCACACAGCGCGGATGAGTTGCAGCATATGACTAGTGCTCTGGCTTGGACAGCGGCCAAATTCGGGCTCACCATCAACACAAGCAAAACTGTCTGTCTCTTTCAGCCTTCACCGGAGGTGCAATCTTCAATATTGCCGCAAATCAGCATTGGTGCTGAAGTATTGGAAACCACATCCCGCTTTTGCTACCTTGGGAGTGTGATGTCGACTGATCAGCAGCTACACATTGAGTTGCGTAATCGCGTGTCGAATACAGCAGCGGCATTCGGGAAGCTTGAGTACTGAGTGTGGAACAACCATCAGCTTACCATTGGCACGAAGCTGATGGTGTACAAATCCATGGTACTGTCCGTTCTTCTATACGGCAGTGAAACGTGGACGATGTACCGTCGGGATGTGCGATATCTCGAGCGGTTCCATCAGCAGTGTCTGCGACGAATTTTGCAGATCGGCTGGGGCGACAGACTTGCAGGCACAGAAGTTACGCGCCGAAGTGGGATGTACCCAATGGACGGCATACTTTTACTGCGACACCTGAGATGGCTCGGTCATGTGAGCCGTATGGATTCGGCGCGGATACCGAAACAAATCTTATACGGTCAGCTGAGTATTGGGAAGCGGCACGTGGGGAAACCAAAGTTACGTTACCAGGACATGATTAAAATGAGCCTCACACGTTCTAATCTTGATTGCAGATCATGAGAATCAAAGGCGGTTGATCGGCGTGCATGGCGCGATCTAATCACGAAGGCAGTTGCTGAAGTGCGGGAGAAAGCCCTCATACATGCAGAGAAGAAGCGGCACGTGCGGAAGCGACAAGCACCAATGGATTGTACTCCATCGACATCCAGCGCATGGTGCTGTAGAACATGCGGTCGCGAGTGCCTTAGTCAGGCAGGCTTAGTGAGCCATGATAGAAGTCACTCGGGACCACTGCCGAAGCGACGACGGGTCCCGCAGTGAACGTAGGCAGCACCGGCGCAGCGTTTGTAGGCACGCTGAATTCGATTTACTAACCGCGTGCTTGCATGCTAAGTCTCTTTATGTCAGGTCGTGGGTTTACAGTTTTTACCTTAATGCTTTTCTTTCTCATATAAATATCTCCCTGTACTCTATTCCATTAACTTGTACACATCGCCTTAGCCAATTGTATTCGATTTCCATAACATTTTTGTGTTCGTGGCTTTCCGTGAACTATATTTCCTGACCTCGTGCACTTAGCTAGGATTTGGTTGTAAACAATTTATTACATATGCTATTTAATTAAGGTTGAAATCACCGTTTCATTATGCATTAATCGAGTTTTTCTCTTTTTCTTTCTCTCTTTCTCTCTTAAGTGTTTGGCTGTTGTTGGATATCCCCGATGTGGCTGCGCTTGATGTGCATGTTGACAACGTGCCTACCTGTCTGTTACACACTACCTCGTTCATGGTGGCTCCAGGAGACAGTTGGTCGTTGCTGGAGGGGACAGGGTGCACGGTCTTTGTGGCCGCGTTAGGATCAAAGAGTGTTTCCATGCAGTCAGTGTGGAGCGGATTACGGTCCAGCCACCGCCTTGTGTGCGCTTGATTCCCAAATACAGTGTGCTTGTGTTTGCCTGTGAAGGAGTGTGGGCCGGCTCCGTTGATGAAACGTGGCTCCCATCCGCATGCCTCCCGGTCTTATTCCTTCGGGTTTACACTGGATATGGGTTGTGTGGTTGGAGCTGTGGGTGGTGCAGCGCAAGCCATCCATGGTCCCTCTGTAGGCGCAGGCGTCCTGTGGCTTGGCACAGTGACAGGCAAATCCGAAACCGGATGCCGCCAACCAAATATATATATATATATATATATATATATATATATATATATATATATATATACTGTTCCCAGTATGGTTGATGCTCACACTCTTGGCTTGCCCATACGTCTCCGTTTTAATCTGTCTCCATCTTACCCGTAACTATTTGCTCATCGGCGCAGCGCGAATACTTCAAGTAGGTAATCATATAGTGCAACTCAACACAACAATGTCAATGTCAATGGCCCACGCATGTGCCATCCGGCGGTGCTTAAGGCAAGAATATTGAACACATATGAAGAAGGTGATGACTGGAAGCAGGTTGCATCCGTGTTAAATGTCAACCTGAAGACTTGACGAAGTTGGATTGAAACGTTAGAGTCTAACGAACCAAAAGGAAAACGTGGCGGGGCACGTCGAAAATCATTGACTGACATTCATGTGGATAATCTGGTGGAATGGGTAGAAGCGGAGCCTACCATAACCTTAGAGTGTCTTCGTTTCCGATCGAAAGTGGAGCTCAACGTAGAGTTGAGCGTCAGCACAGTAGCTAGGTGTCTAGAGGGTTGCCTTATTACCATGTAAAAGCTACATGCTGTACCGGAGTCAATGAATACGTTTGCGAACAAGAGACGAAGGAAGTCTTATGTTTTGCAGCTGATGAACTTGGAAGCTGAAGGGTGGCAACCAGTTTGGATTGATGAGACGAATTTCAATCTGTTTTGCGCTCGCACAAGGGGGCGTTCAGCACGTGGCACACGTGCGCAGTGCACTGTAGCGAGCACTCGTGGACAAAATCTGCACCTTATCGGCGCAATGACTGTAGATGGACTTTTGGAATATACCGTCTTAAGGGGAGTTACAACAGGGAACGGTGTGCGCGGTGGTTGCGGCAAATGCTTGATGCCAACGGCACCGCTGTTACTGACAGGTGTCTGCTGATATGTGACAACGCACCATGCCACACGGATCTGGAACGTGTGTTCCAAGAGGACCGTTACCAATCAGGGAGGCTATTGCGACTCGCGCCATATTCGCCTTCACTGAACCCCATAGAAGGCGTTTGGAGTATCATCAAGGCGAACGTCAAACAAGCCATGCGGCGCGGATATCCCGAGATGCTGCGAGGAGATCCAGCTGGTGCGCTTAATAAAAGAGAATGGAGGATCCAGTTCCTTGAGAAGATTGTATCCGAAGCACGAGCCAGCGTTACGCAGCACCATTGTAAACAAATGGTGGAACATGTCAGTGCGAAGTACGTGCGTGCAATACACTTAATGGATCTGTAAACCTCTTTCATGTCCCTGATATATTGTTTTTATCTTTCACCAATATTTTTGCTTAAAAGCCACGTAAGGTTGCCTTGTGCAATACAGCTCTCCAATTTGGGCAACACTAGGACGTACTATCGGCAACCGTAATCTCGGTAGTTATATTACTGTGTTTGTACTTCGCCGACGCGGCTGTCGTATCTCGACTGCTAATAAATCATAGCAATTACCATGGCAGCTGCAGTGCTCGCAATGTTAGTGAACCACGCGTTAACGGTTGGTTAAGTGAGGAACATAGTGTCTTCGATGTCGCGGAAACATTCAGCATGTAGGCGGAGCTACTGTGTGCAGGAGCTGGGACGTTGTTTCCTTGAAGTATGTGTTGAGAAACGCAGACAAGTACGTAGAAGTCATCCGATGAGCCAATCAGAGAACGAGCAGTGGATAGTTAATACCCAGGGTCAAACACAACCCAATCATACTACCTTTACCAAGCACGGTTCGGTTGTGTAATTGTGGCGTACGGACTCGCATTTCCACCAACCCCGCATAGGCGCTGCGCCAGTCCGCGGTGTGCAAACCCCACCAGCATAAGGTAATTGCATACAGAGCAGAACACGCAAAGTGTCACTAACCCGTTACCCGCTTCACAGTTACAGCAGTGCCTTCCCGCAAATGTCATGGCCACACATAGCGCATTGCAGTTTATTTGCCAATGCTGTCTTCCTCCGTCAAACCGATGATTCCTTACACTCAGCAGCTTTAGACAGGTAACTCGGCGGCACGCAATCTCATGTCACGCCTCCTCTGCTGCTCGCACTGTGCAGTGATTGCGCGCAAAGAAAAACCACGTACATGGATGGGTAAATGTCTGCAAGTGCGCTCAATTAGCGAACGCACTGGGAACCATGAGGCAACGCTCTGAGATAATCCCCAGGAGCAATTAAATCGAACAACGGTTCAATAAAGGCGAGTGCAATCTCGAGTGCCCTATCAAGCACATCACCAAACCACGGTGAGCTGCCAATGTGCAGCACGCGCGCACTCAAACTGATTCGACTCGCCACATCCGTCAAGCGCTGACCCTTCAGTGGGCGTGCCGGACCCAGAGACGAGCCGCGGTCCACACCTTCTCACCGCCCCTCTAGCGCCACTAGCCCAAATTCCATGCCAGCCGATTCTCCACATGAGCGAAACTCGTCATGTAAAACAGTGAGTCCCCTTCATCGACCCAAGAAGAGAACTTCAGTTAAATAGGTGGGTGCCCTACTAGCGCAATTGCGCCCACTGGTGAGTGATGGATAATGCGCAATCGAAAGCGGAGTAGTCTTACCGATTACATCAGTAGTTTGTGTGCGTAGGACACCCGACGAATCGTCTTTATCAACAAAGCCTCACTGATGGCAAGCAGTTTCCGACTACGGTTACGTAATAACAATTTGAACGAATTCACCGGGGCTTCATTAGAGTTTTGTGGATGGACGAGGTGCGGGCCCTGTTCATCACTTGGTCCACTCAATCATGTTGCCACAGGGTTGGCATAAACCACATTGGGAAATGTCCAACCATCCCGTGAGTCAGTTGAACTGATAAAGTGGGCCATACCACGGAGGCTGAACTGTCTGGCAATGTACTCTGGCGCTTCTGAATGACATTGATTTTGGGGTTGTACATAAGTGGTGCTCAAGCAGTCGTGTATGTGTGCGATAAGGCAGACCCGGTTTAGTATCAAGTGCCGTTCACAAATGCTTGATGCCAACGGCACCGATGTTACTGATAAGTGTCTGCTTATATGCGACCGCGCACCATTACACACGGATCTGGAACGTGCGTTCCAAGATGAGCGTTAACAATCAGGAAGACTTGCGACTCGCAATATATTCGCCCTCCTTGAACCCAATAGATTTCCGCAGCTCGTGTGGATCCATCACTTTTGTGCACGCAAGCTACGCAAATCTGACGTACTTATATAAGAAACCGTGATGGCTAAACCCTTCCGCGCACCGTGCACTACGAAGCAACCTAAGGAGGACAACACATTAAGCAGACCACCTGGTTGTCGTGTAACACGCATATCTGGGGATATATCCTTTGTTCGTTTCCCTTTTGCAATAAATTTATTTTTCCTACTTCGTCTAAGTTGCGTGCTAACTCCGCCTCGTGAAAACGTTGTTGCAAGGGCCAGGAGATTTTGCAGTCTGTACTCACTAAATACTGAATAAAAGTGTTTATACAACAAAATACTTTGCAATGGATGTCCTGAGAAAATCATCCAAGTTCACGGCAAATCCTAAAAAAGCTGTCAATTCTTACTGTCACGAAAATGATTGTTTTCCTGTTTCTACCGCTCAAAGAGCATAATGTCGCGAGGGGTGCTTGACAGTAAATCAGGTCTACCGTATCGCGGAGATACATGACCACTTGATCACAACACATCTACACCCCCCAAAAAGTGTTATCATCCAGAACTGCCAGAGTACATTGCCAGACAGTTCCGCCTCCGTGGTATGGCCAAGTTCATGGGTTCAACTGACTCAAGGGATGGCTGACCATTTCGTAATGTAATTAAAGCCATCCCTGTGGCAACAACATTAAGTGGAGCAAGTGACGCACAGGACCTGCGCCTCGTTCATCCCCAAGCCTCAAATGAAGCCCCGGTGAATTCGTTCAAGTTATTATTACGTAACCGCAGTCGGAAACTGCTTGCCAGCAGTGAGGTTTGGTGAGAAGGACGATTCGTCAGGTGTTCTGCGCACCCAACAACGGACGCAACAGACAAAACTACTCTGTCCCTGATTGCACAATATCCACAACATACCAGTGGATTTAATTGAGCCACTAGGGCATCCACTTATCTAACTGCTCAGTCGAAACACAAGCATATGGATCCGGTAGCCTTCTCCGCAGCTTCCGACTGCGGTTACGTAATAATAACCTGAAGGAATTCACCGGGGCTTCACTTGGTTGTCGGCATCCGGTTTCGGATTTGCCTGTCATTGTGGCCAGCCGCAGCACGCCTGCGCCTACAGAGGGACCATGGATGGCTTGCGCTGCACCACCCACAGCTCCAACCACACACCCCATATCCAGTGTAAACCCGAAGGAATAAGACCGGGAGGCATGCGGATGGGAGCCACGTTTCATCAACGGAGCCGGCCCACACTCCTTCACAAGCAAACATAAGCACGCTGTATTTGGGAATAAATCACACACAAGGCGGTGCATGGACCGTAGTCCGCTCCACACTGAGTGCATTGAAGCACTCTTCGAGCCTTACACGGCCACAAGGACCGTGCACCCCGTTCCCTCCAATAACGACCAACTGTATCCTGGAGCCACCATGAACGAGGTAGTGTGTAACAGACAGGTAGGCACGTTGTCAACATGCACATCACGCGCAGCCACACCGGGGATATCAAGCAATAGCCAATCACTTTAAACGACAAGATGAAATAAAATAAATTGGATAATCCATACAAATACGTTGATATCACTCTTCAATAAGGAGCGTGCAAAATAAACTGGTTACGAACAAAACCGCAATAAGTTCAAGACGTCAGAATATATATTGTAAGAAAATGCCACAAACGCGAGAATGTTATCAAACTTAACTACTGTAGGCTTAAGCTACGTGTGCAACTTAATAGAAAAGAGTTTGCGTAGGAATTAGTGAGACAATTTAGCAAACCTACCACCTGAAATAAGGAGATTCAGCAAGGAAGCATGTGGTTGGTAAATCGAATACAGCGTACCTACAAACGCTGCGCCGGTTCTGCCTACGTTCTTTGCAGGACCCGTCGTCGCTACGGTAGTGGCGCCGAATGGACTCGCTCATGGCTGACTAGGTCTGCCTAACTCAGGCACTCGCAACCGCATGTGCTACAGCACCATACGCCTGATCTCGATGGAGTACAACCTATCGGTGCTTGCCACTTCCGCACGTGCCGCTTCTTCTCTGCATGTATGAGGACTGTCTCTCGCACTTTGGCAACTGCCTTCGTGATCAGATCGCGCCATGCACGCCGATCAACCGCCTTCGATTCTCATGATCTGCAATCAAGATTTGAACGTGAGAAGCTCACTTCGATCATGTCTTGGTAACCAGGCTTCTGTTACTCTGCATGCCCCTTCACATTACTCAGTTGACCATATAAGATTTGTTTCGGTATCCGCGTCGAATCCACACAGTTCACATGACCGAGTCACCTCAGGTGTCTCAGCAAAAGTGTGCAGTCCACTGCATACATCCTACTTTGTCGCAACACTTCCGTGTCCTCAACTCTGTCGCCCCAACCGATGCGCAGAATCCGTCGCAAACACTGCTGATGGAACCGCTCGAGATATCGCAAATCATGCCGGGACATCATCCACGTTTCACTGTCGTAAGAAGAATGGACAGCACCATGGATTTGTTCACCATCAGCTTCGTAGCGACGGTAAGCTGATGCTGTTCCACACTCGGTACTCAAGCTTCCCGAATGCTGCCGCTGCCTTCAACATGCGGATAAGCAGTTCACTGTCTGTCTCTTTCAGCCTTCATCGGAGGTGCAATCTTCAATATTGCTGCGAACCAGCATTGGTGCTGAAGTATTGGAAACCACCTCCCGCTTCTGCTACCTTGTGAGTGTGATGTCAACTGATCATCAGCTACACAGTAAACTGCGTATCCGTGTATCGAAGGCAGCGACGTCAATCGGGAAGCTAGAGTACCGAGTGTGGAGCAACCATTGGCACGAAGCTGCTGGTTTACAAATACTTGGTGCTGTCCATTCTTCTATACAACAGTGAAACGTGGACGATGTCCCGGCATGATTTGCGATATATTGGGCGGTTCCATCAGCAGTGTTTGCGACGGATTCTGCGCATCGGTTGGGGCGACAGAGTTGCGGACACGGAAGTGTTGCGACAAAGTAGGATGTATGCAGTGGACTGCACACTTTTGCTGAGACACCTGAGGTGACTCGGTCATGTGAGCCGTATGGATTCGACGCGGATACCGAAACAAATATTATATGGTCAGCTGCGTATTGGGAAGCGGCATGTGGGGAAACCAAAGTTACGTGACCAGGACATGATCACAGTGTGCCTCTCACGTTCAAATCTTGATTGCAGATCATGAGAATCGAAGGCGGTTGATCGGCGTGCATGGCGCGATCTGATCACGAACGCAGTTTCCAAAGTGCGGGAGACAGTCCTCATACATGCAGAGAAGAAGCGGCACGTGCGGAAGTGGCAAGCACCGATGGGTTGTACTCCATCGAGATCGGGCGTATGGTGCTGTAGCACATGCGGTTGCGGGTGCCTGAGTTAGGTAGATCTAGTCGGTCATGAGCGAGGCCACTCGGGACCACTACCGTAGCGACGACGGGTCCTGCAAAGCACGTAGGCAGAACCGGCGCAGCGTTTGTAGGTACGCTGTATTCGATTTACCAACCACGTGCTTCCTTGCTGAATCTCCCTATTTCAGGTGGTGGGTTTGCAGTTTTGCTCTAATGCTTTTCCTTCTAAAGTAAATGTCTACCTGTACCCTCTTCTATAAAATTGCACACGCTTCTTAAGCCAATTATAGTTAGTTTCGATAACATTTTCGTGTCTGTGGCATTTCCGTAAATCATACGTTCTGACCTCGTGAACTTATCTCGGATCCTTTGGCAACCAACTTATTTCAAATGCTCCTTGATTGAAAATGTGTGTCACCGTTTCTTTATGCATTAATTGACTTATTTTCCCCGTTATCTTTCTCTCAAGTGATTGGCTATTGCTTTATATCCCCGGTGTGGCTGCGCTTGATATGCATGTTAACCAGGTGCCTACCTGTCTATTACTCACTACCTCGTCCATGTTGGCTCTAGGAGACAGTTGGTCGTTGCTTGAGGGGACGGGGTGCACGGTCCTTGTGGCCGTGTAAGGCTCGAAGAGTGCTTCCATGTAATCAGTATGGAGCGGACTACGGTCCATCCACCGCCTTGTGTGCGGTTGATTCCCCAAATACAGCGTGCTTGACTTGCCTGTGAAGGAGTGTGGACCGGCTCCATTGATGAAACGTGGCTACCTACCACATGCCTCCCGGTTGCGAGTGCCTGAGTTAGGCAGACCTAGTCAGCCATGAGCGAGTCCATTCGGCGCCACTACCGTAGCGACGACGGGTCCTGCAAAGAACGTAGGCAGAACCGGCGCAGCGTTTGTAGGTACGCTGTATTCGATTTACCAACCACATGCTTCCTTGCTGAATCTCCTTATTTCAGGTGGTAGGTTTGCTAAATTGTCTCACTAATTCCTACGCAAACTCTTTTCTATTAAGTTGCACACGTAGCTTAAGCCTACAGTAGTTAAGTTTGATAACATTCTCGCGTTTGTGGCATTTTCTTACAATATATATTCTGACGTCTTGAACTTATTGCGGTTTTGTTCGTAACCAGTTTATTTTGCACGCTCCTTATTGAAGAGTGATATCAACGTATTTGTATGGATTATCCAATTTATTTTATTTCATCTTGTCGTTTAAAGTGATTGGCTATTGCTTGATATCCCCGGTGTGGCTGCGCGTGATGTGCATGTTGACAACGTGCCTACCTGTCTGTTACACACTACCTCGTTCATGGTGGCTCCAGGATACAGTTGGTCGTTATTGGAGGGAACGGGGTGCACGGTCCTTGTGGCCGTGTAAGGCTCGAAGAGTGCTTCAATGCACTCAGTGTGGAGCGGACTACGGTCCATGCACCGCCTTGTGTGTGATTTATTCCCAAATACAGCGTGCTTATGTTTGCTTGTGAAGGAGTGTGGGCCGGCTCCGTTGATGAAACGTGGCTCCCATCCGCATGCCTCCCGGTCTTATTCCTTCGGGTTTACACTGGATATGGGGTGTGTGGTTGGAGCTGTGGGTGGTGCAGCGCAAGCCATCCATGGTCCCTCTGTAGGCGCAGGCGTGCTGCGGCTGGCCACAATGACAGGCAAATCCGAAACCGGACGCCGTGAACCCATATATATTAGACATACCACTTGTGGATTTGCCTGCTGCTAGTAAGGTTTGGTGAACGTGTGACCAGTACCATCAATTGTCTCCAGTGAGCACTTACTCAACTCCCATGTCAGCGTACTTCGATACGCAATCAGAACAGCTGGCTTTGTCAGTTGGCTGCTATCAATGCGCTCACAGCCTCTTCTTGAGCGTCCGCCAAAACGCATCCGCATGTCAGCACATACAAGTGCATGGTCGGTGTCCACACATGTGCTCCAAATCGAGCGACAGTTCTGGATGCAGGCTCTCCAGCAGTGACTGATAACAATCTGATCGAACTGCGTCCAAGGCTGGTTCGAGGATGGTGGGCGCGAAGTCAAACTCCGGCGGGTGCTGTGTCGGAAGTTAGTGCTCGAAAGAAAAAACGGGCATCTTCACACAAATGAAGTAACCGATCACCGTTATCATTACGGGAGCCTACACCGTGCTGACCGTCAGATGCATTTCATCAGTCGACAACTATCCAACTTGAGCGTTCATATCCTCCGCCAGCACAACAGTGTCCGTACTGCATTTGTGGCGAAGAAGCTGGGTCAGTTGGCGGTAGAAGTCGTTCTTTACCGAATCATCGCTACAGTTTGTTGGCGCAGAAGCGGGTGGTGGTTTCTAATAATTTAGCACCAATGCAGATTTTTCGCAATGTTGAAGATGGCACCGCCGTTGAAGGCTATAAGAGACCAGCAATTTTACTTTGTTGTTGGTGAGCCCGAATTTGGCCATTGTGCAAGCCAGAGCATAAGTCGTGTGCTACAACTCATCCGCGTTGTGTGCAAACAACGCACAGTCGTCAGCAAGCAGCAGCATGCGGATAGTTGTCTCACAGACTGGAGTTCTCGCACCGAAAACGACGGATGTTCAGCAACCCACCATCAATACGGTGCTCCACACGAACACCGTAAGCACAAGCCGATTCAAAAGCACAAGACATCACTGCATGAAGATAAGTGTTAAACGGGGCAGGAGCTTAGACACAGCGTTGCTTCACACCAGAGACTACTGCAAAGCCATCCGAGGTCTGCCAACTCAGCTGCACCCTCGCTCGCATACCATTGTGCAGACATTCAATTAAACTTACGAACTCACGCAAACAACCGAACTTACCCACCACCAGCCAAAATGCCTCACGGTTCACCGTATCAAATGCCTTGGTAAAATCAACAAAAAGTGAGTACAATGGCTGGTGCCGGTTTCTGCACTTCTCCTGCAACTGACGAGCCGCAAACACCATATCTATAGTGCTGCAACCCGAACGGAATCCACAATGTACTTCCGCCGCGTTAGGTTCTACAACCTGACTGACGAGGCGGTTGAGCAGGATTCGGGCAATCACCTTGCCCACACACCTCAGCAAGTTGATGCCACGATAATTCGTGCAACATTGCTTGCTCCCTTTGCCCTTGTACAGTGGTAGCACAAGGGCATCCTTCAGCTCAGCAGGCCCTTCCTCCTCAATCCATACGCGCTGCACCAACTGGTGCAGCGCAGTCACCAAAGCGGGTCCGCCGTGTTTCAATACTTCAGGTGGGATCCTGTCGGCATCGGCACACTTCCCCTTTCGCAGCGGAACAAGTGCCCTCTGCCTCCCATCTAGCGTTCGCGTGTCTGCCAAACTCGCCTTCACATCGTGCTGCCTGAGGCCGTTTATATAGGCCATTCGATATCTGAACGGTTATTCAAGAGACAGTCAAAGTGTTTCCGCCAGATTTGCATTGTCTGCCGTCTGTGTGCAAGCAACGCATGAACTACCATCGATCAGTGTCCCCAGCGGCTCCAATCTCGGTCCATACACCGTCTTCAGGGAGGCAAATAATTCCTTGTGTTGACGGCGTTCGGTGTAACATTCCATCTGCCTCACCTTCTCTGTCCACAATGCATTTTTAATGCGACGGAGCTCTCGGGTCAGTCGCCGTCGAAGTTTCCGAAACTGACTCTTCTTCTGCAAGTCATTGGAGTCTGCCACATGTGCAGCAAATGCTGCATTCTTCTCCGACACCAATGCGCTAATCGTCACATTGTTCTCATCAAACCAATCAGAACGTTTACAATTTGCGCGCCCGATGGTCTCCTCGGCAGCAGCTGTCACCTGATCGCGAATGTGGTGCCACAGGTCGCCCACTGTGGCTATGTAGTCCACACCACACAGGCGTGCAGTCATCGCCTTCTCCAGCTCAATACCTTTTTCCCCAGTACCGAGAGAGAGAATATTAAATTTACACCGATACCCGACAGCAGTGCAATGCATACATTTAGGAAAATATATGTACAGTTTGGTGCTCACCAATTCTTGATCAGTGCCACACTCAGCTCCACTCAGTACACGTGTCAGGCGCAATTCACGCAAATCACGCTGACGTACGATGACATAGTCGAACAGGTGAGCGTGACCACTCCGTGGGTGCGTCCAAGTTGCTATATCACTCGCACTCAGTGCAAACCGATGCATCACGCCCAACGCGCGCGTTGAAATCACCCAACAGAAATAGTCGTTCGATCCTCGGCACAGGCCGTATCACGGAGGATAGCTGCGTGTGGAACTGATCACGCATGTCATTAGGATAACATGTAGTGATTATAAAGGTGGCAAAACTCACCACTTCCGAGTAGTAGGCGAACTGTAGTCAATGGTGCGCTGATGCCGGTTGGTTCACCCACCAGCTGAACATGGAGGAGATCGGATATTGCTAATCCGACCCATGTTCACATGGTGCTGAGGTGGTGTGCCCACCCATTGGGATGTGTAGTCAGCACCTGCTTCATACAACTTACCTTGCTTGTGTTAAGTTCGACCACCAGTGCCTTCGCAATGTTGCTCACATCTGGTGAGAACCCCGCGTGGGAAACCAGCTTGTTCGACGCCTTGTTTATGACACAGAAAAAGGAAATGAACCGCTCAGCACCGTTATTTCACGCACCAGACTCCGATGGCTCGGCCACGTTTTACGCACGCCAGCCCACCGACTCGAGCGACGTGCTTTGTTTGCGCGCCGGGGGTGTGGATGGAAGAAGAGGAGGGCTGGTCAAGCGATAACCTGGTCGAGAGGAATGAAGGCCCTCACTTCTGAACTGGCCTCTGTTGGAGCGTCTCGGCTCCCTGGTTGGGGTCCGAAAGATGATGAACACGTTTGTCTGGATACACTTGCTGATATGGCTAGGAGCCGACCTCAGTGGCGTTCGTGCTGTGAGTTTCTTTGTCTCACCCCATCCCACTTAGCCTCCCCCTCCAACCACGATTTCACTATTTAGCCTTATATAATTTGCATAGCGATGTTTCTTTATGCAGAGTAGCCGGCTGGTAGCTTGTCGGAACGATGCCCATCCGTTACCGGTAGCTCAGCTGGTTTGCACCAGTTGCATTTTTTGCTCCTTTTATCTCCTATGTACTGCGGCACAGTAGCTGAGGTGTTTCCCACCTCTACCTAACGTGTATGATGATGATGACCTTGCTCAGCGAGCCGGGTTTCACTGAGCGCCGCAATATCGATGTGGTGGCGCCATTTCAGCGCGACGAGTGCAGTGCGTGGCTCGGGGCGCTCACTGGAGTTCCAGTCCAGTAGTGTGCGTACGTTCCAGCCCCCGATGCTGAGTGTTTTGCGAGCAGGCAAATGATTGCATTGTTGGGCAATCGCGCGCGATGTGGTCGTTGTGCTTCGGAGGTTTGCTTGAGGGACTCCGCCCGAAGCCTTTGGCTCAATAGCCTGACCCACAAGACAGTGGGAAGCAGATGCAGCTCGGGAATGTGGTTGTAGAGACACATTGGGATCCGCTTGACGGCCGTCACACGCAGCCTTTAAGGTTCTGGAACGATTCATGGATGTCTTGCGACCGTACTTGGATACACCTGCGACCACGGCCAGACGCAGGTGGGTTTTGGCGGCTTTGCACCAATTTGACCAGGGGCTGTCTGGCTTGAGGCGGGCAGTAGCAAACCATTGAACACCCGGAGGTGCCCCCCGTCCCACCGTCAGAGACAATGCGTGGCGCTCGTGCTCTACGCCAATCGAGCTGTGAGCTTATAACTCGTAGACCTGTTGTCTCCCGTGGCTAGGTTTAACGGAAAGAGGGCCATCGATCACTTCCTAACCTCCGAAGAGGATGGACTAGGATACTGCCAGGGCGCCCACACCTGACAGGAGAACGACTCGGGTCCTCAGCCAAAGCCTTCGATTAAATGTACACCCGAAAGGCATCGGGTCTATCACACGGTCAGTTCACTGACTCATGCTCATTGGTTTCCTGGATCTTAGCAGGAAGAATGGCGTAAGCCAACTCCCACCCAGCGGTCGCCACGAAGAGGCAATCAGGAAAAGAGCCCACGACACAACAGTAGCAGCAGTGGGTAGACCATCCGTCACGATCTATCCACCACCAGCCTCTGCGCACCGTAGTCTCTCCCGCCTATATATGCTTACATACCAGTTTTTGCTTAGTCTTTGTTCTGTATCACAACTAACGCGGTACCATTCCGCAAGGTCTTTGCGCTGCATATGCTTATGTTTACCATATTAATTCTACCGAATATGCTCTATATTTAACAGCAGTTTACAACTGATTCAGCTATACTCACTGTTACCTGACGCCTGATATGCATCCCGTGTTGTTCACTGATAGTGCGCAGGAAAACATCATGCCCAGTAATTATTTCACATAAGCAGATACAGCATCAGGCACTCTCATCCACACACGGTGACACGCAGACACCGCTAAGCAAATGTTATACCATATGAGGTTGACGAACATGTGCGCTATCTTGTTTGCAGCTAGCCTCAGTGTAGCCCATCGCTGCTGAGTTTCAGTGTAGAGTTCATGTTACGTCCGGTGCAGAGTTGGGTAAAATAGTGAGCAGTGAGAGTGTGGATGGATAATCTCAAGTCGTTCTCGGGCATCCAGTTCTGTGTAGTGTGTCATGGTGCTGTAGAAGAGTGTCGATTTTGTGAGTGAGCGTAACGTACTTCCTCAACCGGAGTGTAAATATTTGCATGTTGCTGCTCAACCACCCATCAATCTGAGGTGTTAAGCCACACGGCGTTACACTGAAAACATTTCACGTGTTGTATTGAAGTCCGCGCGTGAATTGCTTTGGGTGTTGCTTGGGCGCAATGTAAAACGTACAGGTTTAGAAAGTTGTGGACTTGGTCCCCGCACACTGGACCATCCGATGCCCAAGGTGAGTCTGAGTACTCGTCCACTCGTGTAACATACTATTAACTGACTTGCAGTTGTTCACGACGAGCGGCACGCATTTGTACTTGTGGGCAACCATGGATTTAACTTGATTCCCTTATGAACTAAGTCGAAAACTCGTATGAAGGAACACGATTTGCTTAAGGAGGATTGTGATTCCGTTGACCTGGAAAGGGTACAGATTGTGCCATTTTCGCTTATCGAAGCACTACACACATAACTTTTCCGAATTAATCTTCCGATGTCAGTTGTTGCACGGTTGGATATATTGAATGACACCCTTTGCCTAGTGGGTCAGGCTATTGAGCCAAAGGCTCCGAGCGGAGTCCTTCAAGCAAACCTCCAAACAACCCACTGCCTTGTGGGTCAGGCTATTGAGCCAAAGGCTCTGGGTGGAGTCCTTCAAGCAGACCTCCGAAGCACAACGACCACCTCGCGTGCGATTGCCCACCAATGCGATCGTATGCCTGCGCGCAAAGCACTCAGCATCGGGTGCTGGAACGTGCGCACACTACTGGACCGGAACAACAGCGAGCGCCCGGAGCAACGCACTGCACTGGTCGCGATGGAGCTGGCGCGCTACAACATCTATATTGCGGCGCTCAGTGAAACTCGGCTCGCTGAGCAAGGTAAGTTGCATGAAGCAGGTACTGGCTACACATTCTACTGGGTGGGCAACGCCGCCTCAGCACCACGTGAACATGGGGTCGGATTTGCAATATCCGATCGGCTGAATGGTCAGCTGGTGGGTGAACCAACGGGCATCAGCGCGCTACTGATGACTGTTCGCCTACGACTCGGAAGAGGTAAGTTTGCTACTTTTATGTGCACGTACGGTCCGACCATGTGTTATCCTGATGACACGCGTGATCAGTTCTACACTGAGCTATCCTCCGTGATACGGTCTGTGCCGAGGAGCGAGCAACTATTTCTGCTGGGTGATTTCAACGCGCGCGTTGGGACCGCTGCATCGGTGTGGACAGATGTTATCGGTCCGCATGGCATTGGTTCCGCGAATGCGAAAGGTGACAGGCTGCTCTCACTGTGTGCCACTCACGGCCTGACGATCACGAACACTCGGTTTGCACTGAGTGCGAGTGATATAGCAACTTGGACGCACCCACGGAGTGGTCACGCTCACCTGCTCGACTATGTCATCGTACGTCAGCGTGATATGCGTGAAGTGCGCATGACACGTGTACTGCGTGGATCTGAGTGCGGCACTGATCACAAGTTGATTCGGACCAAACTGTACATATATTTTTGTAAATCTATGTATTGCACTCCCGCCGTGTATCTGCGTAAATTCAACATTCTCTTCCTCGGTATTGTGGCGAAACGTACTGAGCTGGAGAAAGCGATGGCTGCACGCCTGTGTGGTGTGGACTACATAGCCACAGTGGGCGACCTGTGGCACCACATTCGCGATCAGGTGACAGCTGCTGCCGAGGAGACCATCGGGCGCGCAAATTGTAAACGTTCTGATTGGTTTGATGAGAACAATGTGACGATTAGCGCATCGGTGTCGGAGAAGAATGCAGCATTTGCTGCACATGTGGCAGACTCAACTGACTTGGGAAAGAGTAGTCAGTTTCGGAAACTTCGACTTCGTCTGACCCGAGAGCTCCGTCGCATTAAAAATACATGGCGGACGGAGAAGGCGAAGCAGATGGAATGCTACACCG